>BPLQ01012460.1:0-679806 GCA_021605075.1 Caerostris darwini | reverse complement strand
AATGGCATGACACATGCGTCTAGCTCCAACTAACATTCCGCGTTCAAAGTCTGTTAATTCCCGTCGTGCGGTCATCATCACGTCAAAACCTCTTCACATGAATAACTTGAACAGAAATGAAAGCTCTACGAAAGCACTGCGCATTTATACCTGTTCTACGCGATGCTACTGCCATCTGAAAATTTGCATATTGCTATCCCATGACTTTTGTCACTTCAGTGTATATCTCGCGTGATATTTATTGAACACAGTTATGTGAATAAAACAAAATATTTGCATTAAGAAAGTGCTTCTCTACAATTTCAAAAGGTGCCATGTTTGTGCTCACTTAATAAGACGCTATTACAGTCTAAATTTGCGTGTAGAAATGCATATCCTATAAAAATAACAATTCTAAATGAATAGGTGCAAAACATTAGAGAATAGCCGAAGAGACGCAAACATAAATGATACATTTTACATTCCATCCTTCTACTTATCTATACTGCTATTTACAATACATTCAGTCTTATTCAATTCCTTCTATTAGTTCACACTCTCCCTATATATATCTTGTTCACATTTTCAATCCCTCATAAAATACTTTCCATTCATCCACTCGAGTTCAAATGCATTTTTTTTTAACTTATAGTGGATGACACTGGATGTTGATACAGTTTTTTCAAATATTAATTCACTAATTAAATTCAATTAATTCATTTTAGTTTTTTTTTAGATTTAGATTTAATTATATTTTTTAGATTTTATTTTTTGACTTAAATTTTTTATTTTTTATTTTTTATATTACTTGTTTTTTCTTCATATCAGTACAGCGTCCATGAAATCTTTTTTCATGGCAGATCCAAGACCGCATTTGGGTGCCGAGTAAAAACTCTCAGTACTGCTTCAATATGCCCCTGCCACCAACTGTCTTTGTTGCAGGATTCAAGGATGAAACATGGCTCCTGTAGCAATTCCTTTTAACATTCATTCCCAGAACTATGGACAGTTAAAAAATACTTTGTGAAAGAATCGGATTTTTAAACCGATTTTTTCAAAAATGCTTGTATCTTGGTGGCCATGTGACCAGCGCTCTGGCCTTTGGAACCACAGGCTTCAGGTTAAAATTTTGGCTGTGGCATTGATATTTGTGAGTGGTTCTGAATCCGCTTTAAACTGTAGTTCCCGGTCTGTTTTGCCCACGTGTGCACAAGATCACAGTAGAGCGACAGACCAAACCAAATCTTCGAAAATGCTCTTTCTTCTAACTTTCACGCGGCCTGATGGCCAGTTGGCTAGCGCTTTGGTGTTTGGTGTTTTCAGGTTCGAACCCTGAGGTCGCATGGATGTTTTCGGAATCCACTTTAAACTGTAGTTCCCGGTCTGTTTTGCCCTCGTGTGCACAAGATGACAGTAGAGCGACAGACCAAACCAAATCTTCGAAAATGCTCTTTCTTCTAACTTTCACGCGGCCTGATGGCCAGTTGGCTAGCGCTTTGGTGTTTGGTGTTTTCAGGTTCGAACCCTGGAGGTCGCATGGATGTTTTCGGAATCCACTTTAAACTGTAGTTCCCGGTCTGTTTTGCCCTCGTGTGCACAAGATGACAGTAGAGCGACAGACCAAACCAAATCTTCGAAAATGCTCTTTCTTCTAACTTTCACGCGGCCTGATGGCCAGTTGGCTAGCGCTTTGGTGTTTGGTGTTTTCAGGTTCGAACCCTGGAGGTCGCATGGATGTTTTCGGAATCCACTTTAAACTGTAGTTCCCGGTCTGTTTTGCCCTCGTGTGCACAAGATGACAGTAGAGCGACAGACCAAACCAAAACTTCGAAAATGCTCTTTCTTCTAACTTTCACGCGGCCTGATGGCCAGTTGGCTAGCGCTTTGGTGTTTGGTGTTTTCAGGTTCGAACCCTGGAGGTCGCATGGATGTTTTCGGAATCCACTTTAAACTGTAGTTCCCGGTCTGTTTTGCCCTCGTGTGCACAAGATGACAGTAGAGCGACAGACCAAACCAAATCTTCGAAAATGCTCTTTCTTCTAACTTTCACGCGGCCTGATGGCCAGTTGGCTAGCGCTTTGGTGTTTGGTGTTTTCAGGTTCGAACCCTGGAGGTCGCATGGATGTTTTCGGAATCCACTTTTAAACTGTAGTTCCCGGTCTGTTTTGCCCTCGTGTGCACAAGATGACAGTAGAGCGACAGACCAAACCAAATCTTCGAAAATGCTCTTTCTTCTAACTTTCACGCGGCCTGATGGCCAGTTGGCTAGCGCTTTGGTGTTTGGTGTTTTCAGATTCGAACCCTGAGGTCGCATGGATGTTTTCGGAATCCACTTTAAACTGTAGTTCCCGGTCTGTTTTTGCCCTCGTGTGCACAAGATGACAGTAGAGCGACAGACCAAAACCAAATCTTCGAAAATGCTCTTCTTCTAACTTTCACGCGGCCTGATGGCCAGTTGGCTAGCGCTTTGGTGTTTGGTGTTTTCAGGTTCGAACCCTGGAGGTCGCATGGATGTTTTCGGAATCCACTTTAAACTGTAGTTCCCGGTCTGTTTTGCCCTCGTGTGCACAAGATGACAGTAGAGCGACAGACCAAACCAAAACTTCGAAAATGCTCTTTCTTCTAACTTTCACGCGGCCTGATGGCCAGTTGGCTAGCGCTTTGGTGTTTGGTGTTTTCAGGTTCGAACCCTGGAGGTCGCATGGATGTTTTCGGAATCCACTTTAAACTGTAGTTCCCGGTCTGTTTTGCCCTCGTGTGCACAAGATGACAGTAGAGCGACAGACCAAACCAAATCTTCGAAAATGCTCTTTCTTCTAACTTTCACGCGGCCTGATGGCCAGTTGGCTAGCGCTTTGGTGTTTGGTGTTTTCAGGTTCGAACCCTGGAGGTCGCATGGATGTTTTCGGAATCCACTTTAAACTTTAGTTCCCGGTCTGTTTTGCCCACGTGTGCACAAGATGACAGTAGAGCGACAGACCAAACCAAATCTTCGAAAATGCTCTTTCTTCTAACTTTCACGCGGCCTGATGGTCAGTTGGCTAGCGCTTTGGTGTTTGGTGTTTTCAGGTTCGAACCCTGGAGGTCGCATGGATGTTTTCGGAATCCACTTTAAACTGTAGTTCCCGGTCTGTTTTGCCCTCGTGTGCACAAGATGACAGTAGAGCGACAGACCAAACCAAATCTTCGAAAATGCTCTTTCTTCTAACTTTCACGCAGCCTGATGGCCAGTTGGCTAGCGCTTTGGTGTTTGGTGTTTTCAGGTTCGAACCCTGGAGGTCGCATGGATGTTTTCGGAATCCACTTTAAACTGTAGGTCCAAGTCTGTTTAGCCTAAAGTGTGCACAAGGTCACCGTAGGGCAACAAACCAAACCAAACTAGAAAATTTCTGTTAACAAATAATCTTACGAAATATATTACAGAATTATAGATGCTTAATTCTAAATCAGCCACACCATTCCACCCACCTATTCCAGCAGTCCATCGGCGACGGATCCTTTTTGAAATCAAGATTCGCACTAGAACCAGGGATTCAAAAAAGACTGCTTAAAGCATTGGTTGTTCTGCAGAAGTCTGGCTGGAAAGTTGGATGAAATCACAGTGACAGTGAATCAAATTGATAGTGATGTGCAGAAAGTGGATTTCTTTTATCTATTCATTTTGAGTAAGACTGTGGTATAATAAATGTATGATTTGAGAAGAAGAATTATCTCGGAATTTTAAAAACGTTTCCTAACATTTTCTAAATAAATGCACGCCAGAAAAAAGGAGCCAAGGGGCGATACAGCGCCATCCTTAATACGAAAAGGACATGAGATGTTTGGCCCAACTTTTTGTTCCTTTTTGAATAAGGAGTCACGCTCTAACCATTCCAAGCTATCTTTCACAGAAGTCACAAGCATTCGTGATTTTTTGAAGAAAAAAAATCAGTTTTTCTATATTATTGCAAACTGGAAGATCAGATCTTTTGTGAACAACATGGACGCAAGATGGGTATGTACGCATTCTTTTTTCTACTTAACGATGTTTAGTGTTTAAGACAGGCGACGTTTTAAAATTGTTCATCTGGTCTGACTAATTATTACGTTGAAATGGTTCTAAATAATACATTTCAAAATGTGGATGTATTCATGTGGTTGTTATTGAATAATACATTGAAATGGTTCTAAACCATACATTTCAATGTTCATGTGTATGTATTCATGTGGTAGTTATTGAATAATACATTGAAATGATTCTAAATAACACATTTCAAAGTTCATGTGGATGTATTCATGTGGTTGTTATTGAATAATACATTGAAATGATTCTAAATAACACATTTCAAAGTTCATGTGGATGTATTGTCATTGAATAATGAAATGATTCTAAATAGCACATTTCAAAGTTCATGTGAATTCATGTGGTTGTTATTGACATTGAAATGATTCTAAATAACACATTTCAAAGTTCATGTGGATGTATTCATGTGGTTGTCATTGAATAATACATTGAAATGGTTCTAAATCATACATTTCAAAATTCATGTGGATGTATTCATGTAGTTGTCATTGAATAATACATTGAAATGGACATGCCTGTTTAAATCAACACATATTTGTCACCATTTTTAAAATGACTAAGAAAAAATAAATAAATAAGTTGACGATTAAAAACCAGATTTATTTGCGCTGATTTACTTTAAAAATTGGAACTAAATAATAAACGCGTTAACTGATGGCAATGGTATGGATGTATGGATACTTATTATCTCGCCATAGAAATGGGATTTTTTCAGAAGGCGACTTCCTTCATATAACGAATAGGATTCAAAAGTGGTCGTAAAATATAATTGTGTGCATCATAAAGATGACTAAGTAATATTTAGGTCTTTACCGCGTTTGACTACGCGCTGGTGCGGGATAGATACTAGAAGTAAAATGATCTCCAAAATGCAATTATGCAAACTAGCACGTAAACGTGTAAAAAGGAAACAAAAATAATGAAAATAAGTGATGCATTATTTTTGCAGGATACTTTGCCACTGATCGAAATTTAATATTGATGAATTATTCAACGATGATATTAATACTGCAAACCTCGGGGAGGAATGAATTCTTCATTCTATCATAACTTGATCACTCGTTCGAATGCTCAGCCGACACATTCGCAATTTCATATTTTGTAGGGGTTTATTAGAGTGCAATTTTCTTTGTTTATTGAGGGTGATAATAAAAGCCGTGTCGCCGCTCTTCCCGCGCGAAAGCGTGATTGGCCATTCATCATGATATTTCACACGTTGGCACGTGGTTATTATTATTCTACAGCGTTGACGCCGCCAACGATGGCTCGAAATGGGAACCGAACGTATTAAGCTTATTATTCATTTTCTTATTGTATTCTATTATTTATTTTTATTCTACATAAGAAATGTAATATATATGTTGGATAACTTCCAGTTTTATTATTATTATTATTCATATCATCATAACTGGCTCGACAGCCCGTTGTGCACCTTGTCCTTCTTTAAAAGATCCAGCCAGGCTGTTTTCCTCTTGGCCGTGGACCTCTACTTTTTAATCTTAATAACATTGAAATCAGAGTCTAAACAGTCGACCCGTCTCTTTCTTGGTCTTTCCCTGGGTCGCTGTCCAAAAGGAGTTACATTGAAAATCCTCAAAGCAACTCTATCACTTTCCGTACTCATGAGATGGCCGGCCCATCTCATTCTGTTCAGTTAAACAAATTTTAGAATGCCAATCTCTCTAAAAAGTGTGAACAATCCAAAATTGTATCTTCTTCGCCCATTTCCATTGTCATGGAACCACCAAGAACTAGTTCGTAGCACTCTTCTTTCAAAGATTGCCAACATTTTCTCTTCTCTTGCTATTAGTGACCATGTTTCAGATGCATATGATTATTGTTATTATTATTTTACGCGGTCAGTGTATTCCTGTTTTACTTTGATTCTAGGATCCGTCACTTTCTTTTTCCATACCCAAATTGTGAGAAAATAGGCATTTTTTTAACGAAGGATAAAAACAGAGGGCATGTACAGACTCTGCTTCCTTAAAACAGTATTTTATTCAGTACATTCTAATTTGCTTATAGATTGGATTCGGATACAAAGTATCTGTTTAAAAAAATTGCGCTTTCATACGAACTCCTTGCTGATTTTACGAGAAAGCCGAAAAACATGTTTGATTTGAAATGGAGTTCAAGGGTTTATTGCAATAAGACGCGAAGGACTGTTTACATCCACACGTATACTTGAACAAACACTTTCAACAAAGAGCGTCTGAAGCTTGGCTCGTGTATACTCAAACACAGATTAAAACAATGCGATATTTTGCATCGAATATCATACGTAAAAATGCCTAAATAAATTATGGAACCATAACTGTCAAGTTTTTTTTTTCATACGAGGTTCATGATGGAAAAAAATTCAAATGCCAAATTTTATCAAATTCATTCAAAATTCTATGAATCATTGCTTTTAAGTTTGCTATTTTTAATTTTATTCTTTATAATGAATGCAACATGCATTTTTTTAAACTTGTAGTGGAGGACACTTGATGTGAATGCAGTTTTTTCAAATATTAATTCGTTCATTAAATTTAATTCATTAATTTTAATTTTTATAACGGAGAAAAAAGTTTCTCTTCTATAAGATATTTAGCAGGGTATAAATTTTGGAATAAATACCGTCAGTGGCGAAGCGTATAGATCGCTGGAAAAAAAAAAAAAATTTATAAACGAAAAAAAATAGAAATCCAATAAATAGTAACAAACAAAAATAATAGTACAACTCCCTGTATAGAAAAGAAAATGGAAAATTGCAAGAAAATTCGCATTCTATTTTGCCACTTATTATATCCTATGTTTATACATATTTATATTAATTGTAATTATTTAATAAAAAGTAACTGCAATAAAATTTTTCTTTGTTGACCTAAGTAGGAATTGACTTTTAAATTTTTTTTTATATCACTTGTTTAAACTTTAGAACAATAGCTTTGATAGTAAATTAAAAATAATTTTGAGAATTGATTCAACATGTTCGGTTTTTAATCTGTTTGATTTTCATTGTTGTAACCCTTCGAACACTACTGCTTTGAATAATTTTTTCTAAACTTCGGTGGGCCTCTTAAGTACAGGTTGGTTATAATTAAAATCCCACTTTAAAAATGCTCTAAAAAGAGAACCATTCGTCACAGCGAGTTAAAAATTTGAACTGAAGATATGAAGAAGGGGGAAACTGTACGTGATTTAAAAAAATAAGTTCCGCCGATTTTTTTTATCCAATATGACCTTGCCGTGGTGGATGGGCTTTCCATTCAGTGTCACAACTGTTGAATGACTTGGACGTCATTTTTTCCGACAATCAAGCACATTGAACATTACAGTTGGTTTCATGTGCAACTCATGCCAAATACGTTGTCATTTCGATTCAATAGTAGGAATTGCAATTTTTTTTATATTACTTGTTTAGTTAATTTTCTATTTGTTTCGTATTCTCTACGTCACGCATTGTTTCACGTTAACTATTGTTTTCCAGAGTTACGTTGAAATTTGCACGCAGTAATCGTGTTAGCCAACAGTTGACGCATCCAGCATCGATGTTGCATCATTTTATCCGAACGATTGAGCGACATCGATGCGATGTTATGTGTGACCTAATGTCTTGCAGCTGCTTTGCAATCCCACGAGCCATGTAAACATTCGATGACGCCTTCATCCCATCAGAAAATAAACACGCGATTCGTCACAGATTATGTCAAAACACAACCGATTTGATGATCGCCCGCTGATTTATTTCTTCGAACAATCACTTTTTCCCGCCATCATCTCTGCGTCTGTCTTTGTTCTGCTCAGTGTGTGTTGACAGCGTTTTGTACTGTTAGTGCAGTGGGTAAACGTTTTCGGTGACGGGCCAAAAATCGAAAAAAATAAAAAGTTTAGCGGACCAATATAAAGTTTTCTAAATAATATATAATATAATATAATATAATATAATATACACACAATATAATATAATATAATATACACAATAGTATAGTATAGTATAGTATAGTATAGTATATAATACTATTGTATTGTATTGAATATAATATAATACTATTGTATTGTATTGTATTGTATTGTATTGTATTGTATTGAATAGAATAGAATAGAATATAATACTATTGTATTGAATAGAATAGAATAGAATAGAATACTATTGTATTGAATAGAATAGAATAGAATAGAATACTATTGTATTGAATAGAATAGAATAGAATAGAATACTATTGTATTGAATAGAATAGAATAGAATATAATACTATTGTATTGAATAGAATAGAATAGAATATAATACTATTGTATTGAATAGAATAGAATAGAATATAATACTATTGTATTGAATAGAATAGAATAGAATATAATACTATTGTATTGAATAGAATAGAATAGAATATAATACTATTGTATTGAATAGAATAGAATAGAATAGAATACTATTGTATTGAATAGAATAGAATAGAATAGAATACTATTGTATTGAATAGAATAGAATAGAATAGAATACTATTGTATTGAATAGAATAGAATAGAATAGAATACTATTGTATTGAATAGAATAGAATAGAATATAATACTATTGTATTGAATAGAATATAATACTATTGTATTGAATAGAATAGAATAGAATATAATACTATTGTATTGAATAGAATAGAATAGAATATAATACTATTGTATTGAATAGAATAGAATAGAATATAATACTATTGTATTGAATAGAATAGAATAGAATAGAATACTATTGTATTGAATAGAATAGAATAGAATACTATTGTATATTGATAGAATAGAATAGAATAGAATACTATTGTATTGAATAGAATAGAATAGAATACTATTGTATTGAATAGAATAGAATAGAATACTATTGTATTGAATAGAATAGAATAGAATACTATTGTATTGAATAGAATAGAATAGAATACTATTGTATTGAATAGAATAGAATAGAATACTATTGTATTGAATAGAATAGAATAGAATACTATTGTATTGAATAGAATAGAATAGAATACTATTGTATTGAATAGAATAGAATAGAATACTATTGTATTGAATAGAATAGAATAGAATACTATTGTATTGAATAGAATAGAATAGAATAGAATACTATTGTATTGAATAGAATAGAATAGAATAGAATACTATTGTATTGTATTGAATAGAATAGAATATAATACTATTGTATTGTATTGAATAGAATAGAATATAATACTATTGTATTGAATAGAATAGAATAGAATAGAATAGAATACTATTGTATTGAATAGAATAGAATAGAATAGAATAGAATAGAATAGAATAGAATACTATTGTATTGAATAGAATAGAATAGAATAGAATATAATACTATTGTATTGAATAGAATAGAATAGAATAGAATAGAATAGAATACTATTGTATTGAATAGAATAGAATAGAAATAGAATATAATACTATTGTATTGAATAGAATAGAATAGAATAGAATAGAATACTATTGTATTGAATAGAATAGAATACTATTGAATAGAATAGAATAGAATACTATTGTATTGAATAGAATAGAATAGAATATAATACTATTGTATTGTATTGAATAGAATAGAATATAATACTATTGTATTGTAGAATGAATAGAATAGAATATAATACTATTGTATTGTATTGAATAGAATAGAATATAATACTATTGTATTGAATATTGAATAGAATATAATATAATACTATTGTATTGAATAGAATAGAATAGAATATAATACTATTGTATTGTATTGAATAGAATAGAATATAATACTATTGTATTGTATTGAATAGAATAGAATATAATACTATTGTATTGTATTGAATAGAATAGAATATAATACTATTGTATTGTATTGAATAGAATAGAATATAATACTATTGTATTGTATTGAATAGAATAGAATATAATACTATTGTATTGTATTGAATAGAATAGAATATAATACTATTGTATTGAATAGAATAGAATAGAATAGAATACTATTGTATTGAATAGAATAGAATAGAATAGAATAGAATAGAATACTATTGTATTGAATAGAATAGAATAGAATACTATTGTATTGAATAGAATAGAATAGAATAGAATAGAATACTATTGTATTGAATAGAATAGAATAGAATAGAATAGAATAGAATAGAATACTATTGTATTGAATAGAATAGAATAGAATAGAATAGAATACTATTGTATTGAATAGAATAGAATAGAATAGAATAGAATACTATTGTATTGAATAGAATAGAATAGAATAGAATAGAATACTATTGTATTGAATAGAATAGAATAGAATAGAATAGAATACTATTGTATTGAATAATAGAATAGAATAGAATAGAATAGAATAGAATACTATTGTATTGAATAGAATAGAATAGAACTATTGAATAGAAATAGAATAGAATAGAATAGAATACTATTGTATTGATTGAATAGAATAGAATAGAATAGAATACTATTGTATTGAATAGAATAGAATAGAATACTATTGTATTGAATAGAATAGAATAGAATACTATTGTATTGAATAGAATAGAATAGAATAGAATAGAATACTATTGTATTGAATAGAATAGAATAGAATAGAATACTATTGTATTGAATAGAATAGAATAGAATAGAATAGAATACTATTGTATTGAATAGAATAGAATAGAATAGAATAGAATACTATTGTATTGAATAGAATAGAATAGAATAGATTATAATACTATTGTATTGAATAGAATAGAATAGAATAGAATAGAATACTATTGTATTGAATAGAATAGAATAGAATAGAATATAATACTATTGTATTGAATAGAATAGAATAGAATAGAATAGAATAGAATAGAATAGAATAGAATAGAATAGAATACAATACAATTTAAATATGTTAATGAGATGAATGAAATTGCGATTTCATTTTTAAAAATTCCTTATAATGAGGTTCGAAGTAAGATGAACCGATTCTCAGGAACGAGGTGAAATGCTCATCTGTCAGTCACCTTCTGAAATAATTTTTTCTGAGGTTCCTAGTTGAAAACACTTGTTCACAGATATAAGATGAAGCATACATAGCTCTGATTTTCTGAACGTGAGGTATTAAATTTGGAAAACTTACTTTCGACAATGATTTGTAAAACTCTTAACTTTGGCTTATTTAGAAACAACTGCTGTATATTTCTTTTAATTCGTCTCGGACCGGCAAATTAAAATTCTATCCGCGGGCCGGATAGAACCTTCCGGTGGGCCGTAGTTGGCCCGCGGGCCGTAGTTTGCCCATCCCTGTGTTAGTGTATTCTTTTGGAGCTATTTAGCCCCTGGGGGCTCCATCTCCGATATGACAGGGTAAATACAATTGAAACAATGGAAATTTCTCAGAATATATTTACAAATATAATAAAAAAAAATTTAACTGACAATCATAAACAAATAAAAATAAAAACAAAATTAAACTAAAATTTTGCGCGGACGTTTTAAGTCTTTATTGGGAACATAAGAGTCCATCTCCTGGATTGCATACAGTACTTTCATGATTAAAAAGCATGGCAAAATTTAACAGAGATGTATTTAAGAAAATATTTTAAGGAAGGAATGTTAATAGCTTTATAGATATCAGAATTGTCCAACTCCTGGATTGCATACAGTACTTTCATGATTAAAAAGCATGGCAAAATTTAACAGAGATGTATTTAAGAAAATATTTTAAGGAAGGAATGTTAATAGCTTTATAGATATCAGAATTGTCCAACTCCTGGATTGCATACAGTACTTTCATGATTAAAAAGCATGGCAAAATTTAACAGAGATGTATTTAAGAAAATATTTTAAGGAAGGAATGTTAATAGCTTTATAGATATCAGAATTGTCCAACTCCTGATTGCATACAGTACTTTCATGATTAAAAAGCATGGCAAAATTTAACAGAGATGTATTTAAGAAAATATTTTAAGGAAGGAATGTTAATAGCTTTATAGATATCAGAATTGTCCAACTCCTGGATTGCATACAGTACTTTCATGATTAAAAAGCATGGCAAAATTTAACAGAGATGTATTTAAGAAAATATTTTAAGGAAGGAATGTTAATAGCTTTATAGATATCAGAATTGTCCAACTCCTGGATTGCATACAGTACTTTCATGATTAAAAAGCATGGCAAAATTTAACAGAGATGTATTTAAGAAAATATTTTAAGGAAGGAATGTTAATAGCTTTATAGATATCAGAATTGTCCAACTCCTGGATTGCATACAGTACTTTCATGATTAAAAAGCATGGCAAAATTTAACAGAGATGTATTTAAGAAAATATTTTAAGGAAGGAATGTTAATAGCTTTATAGATATCAGAATTGTCCAACTCCTGGATTGCATACAGTACTTTCATGATTAAAAAGCATGGCAAAATTTAACAGAGATGTATTTAAGAAAATATTTTAAGGAAGGAATGTTAATAGCTTTATAGATATCAGAATTGTCCAACTCCTGGATTGCATACAGTACTTTCATGATTAAAAAGCATGGCAAAATTTAACAGAGATGTATTTAAGAAAATATTTTAAGGAAGGAATGTTAATAGCTTTATAGATATCAGAATTGTCCAACTCCTGGATTGCATACAGTACTTTCATGATTAAAAAGCAAGGCAAAATTTAACAGATGTATTTAAGAAAATATTTTAAGGAAGGAATGTTAATAGCTTTATAGATATCAGAATTGTCCAACTCCTGGATTGCATACAGTACTTTCATGATTAAAAAGTATGGCAAAATTTAACAGAGATGTATTTAAGAAAATATTTTAAGGAAGGAATGTTAATAGCTTTATAGATATCAGAATTGTCCAACTCCTGGATTGCATACAGTACTTTCATGATTAAAAAGCATGGCAAAATTTAACAGAGATGTATTTAAGAAAATATTTTAAGGAAGGAATGTTAATAGCTTTATAGATATCAGAATTGTCCAACTCCTGGATTGCATACAGTACTTTCATGATTAAAAAGCATGGCAAAATTTAACAGAGATGTATTTAAGAAAATATTTTAAGGAAGGAATGTTAATAGCTTTATAGATATCAGAATTGTCCAACTCCTGGATTGCATACAGTACTTTCATGATTAAAAAGTATGGCAAAATTTAACAGAGATGTATTTAAGAAAATATTTTAAGGAAGGAATGTTAATAGCTTTATAGATATCTGAATTGTCCAACTCCTGGATTGCATACAGTACTTTCATGATTAAAAGCATGGCAAAATTTAACAGAGATGTATTTAAGAAAATATTTTAAGGAAGGAATGTTAATAGCTTTATAGATATCAGAATTGTCCAACTCCTGGATTGCATACAGTACTTTCATGATTAAAAAGCATGGCAAAATTTAACAGAGATGTATTTAAGAAAATATTTTAAGGAAGGAATGTTAATAGCTTTATAGATATCAGAATTGTCCAACTCCTGGATTGCATACAGTACTTTCATGATTAAAAAGCATGGCAAAATTTAACAGAGATGTATTTAAGAAAATATTTTAAGGAAGGAATGTTAATAGCTTTATAGATATCAGAATTGTCCAACTCCTGGATTGCATACAGTACTTTCATGATTAAAAAGCATGGCAAAATTTAACAGAGATGTATTTAAGAAAATATTTTAAGGAAGGAATGTTAATAGCTTTATAGATATCAGAATTGTCCAACTCCTGGATTGCATACAGTACTTTCATGATTAAAAAGCATGGCAAAATTTAACAGAGATGTATTTAAGAAAATATTTTAAGGAAGGAATGTTAATAGCTTTATAGATATCAGAATTGCGCATGAACCATTTAGCAGAGGTAATTTGGAAAATAGTGATATTAACGTTTCAAGTGTTATTAATGTAACGTTTTTAGTGTAATGTAACGTTTACAAGTGTTATATGTAAAGTTTCAAGTGTTTTTAAATTAGATTTAGCTGCATAGGACCAGACCGGGCAAGCGTATGTGAGAATTGGGTGAAGCATAGCTGTATAAAGAAGAATTTTGTTATCTGTCGTATTTTTCTCTCTTATATCCTGCCAATTCCGCATAAACAAACCGGGCTGCAGAGAAAAGAGAATAATAATATGTAAAAACGGGAGAGAAAAAAAAAAGAGTTGTTATTGTAAGGTTGGAGAGAAATCGAGTCAAGGTCGACTCAGCGCCTTGCTAGCAGAGAGAAAAAAAGAAAAGAACTTATTTTTGCAGAGCGCTGCGGAAGTTTTAAATGTTCATTCATTTCTGTGAGGTGTTGTTCGCTGCTTTCGGCCTTGGAAACTATTTTTCCCAACAGGATGATGGAATTTTAACTTTTCGTTTAGTTTGAGAAAAACAAGAATTCTTTTTTTAGAAGTTAAAATTTTCAGCTTCTGTCAGTTGTATTCAGAATAAACAATTTAGATATGTAAACAACTACATCAGGGACTCACAAATTCCGCACAAAAATAAATAAATAATCGTAAATGTTAACATAATCGTCTGGCCCGATATATATATATATATATATATAATGTTACCCATAAAATTTAGAATTATAAGTAAGGACAAATAATATAAAAACACATTTCTTGAAGCCAATTCCTTTTTTTTTTTCACTCTATGGCAGAAAGTCTTTTATAAATAATTTTTATTTATTTTTTTAAAGTTTATCTGTTGCCCTCTATAGGTAGATCTATGCAACTTAAGTCTAAAAACAAACTAAAATGAATGAATTAAATTTAATTACTGAATTAATATTTGAAAAAACTGCATTAACATCCAGTGTCATCCACCACAAGTTTAAAAAAAAATGCATTTGAACTCGAGTGGATGAATAAGAATTATTTTATGAGCAATTGAAAATGTGAACGAGATATATATATATAGGGAGAGTGTGAGCTAATACAAGGAATTGAATAAAAGCAATCTTATCACTCTTAAAGAATAGTTTTTTTAAAACTATAGAATTTCATGCGATTTTCGTTTCTTGAAAAATCTCATTTTCAACTTCCAAATAAAATTATCCATGTTTTCACCAGACGATGTTTTAGAACGATTTTACAGTATTTAATTACTTAATCTTTAGTCCGTGAAAGAAATTTATTTAAACCTTATGTATAAAAAAATCTTGTGAAAGAAATTTAAATAAATAGAATAGCTCGTGAAAGAAATTAAAAAAAATATATACTAAACCAGTAAGAAACGTAGAAAGTGATCAAGGAAACGAAAAGCCCCGATCTCCAAAGCAATACCTGTAATCTAATAGGTGTAAATAAAAAAATGAAATAAGTTATTTTATGAAAACAAAGTTGAATAAATCTGAAATAAGAAACTTATTGGTAGGACCTAGAGGGTCTATATTGTTATTAACTATTTATCACTTCCCTATACTGTTATTAACTATTTATTATTTCTATATACTCTTATTAACTATTTATAATTTCTATATACTGTTATTAACTATTTATTATTTCTATATACTGTTATTAACTATTTATTATTTCTATATACTGTTATTAACTATTTATTATTTCTACATACTGTTTTGCTATACTGTTATTAATATTTTTTCAAACTGATTGGTAGGACATAATTGTGTAGAAAACCTAATAGAGTGCTTTAATTTAGGGTTGGTGATATTTTAATATTAAACTCATGTTTGTGAAAATTGCAACACCATGAAGGAATCGTCATAATTGAATGAAATTTAATACACAGTTGAGTGGTAGTGGTATAAACAAATGATTAAATGTTCAAAGCAAACAAACAATAACAAGAGATCGGAATCAGTATTTTGTGTAGCCACCACGCGCCGCAATAAGTGCTGCTACACGACATGGCATGGAGTCAAACAAATTTTGAATGTCTGTCTGAGGAAGAGCATTCCATATTGTTTGTACGCGCACCCAAAGTTCGTCTGCAGAAGCAACAGGACGAGGATCACGAGAGAGACGCCGACCAACGAAATCCCACACATGTTCAATCGGCGACATGTCCGGGGAATACGCAGGCCAAGGAAGAAGCTGTACTTGCCGCGTTGCAAAGAAGGATTGAACAGTCCTAGCGATATGAGGGCGGGCATTATCCTGTTGAAATACAGCGCCTGGAAAGCTTTGAAGGAAGGGAACAGCTTGGTCTAGTAGAACTTTACTGATGTACCGGTTGCTGTTCAGATTGCCCACAATTCTTAGCAATTGAGATCGTCCATGATATACTATGGCACTCCAGACCGTAACTCCGGGTGTTCGTCCACTGTGGCGTTCGATAATGCACTCCAGAAGGTGGCGTTCACTGACATAGCGTCTGACACGAATGCGGCCATCATGGTACCACAAATTAAGGCGGGATTCGTCAGAAAACACGACATGCTGCCAATCAGCACGCCAGTCTCAATGCTGAGCGGCCCATTGTAGCCGCAGGCGGCGATGGTTTAGCTTGAGAGGGATCCTGTATAAAGGAGTCCTTGCGCGCAGTCCACGCTGCAGCAGACGTCTACGAATTGATGAAGCACACAATGAAACACCTGTAGCTATTGACCACTGTGCTATCAATTGTCTAGAGGAAGCTGTACGGTCCGTCAGCGCCATGCGAACCAGGTGTCTATCATCGCGAGCTGACGTCACGTTTCGGGGTCCACTCCCGGATTTCCGAGTTGTCCAACACTTGTCCGTCCACTGCTTCCAAAGACGCATCACTGTGCTGCTGTTACGCTGCACACGAGCGGCTACTGCACGATAAGACAATCCAGCTTCACGAAGGCCGATGATTCTCCCACGTTCAAACTCTATAAGTTGTTCAAATCTCGCTCTCTTTCGTCGTAGAGGCATAAGTAACGATTGAGCTAACGTTTACCACTAGCAGATAACCACCGATAACCATACGCGTTTCACTACAGCCGTCTATTTATTCGGATCCATCCGCCGTTCAGAGGGCGCTGCTCAGCATACGCATGCGCTACGGATTTGAAATTCTAATAATTTGCATATCATGCGCTAATTTGCATTTCCTGAAAATTTCAGCTCACTCGCGTAAGTCCTTCATGGTGTTGCAATTTTCACAAACATGAGTTTATAAATTTAATATAGCAAAAAAATATATCGGATGTTTTTTTTTAAAAACAATCCATTAGAAGAAATGAAATGAGCTACAGGCAGAAATCGAGAATATATATTACCAATATTATTTTTAATTAAAAAATATCAAAAAGAAATTTGTAAGGAATAGCATAGTTTTTTTTTAAGCCGGAAATACAAGAACAAACATCTTGACACTTTCGGGATTCAATATCTCGCGGCATGACAACTAGGCAATTTTTACTTCTGGCCTAAGGATTCATTGCGCTCACTCTTTTTCTAATTTTATAACGTTTAATTTTTTTTTATTAAACTAGAACCGGTCTGTGTTTCTTGTTTTAATTTTTAATCAAAATTTTAAATTTTTTTTTATCTTGAATTATTTATTGTAAAGCTTTTAATAAAATGACATGGGGGAATGTGGCTTCACTATGCGCACTTAATGCACATTGAAACATGACATTTGATTTATTTTTCTGTTATGATTTCAGTCCGTTGTTCAAGATCTTCAATGGATAGTCTGTGCTATTCACTTTTGAAACGTGGCATCTTTTTTTCAATTCCTTCTATTATCTCGCACTCTCCCTATATATATCTTGTTCACATTTTCAATCCTTCATGAAACACTCTTTATTCATCCACTCAAGTTGAGATACATTTTTTTTGAACTTGTAGTGGATGACGCTGGATGCTGATGGCGTTTTTTCAAATATTAATTAATTCATTCATTTTAGTTTTTTTTTTTTTAGATTTAAGTTGCCCATATCTACCCATAGAGGGCGCCAGATAAACTTAAAAAAATGAATGAAAATGATTTATAAAGGACTTTCTGCAATAGAGTGAAAAAAGAAGTTGGAATTGACTTTAAACATTTTTTCTTTTTACATTACTTGTTATTGAAAAAGAAGCACTTAAAAATGTTGTTGTCATTAAAATTTTTCTGAAATATTCTATGGGAAGAAATATTTTAATTCGAAAATGACAGTCATTTAACAGAACTTTGACGAATGATTTACTGATTTGACCTTGTTTCCAACGCACTTGGATTGCAAGGTCAGAACTTGAATTGTGCATATAATGTAAACAAACTAGAATAGTGTTATTTTCGAATGTGCTTACAAAAACAAAGAACGATTGAACGAAGAATGTTGTTTTTTAAGCCCATATTATTAAAAAAAACATTCACAGATATCAGTTGTACTTCATTTGTAATAAATATTAATATAGAAAGAAATCCAGATGTCCTTTTTTTTTTTTTTTTTTGCTTTTTTAAGCAACGCTATGAATAATATTTACTACTGTATCCAAAAGTAAGATCAGTTTTCAATTTAAATTTCCCGGGCATATGGCATTTCAATTATTATTTTCTTTTTTAGGTTGTTGGCACTGTCCTTGATATCTGAATGAAATTTGACGTAAAATATTCATTAGTGCTTGAATTACGCTTGGTTTTGTGAGATGCTAAAACTGATTCCGGCGATTTTTGAAGTGTCTCTTCAATCGACTCAAAACGGTCTTTGGTCTTTCCAGTTTAAGTAATAGCCAGAAGTAGTACGGTGCTGACTCAGGGGAATACGGTGGTTGTGGAACGATATGGGTTTCATTTTTGGCGAAAAAGTCACGAAGAATCACTACTATGTGAGTTGGCACATTCAGTGTTTTTGGTACCAATCGATATTTGACGCATTTGAGGCCTAAAATAGAATCGACCGATACGTTTGAAATTCCAGCATCATCAGCAAGGTAAATCGACGGTTTGCAAGCACCCAATATTTAATTTTTTGGACGTGAGCTTCGTCGGTTGAGGTGGGTGGTCGAGCAGAGTGCTCTTCGTTTTCAACGCGTTCTGAGCCTTCTTTGAGCTGTTTATACCACTTGTAAGCATTTCTTTCCGACATAGGAATGCTCACCGAATGTCTTCAGCAACATTCTATACGTTTCCGCAAACAAAATTGAACACAAGTTCTTTGCTCAATGAATTCAGACATTTTAAAAATCGCCGGAATCAGTTTGAGCGTCTCACAAAACTAAGCGTAACTCAAACACTAATGAATATTTTGATTTAAAATTTCACACAGATGTCAAGGACAGTGTCAGCAACCTAAAAAAAAAGGAAAAAAAATTGAAATACCATATGCCAGGGAAATTTAAATTGAAAACTGATCTTACTTTTTGGATACAGTAGTATGCACATGGATGCTGGTTGTTTTAAAATTTAAAAAAGGCAACCTATCAAGATGGAAGTTCACACACTAAATAAATAATAAAAAGAAATCATGCTTAAATAAATTGTACTTGAACACATGGGAAATAGAGCAATAGCTTTTTATTTTTCTTTCTTTCTTTTTTTTGTCCGTGCGTGCGCTTTGGTTGAATAGATAGGGTAGCATTAAAGAAAGAAAAAAAAAAGAAAGATATTATAAGGGGAAAATTGTCAATGTACAATAAATAACGTATTTAAGTAGGTGATTTATTTCATAAATGTCCTTGTTTAAATATGAATAAATGAATGTTTACTGAAAGATATAAAGCCCAGCTGTTATGAGGAATTTTTTAAATATTATACGCGCTTATTTTTCCATGAAATTTTCTGTGAGGATAAATTTCTTTTCGGGGATTGAGATTTTTGTGAGGATGGCTCTCACTCTTCTTCCCATTGGACACCACTTCAACATTTCAACTTCGTCTCTCCGAGTCTTTAGTGTAACAGTCTTTAGCGTCCACACGTAAAGGAAAAACTCGCCTCGGACTAGGACCGGATTTAGATGAAAAGAGGCCCTAGGCTATTCCACTTATGAGGCCCTTTCACCTCCCATTTTTAAGTTTGTCAATTACAGGAGAGATAATAAAATGCATCATTACCGTGATATATGTCAATATGTTAAACGAAACATGTTGTGATGGGTACTCATCTTTATAAAAAATGTGGCACGGATAATAAATAAATAAAAAAAAGTCGAGAACACTTATTTGGATATTTATTCTCAGCACCCTATAAAGTACTTGTAACAATAACTCATCAAACATAACACACAACATTTACAAAGAAACAAAATTCAAACAATAAACTCTTTGACTACGAAAATAAAATATGCAATAAAAAGTATCATGTTTTCTATTCTAATTAATTGTAGGCCCTTCTTGAGGCCCCAGGTTGAAGCCTAGTTAGACTATAGGAAAATCCGGCCCTGCCTAGGACACACACATATTATTCATTGAATAACGCAAATCAACTAAGAAAGAAATATGAAGTACTTTTAAAGACATGATATCATTTGTAGCGACGGAAGAACCGTATTTTGCAAGCACACATCCGATTGTGTTTTGCCAGAACATGGGAAATAATTTTCCAACACATGAGCTCGTCCGCAACACAGAAATTTGAGGTTTATCGAATCTCAAATAAAGTTCCTTTAATTTGAATAAAAATGAATAAAGAAAAGTTTTAAATTAGGATGTAAGAAGGGTTTAAGGTAATAAGTTTTAAATTAAGGTGTCCTAATAAAAATTATAGCAAATAAAAAGTATCCTTTTATGAACAATACTTTTTGTAAGCTCTAAAAATGAGTACATTAAATATTAAAAGCAAGTCAAATATTAAAAAAAGGGAACACATTTATTCATTTATATTCATTTTATTATAGTAGAAGTATTTCATTTTTAGATATAACATTAGGGGTTAGGGGCATCAAGTTCTTCTCATTTGGTCGACATTATTTTTTTTTTTTTTTCCCCGTCTTCTTGAGTGCAGCGCATCCAAGACTCATTCCTGCAACGTGCACACAATGCAAAATGCATTTTCTTTTAGACGTTTCTGTTCTATCTAGCTGTTATTGAATGCATTCTGTAATTTCATCGTATTTTGAACTGTTTAGTGAATAAACACGAGAGGAAAATGGAACAAAAATAAATTAAAAGTATTGTGTCTGAAACATAGAATTTTTATTATTGTATCTACAATGGTATATACTTATTGTAGATTAATACGGAGATCCTTGGCCGCGTAGCTGCCACTAGCTCCTTCATTGTTAGATGTTCAAACGTGCGGAGGTCTCATGGCCTTTGAGTTAATAAGAGAAAAAGAGATAATTAAATGCCATTTTTTAAAAGATTTATTTATTTAATAAAATTATAAAATGAAAAATAACAAATATTTCAAAAAAATAGAGTGCATTTAATCAAAAAATAAAACAGAATGAAAGAAACGGTATTTCTTTTAAATTGAGGTAGGTAAAAAAAACGTGGACAAAAGAAAAAAAAAAGGTTGATAGTTTTTATCTAGTGAAATAATGTAACATTTTTATAGTGTGATAAAAGTAATATTAGAGAGTTTTTGCATAACGTTTTTTTATCGTCCGATATTTTTCTTCCTAGAGCGCATGCTCATAGGAATAGCTTAGTAGTGCAACATTAGATACGCATGCGTATTAAGTACAATGTTTCCTATGAGCATGCGCGCTAGGAAGAAAAAAATATCGGATGATAAAAAAACGTTATGCAAAAACTCTAATATTTAAATTTAAAAAAAAATATTGTAGTAATATTTATTAAATATTGTCATTCTGGGTTTTTTTTTAATTCAGACTGACGAATAAAATTCGATGTAACAACAAAACAATAATTTATTTTTGTCTCCCTACATTTGATTGTAGCACATTTCCAGTTGATTATGGAGTGCAAAGAATCGTGAGTTTCCTCTTTTCAGTTCCCGTAACCAATTTGGACTTTTATTTAAAAAGCTGCGCAAAGCTCTAAACATTCGAATCACCTTCTCCTGTGACATAACTCAATACTGGGTTTACGGCCCGACTCGTAAAACTTATTTTGTTCCTCTTTACCGTTTTCCCATCTCACACTCTTTATTCCCGGCTCGATTTAGACCCATTGTTTGGCAACCGCAAACGATCCTAATGAATATCGTCTGCAGATGACGTGCGCTGCCATCGCAGGAACACAAACCTCAGAGGGAAAAAAGGAAGAAAAAGCCTTGCTTCGGGCGAGAGTTTATTAATGGAATAATCCACGCTTCCAATTTATTTGTGTTGCTTTTGGGGCGCAGGTGCGCTTCTTAATTATGCATGGAAGACGCTGTTAGATTGTCATCCGTGCATCGAAAAATAGCCACAACCTTTAAGCTTCAATAATAGCTGGAAGGGCAACGGAGAGATGAGTAGGATAACCTGGCGATAAACTCCAGCTATAATTATGTTTGTTTTAATAATGAAAAAATGCTTTTTATAGTACATGTTCGATGAAATAATTATCAATTTGTATTATTAAACAGAGTGGGAGATTTGGTTTCTTATCATTTAAGGAAAAATATTAGCTGTTAAATTTTTAGTCAAATAGAAAATGTTATTTTTCACTTTTCAATTATGAATTTCAGAGTTTTCAGCTTTCATCCAAATAATCTCAAGAAATATTTTTTGTTTTTAAACAAATTAGTTTTGTGAAATCATCTTGATTGTTTTTCTCAGAATTCGTTGCATTTTTAATACGCTTTTATTAGTTTCACCTGTATGTTTGTTTGTAACTGACTCTTTGGGCTCGATTTTGCCCTACTTTAAGCGATCAGATTTACTTGAAACGTTGTAGACTTATCAAGGACACTAAAATATTTTTATAAGTTTATTGTCTCATCATGATTAGGATCGCCAGGATGAATGATTTTACTTTAACTTATGAAGAGCAATTTAACCCATGTAGAATGAAAGTATTCAGTAAAGACATTCGAACCTACGTGGGACAGTGGCAGAACGGATAACGCGCCTGACTACGGATCAGGAGAATCCCTGTTCGAATCCTGGCTGGCTCGACCTATTCGCATTCAGCCTTTGTTTTACTCACAATGAAATTATTGTAAGAACTATAGTTCCAGTCCTCCGTACCGGGACCTCATTTAAATATTATAATTTAAAAACACGCTTTTAGAGTTATTCAAACTAAAAAGTAAAAAATAATTGTTAACATAAGAATAAAATGACTGACGAGAAAATGAATGTCGCTGTTCTGAAAGCGTGGGGTGCCTTGTATGACAATTTTAAACTAATTCTGCATTTCGGAATGAAACTAGTGAAAAATTATAACGATGGATATGGAACACCCCACGCTTTTATAACCGTGATATTCATTTTCTCGTCAGTCATTTTATTCTTATGTTAACAATTATTTTTTGCTTTTTAGTTTGATTCACTCTAAAAACGTGTTTTTTAAACTATAATAGTTAAATGAGGTCCCGGTACGGAGGACTGGAACTATAGTTCTTACATTAATTTAATTGTGAGTAAAACAAAGGCTAAATGCGAATAAGTCGAGCCAGCCAGGATTCGAACAGGGAATCTCCTGATCCGTAGTCAGGCGCGTTGTGCCACTGTCCCACGTAGGTTTGAATGTCTTGGGTACTTTCATTCTACTTGGGTTAAATTGCTCTTCGTAAGTTAAAATAAAATTACTCATCCTGGCGATCCTAATCATGATGAGATAATAAACTTATCAAAATATTTTTGTGTCGTCGGTCCTTGATAAGTCTACAACGTTTCAATTAAATCTGATCGCTTAAAGTAGGGCAAAATCAAGCCCAAGAAGTCCGTTACAAACAAACATACAGGTGAAACTAATAAAAGCGTATTAAAAATTCTTTTTACATAATCGGTGAAATAGTTATCACCAGGGCCGGATTTTCCTATAGGCTAACTAGGCTTTAGCCTAGGTCCTCAATATCAAGAGGGGCCTACATTCAAATTGTTAGCAAAATTAGAATGACACTATTCTAAAAACAGTAAGCACTAAAACACTGAATCGAAAATAAGGAGAAATTATGAAATAAATTTATCTGAATTGAATGTGCTTTAATCTTCAATGTATTGAATATAATTTAATTTGATAGAAAATAGGATAATTTTTACCAATGTTGTGTGTTATGTTTGACTAGTTATTGTTACAAATACTCTATAGGGTTCTGAGAATAAATGTCCAAATAAGTGTTCTCGACTTTTTTTTTTATGCCACATTTTTTATAAAGATTAGTACCATCACAACGTGTTTCATTTAACATAGTGATAGAAATCACAGTAATGATGTATTTTATTATCTCTCGTGTCATTTATGAACTTAAAAATGAAAAGCGAAAGGGCCTCATAAATGGAATAGCCTAGGGCCTCTTTTCATCTAAATCCAGTCCTGGTTATTATTTTGTATTATTAAACAGAGTTGGAG
Source organism: Caerostris darwini (assembly GCA_021605075.1). Classification (NCBI taxonomy): domain Eukaryota; kingdom Metazoa; phylum Arthropoda; class Arachnida; order Araneae; family Araneidae; genus Caerostris; species Caerostris darwini. The sequence goes on along the minus strand of BPLQ01012460.1, from coordinate 655,507 downwards.
GTTTTGTTTCTTATCATTTAAGAAAAAATGTCAGTTGTTAATTTTTTAGCAACATAGAGAATATTATTTTTACAATTGCACTTTTCAATTATGAATTCCGCTTTCATCAGAATAATCTCAAGAAATATTTTTGATTTTGAATAAATTAGTTTTGTGGAGTCATCGTGATTGTTTTTCTCAGAAATTCGTTGCATTTTATTCTTACTAAAGTCATGTTATTATTGCTAAAACTATACTATTAAAATTCTAATTAAAAATTTAATTAAAAAACGATCCTTTTTTTACTACAAATGAGCATTAAAACGGAAATGACACATTTTCTTGTGTTCTGCAAGTGGTTTATAATCTCTTTTTCAAATATTATTTTATTTACAATTCATTCAAAAATTTCCTGTTTCCACTGAATGATGTGTTTATTGAAGGTTTGATTTTCAGGGTATTTTTCTGAGAGGAAATGTTAGACATTAAAACGATTTCTGAAGAAATTCTGCAATTATAAAAAAACAATTAAAATTATTTGTGTAAATAAAAAAAAAAAAAAAAACACAATCATTTTTTAACACAAATGAGCGATAGAATGGAAATGGCGCCATTTGTTTTATTTACATTTCTTAATAATTCACATTTAAAATCCATATATTTATTGTTTTATGACAGTTAAATAAATGAAAAATTATTGAAAGATCTTTTTTTTTTTTCAATTCCTACTATTAGCTCACACTCTCCCTATATATATCTTGTTCAACTTTTCAATCGTTCATAAAATGCTTTTTATTCATCCACTCAAGTTCAAACACATTTTTTGAAACTTATAGTGGAGGAGGACACTTGACGTGTTAATAAGTTTTTGAAATAATTATTCATTCATTCATTTTAGTTTTATAGGGGAGAAAAAAAATGTCTCTTCTATAAGATATTTAGCAGGATATAAATTTGGGAATCAATACCGTCGGTGGCGAAGCGTGTAGATCGCTGTAAAAATGTCTTTTTCAGATTCTTTTTTCATTCTGGGTCGAGTAGGGAACAAAATGAAACATGTGAATAAATTAGTGAGAGAGAATTTTTTTTAACTTAAAAAAAAAAAAAAAAAATGAATGAAGATTACATATCAAGGACTTTTTGCAATACAATGAAAAAAAAAAAGTAGTAATTGATTTAAAATTTTTTTTTTTTTATGTTACTTGTTTATTTAATGTTCTGAGTAAGAGGCTCGTGTCATATTCGAAAAGATTGGTTTTTCGGCGGTCGGGGACAATTGAAATGGGAGGTCGACCTCCTTTGCATGGGATGGTCGAATGAAGGTTAATGGTGATGAGCAGGTGGCTGCTTGCTTGATCTCTTTCGATTCATGGCTGTGTCGAACGATTGATTTTTAATGACCACTTCGGAAGGATGGACTCCGAATTGGGCACGGAGAACTTCTTCTTTTTTCAATTCCTTCTATTAGCTCGCACTCTCCTGTATATATATATATCTTTAATAAAATACTTTTCATTCATCCACTCTAAGTTCAGATACATTTTTTTCTTAAACTTGTAGTGGATGACACTCGATGCGAATACAGTTTTTTTCAAATATTAATTCATTCATTCAATTTAATTAATTAATTTTTTTTTTAGATTTAAGTTGCATATATCTATCAATAGATGGCGACAGATAAACCTAAAAAAAAAAAAAAAAAAGGAATGAAAATTATTTATAAAGGACTTTCTGCACTAGAGTGAGAAAAAAGTAGGAATTGACTTTAAAATTTTTTTGTTTTATGTTACTTGTTTCAATGCATATTGTACTTATTTTTTTATTTTTTTATTTTAAGCATTTTTGTACTTTCAATGCATACTCATACTTGTTTCAATATTGTTTTTGTAAGTTGATTTTGTCCATCGTTCTCCTAATTGTACCGATAGCTTTAGCTTTTTCGAAAAACAAGATACCTTTAGCTTACGATAGCTTTAGCTTTTTTTTAAGAAAAACATCTCCTGTTCGAGAACAGGAGATGTTTTTCTTAAAAAACTCTTTGTTTATCTTTTATATTTTTACTCTTTAATTTAAGCAACTTCATTTTGTGCTGATATTCTAACTAGCTTTAAGATGGAGGTTTTCATGGTTCTTAAAACCACATAGGAACTCCGTAACCGGTACGGCCGTTGCCCTGTCCACCGTGTTACGTGTATAAGGACCGCGAATAACGAAATCATTGAAAGTTACAGGGAAGTTGTGTTTCCATTTGTATTGCTGGTTCTGAGGGGTAGAAACTTCTCCACACCGCCGTATCCTCACTGTGGCATGGATGTTTGTGAGTGGTTCGGAATCCACATTAAACAGTAGGTCCCGCCTAACTAGCCCAAAGTGTGCACAAAATGACCGTAGTGCGACAAACCAAAAAACCAAACTTCGATAGTCAGGTGGAGTGTTTTCAGATTTTCACCTACCTGAGGGTGGAGAAGAGAAATGATTTCTTTGTTTGCAAGAAAAAGAATCCAGATCGTCTGGCCACCGGATTAGAACTCAAATATTTAGGTTCTTCGAGCGAACTCATCTCCCTCGAGAGTTGGGATGAATCTGCGAACTGTTTTGTCTTCAAAATTTATTTTAGAAACATTTGGTAAAGAAACGAAATTTCCTTTTAATAGTAAATTTCACACATTTTTTATACCATAATGTCCGTTAGAAATATACTTTTTTTTTACCTAAAAAAACATTTATCTCACACATTTTGCCTGGTTATTATAATGTGTCCGTCACTTAACCTACGAACTCCGATCCATTTTGGAATCTTGAATTTTTTAGAATACATATTTGAGACCACGTTTACGTATGGCGCCAGATAAACTGAAAAAAAAAAAAAAAAAAAAATGAATGAAAATGATTTATAAAGGACATTCTGCAACAGAGTGAAAGAAAAGGAGGAATTGACTTAAATTTTTTTTTTTATATGACTTGTTTAAAGCATTTAAATAGAGAGCAGGATTCCTCCTCCCCATCCCCAAATGACTTCACCCTGATGCTGGTATACAACAGCCAGGCAAATGTAATCCACCGTCACGCTTTACGGTTCCAAATGAGTGTGTCGTTTTTTTACTTATTCCTAAAATTATGCACCCATCGGAATAAAAATTGGTTGAATTTTCTTTTATTTGCAAACATGATTAGAATACGTTTCGGGCTTATGGACACTCGTCGAACAATTTCGGATGAAGTTTTTGGAACCTTGTGTAGAAATGTTTCCGACATTCAAACTCGGATTTTTCGCAATTTTTTCAATTCCTTTTATTAGCTCACACTCTCACTCTATCTATCTTGTTCAAATTTTCAATCGTTCATAAAATACTTCTTATCCATACACTCAAGTTCAAATACATTTTTTTTTGAACTTGTAGTGGATGACACTGGATGTGAAAATAATTTTTTCAATTCCTTCTATTAGCTCACACTCTCTGTCTATATATCTTGTTCACATTTTCAATCGTTCATTATATACTTTTTATCCATCCACTCGAGTTCAAATACATTTTTTTTAACTTGTAGTGGATGACACGGGGTGTGAATACAGTTTTTTCAAATATTTATTCATTCATTAAATTTAATTCATTCATTTTAGTTTTTTTTTAGATTTAAGTTGCATGTATCTATCATATATCTATGGCGCCAGATAACTTAAAAAAATGAATGAAAATTATTTGTAAAGGACTTTCTGCAATAGAGTGAAAAAAAAGTAGGAATTGACATTAAAAATGTTTACTTGTTTTTTACCATAAAACTTTGAACAAGTCGAATGGTCATTGCCGGCAAGACCTTCTTTCCAATCTGATTTTCTTCTTTGCGGCGTTTTATTCCTCCCTGATTGGAATGAGATAAATTGACTAATTCAGCATTATTCTTTACCGATTCACCACGAATAGAATGAAAAAGATCCATTTGTGAAAAATGCTGTTTATTTCCTCGCAACTATGAGCCATTCTTAAAAAATAAAAAGTGGAGAACAAATGAAGAAGCCAAACCCTTTTTTGAAAGGTGACTAAAATGCAAAGATAAAAATAAATAATTATAGTTTGCAACATTTTTTTTTAATATTTATGAATAGATCCGAAAATGTTTCTATTTGAGATCCTTTTTTAGGATGTCTGTCTTTTTGAATTTTCATTTTTATAAAAGAAAAAGGAGACAATTTTTTTAAAAAAAATTGTTCGGTTTTATTTAGATTCATTATATTCGAATTCAGTTCCAGTTTACAGAGCTTTCACCACACATTTTTAAAGTCTACGATAACTTGTAGATGTAAAAAAAAAGTATTGATTTTATTACTGTGCCCAAAAAATAAGACCAATCATTTTTTTTTCAAGAATTCTTTATTAATTCTTCCAAATTGATTTCATCGCATTCAAAGTCATCCCCTCCGGACACAATGCACTTATGCCAAATTTTTTTTTAATCCCAAATGCATGCTAAGAAGTCATCGGCAGGGATGGCCTTCAAAGCGCTCGCCGATTCACGTTGAATCTCTTCAATCGACTCAATACGGTGTCCCCGGAGTGGTCTTTTGAGTTTAGGGAATAGCCAGAAGTCGCAGGGTGTGAATACGGTGGTTGCGAAACGATATGCGCAACCACCGATAGAAAAATTGGTCAATTTCATCTTTGGCGAAAGAGTCACAAAGAATCAATGCAGGGTGAGGTGGCATGCTAAAAAGTCATCGGCAGAGAATGAAATACGGTGGTTGAGGTGTGAATATGGTAGTTACAAGTGTGAATACGATGGTTGTGAAAAAAAATTTGTTTCAGTTTTGGCGAAAGAGTCACGAAGAATCAATGCAGTGTGAGCTGGCGCATTCAGTGTTTTCGGTACCCATCAAGATTTGATGAGTTTGAGACCCAAAATGGAATTGGCCGATCCTTTTGAAATTCCAACATCATCAGCAAGGTCTCTACTTATAAATTGACGGTTTGCAAGTACAAAATCTAATTTTTTCGACGCGAGCTTCGTCGGTTGAGATTGTTGGTCGACCAGAGAGCTCTTCGTCTTCAACGTTTTCTCTGGCTTCTTTGAACTGTTTATACCACTTGTAAACATTTTTTTTTTCGATATAGGAATGCTCATCGAATGCCTTCTGCAAAAATCGCCGGAATCAGTTTTAGCGTCTCACAAAGCCAAGCGTAACTAATGAATAGTTTGTCGTCAAATTTCCCACAGATGTCAAGGACTGTGCTAGTCACCTAAAAAAGAAAAAAAAATTGAAATTTCATAAGCCCCGGGAATTTTAAATTGAAAATTGATCTTACTTTTTGGACACAGTAGTATAATAATTCATATATTATTTTCAAACTAACACTCACTACAACTCCTCAAGAGAAACGAATTATTTCTCTCCGAGACACTGATCGCAGCAATGACTGATAAAAGTTATTAAAAAAATAAAAAAATATTTTCCGTAATAATAATATAGCTGATATATAAAAACAATAAATCCATATCCATCTCTTCTTTAAAAAACTATTTCACATTTCACTTTAGCTTTTTCCGAAATCTTCTCCGATCGAAGGGACCATCCATTTTTAAACGACACAACTGTAGTAAATGGCTTCCTATCCCTATGTTGAATTAACAAAAATAAAAAAAAGTTTTTTTTCATTTCCTTCTATAGCTTACACTCTCCCTATATATATCTTGTTCACATTTTCAAACGTTCATAAAACACTTTCTGTTCATCCACTCGAGTTCAAATGTATTTTTTTCGAACTTGAGTGGAGGACACTGGATGTGAATACAGTTTCTTTTTAAATATTAATTCATTTATTAAATTTAATTCATTAATTTCAGTTTTCTTTTAGATTTAAGCTGCATATATCTACCCATAGAGGGCGCCAGATAAACTTAAAAAAAAGATTGAAAATTATTTATAAAGCACTTTCTGCAATAGAGTGAAAAAAAAAGTAGGAATTGACTTAAAATTTTTTTTTATATATTAGACAGAATCACACTATTAAGTGTCAAAATAGAAAGCAGACAAAATTTCTCCCATATAAAACTAAAATTCATTAATTAAATTAAATTTAATGAATGAATTAATATTTGAAAAAGCTGTATTAGCATCCAGTCTCATCCACTACAGGTTCAAAAAAAAAAATGAACTCGAGTGGATGAATAAAAGTGTTTTATGAACGATTGAAAATGTGAACAAGATATATATAGGGAGAGTGAGCTAATAGAAGGAATTGAAATAAAAAAAAGTTTTTTTTTAATAACGTTATTTTCTTCAGCACTTTGAATGGCCTTTTTAACAGCGTTAGCGTGCTGCTTCAATCCTCCCGATCGTTTGCAGTCGGAGGTTATTATCCCGAATAACCTTTTAACCGTGACCGTACTCAACCAGAAGAATAAAGTTCTGAAACAAAAATCCAGATGGGTCGTTGCTTGCAAAAGTTGGCGGATAATTTCACCCGTTTTACAAGGAAAAACACTCATAATAATAATAATAATAATAATAATAATAATAATAATAATAAATGGATTTTTTAGAATGCTTGTTATTTTTATTTTATTGTACACAAATCACGCAGGTTTACCGACTACGGTCGACGTTTTTTTAAAAATTTTTTTTAGAGGTCGTTGCTAAGCATAGGGTAATTTGAGCATCATGTCTAAGTGACTAACAACAGTAGGTTTCGTTAATCTATTATTTCAATTCCTTCTATCAGCTACCACTCTCCCACTATATATTTCGTTCACATTTCCAATCGTTCATAAAATGCTTTTTATTCATCCACTCAAGTTCAGATGCATTTTTTTTTTAACTTGTAGTGGATGACACTGGATGTGAATACAGTCTTTTCAAATCATTAATTAATTAATTCATTATTTATTTTTTATACATTATTTTTAAGATTTTATTATTGCTCATCATAGCATTTTGGGTGATGAGACACCGCCACAGAAATAGGTAGCAAATGCAGCATTGCAAAAAGTGCAAACGAAAACCTGATACGGCGTGTAGACAATTTGCAGCTACCGTTTGGAACGAATATTTTGGTGGGTGTTTTGAACCATCCTCACAACTACGGATTGCAATACCGGGATACCGAATACCGGTATTTTGAGCCATTTGTACAATTTTGTAATATCGGTATTCACAGGTTTAAATACCGTTTTTACGGTATTTACTAGAAATTTAGAATTTTTGTCTATTAAATTATGTTTTTTAAGATCACATTTCAAAAATTTGTAATAGTACCACAGGCTGCATAGTGATATTTACACTTTTTTGTGATTTAAATGAATAAGATGTTCCGTTACTTTTTTGCTATTCTTTCATCATCATCATTAGCGCAACAGTCCAGTGTGGGCCAAAACCGTCTACCTACTGGCAGATTTCGAGACGAGAGATGTTTTTCTTTTTACGGGATACAGTTGTCAGCTCTACACCCAACGCTCAACAGTCATATGAGACCGGGACCTACGGTTTAAAGTGGATTCCGAACCACTACAAACATCCATGACACTGCTGGTACTCGAACCCGAACCCTGCGGTACCGAGCTCCAGAGCAGCCAACTGGCCATCTCTGTATTCAATTAAGCTAAATTAAAATTAGATGATGCAAAAGCCCTGTAATGTATAAGTCTCGTCTTGTAATAATTTTCACTTTTCTACCTTTTCATTTACTTTTGCAATCATCTTCTGCGAGTGTAAACAGACTTTATGGGCATCCTGAACTGCCTGGGCATTGCTCGTGCGATTCTAATGCTTGACAGCACCACGGCTACTTCACTTAGCGCCATTTTAAAATGACGGTATTGAACTTTTGGTCCGATATTGCAATCCCTACTCACAACCCTATACAACGGAGGAACATTCCAGCATACAGTTTTAATCCGCCCATCTTCTGGTTCATTAGGTTACATTAGAAATATTGTTAAGTAGAAAAAAAATTTAGAAATAAGTAAAATAACTGACACTGTTGTGTTTTCTCTCAAAAAAAGTTGCGTTACTGATTGGTATTCGCCATCTATCATTATATTATGAATAGGGATTGGGTATACAGAATGCCGGCATTTTGAACCATTTGTGTAATTTTGTAATACCGGTATTCACAAGTTTAAATGCCGTTTTTTCGGTATTTACTAGAAATTTAGAATTATTATCTGTGAAAGAATTGTTATCTGTTAATTCTTATTCAGAATTCTTATCTGAAAACTAGAAATTCGTATCAGTGAAAACAGGGTTGTAGTTGTGAAGAAAGTGTGTAATATTTCGATATTTTTTAAATTGGTGAGTTTGTTATTCACATTGTATTTGCATATAATATTTTACAGTTCAAAATATTTTTCAGATTTATTATATTATTGTTACAAATTTTTTGTGATATTTACATTTTTTAAGAAAACTGGCAAATAGAACAAAAAAACACCTGTGTTTCCTTTCTTTTCTAAAATTTCTACTACCGGTATTAAGATCTAAAAAAATACCGAATACCGATATTGAACTTTTGGTCCGATATTGCAATCCCTAATTACGAAGTCTTTGTAATGGATACTGTTAAAAAAAAGAACAGCCCTAAATCTTTTTTTTTTCGTGTCTATTCCGGACGTAGGCAAAATAAATCTAAAAGATTGAAAATTCTTCACTACTGGATGCAGAATTCAACCCCCACATTCTACTAGGGGTGTTCTCTCCGTAGTATAACGATGGCGACATGGAATAAAGTTGTCTTGTCAAAGTGATGTTTCCATTTTGGGCAGCATTTCCCTTGTTCCCTATTCCAACGTTCCATTGTGGAGCCTGAATGGTCGAGTGGCTAGCGCAGGTTTCAGGTTCGAGTCCCGGCAGTTCCATGGATGTTTGTAGTGGTTCGGAGTCCACTTTAAGCCGTAGGTCCCGGAATCATATGACTGCAAGAGCGTCACGGAGCAGCAGTCAGACTTCTACCTACGGGTGCTCCATCGCAACAGAAGCTGCCCCCTTTCCCTCCATCCATGAGTAGATCACTCATGAGATGTCCATCCCACACTGCAAGACATTGAGGACAACAACAACAACAACAACAACAACGTTTCCATTGTGGAGAAGAACACTCAGCAGGTTTTAACTCTCGTGAATTCCCATTCATCTAAACTTAAAGCCATTTAATATTGTTTATCCTATGTAACAGACTTCTGTCTGCTTGTGCGCACATATTCCACAAATGACTGCTTCCAGGGTTTTTATCTTAGAATGTCAATAAGCACTTTTATTTACAATAATTACTAAACACAGTTACATTAACTAGAGATGTTAATTCGTGTCAACTAACCTGAGCGTCAATCCATTTTATTTTTGTAGCATGCTCGGCACAAAATTTACAAATATATTTGTATGTTTGCATGTATGAAAGAATGTCTGAATGCTCATGCTTTTGTATTAAGGATTGTATACTTCCTTCCTAAAAACATATTTGTAAAAGAGAAGAAAATATTTCAGTTCATAAGCAGAGAAAACAATGATTACAATTTTTTATAAGAATAAATTACATCTGTTAGTTTACGAGTCCATTTTTAATGTACTATCCTATTCATCATCAATGGCGCAACAGCCCTAATGGTGGGCCAACACCATATCACTAATGACAGATTTCAAGACATGAGATGTTTTTTTACGGAATAGGGTTGTCAGCTCTACGCCCAACTGTCTACAGTCATATTAGGCCGGGACCTATGGCTTTAAGTGAATTCCGAACTACTACAAACATCCATGGCACCGCCGGGACTCGAACCGAAACCCAGCGCCAGAGCGCTAGCCACTCGGACATACAAGCCCCAGTACTATCCTATTAGTTTTCCGAAATTTACATGAATTGAACATTTGCTATCATTCATTGAGTCATCTAATAGATTCTTTTTTCCAAGAAAAAAAATTAAGAATGCATTTTTATAGACTAAAAATAATAATAATAAAAAAATAACAATGTGATACAGGTGAAGATAGTCGCTAAGAATTTTATTTCAAATATAATTCAAAACAGTCAATTATAGTGCATGTATGATTTTTTTTATTGAAAACATTTTTTTTTTCTTTCTAATGAAGCTGGCCAACACTTAGACAGCTTGGTCTTGGATGCCTTAAGGCAAGCGCTGCATAGACGTTACTCACTTTGCATTACCCAGTCGGCACGTGTAACCTGAAGATAAGCCACGGACGCAGAGTAACAATGCCCCCGCAACGCTCTACTATCCTATTAGACCGGGACCTACGGTTTAAAGTGGATTCCAAACCATTACACACATCCATGGCACCGCCGGGACTCGAAGCCTGTGGTACCGAGCGCCAGAGCGCTAGCCACTCGGCCGTTCAGGCCCTCTTAATCAAAACATACAAAAAGTAAAAACAACAAATAGTAAAAGCATAAAATAAAACGTACAAAAGCTATCATATTTAGAGTGTAATTTTGGCAATCCAATTTTATACATCTTTTTTTTTTTTTTTTTTTTTAATGCGCGCATGTTTACCGACGGAATCTTTACGGAATTAAAACAAATCAAATGAGTAACAATTAAAACAAACAAATAAACACATTCCATCCAAAAATGTGGGAAAAAATAGATAAAAATGAATAATAGCTACCACCAAGCCAACGCCATCAGCAAGCTTTGTATTTCTTTACGTATTTTTAAGAAAATGGGTTTAGGTATATATATAGGTTAACAAACATGCATTCTTTTGAAAAACTGTTCACCACAGAAACGATAAAGGGTCAAAAAATGGAGTGCCAGAATAATTTAAAAAATAATAATAATTATAAGAAAATTTAAAAACAAATTTGAACGATAAATAATGATAATTTTTTGAAATAATTAAATAATTCTTTTTTAAGGATAAAATTTCATCACTCGCTTTGATGTCTGCCATTCATCATAACGAACCTTTCAACAAAGAGTATTTATGTTTTATTCTTTTTTAAGCACTGTTCATTTCCTGCATTCTTTATTAAAATAGACATCCGTTTGTCAATTATTGTTTATGAACACAGAGAACCCGCAAGCTGCTTTGTTATTCCATAGATGTACTTATTTCAATTATCAGTATTTTTTTTTAATTGTGTTTTGTCTTACTTTAATTCAATTCTTAAATAAAACTTTTCAGCGGGATTCCAAGAATGCGAAAGCCTCCCATTAAAACTGAATTGAGAGAATTTCCTAACAGCAAAGACAAAAAAGAGGGTCAAATTAAACGTGTTATTATTGTTCTTGTTCGATATTTATTACTTTCCTTAATGACATTTCTTGGAAGTTATTTGCCTCCTTTATCGGGAAAGAGGTCACTCGTATCTAGAGGAGTTTTCAAATATTAATTCGGAATTAAATGAAACAATTACCGCCGCTGTCACAACTACCGAGACGACATATTTTAAAATTTCATATCGCATTCAAGAATAAATAACGCAATTAAATTTCAAATGATGCCAGGCACTATTTCATTTCGATGAGTAAGAAAATAATTTGACGCACTACTCAGAAACTTTTGTAAAAATGCACAACAAAACCTGTACAAAAACTTTAAATGAGTGGAAAATAAATGGGGTTGTAGAACGTCTTTGAAATTTTAATTTATGTATGCTTTTTCTTTTTTCCACATAAATTCGTCTTTCAGATACTTTTGAATGCATCGAAGGTATAGTAATATTGAAATTTTCAATCAAATGCATTTTTTCCTCAAAATTCCATTCGTATTTCAGAGTAATGCTTCAAAAGGCGCTGCTCCTAGTTGAATTACTTTAAACCAGGGATAGGCAAACTACGGCCCGCGGGCTAACTCCGGCCCGCGGATAGAATAATTTGCCGGTCCGAGCAAACTAAAAGAAATATATACGAGTATTTATATATAATATATCCATCTCCTTTTCTACTTTAATTAAATATTTTTTTTCTCCTTTTTTTCAAAGGACTGACGATCTTTTTACTTTTTTTATTTTTTTTTCTACAAAACATAAATTGCCGGAAATAGCAAGCATAGACAGCTTTCAATCGGTAGAGCTTGTTTGGGTTATTCGTAAAATATTTCAACCTTAAAATTGGTACTAAAAAACGTAAAGTTGATTCAGAGTGCCGTGCTTTTAATGATGAATGGACCTGGAAATATTTTTTTTTATAGTTGTAAAGGGTAAAACAGCGTGTCTCATCGCAATTTCATTCATCTCATTAACATATTTAAATTTTAATACTTGCATATTGTTTTTAAAATTTTAGAAAAATTTATCTTGGCCCGCTAAACTTTTTATTTTTGGCCCTCGACCGAAAAAGTTTGCCCATCCCCGCTTTAAACTGTAGGTCCCGGTCTGTTTCGCCCTAGTGTGTACAAGATGACCGTAGGTCCGTAGGCGATAAACCAATCTTAGTTGGATTTTGAGTCACTCGTCATCCTGTCCCAAAGCATTCGTCTTTCAGAGAAATGGCAGAGCTTCATAAGAACTTTCGGTTTTACGTCATTGAAATAGGTTTCTTCTATCGAAACAAATTCATTCTTCATTTTGACATTAAAAAAAGGAATAATTATACACTCAAGAGCCAAAACATTATGACCACCTGTCAATAACGAGTTGGCCCATCTTTGGCGCGCAACACAGCTTCAACCCGCCTTCGCATGGATTCATACCAGTTCAATACCACTTAAACCTGATCACGTGCCTTCCACGTCATCCAGGCGAGTTCATTGAAAAATGTTTTTTTTTTCTTTCTAATGCAGCTGGCAAACACATAGACAGCTTGGTCTTGGATGCCTTAAGGCAAGCGCTGCACCGATGTTAGTCACTTTGCATTACCCAGGGGTCGCGTGTAACTTGAAGAATAGCCACGGACGCGGAGTCACAATGCTCCCGCAACGCTCTACGATCCTATTAGACCGGGACCTACGGTTTAAAGTGGATTGCGAACCACTACAAACAACCACGGCACCGCCGGGACTCGAACCCGAAACCTGTGGTACCGAACGCCAGAGCGCTAGCCACTCGGCCATCCAGGCCCTCATTGCAAAATGTAGGGGTGGTCATAATGTTTTGGCTCTTGAGTGTACATGTCTATGACACCTTTTCCAATATAGATACCTATTTTTTTTCATCATCATCATCATAAACATCATTGGTACAACAGCCCAGTGTGAGCCAAGGCCGTCTACTTACTGGTAGATTTCGAGACGGATTTTTTTTTCTTTTTACGGGGTAGCGTTGTCAGATCTACGCCAAACGCTCAACAGTCATATGAGACCGGGACCTACGGCTTAAAATGGATTCCGACCGCCGCCATGGTACCGCCGGGGTTCGATCCCGAAATCTGTGGTATCGAGTGCCACAGCGAAAGTTTTTAACTATCAAAATGAACTACAACCATCCCTGTATATTTACATGTCATTGCTCCACAAAATGCGTCAAGTTTCAAATATGTCTCTTTCTTTACTCACCATCCTAAAGGAGCCCTCACACTGAACAAAAAGTTCGCTTTTTGTCTGTATATAAAAAAAGGGAATGCTTCTTTTTGTGTTTAATATTGATAAATGTGCAAGACTATGATGCCCAAAGCAAGTTTCACTCACTAAAAAAATTATCAAAGTAGTTTCACATGGTTGATCTTTTTGTGCTTTCTTGAATCAAAAAAGGAAGAAACAACATGAATAGTTCCGAAAAATTTGAAGGAATATATTTTTACGAAATATGTGTGTGCGTCATTTCAGTAGTTTTATATTTTGAAACTCAGACTTTTGAGTACGTTTTGCAAAAATTAATTTTATTTCTGACACACTTTATCGAATTCGATGTCAGGACAACATCTTCATACTACATGATAAGAAATAAACAAGTAATATAAAAAAAAAAAAAAAAAATTCTAAAGTCACTTCCTACTTTACAATTAAAGTTGAAATTTTTCTCTTACGTCTGGCGCCATCTATGGGTAGATACATGCAACTTAAATCTAAAAAAAACGAAAATTAATGCATTAAATTTAAATACTGAATTAATATTTAAAAAAAACTGTATTCACATCCAGTGTACATCCACTACAAGTTAAAAAAATGTATTTGAACTCGAGTGGATGAATAAAAAGTATTTTATGAACGTTTGAAAATTTGAACAAGATATATATAGGGAGAGTGTGAGCTGATAGTAGGAATTGAAAAATAAAAAAAAACATGCCATTATTAAGAATAGCTATGAAATATTGAAATTGCAATTCTGGTGAGAGACATTTTCCATTTTGTCAATCAATTCGATGGTTAAAAATTTAAATCTTAAAATACCACATTCGATAAAATAGCAGTACTAAATGCAAACCATTTTATGATCAAGAGTAAATAAAATAAAATAAATAACCGGCATCTTTGTTGTAAAAAAAAAATGTAATAAATCCTGCTCTATCTATTATTTTCATGTTTTCCACAATATTCTATGATGCTATCTTCTCTTTTTTTTTCTTTCGTGTAAAGTAAGTATCTTGCTGTTCGATAACGCTGTTGTGATACAATGTTGAAAAATTCTTAGATAAGTAAACAGAAAGAAAAAAATGTCCATTCAATAGATTGAAATTCGATCTCCCCTTGTTTGTGCCTTTGTTGTCGCGAAAAAACAAGTCAACGGAAGATTTAAAAGGGTTATTTTTTTTTACGAGGACCTGTTTGTAAGAGAAGTGAAAACAAAAAAGAAATAAACTTCAAAAACAATGGTGTTTGTAATCTTAAACCGCACGGGACTGGATTTCGGCGGGCAGGTGTGAAATTTTATTCGAGATTTCGGCAGAAAAATACATTCGATTCGTATCAATTCGCAGATATCGACACCTATTTTTTTTTTAGTTCTTGTTTAGTGTAACCGAACAGATGTTGTGTCATAATCTGGTTATTTATTTCAGTCATAATAAAATAAGAGTTACGAAAAACAAAAGGGATCCAATTTATTATTTTTTTTCTTTCCTTTCGCTTATTGACTGCGTTATGAATACAACAATTATTTATGATAAAGATATACTTGTGATTTAAAATTTGGACTCACTCAGTGCTTTCAAAAATTACGACATTTCTAAAAAATGGATTTTTTTGAAACATTTATTTTTAATGTAGGATGTTTTCGGCATCCAACTCATCTAGAATAGAAATTCCAAAATCAGTTCATGTTCATCAAAAATTTTAATGTATGTATGTAAATTTCATTTGTGTTATACTTTTGTAAGGAATAGAAAGAGGGATATTTTGAAACTGTAACAATAAAATATATGGAAATGTTGTCAAAAATATCTTATATTGTCTTCACAAAAAAAAAAAAAAAAAAAAAAAAAAGAGAAATAATCTATATATTTTTATGTGTATATTTTTATATAATATATTTTTCGCATGAGGAATTGTAAACACAGACACAAAAAGCAAATGATGTCAAAAAAATAATTTTACGTGTCAAACTTAAGAGTCTTCAACAATAACTTTCAGTTCTGAAATGGCTGTTATCATTCAATTCCTTCTATTAACTCGCACTCTCCCTATATATATCAGGTTCAAATTTCCAATCATTCATGAAATGCTTTTCATTCATCCACTCCGGTTCAAATACATTTTTTTTGAACATGCGGTGGATGACACTGGATGTGAATACAGTTTTTTCAAATATTCATTCAGTAATTAAATTTAAATAATTAATTTTAGCTTTTTTCAGATTTAAGTTGCATATATCTACCCATAGAGGGCGCTAGATAAACTAAAAAAAATGAATGAAAATTATTTATAAAGGAATTTCTGCAATAGAGTGAAATAAAAGTAGGAATTGACTTTAAATTTTTTTTTTTTTATATTACTTGTTTTTCCTCCATTGCGCTTATTGACTGAGTTATTAATGCAACCAACCTATATAATAAAGATATATTTTTGATTTAAAATTTGGACTCATTCAGTGCTTTCAAAAATTACGACATTCCTAAGAAATAATGTATGGTGATAAAATCCCCAAGCGAGGACACTATCGTTTGTAACTCAGATACACGCATTTACACAAAACACGTTATCATTATTGTTAAGAAACATTTTTTAAATTTGTATTATGCTTTAAAACAGGGGTCTCCAAACTACGGCCCGCGGGCCAAATCCGACCCGCCAGTGTCTTCCATCCGGCCCGCGGCAGCGAATAGCTTATTGTTGCTGTAATAAGTTGGATAAAAAAACAAACATCGATATACATACACAATAGTAATTGTAGTAATTGAACCAGCGAATTTAAGCAAGCGTATTTATTTCAGTTAGAGTCTAGTCGCCGAGTTCACGCTCAGAGAGCGTACTCCGCGTCTAGTTTAGAAATTATAGATAATGGCAGAGAAATGAAAACGATTTTGGCCCTTGGTACTTACTGGAGTAAACAGTATGGCCCTAAGGTTGGAAAGTTTGGAGACCCCTGCTTTAAAACATCAGAAGTTTAACAATAATCAAATTGCCGGCCAGGAAATGCCGTGCTCTTTTATAATAATAGCAATGTGGTTTTATTGCCAAAGACTATACTCTTAAAATATTATTTTACTATTTATTGCCAAACAGCAGAAAATCTTTTTATGAAAATATGCTAGGCCATTAAAAGTTTTTTGAGAAAATGCTAGATTTTAAAGAAGATATAGAGAAGTAGAGAAACTAGATACAGAGAAACTTTTTAATTTATGCAAGGAAAATATTCCGTAATAAATTATTTTTATAACGTAAATAAATTATTTTTATCATTAAAACTATAATTTAGCTAACTAATAGAAAATGAAATAACCACCAATCAATAGGAAGGAATTCCATTGCCTTCTGGCATGGTGACTTCATTTTATCGAAACTTATTGAAACTAAAGTTTCATTGAATTTCAATTCAATTTCATTTTATTATTTCAATTACACATTTGTTTAAGTTGACGATTTTATAATTTTAAACTTAAAATGGATATGGAATTTATTATATACCAAGAATTTTTTTGTTCTGAAAATGAACAAATACATTAAAAAAAAATTCATTTTGAAATAAATAGTCATTTGCATTTAATCTGTCTTAGATTTATGCAGCAGACATTTCCAAGGATTACTAACTTTTCGGATTATTCAATAATTAAAATAATTGTACCTTTTTAATACGTCTCAGTTTAATATCAACTTTGTATGCAGTTTTTTTTTTAGAAACGCTATTTTGAGCACATTTTTTTCCGTCCATTCATTTTTATTTTATATAGTTTTCTTCGTTTCAAAAAAAAGACCAGAACAACGGCCTTTTTCTGTACCGTAGGTGTCTTTAGCAAAAACTTTTTATTTGCTGCTTTTTTTATAGAACAGCATCCCTATGGAATAAGAAATAGGCTCAGAGTCACATTTGTGAGCCATGTTGGAAATCTTTAACAAGGTTACTCCGAATGTCAAGGCGACACTTTTCAGTCATTACCAGATCGACTCGTTTTCCAACCTACTCGCAAGTAGTGCTCATTCTTGGCAGGAATCGAGCAGTTTAACTAACGTGCATTATGGACCCACGGCTAGTCTATTCAACAGTCCATTTCACCCAGCTGTTTTTAATTGTTTATTTATTTTTGTAAATAGAAGAAAAATAGTATCTGATAATTAAAGTTTTTATTTTAAACCAGGGGTCTCCAAACTTTCCAGCCTTAGGGCCATACTGTTTACTCCAGTAAGTACCATGGGCCAAAACCATTTTAATTTTTCTGCCATTATCTATATAATTGCATAACTCTCGTTAGTATTTTTTTACAAGTGGATACCCTGCGGTTTCATTGTCGTTCATTTAGCTTTTCCGTTCCTGGGAGATTTTCAGGATAAAAATCATATGTTTGATTCAGGATATATGCATTTCCAAACATCGACTTACATACATATGCGATACTCTTTACCCCAACATAACTACCTCGGGTAACCTCGGGATGTTCACTAGTTTATAGTGTTAGTGGGATTCATTTCAATTACTTGTTGTTATGCTTAGGTTAAATTTTCTGCGTATTATGCTTGCCATTAAGCTTTACCCAGCAAGCCAATAAAACCGAGTTATTATCATTGTGGGGTTTTTTATCCAATTTATTACAGCAACAATAAGCTATTCGCTGTCGCGGGCAGGATGGATGACACTGGCAGGCCGTAGTTTGGAGACCCCTGTTTTAAACGAATCGTTTATCTTGAGGTGATTCATCCATGAGGTAATTTTCAAAGGCTTTGTAGCACATTCAGAGTTAACCACGGCGCCTATCACACTACATTCAATCACTCTTTTGCTTTCGAAGCAGCCACTGCAGTGCAAAAATCTCGCTCTAAGCCAAGGAGTTTGTGGTTCTATGAAGATGATGAGCGTTCCGTAGATTCGATATTATCAGGACCGGATTTAGATGAAAAGAGGCCCTAGGCTATTCCACTTATGAGGCCCTTTCACCTCCCTTTTTTAAGTTTGTAAATTACACGAGAGATAATAAAATACATCATTACTGTGATTTCTATCAATATGTTAAATGAAACATGTTGTGATGGGGACTCATCTTTATAAAAAATATGGCACAACGTCGAGAACACTTATTTGGACATTTATTCTCAGCACCCTATAGAGTGTTTGTAACAATAACTAATCAAACATAATCTTAACCGTTTATCCTTCTTAGCCAATACATTTCTATGTTTGTTTATTATTCATGTGTGTAGAATTTCTCCTTATTATCGATTCAGTGTTTTAATGTTTACTGTTTTTAAAATAGTGTCATTCTAATTTTACTAACAATTTGAATGTATGCCTCTCTTGATCTGGAGGCCGTAGGCTGAAGCCTAGTTAGCCTAGAGGAAAAATCCGGTTCTGGATAGTATACATCTTTCGAATGCATTTTTCAAAATTCTATTCGATCTAATGGGGGCAAAGTCTGGGCGTAACGAAATCTTCTGACATATCGTTTTCACATATTTTGAAAAACACGTCCAAGTATTTTATTATTATTATTATTATTATTATTTTTTTTTTTTTTTTGTTCTGAAAATGAACAAATACATAAAAAAAATCCCCCATTAAAATCCATTTTGAAATAAATAATCATTTACAATTCTTTACCTTAAACGTATTAAAATATCTTTCTTTTCATCATAAATATCTTTCATTTCTTTTCTTGCATAACTTCCCTCACTTCTCGTTGGAGTAGACACTTCTCAGCTTATAATCGATCACCAATCACGATGGAACAACTCGTGGTGTAGTCCATATCCCATCTGTAGTTGTTTCAACCTGTGTTTCTCTAATTACTGAGTCTCATTATCCATGACACCGAATATCTGCTATCGGATTTCAGTGACAGGTTGTTCTCATTAGTACAAAACACTAATTGCATGTAGTATAACTACCCACAATACTACTTTTTAATAAAAATAACTTAGGGCCTGAATGGCCGAGTGGCTAGCGCTCTGGCGCTCGGTACCACAGGTTTCGGGTTGGAGTCCCGGCGGTGCCACGGACGTTTGTAGTGGTTCGCAATCCACTTTAAACCGTAGGTCACTGGTCTAATATGATCGTCGAGCTTTGCGGGGGCACTGTTACTCCGCGTCCGTGGCTTATCTTTAAGTTACCGCGCCCCCTGGGTAATGCAAGTAACGTCTGTGCAGTGCTTGCCTTAAGGCATTCAAGACAAAGCTGTCTAAATGTTTGCCAGCTGCATTGGAAAGAAAAAATAAAAATAATTTTCGAAGGCATTTTTCAAAATTCTATTGGAGCTAATGGGGACAGAGTCTGGGCGTAACGAAATCTTCTGACATATCGTTTACACACACTTTTAAAAGCCGTCCAAGTATTTTATGTGCTTTTTTTTTTCTTTTTTTCAATTTTCTCACTCAACATGAGGGCTGACCTTTTCTACCTTCCTTCCTCCCTCTGAAAAAAATCGGCAGGATCAAGTCTAGTAAAAAAAAAATTGAACCTTGAACTCATTTTTCACTGTAACCGGACCCCCATCGCAATTAAAGTTGGAAACGGAATGGGAAAAAATATCGAACATCTCACCGGAGAACGACGCGGAACAAAATAAATAAATAAATGAATAAAAGAAAAGAGCGGCAAACAAATGGGCGTGTTGTTATCACCTGGGGTAGGTGACACGGAGCTCTTGGCATTGACTTGTTTACGAACAGCGCGGAATCCGGGCGCACTTCCAATCTCGAACTCAAGATAAAGAAAGTGAAGGTTTCCTCGCTCTTTTACTTGAACCGGGAAAAGAAAAGAGTTTGGAGGTCTTTGTAATGCATGTCGAATGAACAGTGGATGAGAATGGCCGTGTCGGAGAGTACATTTTAATTTTGTCTCTTTTTTTTTTAATTCTTTAAATGAATATGTTTTCGAAAAAACATCAGGAGTGAAAAACATTGAATAAAATAAAATAATAATAATAAAAAAAAAAAACTATTAAACCATTATTATTAAAACTATTAACCCATTATTTTACTATATTTACTATTTACTATTATTAATTTATTGTTTATTGCTATTTTACTATTATTATTTGCTATTAAAACTATTAAACCATTATTAACTAAACCATTATTTTATTATTTATTATTATTATTGTTTATTGCTATTTTACTATTATTATTTACTATTAAAACTATTAACCCATTATTAAATCATTATTTTACTATATTTACTATTTATTATTATTGTTGTTTATTGCTATTTTACTATTATTATTTACTATTAAAACTATTAAACCATTATTAAACCAATATTTTACCATTATTATTGAGCAGAGAAAAGTAAGTGTATCATGTGTGGCCGTGAGAAATGGAAGTTAAGGTTATGAAGTGTTGCCGGGTTTGAAGGGCAGAAGGGAAAGAAATGGAATGATTTTCAAAAATGCACTATACAAAAAAAAAAAAAAAAAAAAAAAAAAATCGTTGTTTTCAAATGTAGGCCAATTGAACTTTAGAGTATTCTCACTAAATAATATTTAGTAAATTCGGATTATACTTATAGGTGGGGCCCACTGGCCTGCACCACAGGGCCCGTCCAGACGAGAGCGCACACAGGGCTCTCGCTTCCATATTCATCCCTCATGAGCTCTCATCTGGATAGTAATAGAATTCACCACTGGGGGTTGGCAGCATATTGGGATTGTCCAGTTTGGGACAAACATCTCTCGTAATCATACACTTCACGTGACTTTTACAATTTTGTCCAGCTGCCCTGTCCTATACAGCTCTGTCCATTGTTAGGAAGACAGAAAGAGGTCAAACAACGCTTTTCGAAAGAAAGGGTTCCTTTTTTTTAACTATCAATGAATGCAAATTGAATTTTTCTAAATAGTTGGTATTTATATTCTATTCAGAAACTTTCACGCCAAAATGATTCAAAAACAAAACATTCATTTATATGAACTTTTTGTAATGTTTTATTCGATTCCCCATAAAAAGAGTTTCTAGTTTTAAATTGAATAGCATTTCTTGTATCTTGAGTAGGCACGCAGTTCAATAAATCTTATGCCTTCAGAAGAATCTCTCTAATTCAGAAGAATGTACAGAATCACTTCGTAACATGCTTACGAAATAAATAATCTTTCCAATAAATAATCTGAATAAATAAGTTAAGTTTTGTAAATAAATGCGCTCAGGTTATAAAAAAAAGCCAAGCGGTGATGCAGCGCCCAATCTGGTCCAAAAAAGACGGGAAGTATTTGCCCCAATTTTCTGTCCAGAAGAGGAGAACGTCTCTATTTTATGACTACTCAACGGACTGCACCCACATTTTGGAACTGAATAGTGATCTGGGCTGTCCACACCTTCCTTTTGTCCTACTCTAGTAGAAACAAAGGAGTCTCCAGCCTACTGTTTTGCAGCTCCCGTTCCGGAGAAAACGTTTTCGAACAAAGTTCTGATTTTCCGGTTTGGTTTGTTTGCTCTACCGTAATTTTTTGCACACTTATTAGACCGGGACCTAAAGTGTAAAGTGGATACCGTACCACTCACACGCATCCATGCCACCGCCAGGATTCGAACTTGAAGTCTGTGGTACCCAAAGCCAGAGCACTAGCCAATTGGCCATCAGACCGCCTGCTTGTTCGGTACACAAAATGTTGAAACGAATTTTCAGAAATGTTGAAAACTGCTGGAGTCCGGAGTGTCCTGGTGTTTTCGATTTCCAGACTGATGATGCTCAGTTCGAAATTCGAGAAAATAAAGGCTTGTGACAAAGGCGGTGGTTCTTGGCAATTTCGTTTTTCACCCTTTAAGTGCATGGTAAACAAGTAATATATAAAAAAAAATTTTTAAAGTCAATTCCTACTTTTTCCCACTATATTGCAGAAAAGTCCTTTATAAATAATTTCCATTCATTTTTTTAAGTTTATCTGGCGCCATCTATGGGTAGATACATGCAAATTAAATTTAAAAAAAAATAAAATTAATGAATTACATTTAATGACTGGATTTATATTTGAAAAAACTGTATTCACATCCAGTGTCATCCACTACGAGTAAAAAAAAAACAAACTGTATTTGAACTTGAGCGGATGAATAAAAAGTATTTCATGAACGCTTGGAAATGTGAACAAGATATATAGAGGGAGAGTGTGAGCTAATAGAAGGAACTGAAAAAAAAAACGAAACCCACTTCCCTGCTAACCCAATAGTTTTTTGGATGCTTATGAAGGAAAAAATAATAGATAAAATTGTATCACGTACAGTCTTATCGCAAATCGCCGTCTAATTTAAGAATTTATTATATTTAAAAACCAAGAAATCATCACTTACACGAGTTCACAAACAATTTTAAATGCTGAAAAATCTATTCACCTACCAAGCTCTCTATTAAACACAGTATTGAATACAGATAAAACAAGTTAAAACAAGATAATAATCAATAAAATAATAATAGCTTTCCTATCTGTGCAGTGCATTGCCATCTATTTTTCTCTGCTCATCCGTTGTATTTATAGTAAATGTAAACACGTATGAAAATACCTGCTTACATTTTTCGAATTCGTAAATAGCTCATTATAGCACAAGTGCGTTAGAGGAATTTTTGAAATTGTGTCTGAGTTTGTCTATTTTTATATATCTAAGAATAAATGCTTATTTTATTTATTTATTTAATCAGCCAATCATTTGCTTATTTACGTAATTTAATCTTTCATCAAAATCAAATACAATTTTCACTATTTAAATAATATTTCTGCGTATTAAAAGCCTGTTAACAAAAATTATTTTGATTTCTCTTGGAAATTAAAATATATATGTATATATATATATATATATAAACTAAATTTCTTCATTAAGCTATAGAAAAAACAAGTAAAGAGCCGTAACTGTAGTATTGTATTTCATTGTATTTCAATGTATTCATTGTATTCTTAATTGTATTTCATTCATTTTTTTAAGTTTATCTGGCGCCATCTATGGGTAGATGCATGCAACTTAAATCTAAAAAAAACTAAAATTAATGAATTACATTTAATGACTGAATTAGTATTTGAAAAAACTGTATTAACATCCAGTGTCCTCCACTACGAGTTCAAAAAAAAAAAAAAAAAAAAAAAAAAAAAAACTGTATTTGAACTCGAGTGGATGAATAGAAAGTATTTTATGAACGATTGAATATTTGCTCTGGTTTATTAAAAAAACAGCAATAGAAACGCGATTATTCTAATAGAAAACAAAACAGGCCTTTTATGCAAACACATTTTTCTTGAATTCTGCCATTGTACAACTTGTGGCGACACTCCAGCAAAGCATGTTGTTCGTCGCGTATTTTTCGAATCGAAATCCAAAGGGGGTCTGAGAATGGAACACAACAGTGACCTTACAAGTGTTCCTGTCTATCAGCTGTTACCAAGTATCTACATTCTCTTCGAAAATTTAAAACAAGTAATATAAAAAAAAACACTTTTTTAAGTCAATTCCTACTTTTTTTCACTCTATTGCAGAAAATATTATCATAATTATCATTCATTTTTTTTGATTTATCGGGCGCCATCTGTTGGTAGATACATGCAACGTAAATCTGAAAAAACTAAAATGAATGAATTAAATTTAACGAATGAATTATTATCTGAAAAAACTGTATTAACATCCAGTGTCACTACAAGTTAAAATAAATGTATTTGAACTGGAGTGGATGAATAGAAAGTATTTTATGAACGATTGGAAATGTGAACAAGATATAGATAGGGAGAGTGCGAGCTGATAGAAGGAATTGAAAAAGAAGGAAAGAAATGATTTGCTGAAGCGACACAATTTCCTTTTTGCAAAGTTCCTTTTGGCAACATTTAAAATATTCGATTCTTGTTCAAAAAGGAAGTTGAGAATAAATTTAAAATCTTGTTCAATATTTAGAAAATAATGCATGCTCTGCAGTCTTGGAGAAGACATGGATTCATCCCACCTTCCTGTCTGCCCTGCACTTGTTTCCTCTGCTGTGTAGGGTTGTTACTGGGAGACTAGGGCCCTTATAGGCTAAAAATGTCGCTATGTGATTTCTTTTGTTTCTCGTTGTTGTTTTCATGTTCTTTGTGTTCTTTTCCTTTTTTATTTTAATACTTTTTGTAGCCTGCCATCGGAAATAAAAAAAAAATGTTTAGAAAACTATTTTCTAATCATGAGTTGGGCTTTTATGTGTGAAATGCCCTATTATATCTGTATTAAAAAATGCTGGATTACAGAAACGCATAATCCAGCTGTGTTTTCGTTTCAGATAACGTAACACCAAATAGCTGTTCCTTTTAGCCTAAAGTACAATTAAAAATCAGAATTCAAATTTTTCTTGTATTAAAATAAAAAAGAAAGAAAGGATTTGCAGAAGCTACAGAATTTCATATTTGCGAAGTTCTTTCTGGCAACATTTAAAATATTAAATTCTTGTTCAAATAGGAAGTTTGAGAATAAACTTAAAATCTTGTTCGATAATTAGAAAACTATTTTCTAATCATGAATGGGCTTTTATGTGTGAAATGCCCTATTATATCTGTATTAAAAAATACTGGATTACAGAAACGCATAATCCAGTTATGTTCCGTTTCAGCTAACACATGGCTCTCCAAACTACGGCCCGCGGGCCAAATCCAGCCCGCCAGTGTCATCCATCCGGCCCGCGACAGCGAATAGTTTATTGTTGCTGTAATAAGTTGGATAAAAAAGCACAGAATGATAATAACTCGGTTTTATTTACTTAATGGCAAGCATAAAACGCAGAAAATTTAACCTAAGTATAACAACAAGTAATTGAAATGAATCCCACTAACATTGTAAACTAATGAACATCCCGCGGTTACCCTCGGTAGTTATGTTGGGGTAAAGAGTATCGCATATGTATATATATCGATGTTTGGAATGTGTATATCCTGAATCGAACCTATGATTTTTATCCTGAAAATCCCCCAGGAACGGAATAGTCTAGAAATTGTAGATAATGGCAGAAAAATTAAAACGGTTTTGGCCATTGGTATTTACTGGTACTTAAACAGTATGGCCCTAAGGCTGAAAAGTTTGGACACCCCTGAGCTAACATAACACCAAATAGCTTGTTCCAAGTAGACTAAAGCACAATTGTATTGAAAGCTAAACAACACATTTCAATGACTGAACGATCATTTTAATCCCCTCTATTGGATTTGTTTTGTATTTCTGATTCTGAAGATTATTTACTCGTAATCATTTTTTTTAAACGTTTCCAAGGTGTTCTTTCTGTACGTTTTCGCACGCACCAGTGGAGGGGGAAATTGGCTCAGGTTTATTAAAAAAAAACAGCAGTAGAAACGTGATTATTCTAATAGAAAACAAAACAGGCCTTTTATGCAAACACATTTTTCTTGAATTCTGCCATTGTATACCATGTAGCGACACTCCAGCAAAACATGTTGTTCGTCACGTATTTTTCGAATCGAAATCCAAACGGGGTGTGAGAATGGAACATAACAATGACCTTTCAAGTGTTGCTGTTTATCAGCTGTTACAAGTATCTACATTCTACTCTTCGAAATTTAAAAAAAAAAAAAAAAAGAAAGAAATGCATGATAATTTAAACAAAAGCACCTACAGGGTTTTATGAAAATAGTAATCATCCATAGGCAATAAAAATGGTTTTAGCCATCTATAACTCTTCTTTCTTCAATTCCTTCTATTAGCTCACACTCTCTCTCTATATATCTTGTTCACATTTTCAATGGTTCATAAAATACTTTCTATTCATCCGCTCAGGTTCAAATACATTTTTTTTGAAATTGTAGTGGATGACGATGGATGTTAATGCAGTTTTTTTCAAATATACATTCAGTAATTACATTTAATTAAGATTAATTTTAGTTTTATATGGGAGAAAACAAATTCTCTTCTATAAGATATTTAGAAGGATAAAAATTTAGGAACAAATACCGTCAGTGGCGAAGCGTGTAGATCGCTGGAAAAA
Source organism: Caerostris darwini (assembly GCA_021605075.1). Classification (NCBI taxonomy): domain Eukaryota; kingdom Metazoa; phylum Arthropoda; class Arachnida; order Araneae; family Araneidae; genus Caerostris; species Caerostris darwini. The sequence continues at coordinate 629,132 of BPLQ01012460.1, read as the reverse complement.
ATTTTCTTCTTCAGTTTCTTTTTTCTTCAATTCTTTCTATTAGCTCACACTCTCCCTATATATATCTTGTTCACATTTTCAATCGTTCATAAAATACTCTTTATTCATCCACCCCAGTTCAAATACATTTTTTTGAACTTGTAGTGGAGGACACTGGATATTAATATAGTTTTTTCAAATATTAATTAATTCATTAAATTTAGCTAATTAATTTTAGTTTTACATGGGAGAAAAAAATTTCTCTATTTTAGATATTTAGCAGGATAAAAATTTAGTAATAAATACCGTCAGTGGCGAAACGTGTAGAAAAAAATCTTTTTTTCAGATTCTTTTTTCATTCTGTTTTTAAATCTGAGTCAAGGAGGGAACAAAATGGAAAATGAAACCCGTGAATAAATGAGTGAGAGAGATGGAAAGTGTGAGAGAGAGAGAGAAATTTTTTCGAACTTAAAAAAATGAATGGAAATTATTTATAAAAGGACTTTTTTCAGCATAGTTGAAAAGAGACTTTTTTTTCACTACATTGCAGAACGTCCTTTATAAATAATTTTCATTCATTTTTTTTAAGTCTATCGGGCACCTTCTATTGGTAGATAGATGCAACTTAAATAAAAAGAAAACTAAAATTAACTAATTTAATTTAATGAAGGAATTTATATTTGTAAAAACTGTATTCACATCCAGTGTCATCCCCCACAAGTTCAAAAAAAATATATTTGAACTCGAGTGGATGAATAAAAAGTGTTTCATGAACGATTGAGAATTTGAACAAGATAAATAGTAGATAGAGTGGTAGCTAATAGAAAATTGAAAAATGAATGAAAATTATTCATAAAGGACTTTCTGTAATAGAGTGAAAAACAGTAGGAATTGACTTAAATTTTTTTTTTATATTACTCGTTTAATCTTCTTCAGTGCTGCCAGATGTTCGATGTCCCTCCAATCAGTTAAATATCGTCTGCAAGCCTATCTCGTTCGAAACGGTATGAATGAACTGCGGAGGTTGACGTCTTTTTCCTTGATGAGGGATTTTTTGTTCGTTATCACCCAGAACAATTATTTATTTTTATGTCTAACTTATCACTTTTTAGCCTTTCAAGTGTCAGATAACGGTCTGTCTTTCTGACTGTGTGATAAATGCAGAAGTGGAAGTGTTTGAGCGATGACTCATAACCATCCTTGTCAGTTATTGACTTTTTTTTTAATTATAACAAAACAGATTTCAGTAATTTTTTTTCTCAGCCATATGTGATTCGCTTAATCAACTGCTGTCAGTTTTTTTCCCTTTATCCACAACGCATTTTTGTGTGATGTAAAAATATAAAACAAGTAATATAAAAAAAAAATTTTTTAAGTCAATTCCTACTTTTTTTTCACTCTATTGCAGAAAGTCCTTTATAAATAATTTTCATTGATTTTTTTAAGTTTATCTGGCTCCACCTATTGGTAGATAAATGCAATTTAAATCTAAGGAAATCTAAAATTAATTAATTAAATTTAATGAATGAATTAATCAATTGAAAAAACTGTATTCACATCCAGTGTCATCCACTACAAGTTCAAAAAAATTGTATTCGAACTCGAGTGGATGAATCAAAAGTATTTTATGAATTATTGAAACTTTGAACAAGATATTATAGGGAGAGTGTGAGCTAATAGTAGGAATTGAAAAAAGAAAATACGTTCAACTGAAAAAGAATGAGATCGTTTCCAAATTTTACAGAATTACTTTTTCAGCAACTAAAAATATCTTTTCCTCTCTTAGAACTTTTCTGTTCGATGCATTCTATGAATATCTTATTATTTTGTTTCTGGTAAGTATCTTCGAAACTGCAGTTAATCACTGATTTGTCGTTCTAGATTTGTACGCACATCATTTGGCATAAAAATTCAGATGACAAATTCCACATCTTGAGTAATTTAATCTGAAATAAGCAATAAAAATGCATGATCCCTAACATTAATCATACCCAAACAGGAAATGATGTGATTTAGAATGAGTGTGAGCTAATAGAAGGAATTGAAAAAATGTATTCTACAAAACGGCATAATTGTCCACCATGGTTTATGACACTGTTGTCAAAATGAATGTTCCCTCAGGTGAACCCTTTCAAAAAAAAATTTAATTTTTAATTTTTTTCAGGTCAAGTTTAAGCCTGTCTTCTCTAAAAAATAGCCAACCCCATTTTTCAGTGATTTTAAAATATTTGAATACAATTATAATTAATGTATACAAGACACTATCAGGATTTATGAATTACGATTATTTACCAATACAAGATAACAAGTAATATAAAAAAAAATTTTTTTAAGTCAATTCCTATTTTTTTTTTCACTATTGCAGAAAGTCCTTTATAAATAATTTTTATTCATTTTTTTTAAGTTGATCTGGCGCCCTCTATGGTTAGATACATGCAACTTATATCTAAAAAAAACTAAAATGAATTCATTAAATTTATCTAATGAATGAATATTTGAAAAAACTGCATTAACGTCAAGTGTCATCCCCTACAAGTTCAAAAAAAAAAAAAAAAAAAAAAAATGTAATTGAACTCGAGTGGATGGATAAAAAGTGTTTTATGAACAATTGAAAATTTGGACAAGATATTGATAGGGAGAGTGTGAGCTAATAGAAGGAATTGAAAAATGTGTCCTACAAAGCGGCATAATTGTACACCATGGTTTATGACACTGTTGTCAAAATGAACGTTCCCTCAGGTGAACCCATTTAAAAAAATTTAAATTTTAAATTTTTTTCGGGTCAGGTTTAAACATGTCGTCTTTAAAAAACTGCCATCCCATTTTCAGTGACTTTAAAATATTTAAATGGAGTTCTAATTACTATATACAAGACACTATCATGATTTATGGATTACGATTATTTAACAATACAAGATAATAATAGATAAATGGTAGTTTATGAGGAAAGGTAATAATGTAATTGGTAGCGATAAAATTTTATAATGCCAAAAATACAACCTGAAACATAATTAGAAATAACTTGTAATAAAAAAATATTAATAAAAATGGAATAAATTAACATATTATTTAATTTTAAATTCACTCGGACGACCGCGAGGCGACCCGTAAGAAGCGTTTCTTAATTGCTTTAGAAACGGTCGTCTTGAATGAATGTCTTTGCAATTATTTTCGTGCGTGTGTTTCATATTAATTCATCTAATCATAGTGTTGGAGATCTTTACATAACAAATCAAAATGAAGCAAAACAGAATTTTATTATGAGTAATCTATCTTAATTGCAGGAATTTTTATGGCAGATTTAAAAAAAAAAAAACCTTTTTATAAGATAATTTATTCGAGTGGGTTTTTTTTTCACTTTAAAAACAACATTATATAAACATTTTTTTTGTAAAGTCAATTCCTGCTTTTTTTTCACTCTATTGCAGAAAGTCCTTTATAAATAATTTTCACTCATTCTTTTTAAGTTCTCTCTCTCTCTCTCTCTCTCCTCTCTCTCGCACACACACTTTCCATCTCTCTCACTCATTTATTCACATGTTTCGTTTTCCATTTTGTTCCCTTCTTCACTCACTCTAGAACCCAGAATGAATGAAAAAAGAATCTGGAAAAGAAATTTTTTTCCAGTGATCTACACGCTTAGCCACATATGGTATTTATTTCTAAATTTATATCCTGCTAAATATCTTATTATTTAAAGTCCAACGGAAGCGATGAACTGTCATTCCTTAATATAAAATTAGTTTAATATTTTTTTTAGCTTTGTTTTTTAGAATAATTTAGCCGGAGTGGTATTTTTCGGAAACTGGGCATGTCGCACCAAAATCTTCCGTCTGACGAAGGGTTCGATAAATCCGTAGTCTGGGAAGTCCTTCGGATGCATTAGCGGTGAACGAGAGAAGTATGTGATCGCTTCCCCCTACTGAGTGTATTGAAAGTGTAGGTGCATTGTAAACGACCCTGTCTTCCATTAGATTCCCTCCTTCTCTCCTTATGTAACGCTGAATCTACTACGTATTTTCCATTTTAGTGAGAAAGGATTTCAGGTCGACAGCAATAGGTAACAAAAAATGTTTAAGTAAGTTTCTAATTCTTTTGCTGGTGAAAAGCTACAGAATGTGTTGTCCATGCCACCTCCCGTAAAAAATGCCTTTGAAAATAATTGCCTGAGATCTACATTTAAATGTACCTTGATTTATTTTCACTTAATTTTCTTTGTAACATTTCACTGAAGCTTTTCACTTAGTGTCTCCCAATAATAATAATAAAAACAAAAAACAAGTAATATAAAAAAAAATTTTTTTAAAGTAATTCCTACTTTTCTTTCATTCTATTACAGAAAGTCCTTTGTAAATCATTTTCATTCATTTTTTTAAGTTAGAAAATTTTTTCTCTCTCACTCATTTATTCACGTGTTTCATTTTCCATTTTGCTCCCTCCTCGACTCAGCCTAGAACCCAGAATGAAAAAAGAATCTAAAAAAGAAATTTTTTTCCACACGCTTCGCCACGGACGGTATTGATTCCTAAATTTATATCCTGCTAAATATCTTATAGAAGAGACATTTTTTTCTTCCCTGTAATACTAAAATGAATGAATGAATGAATGAATTTTGAAAAAAATTGTATCAACGTCCAGTGTCATCCACTACAAGTTCAAAAAAAAAATGCATTTGAACTCGAGGGGATGGATAGAAAGTATTTCATGAACGATTGAAAATGTGAACAAGATATATATAGGGAGAGTGTGAGCTAATAAAAGGAATTGAAAAAAAAACCCTGGGGTGTTGTACAGTGTTGAACAAGACAAAGTCTATTTTTTGTGCCTATTGTGAGTCTAGCACACTTTGTTTCTGTCAGCGGGCTGTGGTCGGTTGCCAACTCGGCTTGTCGGAAGTAGGTTCCCTTACCTCCGAATTCCTGCTTTTTGCAGACGCAAAGCTACAAATCTTTATTATGTTAGGTACAATTTTTTTCCCCCTTCACTACCGGAACTGTGATTCCTAAACAAAATCTGCAGTAACTTCCTGATTCAATTAATTCTTTTTTTTTCCTTTACGCTTTGTTGAATTGTAAAAAAACAAGTGTTAAATCAGTAATGCACTGGTTGAAAAATCAGGTTCAATTTTGAATACATTTATTCAGGATCACCTTAAAACAACTTTCCCTGTTTGGAGACATCTGCAGATAAAACAAATGAATAGATTGAAACTAAATGCTATACTATACAGATTGTGGAAGATATGGGGAAATGATTTCCGCAAAAATTAATTACCAAAAGTCACCGGTAGGGAAGATTTTGGCACTGCTGTCACGTAAGTCCTATTAAGTTTCCACAAACTAGGGTGATTTTTTAATGGAGACAATGAATACAAGAAGAATGGATTATGTCAAGTTTCCTTACAATGTTCGATTAATAAAAAAATTAACACGCAGAAATGAATGACAACATTATGAAGCTCACGGAAAATAATCTTTTATTAATCAACATTGAGGTCCCCATGGCTGTGTGCAGTATTTTCAATGTGCTGACCTTCCCTGTGTACAGAATATTAGAGAGTTTTTGTATAACGTTTTTTTATCGTCCGATATTTTTCTTCCTTAGTGCGCATGCTCATAGGAAACATTGAGCCCATTGCGCATGCGTATCTGTAATACTGCACTACTGAGCTATTCCTATGAGCATGCGCGCTAGGAAGAAAAATATCGGACGATAAAAAAACGTTATGCAAAAACTCTCTATTGTATCCGGTGTTCTCTACTGCTGCGTCTAAGCTGCCACCCTTGATGTTTGTGACAACTCGTCTTATGTTCTCTTTCAAGGAACTCAGGTTTGTAAAGTTGCCAGCATACACGATAGATTTAAGGTACCCCCACAACCAAAAGACACAAGGGGTAATATCTGGGGAATGGGGGGGGGAGGACATTCCATCTGAAAACATTGGTTGATAACTGTCTCATTACCAAAATATAACCATAAAAGTTTCTGTACTGAACGAAGTATATAGTATGTGATCTGGCTCCCTTTGCATAAAAATGGTCGTGTCCAAGCACAGTCTTTGTTATTCTCTATTGCTTCAGAAAGATTATTGTGAACCATGTTGGCTATTCGCAATAGGGAAAAAAATACAGACTATTTGGGTAGAAGACTTTTACTTTAAAAGTTTGCTTTGTCGAAATTCAAAAAGCGTAAACGAAAACTATTCTCTTAAACTCCAAAGCAAATGACAGAAATGAAGCTATCTCACTGAAGAAGACGTTATTACTGGTTTTATTACTGATTTTTATTGGCAAATTTTTACAGACAATCGATGTGGCCTCTAAACCACTTCAGTCTAAAACTACCGATCTTTCAATTGCTTTAAAGCGATTGCAAGTCTATCTGGAAGAACTTCAAAAGTATTGACATGAATTTGGAGATTTAGAAACTTAAGCAAATAGGATGGCAGGAAAATGGTCTATTAACCCCGAATTTCCTGGAACTCGTCAGAATAAGTTGAAACTTCATTTTAACGAAATTTGCAAAGTTAAAAGTCTCCAAGGTCCCGAAAGCTTGTTTAAAGTGAACGTATTTTATCGTATATTGGACATCATCATTTATCAATTGAGATAGCGATTCCATGGAATAAATGAAATTGTTTCCAATTTCAATGTCTTTCAAAAATTAAATGACACCATATTATTATAAAAGGCTGAAGAATTTGTTGTTGTATGTAAAAAGGATATGCCTGTCTCGTTTGCTAAGGAAATTCTCAGTTTTTGCTCCCCGTTTATACATGAAATTAGAAAGTCTTCTTCCATAAGGAAAATGGCTGATTTATTAATCATAAGGAATCATTTTATGTCTTCAAGCTTTCCCGAAGGGTGCACTGCATTTATTTTATTTGCAGCAATTTTGCGACTACTGGCCAGTGCCGAGCGATCATTCTCGAAATTAAAATTGATAAAAACCTACTTAAGATATTAAATGGAACAATACAGATGACGCAATTTGGCTATTCTATCCATCTAACATTCCATGCACAGAAACTTGAACATTAATGTTGTCATTGACACTTTTGCTGATCAGAAACCCCGAAAAAAGAAATTTCAATAAATAAAATTATTACTAAAACAACACTGAAATTTTTATTCAATACTCCCTTTAAATTAAAAGTTCATTCTAACAAAAGTAATACGTATTTTAGGTTGGTACTTTATTAAAAAAGAAAATACAATGATGATACATTGAGGGGGCCCCCATTCGAAAAATTTGCCAAGGGCTACAGATTGTATAGTTATGGCACTAGTAACCGGGCACCATGATGATTGAAGTTTAGCTTCTTTGTGCAATGGACATGGCAGCAAGGGGGTTTCTGCTATTTAGCTGTCCGGATAATCTCTCGGAGGCAAATATCGAAATGAGCAAATATTGAATAGCTACCGCTTCTGTTGTCAGTAAAAAACCACTTTCCCCACCTCAGGGAAATGTTATACTCTTCGGAAGTTGAACATTTAACCACAGTTGAGGTCTCGTTCCCCCTTCCAGGCTTGGTCTGTAGCGTCGTATTCTCCTTTTTCTCTTATTACCAGCTCTGGAGGACTCTTTTTTTTAATGTCTCTGTCCCCGTCGATAGATCACGATGTCTTCAACATATTTTTTATGTCTTCCCTATCCACACACCCTTCATTCATTATTGGTCGGAGTTTCCTTTTAAAATGCTCCCCAAGGTCTATAAGTTTTCTATTGGGAGTGAGGAGTGATGCTGACACTAAATCAGATCGAAGAAGCTGCTAGTCTTTTTTTGGTAGGTCATAGTCAATTTCACGCGTACAAGTGGTAATTTTCCAAAACGAGTCGTACAATTAACACTAATGTTAGCAAAAGGGAACGAATGGTCGAGTGGCTAGCGCTCTGGCGTTCGGTACCATAGTTTTTGAGTTCAAATCCCTGGCGGTGCCATGGATGTTTGTAGTTTGGAATCCACTTTGTGTGCTTATCTTCCTATCCAGGCAGTTTCTTTCGGTAGAGTCACTCCATCAATAAATACAGAGTACAGATAATTTCACAGTTCATAGCTGTCTTAACAAAATTTCGTTCTTGATCGCTTGCGCTCTGAAGTTTCGCAATTAAACGTAATCCCCGCCAATTAAACGTAAATCCTGCCAATTTAACGCAACAGTACTTGTGTTTTTTGTGAGATGCATGAATCCGTGTATAAAACTATCCTTTGTAGCTTTAGAAAAAGTCCTTCAAATTCTACACGGAAATAAAAGGTAATTTATTCGAAATGATATGAAATTTAAATAATTAATTTACTATTTTTTCATTTTGATAGATATTAATTTGAATGTCTAATAATAATGTAATCAAATTTAAACTGCAGGAAGAAAAAGTCACATAATAAATTAGTTTTAAAGATTTCAATTAATAAAGTCAATTGTATGAAACAGATCACTAAAAAAAATTAAAAAGATCTAATTTTGATATCATTACGTAAATAAATTGTTGCAACAATAAATTTACCGAAAAAGAGTACGATGATTATTAATTGAATTAAATAATTTATTAAAATTACATTTATTGTGTGAAATTATTAGGAAAAACTGAACACATTAAGGTGTTGGTAACATCTACAGCTTTTTCTGTTCCATATAAAACTTTTGCTAGTAAATCGAATCTCCATCAATACAAAGACGGAAATTCTCCATTTGTCAATAACGTAGAAGTCGCGAACATCTTTTGCTAACAAATTGGACGCCATCTTTAAAACAATACGATGAAAGGCGCGAATCTCTATTGCTAGGAAATTGGCCACGGTTTCCTTTTCTCTTTGCTAATAAATTGCACAAGGACAGATTTTCTTAGTGAATTCCCTGCTGGCAATTGGAGTACCGATTACCCTTAACCTCCTCGTCTTAATTCATAGATATAATTACGATTAGAGTTGGCTGCTTTAATGCTAGAAAATTAAAATTTCAAGATAATGTTTCAAAATTAGATGGTTAAAAAATACTAAAAAATAAATAAAAGTAAAATACAAAATTAAAATTAAAAAAATTTAAGTTTGAATTCGGTACAATGAGGGACCAGTTGTCGATGCCACTGAAAAATGTAAACAAAACAGTGAAAGGGTTATGTTGAACGGTGAGAGCTGTAGTTAGTGATTTGAAAAGCAAATGATTATCCTCAAAAAGAAAAAAAAAAAAAAAAAAAAATATATATATATATATTAAAAATATAAAATTATCAGAACCGATGTTCTTTTTTATTTTATATATATAAATATATTTGACTTTTATTTATTTATTTGGGTTTTTTTTATTCATTCCTTTTTTTTCCTAATAAAAAAAAGGGGGGGAGGTGTAGTGAATTTCCTAAAGACCCCTTTGTCAGTAAGATGGTGAAACGGATCCTTTTTGCTAGTGGATTGAATGCTAATAACCTTTTTTGCCAATAAGACAGGGTCACACATACAGTTTTGGCATTTCTAGGAAACACCAGAATACTTTCAATAAGCACCACCCATCCAAAATACTGAGGAGGTATGAGATAATTTTAGGTATGTTAGGTATTTTGTAGCCAGCTAGCGACTAGTTGTGTCAGGTGATTTAGTGTTGTAAGCGTGTGAAACTCTTCTTTTTACATGAATTTATTTACATTATTAACAATACTTTACGCAGAATAATACACATGGCACCCTGTGCCTCTTCTACAACAGCAATTCTATTTAATAGTTCAAAACCATGAACACATCACATACGGTTTACACAGTGGCGAAATCTCGCCACTGAGACCAGTACTGTGTAAACCAGTACTCAATTTTGGCATTAATTTTAGTTAAACCTTACTGCCCTTGACTTCCCTCTATATACCTCTCTCTATATATATATCTCACATTTTCAATCGTTCATAAAATACTTCTCATTCATCTACTCAAGTCCGAATAAAATTTTTTTGAACTTGCGATGGATGACACTGGATGTGAATACAGTTTCTTCAAATATTAATTAATTCATTCAATTTAATTAGTTTTAGTTTTTTTTTTAGATTTAAGTTGCATGTATCTACCAACAGATGGCGCCAGATAAATTTAAAAAAAATGAATGAAAATTATTTATAAAGGACTTTCTGCAATAGAGTGAAAAAAAATGTTAATTGACTTAAAATTTTTTTTTTTTTATATATTACTTGTTTTTTATTTACTAATAAATTGGCCGAGGACGCATTTTCTTAGTGAATTTCCTGAAGACCCCTTTGTCAGTAAGTTGGTGCCACAGATCCATTTTGCTAGTAGATTGAATGCTTTATAACCCTTTTTGCCAGTAAGAGCTTTATAACCCTTTTTGCCAGTAAGAGCTTTATAACCCTTTTTGCCAGTACCTTTTTGAAGTCTAGGGCGCAAATACAGTTTTGACTGTATTTGTGCCTTCTATACAGAATTCTTGTACAGACTTTTTGTACAGAATTCTTTTAATAAGCACTAGCCATCCAAAATTCTGGGGAGGAGATGAGATTTTTAGGTATGAAGCAACAACGACGATGCTTTATGAAACTAATGGTGACTTCAAATTGAACTCGTACTACTTTAATGTCTTGTATGCATGTCGATGAAAGAGTTTAAGATGATCCTTGCGGGTGTTAGAGGCTGCTTTCACTGATGATTACTTTTCACTGACCTTCTAATGTATGTTCGATTCAATCAAATATTAAAGAATGGCATTTCTTATTGAGATCCGCCGAACGACTCTTATCTATTTTCAGAAGGTATGTGACCTCATGGTTAAAAACAATCGATCTACGGTGAAAAAACTTACAGACAAACTGTTTGAGATAAACAAAATTTATCAAAACAATCCATATCACCCACTTTTTTTGCATGCTTTCAATTTTATATTGACTTATGCTCACAAAATCATAGAAGAAGTACACTTGAAAATGAATTGAGAAATTTCATTTTTTTCTCTTTTTAGCATAGAATTGTTGTAGGGTATTATATTAATATATCTTTAACGTTTTTAAAGAAGCATAAATTCTATTGAAAGCTTAAATTATATTGTTCAAAATAGGCTTATAGCTTTCCGATCTTTGTTAAAATAAATTAATATTTTAAAAAAGTTGTCATTGAAGTATGAGCTGCAGAAAACGCAAGCTCTGAATTAGTGCGCCAAGTTTTCCGAAAAATGTCAAATCACAAGCAAATGACATTTACTCAAGAAATTCGACATTGACACGTGGAGTAATCAATTGCTTTCGTATGATTTTATCCAATGCCTTTCAGGTTTCAAATCCCATTCTGACATATTTTTAGATTCAAAATAGCCCATCTTTCGAGCAATTGGCTGCTATATATAGATTCATAACACACATTCCTTGAGTGCTGAATCTCTTAAATTCCTGGTATCTACGTGAGAATGTACAAGCTGTTAGTTTCAAAAGCAGAACAACGTCCAAACGCTACTACGACTGGAATTCAGTTTTTTTCGTCGAGATATTTCTCGGGCCTGCATAACATCAACAACTTACAACTTCTTTTTTTTTCTTTTCGTGATGTAAGTCGATCTTTCCGCTGAATATGACTCTTGCAAAACTGACTTATCACCTTAAGGAAGTTTCGTAGCGTCAATCACTTTTGAAGAATGCATTCGTCATATAATAATAAAGGGAAATCCTAGATATCTAGATTGGAAAAGAAATTAATAATACGAGTAACGTCTTATTAAGCAAATTCCTGGAATTCTTTAATTTTTTTTCCAGTTAATCTGATACCTCTTTCCGCCGTCTGTCATGTAGCACTTTCTGATAGCGCAGTCTGAGGCATCGCACGTGGAATCGCTCGGCACTTCTATCTTTCCATTAATAAGACATCGTGTTGATGCTCCCTGATAGAGAGCGAAGGACGTTTTTTCAATTCATTCTACTAGCCACACTCTCCCTATATATATCTTGTTCACATTTCCAATCGTTCATAAAATAACTTTCTATTCATCCACTCGAACCATCCTCGAACCACCACACCTCCATATTTTGAGCTTGTAGTGGATGGCACTTAATGTTAATACAGTTTTTCAATTCCTTCTATTAGCTCACACTCTCCCTATATATATATATATATCTTCTTCAAATTTTCAATCGTTCATAAAATACTTCTTATTAATCCACTCACGTTCAAATACATTTTTTTAACTTGCAGTGGGGAACACTGGATGTTCATATAGTTTTTTCAAATATCAATTCATTCATTAAATTTAATTACTTAATTTTTGGTTTAAGTTGCATATATCTACCAATAGATGGCGCTAGATAAACTTAAAAAAATGAATGAAAATGATTTATAAAGGACTTTCTGCAATAGTGTGAAAAAAGTAGGAATTGACATTAAATTTTTTTTTATAATAATACTTGTTCATAACTTTATCCGAAGAATAACTATTAGGGTTTGCTATACATTCGAAAGGGCAGCTTGTGACCATAGAGTAGTAATGCATATACTAGTTTCTCTAGAGTAGTAATGCATATAGTAGTAGCTCTTCGTCTTCAACACGTTCTCTGCCTTCTTTGAACTGTTTATGCCACTTCTAAACATTTCTTTCCGATACAGGAATGTTCACTGAATGCCTTCTACAACATTCTATACTTATTCGCAAACAAAATTGAATGCAAGTTCTCTGCTCAATTCATTCAGACATTCCAAAAATCGCCGGAATCACTTTTAGCGTCTCACAAAGCCAAGCCAAGCACAGCTCAAGCAGTAATGAATATTTTGACATCAGATTTCACACAGATGTCAAGGACAGTGCCAGCAACCGAAAAAAAAAATTTAATACCATAAGCCGTGGGAATTTTAAATTGAAAATTGGTCTTACTTTTTGGACTCTATAGTATAACAAAGCAAGCGTCGGGGTTTGCCAGTTTTGGGAAACATAATCCTCACGGGACTTTTACTTTACAGTTATGATGATAGCTTGTCGGTTTTCCCCCTTTACTGCTGTCGAACGAAGTTAGCAAAAGGTCTTCAGACAATTTTCAATGGAAAGTGTTCATTTCTTTCAGCTGTCAATGAATGCAAATTTAATTTCTAAATAGTTGGCATTTATATTCTGTTAGTGAATTGTCTTTCAAAATGATTTAAAAAACTAAACTATTCATTAATAAGCACACAGTTAAATAAATGTATAAGTTGAGAAGAAGAATTTTTCGGAATGTTCAGAATCGCTTCGCAAACATGTATACCTTTTCCTAAATAAAATGTGCTGTTTGCTTGCTGGCGACTAGTTGTGTAAGGTGTATCGGAAGGGTAAAGGTCTGAAATTGCAGGATAAAGAACGAACAAAATTTATAAAAATATAAAATAACAGCGTGCGAAAAAAGAAATCTTAAAAAAAGTTGTCCGAGAAATCAGTTAAAAACACATGTAAATCAGTGTAGAACACGAAATAAATTATTAAAAACAAAAAGAAATCCTTACAAAAACCGAAAAGAAATTAACATAGAACATCAAGAAGATAGCTTTATCAAGGAATGCTATTTCTGCACCCTAGATGATTAGATTAAGTTCAAAATTATAATTCTCGATGCTAATACGTCACTAGTGACGTATTAGCATCGAGTGGACAGAATGATGTCTACTATAGACGAATCCATTCAGAGCAGCAAACACATTTATGAACAGGGCGGCATGGAAAGTTTAAAAGGATGATCATACTCGAGTTTTCCAATTCTCAATGAGTTGCATACCATTTCTAGTTATTATTTCACAAATTAATAGTGATAATAGTTTCTCAAACTACAAATTTGAATACCTATTTCCAATATGAGCGCACATCTAAGAATCGATTACGAATTTATGCTACATTTTTATATATTTTATTGACAATGAGCATTGGTTGTAGTGGTAAAAACTAAAAATATATGTGTATCATAATTGAATCTCCTGTTTTTCCAATACAAGAGAGAGTAAAGTTGATTGCCACACTATTTTCAGATGTCTCAAAGATAAGCAGGTTAACTTTTCTTTCATCAGCACTGATCAAAACAATCGTCTACCACCCCATAACAACGTTTACAGTAGTTTTTAGTGTTGTCTGCAAAGGTTTTATGACTTTCTGGAGGGATAATGAACAGAAATGTTTATGCAAAGTGGCCCTTATTAGGTTAAAAATAACCGTCGTAAAATTCAAATTCACTTTTCTTCTCAGTTAAATTCGAAGACAGAGCGATGATGTTTCTACTGATTTCACACATAAAACAAAAGGGGGGGGGGGAAACGCGGTTTGAAAGAATGAAGTGCGGAAATGTCTTTACCATCTTTAATAATTATATTCATTATAATTTTAACAATCTCCATCGCCTTGACTGCTTTTCTCCTATAGGTCGTTTTTCTCCGTTCCAAAAAGTAGAACTCAGTCATTTTTTTTCTTTCTAATGCAGCTGGTAAACACTTAAACAATTGTCGTTGATGCCTCAAGGCAAGCGCTGCACAGACCTCACTCACGTAGCACTACCCAGGAGGCACGTGTAGCTTGAAGATAAGCTACGGATACGGAGTAAAAATGCCCCGGCAACGCTCTACGATCGTATTAGACCGGGACCTACTGTTTAAAATGGATTTCGAACTACTACAAACACCCATGGCCCCGCCGGGACTCGAACCCGATACATGTGGTACCGAGCGCCAGAGCGCTAGCCACTCGGCTATTCAGGCCCAGAACTCAGTCATTGAATGAACGAAACATTTCGGGAGAACAGGCACTTCTCCAAGTATCGTCGAGACGAAGAAATATGTTCATAGGGTCAGATTCATAACTTTCACAGGATCAGTTGGTATGAGAATTTGGATTATGTTGCAACTTACTGTGCACTGATCTGTGCAGGCTGTAAACCATTGTAGCTTATTCTACTACATCTGCACTTTAGTGAAAACTAAGCCGAAAATACATTACATAGATATATGTACATTCCAAAACATAATGAAAAAATTTAAACACATAGGAACATTTCAAATGCTGTATAAAATTGAAGCTGTAACAGCGTTTAAAATAAGCTATTATTGATTTAATTTAAAAGCATCACTTACTGCTTTGTCTTCAATACATAGGAGCGTTAAAACTTGAAAAACCGCGCATTTTTTTATGAAGAAAAAAAAATTGCTTAAATTTTAAAGGACAATTCTCTGCGCAAAATATTGTGTGTGAAAATCCAGGATGAATAGTTGTAAGCACACAAATAAAGTGCATGTGCACAAAAATTACTCAGTCGAGGTTACAGTGTAATGAATTCATATAATTCCTTCTATAGATATGGAATGAAATGATAATTCAAATAATGTCCCAATGATTCTTATAAGGTTCCAAAATCCTGCGAATGAAATACGTTAAACTGTAGGTCCCGGTCTGTTTAGCCTAAAGTGTGCTCAAGATGACCGTAGGGCAACAAACCAAACCAAACCTGCGAATGAGCATGTGATATAAAGTTGTTTTTTTTAAATTAAGTTTCTACTTTTTTCCCACTTTATTGCAGAAAGTCCTTTATAAATAATTTTCGTTCATTTTTTTAAGTTTATCTGGCGTCATCTATGGGTACATGCAACTTAAATCTAAAAAAACTGAAATTAATTAATTAAATTTAATTACTGAATTAATAGTTGAAAAAACTGTATTCACATTAAGTGTCACCCACTATAAGTTAAAAAAATGTATTCGAAGTAGAATAGAAAGTATTTCATGAACGCTTGGAAATTTGAACAAGATATATATAGGGAGAGTGTGAGCTAATAGAAGGAATTGAAAAAAGGTAACAGAGAGAGAATGTTTAATTAATTATGTGAAATCACGGCAAATTCTTCCCATAACAACAGCATCTACGATAAAAACTACCAAAATTTCACTAAAATGCGTGTGATTTCACAACCAGCATTACCTTTCGTGCAAGGATTAATACAATAATTCATTACCCAAAATTCCGCATCCAATAAAGAAAGAAAGCACATATATAAAATCACAATTGCCAAGGTTAAACTCAGCTACTAATTAAAATGCTAAATTTAGAAGCACAAGGTCACCTTTTGCACCTTGACAGCGCATCTACATTCGAGTCGATTGGCTCAAGTCTAAACTATTGACAAGTCACGTGGTCTATTGTCGAATAAAAGTATTTCTGGCGAGTTTTTAATGAATTTCTCATAGAATTGAAATTTTTAAGAATTCATGCGCCCTGTTTCCGTAGGTCTGAATAATGTGAAGTGAATAAATTTCAACTTTGCGTTGGAAATGACGACAATCAAAGCCGGATTTAGATGAAAAAAGGCCCTGGGTTATTCCACTTATGAGGCCCATTCACCTCTCAGTGTTAAGTTTGTAAATTACATGATAATAAACATATTGATATACATCATTACTGTGATATATATCAATATGTTAAATGAAGCATGTAGTGGTGGGTACTCATCTTTATAAAAAACGGATAATAAATAAAAAATCTAGTATATACAAACGAACAGAACCAATGAGCCGAACGCGTTGAAAAAAGGCGAGAACACTTATTTGGACATTTATTCTCAGCACACGTTCATCTTAACCACTACATTTTTATCTTTGTTTATTAGCCATATGTGTAGAATTTCTCCTCATTTTCGATTTAGCGTTTTAGTGATTACTGCTTTTAGAATAGTGTCATTCTAATTTTGCTAACCATTTTGAATGTCGTCCCTCTTTGATGTTGAGGCCCTAGGCTGAAGCCTAGTTAGCCTATAGGAAAATCCGGCCCTGACGACAATACTCTGTATTTTTCCCAAAATACTCACTTACTGACTTATGTTAATAAATTTTTTAAAACATATGATTAAGGAATAATATTTACGACGCATTCAGCCAATGTATATGATTTCGTGTAACAATAAATTAACTCATTTGTTTTTGAAAAAAAATGGCACTTTTCGTCTCATTAAAGCAACCAAGAATGGTTTCGTGTTCCCACAAAATCTTCGAATGCAGCCGGTGCACGCCCCTAAAGAGAGAGAGAGAGAGAGAGACTAGTGTTTAATTGGAGTACTTAGGTATTACCCTGTACCTCCGAAGAATTTAAGAATCTTAATTATTAATTTTACCAATTTAAAGATATTGAAAATAGTGCCTATGCAGTGCCATTCCTTGATAGTTTAAAAAGGAAAGAGAGGGCAGAGTCTTCACCACATGTAACATGAGAGGTTGTATGCGAGGTAATTTGTGGAAGCGCTCGTCGAAGGTTGGCGGAATAACGTTAAGCGGGCAAAAAAAGATTTAAAACAATGAAAAATAGTAAATAAAAATATTCACGCGGAAAGAAAAATTACGAACAATAAAAATTTACCCTGGATCGAAATGACAGAGAGAGAGAGGAGTAATTGTTTATAATGCCACGGCGACACGCTTGCAGCACGGAAAAGCCATTATTTGGACCAACCAGCGTGGAAAGCTCAGCTGGTTTATGGAAAAAGAATATGTTTCAAAGCAATCTTTTTACCATCGCAGGACATCCGGACATCAGGACCCAACCTTAACACCCAGTTTCGGTTAAGGATAAAAGTTCACTCCAGATTTAGCAATTGGGTGTCGGGAATCCAGTAGTTCGAATTGTGATGCCAGATTTTACAAGTAAAGAAGGGGAGAGGGGGGAAGTGATTTTCTGATCCGTTGAGCTGTAAAAAAGAAAAGCAGTGAAAGAGGGAGAAGGACCGAGTGTGTCCTTTTTACAAATATATTATCTCTTCAGCCCCGTAGTAGAATAATAAGAGTAATGTACCGTTATATGTTCCAATAAGAATGTTTTTTGAGGTTTTATGGGTTGAATAGGTAGGCATCAGGTGGCTTTTAATTCGGCGGTTGTTCTGTGCAGGAAATAAGTTTTGGTCACCTGCACGACGCTTCATTTAGTCGGATAAATTGTTCATACGAGTGCTAAAAATGTTTCCACACGCGCCTCTCTCTTTGTATCAGACGGAACCAGATGATGGCATTCGTGCACAGTGATTTCCAGTTTAACAATAACTATATGATACTTTATACGCAGTCCAGTCACATTAATGTGTCTGTTACGTCGAAACCCAGGTTCCCCTGCTTAGGGGAGGTCAACGCCCTATGCCCAGAAAAACACCCTGTCTGTGGGGGTGTCTGGCAGGGGGTGAGGGCCAGGGAGAGAAAGAAGGAATGTAAGTAAAAGGAGTTGAGCAACTGCGACCAAAGAGAGAGGTTGTGTAGCAGTGCATCTTCGAGCACGATGGCTGCATAATTAAAAGAGTTGAACTTCTGTAACCAACGAGAAAGGTTGCGTGTGGCAGTCCATCCATGAGTGCGATGGCTGCATAAATAAATGAGTTCAATAAGTGTAACCCCAGAGAGAGGTTGAGTGGTCAGTTCATCTTCGAGTTTGATGACTGCCTAAATAAAGGAGTTTTATTTACATACAGTCCACTGTGTCGAGTATTTATTGGAGTTTGTTTTATGTGTGAGCTATCGAACAGTGACCACCACCTACTTTGGACGTCAGCGTGAAATAATCCATCACAAAAGGCACATTGCAGTGGAGTGCATATAAAGAATTCCACTTAAAGCCAGAATAAACAAGAGTGTATATTCTGACTTTTGACAGGTGGTCACATTAATGTGACCGGACTGTATAATAACTATATTATACACAGGGCCGGTCACCTTTCAATTTTATATGATAACTATAATAAGTGATGATAACTATGTGATACTTTAGAAACACAGTGAAAGTAAAAAGAAATGCCAGTGGT
This sequence comes from Caerostris darwini, assembly GCA_021605075.1. Taxonomy (NCBI): domain Eukaryota; kingdom Metazoa; phylum Arthropoda; class Arachnida; order Araneae; family Araneidae; genus Caerostris; species Caerostris darwini. Next base: position 610,402 of record BPLQ01012460.1, on the reverse strand, counting down.
AATAAAAATGTTAAAGTAAAAAGTTTGTCCCTTATTAAAGTTTTAAAAGTTTAAGTCACTTAAAGTTTGTGTCCATGTACCATAAAGTTCCTTACTTATTACTTTTCCATGGTGGCAGTGCCATCCTCTGCTTCAGATGAGTTATATTCCAAATCTTTCCCTAAATACCACCGGATGCCAGTCCCTTTGATTTCTTTCTGTGGGGTAATGTTAACGATAATTGTTCGTGCGAGTGCTTATGTCTTTGTATCAGACGGAACCAGATGATGGCATTCGTGCGCAGTGATTGCCAGTTTAACAATGCAAGTCGTACTATAACTATGTAATACTTTATGTGACAGTGGAAATATAAACAAGTAATATAAAAAAAAAATTTTAAAGTCAATTCCTACTTTTTTATTCACTCTATTGCAGAAAAGTCCTTTACAAATAAAGATGAAATTTTCCTCTTACGTCTGGCGCCATCTATGGGTAGATACATGCAACTTAAATCTAAAAAAAAAACTAAAATTAATTCATTAAATTTAATTACTGAATTAATATTTGAAAAAAAAAACTGTATTCACATCCAGTGTCATCCACTACAAGTCCAGAAAAAAAAATGTATTGGAACTTGAGTGGAGGAATAAAAAGTATTGTATGAACGATTGGAAATTTGAACAAGAGCTAACTAGGGAGAGTGTGAACTAATAGAAAGAATTGAAGAAACTAAAATTATCTAATTAAATTTAATGAATGAATTATTAATATATCAACATCAAGTGTCATCCACTTCAAGTTCAGAAAAATGTATTTGCACTCGAGCGGAGGAATGCAAAGTGCTTTATGAACGATTGAAAATTCGATCAAGATATATATGTTGAGAGTGTGAGCTAATAGTAGGAATTGAAAAAAAAATGACAGTGTTAGTTAAAAATATTAAAGTAAGAAGTTTGTTACTTTATTATAGTTTATTGCTTTTTCATGGAGGCAGTGCCATCCTCTGCTTCAAATGAGTCCTGTCCCATACCTTTGTTGCAAATCTCTCACGCTACTCTACATACCACCGGATGTCAGTACCTTCGAGTTCTTTCTGCGGGATAATGTTAAAGATAATCTTGCATCGAAAACATAGGAGTTGCTCATCTGAGGTTGAGGAAGCTGCATGTGGATATGTTTCTTGCAACGAACAGAGAGATATGCATTCAATTAGAATTTTTTTTGTTGTTCTAATGTAGTTGGCACACACTTAGACAATTGTTTTTGAGGCCTTAAGACAAACGCTGCACCGACGTTACTCACTTGGCACTGCCCAGGAGGCTATTAGTTGCGCGAAGCACATCAAGAAGTTTCTTGTCATATCCGCTGTAGCATCTGCGGTGGCAATACCATCCTCTGCTTTATATGTTTCGAATCTCTGTTCGAAATCTTTCACATAGCTCCCACAGATGTCGAGGAACGATATCTGACGTACAGAGTTATGTTACACTGGAGTGATCTGAAGAAGAGCGTCAACGGCAATGGGGGCCGAGTGGCTAGCGGTCTGGCGCTCGGTACCATAGGTATCGAGTTCAAATCCCGGCGATGCCATGCATGTTTGGAATCCATTTTAAGCCGTAGGTTCCGGACCGTTGAGCCTCACAGAGACCAATCAGACTCCTTCTCACCCACATCATTCCCAAACTGTAAAGGGGCAACTCCGCTCTAGGTACAGAGATGTTTTGTAGTAGTTAGTAGCAGCAACGACGGTAAGAAATCGAGTGCCATCTTGATGTGCATCGTACATATAACGGCACCCACAGAGAGATTCAATTACAATTAAATAGGCGAAAAAATTAAATGTATATCTTATTTTGTAATAATTTTCATTTTTGTGTGATTTTTTTCTTTGTCTTTGAAATAAATTTCTGTCATTATGAAGGGACTTTAGGGTCACCTTTTACAATTTACGTTGATTTCAGAAGTGAAAGGACTTGCAGATACACTTGCACACGTATAAGTAAATATGAGCGAAAAATAAAACAAGTAATATAAAAAAACACTCTATTGCAGAAAGTCCTTTATAAATAATTTTTATTCATTTTTAAAAAATTTATCTGGCCCCTTATATTTGTAGATATGTGCAACTTAAATAAAAAAAAAAAAAATTAATGAATTAAATTTAATGAAAGGATTAATATTGGAAAAAACTGTACTAACATCGAGTGCCATCCACTGCAAGTTCAAGAAAAAAATGTATTTGAGCTGGAGTGGACGAATGTAAAGTGTTTTATGAACGATTGAAAATGGGAACAAGATATATTTAGGGAGAGTGTGAGCTAATAGAAGGAATTGAAAAATAGCAACGATGGTACCTCCCCGCGTGCAACATGGCTAATTTATTCCTTCATATTTTATAATGAAGTAGTGTTGATGGATAACTTTATGTACTCACTTTCAAACGATTGTTTCCCTCGAACAAGAAAAGAATTCTCAATTTTTCAGAATTTTTTCGTTCAGTCATGTAAGAAACAGTTTTTAAACGAGTCTTTTTTTCCCCCGCCAAATTTGCGCTCATTCTGGTTGAACCTGTGAGCATCGGGACCGGATTTTCCTGTAGGCTAACTAGGTTTCAGCCTATGTCCTCAAGATCAAGAGGGACCTGCATTCAAATTGTTAGCAAAGTTCAATGTATTGAATATACAATAAATAAATTTATCTGAATTTGATATAATATACAATTTGATAGAAAATATGATCATTTTTTTTATTGCATATTTTATTTTCGTAGTCAAAGATTTTTATTATTTGAATTTTTTCTTTTTATGAATGCTGTGCGTTATGTTTGATGAGTTATTGTTACGAGTACTCTATAAGGTGCTGAGAATAAATGTCCAAATAAGTGTTCTCGACTTTTCTTTTTATTTATTTATTATCCTTGCCCCATTCTTTATAAAGATGAGTCCCCATCACAACGTGTTTCATTGAGCATATTGATATATATCACAGTCATGATGTATTTTATTATCGCTCGTGTCATGTACAAACTTAAAAATGGGAGGTGAAAGGGCCTCATAAGTGAAATAGCCTAGGCCCTCTTTTCATCTAAATTCGGCCCTGGCGAGCTTTTTTTTCTTTTCTTTTCAAAAGTCTTCCCACTGTTGGTTCGTAATCGTCTTCTTTTCAAATTATAAACTTCTTTGTTTGAGATGCTTCACTTTTTCATTCGAAATTCGAAATAAAGAACTTTTTTGAATGTGTTATTAGAAGAAATGAATTCCTTGGCTTTCTTGAAAGTTCTTGTAACCCAGCGGGTCTTTCGTTTCAGATGATTAAATTCGTTTCTGCTGTCATGAATTTTAAAAAATTGGAAAGGGAAAAAAATTGTATACAGTAGCGAAGAATTCAATTTTCAGTACAACAAACGCAAGATGTGTTCTAGCATGATTTTAATACTACGATAAATTTCGTTGTTGTTGAATTTTCTTCAATAAAGCAACTTGAACTGCAGTGAACAGCAACTATTAACGTAGTGAAATAGTCAAGAAGTTGCTACGTCGGGGATGGTGAAATGCAATGATGCGTTTCAGTTTTTTCCGTAAAAGAAAAAAAGGAAGATAAAGTAAAAGTGGATTGAACTTAAATAAAACGGAAATGAATTATAAAAGCGTTCACTATAAAAACTTTTATATTTTAAGTGCTCTATTCCACTACTGTGTCCAAAAAATAAGACCCATTTTCAATTTAAAACTCCCGGGGATTATGGAATTTCTTTTTCTTTTTTAGGATGATGATGTTGGAATTTCAAACGGATAGGTCCATTCTATTTTGGGCCTCAAACGCGTCGAATCTCTTGGGGATACCGAAAACACTGAATGCGCCAACTCACGCTGCATTGATTCTTCGTGACGTTTTCGCCAAACATGAAACCCCTATCGTTCCACAACCCCCGTATTCCCACCCGGCGACTTCTGGCTATTCCCTAAACTCAAAAGACCACTCCGGGGACACCGTTTCGTGTCGACTGAAGAGATTCAACATGAATCGCCGCGCTCTTTGAAGGCCATCCCTGCCGATTGACTTTTTAGCATGCATTGAGGATTGGAAAAAAACGTTGGCGTAAGTGCTTTGAAGGCGATGCTTTGAAGGCGATTGCTTTGAAGGCGATGAAATCAATTTGAAGAATAAATAAATAGTGTTTGAAAAAAAAAAATAATAATTGGTCTTAATTTTTTGGTCACAGATGTACAAATAGCCTTTAGGTATTTAAATGTGTATAGTCCTTAAATTGAAATAGAAAATATCTCATTGACATATTTTTATATCAGTTTCTATTGTTTTTTCGCTTGCATTGCGTTATCACTAAATAGAGGATAAATGATACTAAATTTTTTCCTTTTACGTTTCTGATGTCGTTGTTGATCTCTTTGCAACATCGCCATTTTGGTTGATCGAGGTTGCTTATGGCTGGAGTTTTGAACGGCCATTCTCACCTGAATGACACCTGGAGAGATCTTTTCTAGAATTCTGTGAGAGACTTTCAGGCCTTTAGATTTATAGTGATCTCCCCTGGTGAAGAGACTTGCCTAGCTGCTGCCAGTTAATATAGGATAATAATATCCAGAGAGGATATTATATGACTTGGAATAGTTTGGTTTCAGTACTATTTTGTTTTTCGAAATTAAAATGTTTTTTTGTTATGACTTCAAATTTTGTCTTTGTTGTTAGTTTTTCGACAAGAAAAAAAAAAAAAAAAAAAAAAAAATTAAAGAAAAGGAAGTAGAATTGAAAACAAGTAATATAATTTTTTTTTTAAAGTCAATTCCTATTTTTTTTCACTGTATTGCAGAAAGTCCTTTATAAATAAAGTTAAAATTTTCCTATTGCATTTGGCGCCATCTATTATTAGATACATGCAACTTAAATCTAACAAAAACTAAAATTAATTCATTAAATGTAATGAATGAATTAATATTTGAAAGTCCTTTACAAATAAAGTTGAAATTTTCCTCTTACATCTGGGGCTATCTATTGGTAGATACATGCAACTTAAATAAATAAATAAAAAATGAATTAATTAAATTTAATTACTGAATTAATATTTGAAAAAACTGTATCAACATCAAGTGTCATCCACTTGCAAGTTAAAAAAAAATGTATTTGAACGGGAGTGGATGAATCAAAAGTATTTCATGAACGATTGAAAATGTGAACAAGATATTTTTAGAGAGAGTGTGAGCTAATAGTAAAAAATAATAAAAGGAAAATTTCCAAGAAATACGAAAATGGAGTCTATTTAAACGACTAAGTTATTGACCTTGAAATAAAACACATAAAAGGCAAATCTATTTCCATCTGCGCTCATAATAATGCAATTTACAACAACAATCGCCGTGCGCGGAATGCCAGTTGACTCTTCTACCCACGCCTATTTCAGAGTCCCAAAACAACATTTTGAGTGTTCAAAAAGGAAACGTCGTGTTTCTCCACCTGCAGAAACACAAGGCGGCCCAGGAGAATGCAAATGTGGCTTCCCGACTCAAAACAACCTTCGAATTTAAAAGAAAAATAACGCTGATAAAACATCGCCTCAGAATTCAATTAAACGAAGGTTGTCCTTGCTTCCATATAACAAGAAACTGCGAAATTACGATTAATTGTTATTCATATTTGATGTCGATTATCTATCAAAGGTTACGGTTTTGGATAATGTTTCTCGGTTGCTGTGTTTTCCACTGAAATCGGATCCTTTGTGACGTCATTGAAACATCGGCCGGTGACGGATCATTTCGTCCTGAACGACCGCTGTAAAATCAGTTGCATAGTTGGAGAACAACAATTAAAATAAAACGCGTGATGTTTGTAACGGAAAATAATAATTAATTTGAAGGTGCACAAACATGACGTCCAATTCGAATGAAATGGAACGAAGGCCGTTCGCTCTCTCTTTTTGAATTCCTTTTATTATCTCACACTCTCCCTCTATATATCTTGTTCAAATTTCCAATCGTTCTTAAAATACTTATTCATCCATTCTTTTAAACTTGAAGTGGATGATACTTGATGTTAATACAGTTTCTTTCAAATATCAATTCATTCATTCAATTTAATTCATTAATTTTAGTTTTTTTTAATTCTTTTCATTAGCTCTCACACTCTCCCTATATTTATCTTGTTAAAATTTCCAATCGTACATAGAATACATTTTATTCATCCACTCCAGTTCAAATACATTTTTTTTTTGAACTTGTAGCGGAGGACACTGCATGTCAATGCATTTTTTTCAAATATTAATTCTTTGATGAAATTTAATTTATTAATTTTAGGGTTTTTTAGATTTAAGTTGCATGTATCTACCAACAGATGCCACCAGATAAACTTAAAAAAATTAATTGTTTTAAATTAAGAGATAACAGTTTTTTCAAATATTAATTAATTCATTAAATTTAATGAATTAATTTTTGTTTTATTTGGGAGAAAAAAAAATTTCTCCTCTATAAGATATTTAGCAGGATACAAATTTAGGAATATCAATACCGTCAGTGGCGAGGCGCTGGAAAAAAAAAATTCTTTTTAAGATTCGTTTTTCATTCTAGGTTCTTGTCTGAGTGAAGGAGGGAACAAAATGGAAAATGAAACACGTGAATAAATTAGTGAGAGACAAAAAGTGTATGAGAGAATTTTTTTTCCAACTTAAAAAAATGAATGAAAATTATTTTTAAAGGATAATAAATAATATAGTGAAAAGAGAAATTTGTCTTGCAGTGGCAAAGTTGATGGGCGATTATCTATTAAAGGTTACGGTTTTGGATATGAGAGAGTTTTTGCATACCGTATTTTGGACGTCCGTTAGCTTTTTCTCCCTAACGCGCATGCTCATAGGAAACATTATTACAGATACGCATGCGCAATTTGCTATGAGCATGCGCGCTAGGGAGAGAAAGCTAACGGACGTCCAAAATACGGTATGCAAAAACTCTCTAATATTTCTCGGTTGCTGTGTTTTCCGCTGAAATCTGATCTTTTGTGACATCATCAAAACGTAATGTAAAATAGATGATAGATGACCTGGCGTCCATTTTATCATGTGTCCTGAACGACCGCTGTAAAATCAGTTGCATAGCTCGATAACAACAATTAAAATAAAGCGCTCCACGTTTGTAACTGACAATAATAATTAATTTGAAGGTGCACAAACATGACGTCCAATTCGAATAAAATGTAACGAAGGCCGTTCGCTCTCTCTCTTTTGTTTTCCAGAACTAGTTGTGATTCGTTTTGCTGCCATTTCCTGATTAATGGATAACTTTGATTTCAGTGTTGACGTCCGAAGGTACGATACATGGCCATTCAATCTGCATACATTCAGTCGTTTGTTTAGACCAGGGATGGGCAAACGTTTTCGGTCGCGGGCCAAAAGTCGAAAAAAAATTTTTGCCGGCCAAGATAAATTTTTCTAAAATTTGAAAAACACTATACAAGTATTACAATTTAAATATATAAATATGTTAATGAGATGAATGAAATTGCGATTTCATTTTTGCTAAATGCTCATCTGTCAGTCTACTTCTGAAATAATTCTTTCTAAGGTTCATAGTTGAAAACACGCTTTTCATACTTTACCGATTGAAAGCTGTCTGTGCTTGCTATTTCCGTCGATTTATGTTTTGTGGAACAAAAATAGAGAAAGTAGAAAGATCATCAGTCCTTTGAAAAAAAAAAAAATAATATTTAATCAAATTAGAAAAGGAGATGGATTTATAATATATAAATATATATTTCATTTAATTTGTCTTCGACCGGCCAATTAAAATTCTATTCGCGGGCCAGATAGAACCTTATGGCGGGCCGGAAATGGCCCGCGGACCGTAGTTTGCCCATCCCTGGTTTAGAACAAGCCGAGTAGTAGAGATTCAAATGCGTTGTATAACTGACGTTATTAAATAATAGAAAATTTTTTGCATACTGTACGTTAGTTACCGTAGGACGTCCGTTAGCTTTTTCTCCCTAGCGCGCATGCTCATAGGAAACTGAGCATGCGCGCTAGGGAGAAAAAGCTAACGGACGTCCTACGGTAACTAACGTACGGTATGCAAAAACTCTCTGATAAAATGTTTTTTAAAAATAGTAATTGAAATGAAGATTTAAAAAAGAGATGCAATACTCGGAAACGGCCAGGGGTCTCATGCATTCACTATAACAGCCACCATCCCCTATCGCAAAAGAACTCTGGGTAATAACCGAACCTATACAGGGTGATTGGAATAACTTTGAGGAGTGGTACTTAGTACCTTATTCCAATCCCCCTGCATCGTACACTTTTTTTTCCGCATAGGGATGCAGAGTCGGAAGTGACGTGCTGAGGAATAAGTGCAAAACATGAAAAACGACGCTTATCATTGGAAAATGCTTTCTTGATTCGATGTTCACTACTACTACACCACACCATAGCACTGTGCCTGCAGTTTGGGAATGATGGGGGTGAGAAGAAGTCTGACTGGGCTGTGTGACGCCCTACAGTCCTATGAGACCGGGACCCACGGCTTAAATTGGATGGCGAACCATTGCAAACATCCATGGCACTCCTTAGACTGCTCCGGTGCTCTAAACACTCGGCCATTCAGGCTCCCGATTCAATGTTTACAATAAATGCTGAAAATGGCGACCCCCTACAGTGATCAATGGTTGGCAGCGTCGAAGAATGGGCGGGGGAAAAAATACTGCCGTTTATTTTTCTTCAATAAATTGGGCATGGATGAGCCAGGCTACAAGAAAAATATCAGAATGTATGAATGCGAATCGAATATCTCTAGTTTGAAAATCTGAATTCACAGTCGTCAGAGGAAATTAAGTTTATTACCTTTTATTCGTTACAAGTATCCATGATAGTTTTTCGTTTGTATATAATTTTTAAATCACAACTTTCAGTTATAAATATTATTTCCCAGCGTTTAGTCCTTAAATCTCCCTTTTTCAATTCCTTCTATTAGCTCACACTCTCCCTATATATATATCTTGTTCACATTTTCAATCGTTCTTGAAATACTTTTTATTCATCCACTCTAGTTCAAATACATTTTTTTTAAAATTTGTAGTGGAAGACACTGGATGTGAATACAGTGTTTTCAAATATTAATTCATTCATTCAATTTAATTCATTCATTTTACTTTTTTTAAGATTTAAGTTGCCTATATCTACCCATAGATGGCGCCCGATAAACTTAAAAAAATGAATTAAAAATTATTTATAAAGGACTTTTCTGCAATAGAGTGAAAAAAAGTAGGAATTGACTTTAAAATTTTTTTTTATTTTTATATTACTTGTTTTCAATTCTACTTCCTTTTCTTTAATTTTTTTTGCCTAAAAAATAATTTTTTTTTTATATTACTTGTTGTATCTATTATAACGGAAAACTGGCGGGCGACATTCAAAGTGACACAGATTCCATTATTTGTCCCAAAAGAGCGATTAGAATGCACCGCATATGCGGTTGTTTGTCTTCCTCGACTGCGAAGGGTCGATCCGCAATGCAAAATAGGACGTGACGCTCGTAAAACACGCATAAAAGATGTTGCAGACGCCATGGATGCCATTCATTCGTCGGAAGTGCTCTTCGCAAAGATGGGATTTTCACCCAGAGATTGGCCTTGACTCGAAGTCGTAGGAGACTGAATGGTCAATGAAGAAATCGAATCGAATTTTTATCCAACACATGCGTTTGAAAATATATACGAATTCACAGTTTTCAACTCGGGGCTTTTCAATTTGACTTGTCTGTTGGAAAAAGTAGTAATAAAATAAACAATAAATAATTTTTTTCTTCTAATGCAGCTTGCAAATAGACGGTTATCTTTTATGCCATAAGGGCTGCACCGATGTTACTCACTTTGCATTACCCATGCATTAACTTGATGGTAAGCCACTGTCGCGGAGTAACAGTGCCCCCGCAACGCTCTACGATCCTCTAAGGACCGGGACCTACGGCTTAAACTTGGATTCCGAAACACTACAAACATCCATGGCAAGGCCGGGATTTGAACCCGATACCGGTGGTACCGAACGCCAGATTTTAATTGAAAACCAGTTGGTTTTCAATTAAAATTTTAACTAAAAGAAAAATAGGTGCCAGTGTTCCTGTAGAGCCGAACACAAATTTTTTAAAATTTCATTATCATTTCATTCATAAATTTTGCCATTAATTCTTTCATGGCTCCATTTCAAGGTGCACTATATATTTCTGTAAGCCAATTGAAGAGCCCCTCTTTCTTATTCCATCTTAAATAAATGAGCTTTGTAAAACGCATTTCGCATTTTGGAAAACGAAAACAATGTGCCGCTCGTTTTTTCAGCGTCTGTTGCTGTGCTGATTGCATTGCATTTGTCACACTTGGGCGAACATCCATTTCTTGGTGAAAAAGAAAAACAAAATCAACTCAAATTCAATCCAGACTTGCTTATTTACATTAACTCATTTGAATAGTTCATGAGCGCACACAGGACGGTCCATTGGCGAGATAAGCATCGCCTCGACCAACGTTGAATCCTGAATGAAAACCACTTACTTTGATGTCTACTTTCGCTGCAACTATCTGGTCTCACAGCATCTTCTCATTTTGGACAAATCTTTTTATTTATTTGGGTTTTTTTGGGAACCGTGGATTTTTCCTTTGTCCGAAAACTGCTCCATTATTTCGGATCGTGGGTCGTCTCGCCGCGCTTCAGTGGATGATAATTCGCGCTTCGAGCCCCATTTGCAAATGGGGAAGAGAGGGAAAAAAGAAAACACCCAAAGTTGTTTCAGAAAGAGGCAACTCATCATGTAGATTTTAATAAATTGTGACAGATTATTTTGGTTTGTCGTTCTACGATCATCTTGTGCACACGGGGGCTAAACAGACCGGGATCTACAACTTAACGTGGATTCCGAACCACTCACAAACATCCATGGCACCACCAGGATTCGAACCTGAAGACTATGGTACGAAGGACCAGAGCGCTAGCCACTTGGCCAGCAGGCCGCGAATTGTGACAAAAGATGGATTGGATAGCTGTTCAGAGGATGGACAATGCAGAAGCAAGCGAGCTCTTGTGATAAAAGTTGTCTTTAAAAGACGCATCCCATAAAATCAACATGGAAGTGTTATACTTTCAGAAGTTTGGAAAGAACATTAACTTTGTGTGTTGAAGGTTTATGTTTTCAACACGGCTGTAGTTATGTATAACACCATTGTTGCTTTTTCAATAATAGTGATTGAATTGTGTCATTTTCAAGAGTAAAACCTCCTAATATGATCGGTGCTGGGGAGATCAATTAATTAAAAAAAAAAATAACTAATAACTCGTATTTGGGTTTTCTTGTAGGAAAAGGTAACCAAAAATTCTAATAAGGAACTCTCAATGGCTGCAGTCACAATGGAGAAATTGAGATTTCCTCAAGGAAGAAATTGTTCTCCACCAACGATATGGAATGCTCTTCTTATGAGAGGAATTTTGTGACTGTTAGCCTTATATAATGTATTAAATTTTAAAATGGTAATGCTTTTGTGGAAAAGGTTTCATATGTTTTTTTTTTTATTTTACTTTCTAAAATTAAATTTATTTCTGTGATTTAAAAAGTTTATTTAAAATTGAAATTTTTGTTTTTTCTTTTTTAATGCCTTGCAGATATATAATATTTTAGCATCACCAGGGATGCACCACAGTTTTTTTTTATCTCGATTACAGCACCACATATTGGTAAACAGTTGGAAACTTTTCTGGAGTTCGTTCCCTTCCTGCCTCCTACTCGAACTCAATGGGAGGACTTCCTGATCTATAGATCTATCATCCTCATTGCCGGCATGTATGCCGAAGTTTTAGGTTTCCAACCCGGTTTTCTTATAATAATAACCTCTATCCTCTGGCTTCTTTCACAGAATGGGTTCCAAATGCCTTCACTTTTCTACTAAAAAATGTTCTGTTTCTCTTTTTCGAATGAGTGCGAGGAAATCTTTTAAAGCCGCAACGAATGGAATCAGAAAGCGCTTCTCCTATTTTTAGAATGTTTTTAGTCGCGGAAACGGAAGTACCTGTTTCGGTGTACCTATGGGGTAAATATACCCTGGAAACCTCCACATAATCATTAATATAGTTAAATTTACATTATTGAAATAACATCGTGAATTTGGAGAAAAAAAAAATTTACGCTATTAAGTTAAATAATAAAAAGAAAAGAGTAAGTTAAGTTACTCGGGTACAATTAGGAGTCCGTAACACGCTTCACCGCGGACGGTCAGTGCATGAATGAAAAAAAAAAAAAAAAAAAAATTAAATTTAGAAATTAAAATAGATACTTTAGAAATGAAAATATTAACTTCTTAAGAATTTTAGATCTCATTTGAAAAAAATTTACAATTAGACAGTATTTGTGTTAGTTTTGCACATCGTAGCCATAAATGAAAATTTAAGGAGACAAATAGACACCTTAGATTTGCAATTTAGCTATTTGGGTCATTTTGAGTCCCACGAATTCTCTTTAGAAGTGGGAAGGACACATACTTCACATCGTAGATAGCTCTAGGTCTTATTCTAGAACTAATGACACCAGGATCGTAAACATGAATGGTGCGAATAGCTTCGTTGCGAATCTGAGGGCATTTATCATGAAATGTTTTTGAAATTTTGAATATGTAATCCGCTATCGGATTAATATCAAGATCTTTATGGATTTGTTTCCGTCTAACAAACCACGGAGCATTAACTATGCTGGCTACCTGTCTGTTCTGGAAACCTTGCAACTTTAGGAGATTTTTCAATGAGGTGGAAGTCCAGAACCATAGGTGAGAATTGATCAAACAATCGACTTATAGAGCAGAAGCTTATGAACCCGGGTACACAGGGATGCTCCGCGTTATGAAGCAGTGAGTAAAAAAAAAAAATCGTTTGGAAGGAGGGGGGAAGAGAAAAGGAAGGACAATAAATAAGAACAAAAATAGAAGAGCTTTTAACGGCAGACTGGAGTGGGCGAGAGCAAAATATTTACTCCGGATGGAAAACTGCCAGAATGCGTAGAAGAGGTATTTGGCTGAGCTTATAGAATGAAATCTGTTTTTCAATTGCAGTTGCAGGTTGTGAGGGAAACATGTGCAACGGTTTTGCGTGCGTGGGGGGTAGGGGACGTTCATCCAAAGTCACAAGACGATTCAGATTCCTTAAATTTATATACCACTGTGTCTAAAAACTGCGTATAAAATATAAGACTAACTGCTGCGTATAAAAGTTAGTTCTTCTAGTAGTCGTTCTTTTAGAAGTACTACTGTGTCCAAAAAGTAAGACCTATTTTCAATTTAAAATTCTCGGGCCTTATCAAATTTCAATTTTTTTTTTCTTTTTTAGGTTGTTGTCACTTTTCTTCACATCTGTGTGAAATTACACGTCAAAATATTCAATAGTGTTTGAGTTACGCTTGGCTTTGTGAGACGCTAAAACCGATTCTGGCGATTTTTGAAATGCCCGAATTCATTGAGCAAAGAACTTGTGTTAAATTTTGTTTGTAGAAACGTATAGAATGCTGCATAAGGCATTCGGTGAGCATTCCTATATCGGAAAGAAATGTTTACAAGTGGTATAAACAGTTCAAAGAAGGCAGAGAACGCGTTGAAGACGAAGAGCCCTCTGGTCGTCCCTCAACCTCAACCGACGAAGCAAGTGGATTTTCAATTACAGACCTTGCTGATGATGTTGAAATTTCAAAATTAAATTTTAAAAGATGTTTTGGGCCTCAAATGTGTCAAATCTGGATTGGTACCGAAAACTCTGAATGCGCCAGGTCACACTACATTGATTCTTCATGACTTTTTCGCCAAAATGAAACCCATATCGTTCCACAACCACCGCATTCACCTGATTTAGCATCGTGCCACTTCTGTCTATTCCCTAAACTCAAAAGACCACTCCGGGGACACCGTTTTGAGTCGATTGAAGAGACATTTCAAAAATCGCCGGAATCAGTTTCACAAGGCCAGGCGTAACCAAGCGTATTTTGACGCGAAATTTCACGCAGATGTCAAGGACAGTGCCAACAACCTAAAAAAGAGAAGAAAATTGAAATACCATATGCCCGGGAATTTTAAATTGAAAACTGGTCTTACTTTTTGGACACAGTAGTATATATATGCGTGTGACATGATCTCGTGAAGCGGACGCAATGTTTAAACTGTAATTGAGATTCAGATAAATTAGATATTCAGAAACTTTATAACGCACTGGCCGAAGCCATCCGTCAGCTAATGAGCGATGTTGCGCAGCAACCCCAGCCCAATAACGATCACAACCCCAGGCTCTCGCACCGTGCACCTGTGCTGCCCGGGCAAACTTTGGCACTACGCCCCCACACGTGGGTAGCTTTATTAATATTTCAAAAAAGGTTACATAAGAGAGGTACAAACTGGTTATGTGATTACAACAAAGACAGTGCACAATTTATATACAATGGTTAATACAAAGAATAAAAAGGAGAATTGTTCTTGATTATACAATTCATTTGTTTAAGTCTTGGTCTAATGTATTGTAATTAGTCCATTTGTTTTGGTAGGTTCATAAATGTAAGTTCTGGTTAGTCCATAAGTAGTTTAGTCTTATTAGAGGAATGCACTCTGGTCACTACGTTGTCTCAACTTGCATTATGGCTCTCAATTTTTCTTTCATAATACACTCCATGCCCGTTCTGGCCTTTTTATTGGACAGAAGTTGCAGGAGTGTTTGTTGCTGGTAGTTCATAGGGAAAAACTTCTTTCTGATCTTGGTCCATTGCTTACAGTTGTAAACAATACTACTTCTGCTCCGCAGAGGCAGACAGGGTTAGCGTTAAAAAATCAACTTTGATGGGTGCCTATTGCTCCGTGACCTGTAATAATTTGATTTAAGTAAAAATTGCCATGAATTCTATTGAGGTTAATGGTAGAACAAAGCTGATATACGTCTCTTCCTTTATTGGAAGCTGACCACTGTAGTCTTATTTATTTCCTTTAGCTTCTTTTTAATGAAGCTTATTGGTAACATGTGTGATAAACTAGATACGTCTGTTAAAATAGTAATTCATCAAAAGTATTAAACACGGTAGGATCCTCTTGTAACACGGAAACGTTGCATGGCTGATTGTATCATTCTGTTGCCGTCTCTCATCTAACTAAAGTAATAACATGACGGGAGATAAAAAAAAAAAAATTAATTAATAGTTTAAAAAAACTGAAAAACACGCTTTTAGAATTAATCAAATTAAAAAGTAACAAATAATTGTTTACATAAGAATAAAATTACTGAGGCAAATGAAAATGAATGTCACTGTTCTAAAAGCGTAGGGTGCTCGATATCAATCGTTATAATTTTTCATTAGTTTTATTCCGAAATGCAGAGTTAGTTTAAAAATGTCATACAAAGCACCCCACGCTTTTGGGACAGTGACATTCATTTTCTCGTCAGTCATTTTATTCTTATGTTAACAATTATTTGTCACTTTTTAATTTGATTAATTCTAAAAGCGTGTTTTTCAGTTTTTTTAAACTATTAATTAATTTTTTACTTTTTAGTTTGATTCACTCTAAAGGCGTGTTTTTTTAAACTAATAATTTATTTTTTACTTTTTAGTTTAACAAACAAACAAACATTCACGTGAAACTAATATAAAAGCGTATTAAGAAGAATCAACTGTTTTCTTTCTGAAAGATGCCTGTAAATGTTTCTTTGCAGCGTTAATAGTGTATATGAGGAGAAACAGATCTCCAGGGGAAAAAGTCAGTTACATACAAACATACAGGTGAAGCTAATAAAAGCGTATTAAAAATGATGGATGATTTGCGCGAAACACGAAGAGTGCAAAGGAAGCAGTCCAAAGTAAAGAAAACCACTATTTGAAATAAGTTTAAGCTTAGCAAGAGATTAAAGTTAAGAATAGATATTAAAACATATTTGGTCGTGCACAACCATTAAGTTAGCACTTCTTTCAAAATATCTTATAAAAACTTGTAACTTGTATTTTCGAATTAAAAATATCGTGTTATTTCCAATGTGCTAAATGGAATATATATATATTAAGTGGAATATACATGCAGTTAAGAAATTTAAGAACCTTTGAATTTTAACAATTTTTACAATTCTTCTTCCAAAATTGGGGCCTGAATGGCCGAGTGACTAGCACTCTGGCACTCAGTACCACAGGTTTCGGGTTCGAGTCCCGGCGGTGCCATGGTTTTTTGTAGTGGTTCGGAATCCACTTTAAAAAAGTAGGTCCCGGTCTAATAGGATCGTAGAGCGTTGCGGGGGCATTGTTACTCCGCGTCCGTGGCTTATCTTCAAGTGACACGCGCCCCCTGGGTAATGCAAAGTGAGTACGTCTGTGCAGCCCTTGCCTTAAGGCATCTAAGACCAAGCTGTCTAAGTGTTTACCAGCTGCATAGGAAAGAAAAAAAAATTCTTCCAAAATTTTCTTTATGTCAGTTTTGCTATATTGTTTGAGTATAGCTTGCATATTTCATAGAATTTATTGCACTGAAGGCTATTAATTATTATTATTTTTAATTTCTGTCACACACAATTTGAAGCAGATTAAAAAAAAAAAAAAAAAACCAACTTCTTTTTCAAATTGTCTCTTTTAAATCTCGAAATTATCTATATATTACAAAAACGAAACCACGGTAACAGCATTGTGAATAACGCTATTCACAACGCTACATCCAACATTTAATTGCAAACGAGTGTAAAGGTTTACAGATACAAAACGTCTCTTTTTTTTCCGAATAGAATAACGATTACTGTTGATTAGTTTAATCGTTAGACGCCTGCGTACATCCAATTAAAACTAATTTATTTAGCATTTTTTTAAAATTAAATTATTATGCAAGCTATACTACTACAATGGATTCAATTAACGTCCCAAGTGGGTTAATTTTATGCAGCTTAAATCATTGAACCTTTGAGTGCGATTTTATCTCGGAAAATAGTCTGCTTTAATTTAGCAACATAACTATCAATCTGCATATCGGCCGCTAATGACTGGCTCAGAGGGAATTTAAAAAGGGTTCGGAATAAGTTAGTGAGCGATACGGAAAATTGGAATGCTAAAAATAAATACATTTCCTGGATTCACTATTTCTGTGCAGTTCAATTTTTCAATTATTATAACAGCTTGATAAAGTAAAATGTAAAACATTTGAGTTACATAATATACAAAAAAATTGAATAGTGTGTTAACATACTAAATATGAAATGTTGTTACCATACTACTGCGCCCAAAAAATAAGACCAATTTTTTTTTTTTTTTTTTTTTTTTTTCAAAAACTCTTTATTTATTTTTCCAATTTTATTTATAAGGACACAATGCACTTATGCCAATTTTTTTTCCAATCCTCAATGCATGCAAAAATATCATCGGCAGGGATGGCCTGAAAAGCGTGCTCCGATTCACGTTGAATCTCTTCAATCGACACAAAACGGTGTCCCAGAAGTGTTTCGTGTTTAGGGAATAGCCAGAAGTCGCACGATGGGAATACGGTGGTTGTGGAAAGATATGGGTTTCAGTTTTGGCGAAAAAGTCATGAAGAATCAATGCAGTGGGAGCTGGCGCGTTCAGTGTTTTCAGTTCTAATGGAGATTTGACGCGTTTGAGACCTAAAATGGAATTAACCGATCCTTTTGAAATTCCAACATTATCAGCAAGGTCTCTAATTGTAAATAGACGGTTTGCAAGCACCCAATCTTTATTTGTTTGGACGTGAGCTTCGTCGGTTGAGGTGGAGGGTCGACTAGAGGGCTTTTCGTCACCTTCTTTGAACTGTTTATACCACTTCTAAACATTTCTTTTCAATATAGGAATGCTCCCCGAATGCCTTCTGCAACATTCTATACGTTTTCGCAAACAAAATTGAATGCATGTTCTTTGCTCAAGTCATTCAGACATTTCAAAAATCGACTTAATCAGTTTTAGCGTCTCACAAAGCCAAGCGTCACTCCAGCACTAATAAATATTTTGACGTGAAATTCCACACAGATGTCAAGGACATTGCCAGCAATCTAAAAAAGAAAAAAAAAATTGAAATTCCATAAAGCCAGGAAATTTTAAATTGAAAATGAGTCTTACTTTTTGGACACAGTAGTATGAAACATTTTACCGTAGGTTAATATCATATGTTGAAAATGTTAGTATATATAAAATATTTAGTTACCATACTCATAGTTCAGTGCTATTTTACTTTGTCACAGAATTATTTTGCAGAATTAGGTGCATTTTATTCAACTTGTCCTTTTCTTTCTTAATTAATTTTTCAACTTTTTGTAAACTTTTTTTGTTTCTAGTTTCATGAATGACGCTCGAATGCTAATAATAAAGAGGGGCATAAAAAGGATAATCAAAACAAATATGCAGTTTAAATGCGTGATGGTTTTTATCCATAAAATGTAGCACTTTTTTAAGAGAAGAACAAACGATAGTGCGAAAAAAGCACACAATTTAATTAAATCAATATAGAATTAGCTAAATTTTTTATTTTTTCCTTCTTTCTTTCTTTCTAGTTATCCCGATTAGAGATGCCTCCAAAAATCGAAGCTAGAACGTTATAATTATATAGCTTGAGGTCAAGTGTTGTATATCGTTACAAAATGGTCGACGTGGCCAAGTGGATAGCTTTTTAGGGAAGAATTGGTTAATAAATCTGTAGGCTGTAATGACCTTCAATTAAGCTTGGGGAGTTAGTCTAGTACATCTTCCCGTGAGGTTTTGGGTGCATATTTTTCTTAATTTGCTCATTTAAATATGTTTTATTGTATATTCGTTTTTATGTAAATGTATTAATATTTAATGCATATTCATAAAAATATGCTTTTTTGCATTGATAAAATGGTCTAGGCTCAATTCAATCTCTTGTCTGAAAGTCAGCCTAAGTCCTGAAAAATGAATTTGGAAGTCAGAACATGTCATTATGCTTATTTGAATCTCAAATTATTGATTAAATCCTCAGTACTTGATAAATTCTTACCTATATTGTTTAGAGATCAATACATGATAATTCCAAAATGCTTTATTTAACCGTGGTTCGTAACAATTCTAAAAAGATGATCATCAAACAAATTTCGTTTTCCTCTAGAAAAGCAGATTTTCGGCGGCATTTCCCAGGCTGCTACACTGAATTCATATTTTCCAACTAGTTGCCAACTTAACCTGAAGGCTTTACACCCTACTCCTTGATCCCAACCAATTTTTTTTTTCTCGTCTGTGGATTTATCTTGCACGTCACTGTCGCAGATGAAGGAACTTTTAATTTCGAACTCAGATCCCATATCTCCGCAATACAACGTACTATTATTCACCCGGTCTGCCAATGAAATCTTTCAACTTGTCCTTTCTGGAGGAAAATGTTGCATACAGAAAAACCCGAAAGTTTAATTCATCAGACAATCTAAACATTTTAAAGCCAAAATGTACAAATTACATTACTTCATAAGAGAAGATTACACTAACCACCTGATTAAATATCCTTTTCAGAATCACACTCAGCTTCTTTATCAGTACACTGTTCTTATGACTACATCGACTACGACGCGAAAAATATGTTTTTTGGCTCATAGATTTTATCAGATTATACTTTTATTGGAAATTTTTAACCTTAGGATATGCATCTTATTACTTTTTAATCAATTTTCACATGCTGCGTTGAAAATTATTTTACCGATGTACTTATGATTTTACTTCATTTGTTGTTTTACAAACTGGCCCTTGTGCCATAAAACCACAACCAACCAACCTTTCTGGAGATGATGTTATGCTACCAGAAAGAAGCACGGCCATGTTTTCCAATTCCTTCTATTAGCTCACACTCTCCCTATCTATATCTTGTTCACATTTTCAATCGCTCATAAAATACTTTTTATTCATCCACTCAAGCTCAAATACATTTTTTTGAACTTGTAGTGGATGACACTGGATGTGAATACAGATTTTTCAAATATTAATTCATTCATTAAATTTAATTCATTCATTTGAGTTTTTTTTAAATTTAAGTTAAATCTACCAATAGATGGCGCCCGATAAACTTAAAAAAATGAATGAAAATTATTTATAGAGGACTTTATGCAATAGAGTGGGAAAAAAGTAGGAATTGACTTAAATTTTTTTTTATATATTACTTGTTTTATTTCCTGTGCACATTTATGCAAAAAACGTAAACGTGTTACGAAGCGATTCTGAACATCCCGAGAAATTCATCTTCTCTTTAACTATGTGCTTATTAAAGATGCAAGAAATATTATTTTGATTATAATTCTGATCATTTTGTCTGCAATATAGTGATAAAAAGTAGGAATTGTCTTGAATTTTTTTTTTTTATGTTACTTGTTTAGCCTGCATTGAAAGACCTTTTCCAGAAGCCAGGCTCCTTCTGCACCCTGCGAAATAGCGCGTTGGGCATTATGGATGACATGATGAGTGGGATAAGTGCACCAGATGAACCCTAAAACTCTCCAGTCCACTCAGACAAGTGCTCGGCACGGAAGAAGCGCAGTCGTGACTTTCGAGAGAAGAAGAGTCCCATAAATCCGTTCCACCCCACGTGTGGGAGACATGATGATTGAGATAGTGCAATCTGCGGCTGGAAGGATCGTTTTACGCGCAGGTGGTGAAACTGTATCCCGTCATATCCCTGGTGTTTTGCAAGTGTAGAGTGACCTTCCCTCTGCTTGAAGTGGGGTGGTTTTTTGTACAGTTTCCCAAGCTTTACCAGTTCTTTATGGATCTAAATCCATTTTGGCAGAGATAATTTATCACCGTCTACTCGAGATGTGCATGGGGTTTTGAAAAGAGGTAGGATGGTGTATGGATATGCGCGCACATAAGATGTGCATGGGGTTTTGAAAAGTGGTAGGATGGTGCATGGATATGCGCGCACATAAGATGTGCATGGGGTTTTGAAAAGAGGTAGGATGGTGCATGGATATGCGCGCACATAAGATGTGCATGGGTGGTAAAATACTGAGTACTGTAATCGTGTACTGTGTGAGAAGTCGGATGAAATGTTTGTGGAGCTTGCTTTTCTGAGTTCGAAGCTCGGTAAACGAAGGGAAATCTAATGAGTTTTCCCGCTAGTTTTGGATCATCTCTCATTTATTGGCATTCCTATGGGTAGTCAGTCATTCAATTCCTTCTATTAGCTCACACTCTCCCTCTATATATATATCTTGTTCACATTTTCAATCGTTCATAAAATACTTTTTATTCATCCACTCAAGTTCAAATACATTTTTTTCTTAAACTTCTAGTGGATGGCACTGGATGTTAATAAGGTTTTTTCAAATATTGATCCATTCATTAAATTTGATTAAATAATTTTAGTTTTGTATTAGATTTTGAAAATTATTTGTAAAGGACTTTCTGCAATAGAGTGAAAAAAAAGTAGGAATTGACTTAAATTTTTTTTTTTATATATTACTTGTTTTTTTGTACAGTTTTCCAAGCTTTACCAGTTCTTTATGGATCGAAATATCCATTTTGGCAGAGATAATTTATCATCGTCTACTCGAGATGTGCATGGGCTTTTGAAAAGATGGGTCCCAGAATACTGAGTGATGTAATCGTGTATGTTTTGTTTTACTGGCTACCAATGTGGACCTTGCTTTTGAGTTCGAATCTAGGTAAATGTATGGAAGTCTAATGAGTGGAGAGTTTCCCAGCTAGTTTTGGATCCTTTGCTGCCATTCCTATTGGTAGTAATTTTAAACTGAGATGGCATCATGGACCCACTCATGTTGTTGCTTCACAGTCTGAAAATGTTGATACAATTTTATTTTCACTATTTGACAGTTTCAAGAGTTTGAATAAATATCTACTTGTGATACAGAATTGTTATGTTTATTTAAATTACTTAGACCTACAGTACACGATAATTACAAATTAATTCATTAAATCATCAGCATTTGATAGCCTCGAAATGCTTTCTTTCGTCATCATTGCATGGTTCAAGCGACGATTAGTAAACTTTCAATCCATAAAATATTCTCCCATCCTTTAAAAATCGTACACAACAATTAAAGTGAAATTCAAAAGTAAAAAATCAGATTCAATAACGTAAATAAAATAAAGTAAATCAGCTTCCATAAAGGTTTATAATAACACTTCTGGATATAAGTAGATTTATTGTTAACTTTTCACGAACCATACTTAATGATCTCCATTTTATTACATTTAAAATCAGTAAAGAACTGCCAATAGATGAAGTGACTCTTTAAAATGTTCTTTTGCATAAAAAAAATCAACACTTGCATTTACATATAAAGTGACATCAACATAACAATTTTGCTACAAACTACTTTTATTTGCTATACAAGTATAGTTAAAATTCAAATTCGAAATTCATGTAATTACTTTTATGCAAATGGAGTCACTTTACTCGGCATCTAATGTGAGAGTTCAATTAGTTATTTAAATTCCCATTTGAATTGCTTAATAGATTCTACCACTGAATACATTAAGATTCCAAAAGTTTCTGCGAAAATATTTTGTAAAATTGTGAAAAAGAAGGGAAAAAAAATGCATTTGTAAAAAATTCTTATATAGCACACATATGTATATTTTCATATGCGTATATAGCAAATGCTTATATAGCACACATATAGAGACACACATGTATATTTTCTGATGAATTTGACTTTTAATTCGAAGACTCTAGGTTCCAAAATGTTTCAGAAATTTCAGTTATGAGTAAAATTAGCATATTTTGTTTTGTATGCATTATTTATTAAAATAAATAAGTATGTATAAATAGGAAAGCTTCAGAATTTAAAAGAAGAAAAATACTATTTAAAAAAAAAAAATTCTAATCTGGAAATTTAAATTTTTTTCAGTCCTATTCATTTACTACTTATTGGCAACATTCTTCATTTATAATTCAATTTATAATTATATGATGATGAAACACAAACTGATAATAGGAAGAGTTCATTATTAGCATGCGTGGTTATTTTGGAAGGGTTACTTTATGTTTCTTCGAGTATTGCATAGAAAAATTGGATTGCTTTTCTTAAAACTTATTTCGAATATCTCGATTTTAAGTAAAGCCGTACTAAAAATATTCGTTATTATGGCAGAAATGGGAAGATTAAATCTATAAGCCGGGAAGTCCTTCCATTGGATTCGCTACATATTTACGTTCTGGTAGTGAATGATTTAAATCCAAGGGGCCGCAACAATACTGAAGCATAAAGTGTAACAGATGATATTAAATCCTACAAGTTTTATGCTTCAGTATGCACTTTTAATATTGCACGTTATTAATTTCTTTTAAAATAACCCTTGTTGATTCAGTTCTTCAGAATTGTCAGGTTAAATTTGTTAGTTGGAATGTTCTTTCATTATTAAGGAAGGGGGGCGGCGTTTGTTCAAAATTACAATTGCACCGTATGGGTATAGTGCAACAGACTTCCATCGTGCACATGGTCAAAGTGGAATTTCTTGCATATGTATCGTTCTAGTGTCCGGCAAACATCTTGGAAAAGGAGTATAAACAAGTAATATACAAAAAAAAAATTCAGTCAAATCCTACAATCCTACTTAAAAATGTTCAGTCAAGTCAATTCCTACTTTTTTTTTCACTCCAGTGCAGAAAGTCCTTTATAAATAATTTTCATTCATTTTTTTAAAGTTTATTGGGAGCCATCTATTGGTAGATAGATGCAACTTAAATCTAAAAAAAAAATAATAATAAAATGAAGGAATTAAATTTAATGACTGAATTAATATTTGAAAAAACTGTATGAACATCCAGTGTCTTCCACTGCAAGTTCAAAAAAAAAAATGTATTTGAAGTTGAGTGGATAAATGAAAAGTGTTTTATGAACGATTGAACATTTGAACAAGATATATATAGGAAGATTGCGAACTAATAGAAGGAATTGAAAAATCGTGGCCAGTATCTATGTGAGTCGTAATTAATATAATGAGATATTTCCACGGGTCGTAGATTTACAAATGATGTCACTATGACTCTTAAGATAGTTTTATTATGATGTATTCAGTTTGGATCCCTCCCATCCCTAGTGTTAATGGGTGACTCCCGGTAATAGGTGACCAATACTGATCCTCACACACGAAACGAGTGCCACAGTTGGAAAAAAAGCGACGACAGCCGCAGCTGTTGACCTACAACTCGGCGTGCACAGATCAGTGCCCTGAATCAGTGGCCCGGCTGAAAAAAGAAAGAAAGAAAAGAAAAAAGGGATGATCCTCTCCAGCGTGAAGGAAAAACTCGCTGTTGCCACTCAAAAGAACGAGCTGCCCAAAAGAAGGGCACGAGATGTCATTTGCCTACCTGGTGTGCCTTTTCTTTTCTTTCTTTTTGGGGGAGAAGCCGGTTTGAGCCCACAAGAGGGCTGTTGTCTGATGATGCCTCATTATCGTTTGCTGATTCTTTTGTGTCATCTTTATTCATGAGCGTCTTGCTGTCTCGCGTTCTCTTCGTCGGGGGATTCCTCAGCACATTCGTCTGCTGGGTGGAACGACAGGCACGTGCGGCCCTCCACCCTTCTTCGCAGGTACGAGCATCGTGTTGCAGTGCACGCCCACTTTGTTGCTTTTTTTGGATCCTGCAGAGTTCAAACAGAGAGTTCGACGAGGTACGGAAACACATAATGAAATTTTTCACAGTGGCCTGGGTCGTTTCATTTTTGAAGCTTTTCATCATCTTTGCCGTCTACTATGAACTCACTTCCTTCGTATAGAACCTCGAGTATACTTGTGATTTTACCATTTGTACTGTGCACCACATTATGCACTTCTTAGTATATAATAACGCAGTATACTCCTGACTTCACCATTTGTTCTGTGCATCACAGTATGTAATCCTCAGTAAATAATCCCGTAGTATACTCGTGACTTCACCATTTGTACTGTGCACAGTAGTATGTAATCTTTAGTATATAACAACGCAGTATACTCGTGACTTCACCATTTGTACTGTGCACCACAGTATGTAATCCTCAGTAAATAATCCCGTAGTATACTCGTGACTCCACCATTTGTGCTGTGCACCGCAGTATGTAATCTTCAGTAAATAATCCCGTAGTATACTCGTGACTTCACCATTTGTACTGTGCACCGCAGTATGTAATCCTCAGTAAATAATCCCGTAGTATACTCGCGACTCCACCATTTGTGCTGTGCACCGCAGTATGTAATCCTCAGTAAATAATCCCGTAGTATACTCGTGACTTCACCATTTGTACTGTGCACAGTAGTATGTAATCTTTAGTATATAACAACGCAGTATACTCGTGACTTCACCATTTGTACTGTGCACCACAGTATGTAATCCTCAGTAAATAATCCCGTAGTATACTCGTGACTCCACCATTTGTGCTGTGCACCGCAGTATGTAATCCTCAGTAAATAATCCCGTAGTATACTCGTGACTTCACCATTTGTACTGTGCACCGCAGTATGTAATCCTCAGTAAATAATCCCGTAGTATACTCGCGACTCCACCATTTGTGCTGTGCACCGCAGTATGTAATCCTCAGTAAATAATCCCGTAGTATACTCGTGACTTCACCATTTGTACTGTGCACAGTAGTATGTAATCTTTAGTATATAACAACGCAGTATACTCGTGACTTCACCATTTGTACTGTGCACCACAGTATGTAATCCTCAGTAAATAATCCCGTAGTATACTCGTGACCTCACTATTGCTGTGCACCACAGATGAATCCCTTTATGGATTATCCTTATAGTCAACTCATATTTGTACCGGTGCACCCGAGTTAATTAGTGCGGAAAATAATTTTAATTTTGAACTAAATCATTACTTTGAACTACATTGCATTTTAATTTTAAGGCACTCATCAGATCAGCAGTACGTGTGAAATCAATTCTTCTAACACCACTGTCTGATGTTCGATGTTCTTCAGAACACAAAAGAGAAGTGAGGAGCAGTGTTTTTTTTTTTTTTTCTTTCTCTCAAATGAGAAGACATTTTGTCATCAAAACACGATTTCAATCTGAAAGGACATATTTATACTTGAATTTCTATAATACTTCCATAATGATAGTAATGAGTGAATATTTCAAGCGGATCAAAATCACTATTTCAAATGACTATTTTCACTGTTTCAATAGTGATTTAGATAGAACAGTTTGCAAAGATTATGGAGACACATTTAGATAGACAGAAGAGCCACATTAAGATCAGCAGATCACGTCATTCAAGTTCCAAAATCTACAGTATTCTGAATTACATCTACATTAGCCCCGATAATCCATAAAATCCATGAGTCTCAAGCGCCATCAAATCTTTTCTTACAGAAAAGACTAAAAAAGATTGCGTAGAATTTTGTTTGCCAAAAGTACTTCGCGACGGAAAGTTTATGAATTTCAAGGATTCTATTCACATTGATGAATAGAGTATGCATATTCCAAATAAAAATTAAGAGTCCTTTTTTAATTTATTGTTTAATTTAATCTCAGTTTTTTTAGTAATAAATATTGCATTCTATATATATTTTCTTGGGCCTGAACGGCCGAGTGGCTAGCGCTCTGGCGCTCGGTACCACAGGTTTCGGGTTCGAGTCCCGGCGGTGCCATGGTTGTTTGTAGTGGTTCGGAATCCACTTTAAAAAGTAGATCCCGGTCTGATAAGATCGTAGAGCGTTGCGGGGGCATTGTGAATCCGCGTCCGTGGCTTATCTTCAAGTGACACGCGCCCCGTGGGTAATGCAAAGTGAGTACGTTTGTGCAGCACTTGCCAAGGCATCCAAAGACCAAGCTGTCTGCCTTTGCCAGCTGCATTAGAAAGAAGAAAATTTATATATATATATTTTCTTTTGCTATTATTATTATGGGACACATTAAATGCATCAATTCCTACATTTTTATGAGGTGCAATAAATAATAAGTAAAGCAAAATAAAAACTTATCATAGTTCTAAGAAAGCACCAATACTAATTTACCTTGTTAGAAAAAAAAATATGTTAAGGGGTTAAATAAGACTCGTACGATTGGGAATTTAAAGCAGAAGTCTCGGCCCTTGGCAATGCAATGATTTTAATCAGACATCAATTTTTTTTGGTTTGCATCCTAACATTTTTTCTATGAAACATACGCAGGATCCTCGTTGTCTTGAATTATGCTGAAGTTCTTTTGTTTATTATTTTCAAACTGGGATCTATATTTTAAGGATTCAAGCAATTCTCAAAAAAAAAAAAAAAAAAAGATTTAGGTTTAGATCATTGGAATATAGCAAAGCTTGTAAATAGAAAAAAAAGAATCAAATATGGAATAGGGGGAGCCAAATATGAATTTATTTATTTTTAAATAGAGAAATTAGAGAAGGGAACTTATTTTTCGTTCATCAAAATGTTGGAAGTTATGAGAAGTATTATAATAGTTTTTTTTCCTCAAAAGTGAGGTTTAAAATTTGTTTGTCTTTTAACTGTTATAGCAGTTTTGTTGAGCTCTGTTCTAAGTTATAGCATCATGGGAGTGAATCAACTGTAGTACGCCCAAATAAGTGAGATCTGAATGGCCGAGTGACTGGCGCTGGGTACCACTGGTTTCGGCTCGATTCCCAGCAGTGCCATGGATGTTTGTAGTGGTTCGGAATCCACTTTAAACCGTTGGTCCCGGTCTAACTGGATCGTAGAGCGTTGTGGAGGTAGTTGTTACTCGCGTCCATAGCTTATCTTCAAGGTACACGCACTTCCTGGGTTCAATGTACAAACACCTTCTGGGTAATACTAAGTGAGTAACGTTGGTGCAGAGCTTGCCTTCAGGCATTCAAGACAATTGTCTAAATGTTTGCCAGCTGCATTAGAAAAAAAACCCCGTCCAAATAGTAATTAAATGCTGTTAAGGTCTTGAAATAATAGTTGAAACAACCAAATATTATGGATGTGACACTATTATGCAGTATTCTTAGGGTATGCAGTATTATTTTTTTTTTATTTACGCCATTAACATGGGTCTTTAAGTCTTTAATGCCATATTTCAGGGAGGGAATCAAATGAGCAGTGTATATTTGAAAATGATGGTAACAGGGTTTTGACTGTGCACGAATTAGATTGTTGTTTTCGAAAGCCATCCACTTAATTTGAGCCATTCTCAATTAGAGCAAAGGATGGGTAGCAAATACAGCTTTACACAAGATATGAACCACGATGCAGCTTGATGCACTGCACTGTCCTTTCTATGTTTCATTTTGAACGGGTTTATGATGTTCACACCCACCATAGATCCGTGAACTTGCAATTATATTTTTTTATATCCCAATGCCTCCAGTACAAAATTCACTAAACATTAGGTGGCTCCAAGCTCAGGAAAATGCTAAATTTATTTCTTAATTTTTTTTAAAATGTTTGTTTGGAATTGTTTGTGAATGCATAATGAGTTTACCTGAACTTAATTTACGCCGCTACAATTTATTTATTTTTATATCTTGGAACGACATTACAATAATCAAGATATTTATTATAATGTAGTCCACGTAGAAATCTGAATCGGCCATCGTTGTTTATTGGAACAACAAACTTGCAACATTTTTATGTGTTTCACTCATGGACGTTCTCAATTTGTTTTGAAACGTAAAATTATTTTACGACTTGCTGACGCCCATTTTTATGCGATTTGTAAGAATAACCACGATTCATTCCTGTTAGATTTGCAATAAAATTAAACGAAAAGCTTTCTTTAAGAACTGGGGCTCTTGAATAGATCAGTGCAAAAACTAAGTGCACCAATAGGGCACTCAAGCAGTTTGTTTAGTTTTTGGAATATTTTATAATTTATTACTGTTTTTGATACTGTTTTTCAATTACTGTTACTGACTCATGTTTTTTGTTCTAATGCAGCTGGCAAACACTTAGACAGTTGTCTTTGATGCCTTAAGGCAAGCGCTGCCCCGACCTTACTCACTTAGCACTACCCAGGGGGGTCGTGTAGCTTGAAGATAAGCTACGGAAGCGGAGTAACACTACCCCAGCAACTTTCTACGATCCTATTGACCGGGACTTACGGTTTAAAGTGGATTCCGAACCGCTACAAACATCCGGGACTCGAACTCGAAACCTGTGGTACCGAGTGCTAGAGTGCTAGCCACTCGGCCATTCAGACCCTGTTTTTTAATGTTGAGCATTTAATTTTTTTTTCAATTGTTGATATGTTAGATATGCATCAGATCGACCATTATATAATCACTATTTTCTTATAATAAAATAATCCTTAACTTGTCTTAACAATTAAACTTTGATTTTGAATGCATGCAGAGCCGGATTTTCCTATAGGCTAACTAGTCTTCAGCCTAGGGCCTCAAGATTAAGAGGGGCCAATATTCAAATTGTTAGCAAAATTAGAATTACATTATTCTAAAATCAGTAAAACACTGAATCAAAAATTAGGAGAAATTCTACACATATGAATAGTAAACAAACATAATAAGTAATTTACAAACCTAAAAATGGGAGGTGAAAGGGCCTCATAAGTGGAATAGCCTAGGGCCTCTTTTCATCTAAATCCGGCCCTGAATGTATGCATATTGACTAATTAAACTTTTCAGGCTGTTAAAATGTGTTCAATGTTTGTCAAAATTATCTTAGACTTTTACACTTCGATAAATCTTGTAAGCCAAGAGTCATTTCTTTCTAACTATCGTGTTTTGAGGCTTGTATCGATTTAGAACCCTGCCGGTGAAGGATAAATTTATTGTTTGTTTCCAAACATAAATTTTTACGTTCAAGAAAAAGTACATCAGCATATGCTACTAAGAAACCATTTATATTTAAATTTGAACACCGATCGCCAGTTTTTCTTCCCAATAAATCTGTCAAATTTATCCTAAATGCAAATTGTGCCAAACTGTGTGTTTCTTTTTCAAAGTAACAACAGCAAGTTACTCTCTGTTAGGACACAGACACCACGCCTAAAAGAAACAATGTCTCAAACGAAAACTGAAAAATGCAATTACACAACAATACTTTTATTTCAAGTGCTATTAATATTCACACATCATCACGGCGATATCCTCAGATGCAAATTCCTAAATGGTTTGCACAGCTCGGGCAGCTGCATTTTTTTCAATTCCTTCTATTAGTATATATCTTGTTCAAATTTTCAATCGTTCATAAAACACTTTCTATTCATCCACTCGAGTTCAAATACATTTTTTTAACTTGTAGTGGATGACACTGGATGTTGATACAGTATTTTCAAATATTCATTCATTCATTAAATTTAATTCATTCATTTTAGTTTTTTTTTGATTTAAGTTGCATATATCTACCAATAGATGGCACCAGATAAACCTAAAAGGACTTTCTGCAATATATTGAAAAAATATATATTTATTTATTATATAAAAATATATTGTATGTGAGATCGGGTGAGCCAAAGTTGATATACCGATTAGAATTAATTCTTTTAAAAGTGGTTACTCCTTATTCTATAAAAATTAATTCTTTTTTCAATTCCTTCTATTAGCTCACACTCTCATTTTATATATCTTGTTCAAATTTTCAATCGTTCATAAAATACTTTTTATTCATCTGCTCAAGTTCAAGATTCAATTCATCCGCTCAAGTTCAAGATTTTTTTTCGAACTTGTAGTGGATGACAATGGATATTCATACAGTGTCTTCAAATATTAATTCACTAATTAAATTTAATTAATTAATTATAGTTTTTTTTACATTTAAGTTGCCATATATCTACCAATAGATGCCCTCCATATAAACTTAAAAAAAAATTAATGACAATTATTTATAAAGGACTTTCTGCAATATAAGGGGAAAAAAGTAGGAATTGACTTAAATTTTTTTTTTTTATATTACTTGTTCAAAGTAACAACTGCAAGCCGTTTCATATAGTTATTTTGTTATGACGCAGACACCACGCCTCAAAAAAACAATGACTCAAGCGAAAACTGAAAAATGCAATACTAAGTATCTGCTACACAGCAATACTTTTATTTCAAGTGCTATTATTATTCACACATCATCACGGCGATATCTTCAGATGCAAATTCCTAAATGGTTTGCACGATTCGGGCAGCTGAAATTTTTTTTCTCAATAAGTGGTGTGGTGATTCTTGAAAAAAGGAGTGAGGTTGTCAGCTGTTGGGCTGAAGTAGCATCATTCGAAGAAGCAGGCTTCAATTAGCGTGTCAGGAACACG
Organism: Caerostris darwini; assembly: GCA_021605075.1. NCBI lineage: Eukaryota > Metazoa > Arthropoda > Arachnida > Araneae > Araneidae > Caerostris > Caerostris darwini. The sequence continues at coordinate 579,269 of BPLQ01012460.1, read as the reverse complement.
AATTTGCATGAAAACCCTCCGCTGCGCAGATTGACAGCTGCTTTACAACTGCTGTTCCACAATTCTGAATGTTTTTTTTTCCTTTATGGCTGCAATTGTATATTCAAAGTTTATTCAATGTAACACAAATTAGTAGTCTTATGAGTTTCATCGACAACAGCTAGTTATCTTCGATGAATGGTAACTCACTTCCTTGTGTTAAAATGGCATAAAAAAAAAGAAATTTTTTTTTTTAAATATAGTAACAATGTTGTCGATTATTTATTGCAATGGATACTTGAAGCAGTCAGAGTTCGAAGAATAGTTTGCGATTTTTTTTTATTATTGAAATTATATATCGCACGAGTTGTAATTTGCAAGTTCATTCAATTGGTAGGTTTTTTGTTCTTTGTAGATTTCGTCAGAACATTTATTATTTCAGAATTTGTTTCCTTTCTTGTAATTTTAGACATTTAGAATCATTTTTGATTTCCAGAAATCATTCGTTAGTATTCTGTCTCCTTTTCATTGTGATTTTTATAAGTGGATCCATCTGTTTCTCGTTGAGGCAGGCCTCCATTAGCATGTCAGGAACATTAATTCGACGTCTGCTGGCGAAGATTGGCAGCACTCGCATGAACTATTGTTTTCGATTTCGTAGTTCTCTTTATCTCTGCTGATTCAATGTATAACAAATTGGTTTTCCGTCTGTCTTTTTTTTTTCTTTCTTTTTTCCCCTCTTTTGAGAATTTCGTTCACTTTTTATTATTATTTATTATCATGTGTGAACAAGATGTTGCCCTGGTTAAGGGTCCGTGACGTTATCCGAAAACAAGTAATGTAAAAAAAAAAATTTTTAAAGTCAATTCCTACTTTTTTTGCACTATATTGCAAAAAGTCCTTTATAAATGAAAAAATATCATCTTATCTGGCGCCATTTATTGGTAGATACATACAACTTAAATCTAAAAAAAAACTTAAATTAATGAATTAAATTTAATTACTGAATTAATATTTGAAAAAAACTGTATTCACATCCAGTGTCATCCACTTCAAGTTTTAAAAAAAATGTATTTCAACTTGAGTGGATAAATAAAAAGTATTTTATGAACGATTTAAAATTTGAACAGGATATTTAGAGGGAGAGTGTGAGCTAATAGAAGGAATTGAATGATGGCCAAGCAAATAAAACTCCATTTCAAATTTTGGCAGAAAATGGTACTTTGGGCCCCTTAACTCTAACTGAATGACTTTATAATAACTCTGAATAACTCTCTGAATAACTTTAGTCTTATGGAATTTTCTGGTGAATTTGGCTTTTGTTTGAAGTGTTTTGTAGCATGATTTAGAGCACTTTTCACGTCTTGGCTTAGGATTTTAAACAGTTGTATTTCCTATGGCTATAAATACTCGTAGTGCGTTGATCAATCACTTCTTCTTGAAGTTTCATCTTTATCCCTTTTGACATTTTCCGGTGCCTATTGAGCTGTATGGTGCCTCTTATTGTATTTGGAATACTTCATCCTTCATTTGCGACTCAATTTATCTTACTCATGTATATTCTTTTAGAGATTCTTGAACAATTCATTCTTCACGAAGTTCTTGATCTATTCAATATTGCTACATTCATGTGGCGATTGAATTTGGCCATTCTTGTAGTATTCCAATCAATTGCTTCATATACATCTTGCATTATTAAACATTGGAATATTCCTAAGTTTATTCATCCGTTCTTGAATGTTCACATATGATAAGTTGAAATTTGGCGAGAAGATTTCAGTTTTTTTTATAATTATTATTGTTGTTGTTGAAAAAGTGGAAAAGAAGTTTCAAACATTGAAAAGTTATTGTTGATTCTTACATGCAAAGGATACATGGTATTTCGTTGTTTGTTCTTCAGAATTTAAAGCATTCTTTGCAATTTTTTATGAGAGGGATAATAATATCGGCAGCAAAAATGATTTATTTGTAATTTCGAATCTTTAGAATCTTCTTTATTCAGATTTTCGGCATTAAAATTCTTTTAATCATAAGGTAGCATACAATTTTGTATACATTGCCAATTTCAATGGTTTCAAGTTGAAACAAGCCTTCGCTGGTTTGTCAGCAACCTCAAGCAGCCTTCGCTGGTTGTCATCAACCTGTACCGTACGATACTATAAACTTGGAATTACGTTGTTAATTCAGTGAAGCATTTATTCAATAACGGCAGAAACAAATAATTAACCGAATCGTTTAAATAAATAAAAAAAAAAAAATCACATAACTTACGCCCTACGTTTCCAAAATGAAGGAGCCAGGATTCGAAAGCTTAACAGCAAATGAAAATATTCAGTCCAAACAGTTTGCTGCATTTTTTTGTGAATTATCACAGTTGGTTTTCAGAATTATAACTGTTGAAAAATGCGAAGGATTTTTTACAAATGCCTGTCATTCTGATGATTCTTTCACTTAACACAGGTATGTCCCCATTACAGTTTTGAAAACAGTAAACACATCCTGGACAGTCTGCAAAACATTTAATAATATGATTTTTCATCCGTAATCTGTAGTTTCTTGATATTCATCATATTGATCGCATGAATATATGTTCAATAAGGCACCTTGAGTCACAGCAGTTGCATTACAATCAACACCCTTTTCAATATCACATATTCTTAGCTTTTCAACATTTTTATGTTGTTTAAACACAGGTTTACTTCGAGGCATTCTAAACAAACTCTGTCATAATAGTAAAATACAACTAACTGAAGTCAATATTATGTAGTGCAGGGGTCTCCAAACTACGACCCGCCATTGTCATCCATCCGGCCCGCCACAGCGAATAGCTTATTGTTGCTGTAATAAGTTGTATAAAAAAACACAGAATGATAATAACTCCGTTTTATTTACTTTCTAGGTAATAAGACAAGACAGCATAAGGTAAGACAAGCATAATATGCTAAAAATTTAACTTGAGCATAACAACTAACAAATAATTGAAATGAATCCCACTAACGTTATAAACTAGTGGATATCCCGCGGTCACCCTCAGTAATTATGTTGGAGTAAAGAGTATCGCATATGTATGTATATCGATGTTTGAAATGTATATCTCCTGAATCAAACATGATTTCTGTCCTGAAAATCCCTCAGGAACGGAAAAGTTAAATTAACGCGAATGAAATCCCGAAGCATCCGCTTGCAAAAAAATACTAATGAGATTTATGTAATCGAGATTTTTCACTGACAGTAGTTTGTAGTTAGCAAGCGTATGCTCGCTCAGAGCGCGTACTCTGCGACTATTCTAGAAATTATAGATAATGGCAGAAAAATTAAAATGGTTTTGGCCCTTGGCACTTACCAGAGTTAACAGTATGGCCCTAAGGCTGGAAAGTTTTTAGACCCCTGATCTAGTGTATAAGACAAGTACCAAGAGGTACCCATAAATAACAAGCAAAGACCAATAGAAACTGTTTAAAACTGTAAAAAACAGTGGCAGTTCAGTTTACCGTTGCCAATTCTTCAATTGTAACACAGTAGCAAAAGTTCAACACAGATAATAATAAAACTAGAGCATCCAACGAGGAGCTAAATGGTTTGCTTATAGTACAGCCCCTAAATGACCTATAATCTGTGAAGTGTTAATGAAAAATTTCAGCACTTTCTTTATAAATTTCAATGATCATTAGAAAGCTATGTTCAAACTACTTAATAATGTAAAAAAAGTAAAAATCAATTTTTGATTGAATTTCGCTTACCTGCTTAACATTTCGATTCTTAACATTTTGAAACAATAAAAATTATTTTTATAAAAGAATCTGGAATCAGATTTTTGTACCCATTCCTGGCTCCGATTCCAGCCCTGATCTCTGACTGGCGGTGTTCGTTTGCGATGACAAAATATAAGGTACTCCCCTTCCCCCCTGATGCCGCCCATGGAATCCTCCACCATTCTTGTGACGAATGACTCTAAGCGGAGCGGCTTTCGATAACAACGTTCATTTCGATTACATTCAGTTTTAAGAAACTCCCAAATGTTCACTTCATATACTACTGTGCCCTAAAGGTAATATCAATTTTTATTGTTTTCAAAAACACTTTATTTATTCTTCCAAATTTATTTCATCGCCTTCAAAGTCATCCCCTCCGGACACAATGCACTTATGCCAACCTTCTTTTCCATTCCTCAATGCCTGCTAAAAAGTCATCGGCAGGGATGGCCTTCAAAGCGCGCGACGATTCACATTGTTTCTCTTCAATCGACTCAAAACGTTGTCCCCGGAGGGGTCTTTTGAGTTAAGGGAATAGCCAGAAGTCGCACGGTGTGAATACGGTGGTCGTGGAACGATATGGGTTTCAGTTTTGGCGAAAAAGTCACGAAGAATCGATGCAGTGTGAGCTGATGCATTATCGCGATGCAAAAACCAAGAGTTGTCCTTCCATAAATGTGGCCCCTTTTTGCGAATAACTTCACGCAAACAAAGCATAACATTCAAATAATATACTTTATTGACAGTTTGGCCCGGCGGAAGGAATTCACAATGCACCACACCACGGTAATCGAAGAAAACCGTCATCATGAACTTGATTTTTGAGCGACTTTGGCGTGCTCCTTTCGGTCATGCTTCACCTTTGTCACAATATTTGACAGTTTGATCGATTGTTTCTGGATCGTAAGCATAAATCCAAGTCTCATCTCCAGTTATGATGCATTTCAACCTGTCCTGATAGTTAGAAAACAATGTTTCACACAGTTCAACGCGACGATGTTTTTCTTATTCAGTGTTTTCGGTACCACTCGAGATTTGACGCGTTTGAGACCCTAAACATCTTTTAAAATGGAATGGACCGATCCTATTGAAATTCATCAGCAAGGTCTCTAATTGTAATTCGACGGTTCGCAAGCACCTAATCTTTATTTTTTTGGACGTGAACTTCGTCGGTTGAGGTGGATGGTCGACCAGAGGGCTCTTCGTTTTCAATGCGTTCTTTCTTTGAACTATTTTTACCACTTCTAAATATTTCTTTACGATATAGAATGCTCACCGAATGCCTTCTGCAACATTCTGTACGTTTCAAAAACAAAATTGAATGCAAGTTCTTTGCTCAATGAATTCAGGCATTTCAAAGATCGCCGGAAATCCCTTTTAGCGTCTTACAAAGCCAAGCGTAACTCAAGCATTAAAGAATAGTTTGACGTCACATTTCACACAGATGTCGAGGACAGTGCCAGCAACCTAAAAATGAAAAAAAAATTAAATTCCATATGCCCGGGAAATTTAAATTGAAAATGGGTCTTACTGTTTGAGCACAGTAGTATTAAACAAACAAGCGTGGAATGTATTTTTAAATTGCAATAATTTAGCTGGAAGGTTATTATTAGGTAGAAGGTTTATTAGATAGGTGTCTGCATTGTGAAAAAAATAGGGTGCATACATTTCAGGTTTTTATTTATGAAGGAAGACTAATAACACGAATTATTTATGGAAGGAGTTTAGAATCTGATTAAATATCTAGGACAGACATGTTTATACATTTCATAACCATTTTCACAGAAAAATAAAGATAAAATATCTGTAAAATACAAACATTATTTCGCATACAACTTTAATTTAAAATAAAAGGTTTTATTTTTGTACAGAAAAACTGCTCTCTGTAATCTAGGGTAGAAATTCATTTCACAACAAACTATGTAAGAAACATCGCAATTATCCCCATTGCAATTGTACTAAATAAATTATTAAAAAATAATAAATATATAATTATTCATTTTCAGCATTGTCATCTGTCCGACATTTTAACCGGACTACCTGGACAAGAATATCAAAAGCAGTCACCTTACAGGATTCTCGTGTTTTGATCGCGTCCCATATTTCTTTCGAAATTGGATGCTTTAGCATGACCCGTTCTACGAGGCATATTCTATGTTTTTTAAAATACTTGCGCCTTCGCAATGTCTTCTCCATATTTTAAAACAAGTCTTCGCTCTCTTCCGCTTTCTGGGAAGCGAAAGGTCGACAACCTGTGCCATCGCTCTCTCCTCTCCTTTTAATACATGTTTTTGCTAAGGAGTACTCTTAAAAAACATATTTCGAGAAATGTGTTTGTCCTCAATTTAATATATGCATATGCTACTGTGCCCAAAAAGACCAATTTTTTTTTTCTTCTCAAATTTATTTCAACGTCTTCAAGTAATCCCCTCCGGACACAATGCACTTATGCCCACCTATTTTTTCTATCCTCAATGCACGCTAAAAAGTCATTGGCAGGGATGGCCTTCAAAGAGCGCGGTGATTCACGTTGAATCTCTTCAATCGACTCACGGTGTCCCCGGAGTGGTCTTTTGAGTTAGGGAATAGCCAGATGTCGCACGCCAAGATATTCATTGGTATTTGAGTTGCACTTGGCTTTGTAAGATTCTAAAAGTGATTCGGCAATTTTCGAACTTGTATTAAATTTTGTTTGCGGAAACGCATAGAATGTTGCAGAAGGCATTCAGTGAGCATTCCTATATCGGAACAGTTCAAAGAAGGCAGAGAATGCGTTGAAGACCATCAACCTCAACCGATGAAACTCACGTCCAAAAATTATTATTAATTAAGATTTGGTGCTTGCAAACCGTCGATTTACAATTAGAGACTTTGCCGATGATGTTGGAATTTCAAAAGGATCGGTCCATTCCATTTTGGGCCGCAAATTTTCAAATTTTGGGCCTCGCGTCAAATCTCGATGGGTACCAAAAACACTGAATGCGCCAGCTCACATTGCATTGATTCTTCGTGACGTTTTCGCCAAAAATGAAATCCATATCCATCTTATGGCTATTCACTAAACTCAAAATACCACTCCGGAGTCGATTGAAGAGATTCAACATGAATCGTCACGCACTTTGAAGGCCATCCCTGCCTATGACTTTTTAGCATGCATTGAGGATTGAAAAGAAAGTTGGCCTAAGTGCATTGTGTCCGGAGGGGATTACTTTGAAGGCGATGAAATAAATTTGGAAGAATAAATAAAGAGTTTTTGAAAAAAAAAAATAATTGGTCTTACTCTTTGGGCACAGTAGTAAGTACTGGACCGAGCATTGAGATCTTTTATGAAGCAATCTAAAAGTTTCTATAGAGCCAGGACTCTGCAGTTGATGATGATGAAAAGTTTCTATATAGGCTATTTTCTTTGGTGAAATGTTACTCAATTTTTTGAAACAGGCATATTAGCATACAATTTTGTTTTTAATTTTCTTTATTTTTTTAGGTCATTTCAGTGATCATGAATGTTTACGTTTTTACAAAAGGAATATACATTTGTGTAGGATCTTAAAAATATTTGATAAATTTTTCTAAAATGTATCATAAAATATACAGTTTCCAAAAAGGAGGGCAATAAATTTATTTGCACATTTCCTTGTCTTTAAATGACAGTTTATCTTACAACGGCAAAAAGACTTTTAAAAGTGACTTTACAAAAACATTTAGTCCGTATCTAGGTGGATACTTCAACTCCAATTTTAAAAACACACCATCACACCCGTAAGAAGGTCTCCTTTTTCAAGGTCCGTCTTTTCGAAGGTTGAATCCTTCGTACATTGCGAAGGCTGTATTTATGCACACTTAAAAACAAATTTTTAAAAACAACTTCAAAAAAATATGTATTTCTCGGCTTTATCTATTATGATAAAAAAAATAATTCAATTCAATGCATTAAAAAACAAACAATGTAGTAAAAAAAATAAATAAATAATTTCAATAAAAAAAAGCAAATAATGAATTTGATGAATGATATTATATTAAGTTAATGGGTTTTATAATCTAATAATCTAATTTAATAGGTTTGTTATTCGATACGTAGTAGCCATGTTAGATTTTTTGTAGTAGCCATGTGCGGGGAAAAAAAAAACTTTATTGATCGATTTTGTTGTTTTGGGTTGTCTTTTATTTTGGTATATTTTTTGTTTGGTATATTTTTTTCAAATCTTAATTCCTAAATACATGAATGTATGTATTATGACTGTACTATTTAGAGATGAATGTATTATTTAGAAACAACTGCATCTACTTCATTGAGCGCAATTTTATATTAAAACACGTTTTTGGAATTCAATATCACAAAAAAAAAACTACCTCCAGACTCGTACATTAGTGACCAAAGATTTGCAACAAATTATGATGTGTTTGGAGTAGCAATAGTCAGCAATAAATTTAAAAAAATATTTCATTCAATATTTATTTTGTAATTAAAATAAAGCTGGATTATGACACCTGTTTTAATCGTACATTAAAATCTGCCATACAAATTTTTCAGCTATATTATTTATAAACAAAGGACCACACTGAAATCATCTGCAGCCCATGGTTTGAAAATCCCTAAGTACTTTAAGATATTGGAAAATATTTCATTTATATATAATTTATTCATTCTAATTTTTTTTTTCACTTAACCTATCCTTATTTTTCAGTATATTTTTCTTCAATTCCTACTATTAGCTCACATTCTCCCTATATATATTCATATATCTTGTTCAAATTTCCATTCGTTAATAAAACACTTTTTATTCATCCACTCAAGTTGAAATGCATTTTTTGAAACTTGCAGTGGATCACACTGGATGTGAATACAGTTTTTCCGAATATTCATTCATTCATTCAATTTAATTAATTAAGAGACAAAATCTGATCATCAGACAAAATCTGTCTTATTCTTCTTAAACAAGAGTAACTAATCTAGCATTGTTAACCAAATAAAATATAAGATCACTTGTATGTATTTATATATCTTGTTCAACTTTCCAATCGTTCATAAAATACTTTTTATTCATCCACTCGAGTTCAAATACATTTTTTTTTAACTTGCAGTGGATGACACTGGATGTGAATACAGTTTTTTTTTTCAAATATTAATTCAGTAATTAAATTTAATTAATTCATTTTAGTTTTATATGGGTGAAAAAATGTCTCTTCTATAAGATATTTAGCAGGATATAAATTTAGGAATAAATACCGTCAGTGGCGAAGCGTGTAGATCGCTGGAAAAAATTTCTTTTTCAGATTCTTTTTTCATTCTGGGTTCTAGTCTGAGTCAAGGAGGGAATAAAATGGAAAATGTGAATAAATTAATGAGAGAGATGGAAAGTGTGTATATGAGAGAGAAAGAGATAATTTTTTCTAACTTAAAAAAAATGAAAATTATTTATAAAGGACTTTCTGCAAAAAAGTGAAAAAAAAAAAGACTTAATTGACTTAAAAGAGAAAGAATTGACTTAAAATTTTTTTGACTAAACTGTGCAACAACTGTCAAATTTATACGCGTGTCCTTTGAAGGTTAGGGCTAACTAAAAATGATTTGGATTTAATACTAGTAGCGCCATCTATGTGTCAGCCTACGAACTTTTCAGCCTGCCTGTTACTTGTTCTAATGCGTATCTAAAACATGACACACATCCTAAATCTATCGCAAAACAAGAATGAACAAAATGCGATATTTATATCAATCTCCATTTCTTCTTGTAATAAATCATATCATGTTTACTTAGTTACTCTTGTGAGAGCGCACTCTAATTCTTGTATCAGTGATAGTTAATAAAAAGTTAATTAATCTTTGTATCAGCATTCACTAAATTTTTTTAAATTTAACTTTTTGACAATATTTGGTATTCAATCTTGTTTCAACGTTCATTCATTTTTTGCGCCACCATTGGTTATTAATTTCTGTGTTAACTATAATTAATCCTTGTTTAATGTTAGTTAAGATGTATTCATTAATCAATAGATTGTAACAGCATTAACTAATATTTGATTCAAATTATTCATTGATATTCAAATTATTCATTCATTTTGACTTGATACTAATTGTGACCTTTAATTATTCATTTTTAGATAAAAAAAAAAAAAAGTTGAAAAGCATGAATAAATGCTTATGTCAGAGTTATTTAGTCATTCTTATGGAATAGCAAATGACTCCGGGTGTCGATATTAATGAATGGCAGAATCAGTGTTAGTGGATGGTTCAGGTAATTAATTTTTGTATCGATATTCGTTAATATGTCTTCATTAATTAATAATTTTTGTGCCAATTCCTGCACCAGTGTTTGATAAAGCTTTAATTATTTTTTCAACAATAATTAATAACTTTTGTGTCAACGTGGATTCATTTTTCAATTGCCACTATTAGTAGGAATTGAAAACACTCGCCATTTTATTTATCTTTTTGAATAAGATAAATAAAATGGAGAGTGTGAACTAATAGTAGTAATTGAAAAAGGAAATAATTTTCAATCGTTTATAAAATACTTTTTATTCATTCACTCAAGTTCAAATACATTTTTTTGAAACTTGTGGTGGATGACACTTGATGTTAATACAGTTTATTTAAAACATTAATTAAATTTAATTAATTAATAATCCAACACCCTATATAGAAAGAAAAATGGAAAATTGCAAAGAAAATTCGATTTCTATTTTGCCGCGTAATATTGTGATTCTGTCATATGCATATACATATTTACAGTCTGAGTAAAAATTTTAAGGCCAGTAGAAATTTTTGAGAAAATGGAAACATTTAAACTGAGGAATTAAAATACCATTTGATTGATAATTATTGAGCTTAAATAAAAGTAAAAAAAGTAGAAAAATTAATTTGCAAATATTTTATTATTAGAAAATATTACAGAACACACAGATGAATATTTGAGCCTGAGTAAAAACTTTAAGGCCAACATAGAAAATAACATATAAGAAAAAAATTACAAATTCTTAGAAGGTTGTGTAGGAGCCATTACTTCGAATTACTTCAAATATTCTTGTTTTCATGGATGAAATTAGTTTTTGACAAAGGGTGGGGTCGGCTTTATACCATTCATCTTCGATAGTAGATTTCAGCTCTGTTGTTGATGTAAAATGTCTCCCATTTGCATAAACTCTTCTTGCTAAGTCAGCCCAAAGGTGATCTAGCTGGCCATTTCACAGTTTCAACATTGTTGACTTGGAACCAATTTTTTGTGCTGTTACTCGAATGGATCGGGGCATTGTCTTGCTGATATTTCCAATTTTCTCCAGCAAGACATTCAGCATTTGGCAAAAGATGATTTGTTAGGACATTTTGGTATCCTTGTGAATTCATTCTACCTGAAACGAATGCAATTGAGCCCACACCATTGTAAGAAAAACAGCCCCAAGTCATGGCAGACCCTCCACCTAATTGGCGCTTGGAGAATATTTCTTTTTCATTTCTTATATCATGCCAGTAGAAATTTCAGCCATCTGGTACATCCAAATTCCATTTTTTTTTTTGTCAGAAAAAATAATTTCTCTCCATTGGTTACCCCAGGTCGTGACTTTCTGGCCAAAGTTCAAATGCTCTATTTTGTGTCTCTGCAGTAACCGCGGCTTAGTCAATTTTGCTGTATAAGTGTACCTTTCAGACCTTCTAATTGTGTTATAAATCGTTTTTTGACAAACTTTTAAACCTGTCGTCGGAATCAGTTTCCTGGTTGGGTACTTTCCAGTAGATGCAAGTTGCCAAACTCTTCTTTCATCACGCGAGGACAAAGCTTTAGGTCTTCTCCCAGTATTCTTTTTACCATAATTGTCTTTCAATTTTAAAAAATTGTTGACTACAGTTTTTGATCTTCCTATCTTTATCGCAATAGCACGACTACTCATTCCTGTTGAAGACAAAGCTTCGATCTGTCCTCTTTCACGATCAGTTAAATTCTTACCCTTCGCCATCTTCACAAAGATTACCAATACTTCGAAGAAACGTATGAAAAATATGAAAATTGCAGCGTTGTCACAAGCTAGTAGTTGCAATGGTAATTACACGATTATATTATATTTATTTTTAAAAAATGACTGGTGGCCTTAAAGTTTTTACTCAGGCAGAAATACTAACTTTGTAAATTACCACATGTTTCTCATAATTATGTATTTACAAATTATGTTTATAGCATTTATTTCTTATCAATGAACTTTAATAATTAATATTATTTGAATCCTTTTTATTTCATTTTAAATTTTTAAAAAATTTTTACTGGCCTTAAAGTTTTTACTCAGGCTGTATATTAATTGTAAATTATTTAATAAAAAGTAACTAAGATAAAAATTTTCTTTGTAGACCTAAGTAGGAATTGACTTAATTTTTTTTTATCATATTATTGCGTCAATGTTTGTTAATTCATGAACGAATGTGTCAATGCTAGTTAGCATGTCTTGTGTCAGCATTCATGAATTCTGGAGTGAACATCAGCTAATAACTGTTTTAAATCTACGAGTAAGTTCTGTTTTACAATTTGAAACACACTTCTCTTTTTTAATACGCTTTTATTAGTTTCACCTGTATGTTTGCTTGCTTATAACTGACTCTTTGGGCTCGATTTTGTCCTACTTTAAGCGATCAGATTTAATTTAAACGTTGCAGACTTATAAAGGACACAATATTTTGATAAGTTTAGTATCTCATCAGGATTAGGATCGCCAGTGATTTTATTTTAACTTACGAAGAGCAATTTAACCCATGTAGAATGAAAGTACCCAAGACATTCAAACCTACGTGGGACAGTGGCACAACGCGCCACTCACGAGACAGGAGATTTCCTGTTCGAATCCTGGCTGGCTCGACCTATTCCCATTTAGCCTTTGTTTTACTCACAATTCAATTATTGTAAGAACTATAGTTCCAGTCCTCCGTACCGGGACCACATTTAAATATTATAGTTTAAAAAAACTAAAAAACACGCTTTTAATGTTAATCAAACTAAAAAGTAAAAAATTTTTAACGTAAGAAGACAATGAATGCGCGGTATGACATTTTAGACTAACTCTGCATTTCGGAATGAAACTAGTGAAAAATTATAACGATTGATATCGAGCACCCCACGCTTTTAGAACAGCGACATTCATTTTTTTCTTATGTTAACAATTATTCTTTACTTTTCAGTTTGATTCTTTCTAAAAGCGTGTGTTTTAGTTTTTTTAAACTATAATTTATTATATTATTGCATCAATGTTTGTTAATTTATGAATGAATGTGTTAATGCTAGTTAATATCTTTGTGTCAACATTCATGAATTCATGAGTGAACATCAACTAATAATTCTTTTAAATCTAAGCGTAAGTTCTGCATTACAATTTCAAACACACTTCTCTTTTTCAATTTCTTCTAGTAGCTCACACTCTCCCTATATATATCTTGTTCACATTTTCAATCGTCCATAAAATACTTTTTGTTCAACCACTCAAATTCAATTACATTTTTTTTTTGAGCTTGTAGTGGATGACACTGGATGTGAATACAGTTTTTTCAAATATTAATTCACTCATTAAATTTAATTAATTAAAAGTCCAACACTCCGTATAGAAAGGAAAATGGAAAATTGCAAGGAAATTAGCTTTCTATTTTTTATTATATAGTGTGATTCTGTCATATGCCTATACATATTTATATTAATTGTAATTATTTAATAAAAAGTAACTAAAACAAAATTTTTCTTTGTTGACCTAAGTAGGAATTGACATACTTTTTTTTTGGTCATATTATTGCATCAATGTTTGTTAATTCATGAATGAATGTGTCAATGCTAGTTAACATCTCTTGTGTCAGCGTTCATAAATTCTTGAGTAAACATCGGAACATAATAATTCTTTTAAATCTAAGAGTAAGTTCTGTATTACAATTTGAAATACACTTCTCCTTTTAACAAGTGATATAAAAAAAAAAAAAAATTTTTTTTTAAAGTCAATTCCTACTTTTTCTTCGCTCTATTGCAGAAAGTCCTATATAAATAATTTTCATTCATTTTTTAAAGTTTACCTGGCGCCCTCTATTGGTAGATACATGAAACTTAAATCTAAAAAAAAAAAAAAAACTAAAATTAATTAATTAAATTTATTTACTGAATTAATATTTAAAAAAAACTCTATTCACATCCAGTGTCATCCACTACAAGTTTCAAAAAAGAAATGCATTTGAACTCGAGTGGATGAATAAAAAGTATTTTATGAACGATTGAAAATGTGAACAAGATATATATAGGAAGAGTGTGAGCTAATCGAAGGAATTGAAAAAAAAACCTGTGGTATTATTTGTCTCTCCAAGTATATGAAAACGACAACAATATCGTTTAATATACGAATTGAAAATCACTATTATGAAAAAATTGAACAATAATTCGGAAACTGTTCTAAAAAATTTAGTTAAAAATGATTACATATCATGTATTTCAAATTACTAAAAAATATGATGTAGCAATAACTTTAAAAAGAAATGTATTTGAACTTGAGAGTAGATGAATAAAAAAGTATTTCATGAACGATTGAAAATGTGAACAAGATTTATATTGGGAGAGTGCGAGCTAATAGAAGGAATTGAATAAGAGGGGGTCGACGTGAATCTCGTCTCGTCAAGCGAATTGTTTCGAAGGTCAGCCATTCGCAGGAACTCGCAAGTGCCACACGGCTCCTCTTGAAAAGTGGAAAAAGGTTCTTCGGGGCTAATTACCGGTTTATTTTAGGCGTGAAATGGATGGGGGGGGAGGGGGAGAGCAAAGATGTTTTAACACTCATTTTCTTCTTGATTTTTGAAAAGGTTCCAGAGCGTCGGGAGATAAGAATCAACTGGCAATTTTGAGAAACCTCTTCTGTTACGCAATTAAGTCACACACCAGAATTCGGCTTCTTAAGTGTTTCGATTTCGATTCCAATTCAAGTGTTCGCTTGCGGTGATAGCTCGCGTAAACAAGTCTCGTAAACCTAGTATCAAAACTTAGTAACGTTGTTGCTATTTTTAGGAATCTTTTTGTTTTCCTGTAAAGAACTCGTTTAAACTAACAACAACAACAACAACAACAAAAAAAATAATAATAGAGAATTATTAAAGCTAATGTGTGTAGTAAAAGCTGGCAATCAATGTGCCTGTAGTAATGAATTGGGGAGGGCCTGAATAATCGAGTGGCTAGCGCTCTGGCGCTAGGTACCATAGGTTTCGGGTTCGATTCCTGCCGGTGCCATGGATGTTTGTAGTGAATCGGAATCCTCTTTAAACCGTAGGTCCCCGTCTAACAGGGTCGTAGAGCGTTACGGGGGTAATATTACTCTGCATCCGTAGCCTATCTTCAAGCTACACGCAATTGCAGGGTAGTGTTAAGTGAGTAACGTCGGTGCAGCGCTTGCTTTATGGCATCCAAGACAACTGTCCAAGTGTCTGTCTGCTGCATTAGAACGAAAAAAAACAACTTTCGAACTTGCTTTCGAAGTCATGTCGAGCAACCATAGGGTTGTTAGAATTTTCAGCGAACGTAATCATCTGTGGTTCGTAATTTGCCATATAAGTACTTCTTCTTGGTGCCATGGATGTTTGTAATGGTTCGGAATCCACTTTAGGCCGGAGGTCGTGGTCTCATAGGACTGTAAGAGCGTCACGGAGCCAAAGTCAGACTTCTACCCACGGGTGCTCCATCACAACAGAAGCTGTTCCCTTTCCCTCCATCCATGAGTAGATCATTCACGGGATGTCCGTCCCGCACTGCAGGACATTGAGTATTAGTCAATGGATTAATTGGAGGAAATAGTAATGATTTAATTCCATAATAATAATAATAGTTGTACATAAAAATTAAACGGGAATTATTGGGCAGCTGTAAGTTATGTTGTAGCTTAAATTTGCGAAGCCATCCCTTCCAAATCAATGTTTCATGACATCTGTCGTTTGTTTGGACTCATATTTCAATTTTTAAATTAACCTAATTATTACCAATTACAACTTATTTTCTGATTTCATCCGCTGATTGAAATCAATTGTTTTTCCCCCCCTTATTTTATTTCATTTGGTAGAGAGCGACATCTGTACCAAGTCCATGAATCTGTGGTCTCACGGAAGAATGGAAGGGTTGTTGTGATGGAGCCCACGTAGGTAGAAGTCTTATTTGGCTCAGTGTAGCTGAAGAAGGAGGGCCGTGCTTTCTTGGAGGACTTTTAGATGGCCATAGAACAAACATGGCACCGCCGGGACTCGAAACCTTTGGTACCGAGCGCCAGAGCGCTAGCCGCTCAATCATTCAGTCCCTTTTGTAGATCTACATTCATCGATAATTCTTGTGATTCATTCGACGTCGATACATTTTTGTTTCTTAGTTCACCCATGAATCCTTGTGTCGGCGTCAGTGGATTCTTGACTGATCAAATTTTAAATTAAAGGACTGTTTTCCCAGCTTTTACTTCCCCCAGTCCCCGCACGGAAAACACTCTGCCGCGGCGACGGTCGGCCGTCCCCGTTCAGAAGGGCCGGAACGGAGCACACAAGGGAAAAACAGCCCAACGCCCAACTGAAGTGAAGAGCCCTTGCGAGCACGAGACGACATTTCAACAGTGTTTCTCTGAGGTTCCTATTTTTACCCCGGCTATTTCGCGCCGACGCTCTATTTGCGGCGGTCGGGCGATCCACGCATGCGGGCGCCGCGGTTCTTCGCGTTGTTTGCTACCAGTGAGCGATAAACAATGTGCAGAGAATGTTACACAAATACGAAATCAAAAACAACAAAAATAAATTATAGTTTAAAAACACTAAAAAACACGCTTTTAGAGTGAATCAAACTAAAAAGTGAAAAATAATTCTTAACATAAGAATAAATCGATTGATATTGAGCATCCCACGCTTTTAGAACAGTCATTTTATTCTTATGCTAACAATTATTTTTTACTTTCTAATTTGATTCACTCTAAAAGCATGTTTTTAAACTATACTATTTAAATGAGGTCCCGGTACGGAGAACTGGAACTATAGTTCTTCCAATAATTTAATTGTGAGTAAAACAAGAGCTAAATGCGAAAAGGTCGAGCCAGCCAGGATTCGAACAGAGAATCTCCTGATCCGTAGTCGGGCGCGTTGTGCCACTGTCCCACGTAGGTTTGAATGTCTTTCATTCTACATGGGTTAAATAGCTCTTCATAAGTTAAAATAAAATCACTAATCCAAGCGTATTAATAATCATGATGAGATAATAAACTTATCAAACTATTTTAGTGTCGTCGGTCCTTTAAATAAGTGTACAACGTTTAAATTAAATCTGATCACTGAAAGTAGGGCAAAATCGAGCCCAAGGAGTCATACAGGTGAAACTATAAAAGCGTATTAAAAAAAATGATTGTTGATACAAATTAACAGTTGTCGATAGAATCTTTCATTTTTGTGTAAAACAGATATAGAATTAACATAATAGAATAACAAAAATGATAATAACAATTATTGATACAAACAATCTTGAATTCTTTTATTAATCGATACAGAAATATCACAGAAATGATAATAATGATATAAGGTAATGATAATAATAATAATGTTGAAGATAATAATTATAATAGCATTAAGTCTTTTATTATGCTGTATCAGTCAGTATTGTTATTATTATTGTATTAGCCTTCGTTACTACAGGGGGTTATCAAAATAATGGAAACACCATAGATTTATAAAGAATCCTTTATTAGTATGGTGTAGGACCGCCTTTAGCATGTAATGCAGCTTGGATTCGCCTAGAAATCGATTCATACAAGTGCTGAATAGTGTTTAGAGGAATATTGTACCATTCTTCATTGAGATAGTGTGAAAGTTTTGCGAGAAATGATGGTAGAGGATATCGATTCCATACTGGACGCTCTAAAATAGACCATAACGTTTCAATGATATTGAAGTCGGGTGACTGTGCGGCCAAGGTAGATGTTTAACTTCCTCCTCGTGTTCATCAAACCATGGTTGGACAAGTCCCACTGCATGGATGGGTGCATTATCATCCTGGAAAATTCCGTATCCTGCATGAAACAAAGTTTGCATCTTAGGATGGTCCTGGCCAGCTAAAATTTCTCTATACTTCTCCCCAGCGATTCTTCCTTACGATTAGTTCAGCAGAATGCATTAGCTCACCGAATGCCTTCTGCAACATTCTATACGTTTCCGCAAACAAAATTTAACACAAATCCTTTGCTCAATGAATTCAGACATTTCAAAAAATCGCCGGAATCAGTTTGAGCATCTCACAAAGCCAAACGTAACTCAAACACTAATGAATATTTTGATGTCATATTTCACACAGATGTGAAGGACAGTTCCAGCAACCTAAAAAAGAAAAGAAAAATTGACATTCCATAAGCCCCGGGAATTTTAAATTGAAAATGGGTCTTACTTTTTGGACAGAGTAGTACATATACACATGGATCGTCTTCTATTGAGTTGCGGAAAGGTAAACACTCGAAAAAAATTTAAAATATTTCGTCATTTCATGAACAACAAGCGATAAAAAATACTTTTTAAATGTTTATAGTTTTTTTAACGCGTTGTAATGCAGTCAGTGAAAGCACGCAGAAGGTTTGAAAGGGTGGAAGACACTACTGGCATTGTGAAAGACAAGTACTCAATGTCTGGAATACAGCCAATGAAAAAAAGAAGAAAATTCGTCAGGAACAGCCACTTCATATATCTCGAGAGTTTTGAAGTTCTCTAGGGGCAGTTCCCATTCTTATGCAAGAGGTTTCGAACGCCGGACATGAGGTCATTCGCCCCTCAGGGGACAGATTCCACACAAGCCACCCAGTGTGATCCCAATGTCTCATTTTTCCGAGAGAAAAAACATACCGACTTATAGTTTTATCCACCTTTACGTGACGTGTTTCGAACCCGGGAGATCCACCTTCTTCAAGCAGGGGGGAAAAAACAGATGTAGCAAAAAGTTTCTGTTCTTTTATCAAAGTCTTAAAATATAAATAAAAGTGTTTGTTCGATAGCTCACACAAGAAACAAACTCCAGTAATGACACATACACAGTTAATGGACTGTAATTAATTAATCTCCTTTATTTAGGCAGCCATCAATCTCGAAGATGGACTGCCACACGCAACCTTTCTCGTTGGTTACAGAAGTTCAACTCTTTTGTTTATGCAGCCATCGCGCTCGAGGATTGACTGGCACACAACCATTCTCTTTGGTCTCTGAGTTTCTCAACTCTTTACTTACATTCCTTCTTTCTCCAGACACCCCCACAAACAGGATGTTTTTCTGGACATAGGGCGTTGACCTCCCCTAAGCAGGGGAACCCGTGTTTCGACGTAACAGTGTTCCAAGTTAAATGCATGGAAGTTTGAAATGATAAAACTTACTATTGGAAACAACACTTACAACCTGACGCGCATGAAGACAACATGAAAATGAATGATCATGCTCAAAATGATCCTAATATAATCCTCAATGATCTTAATTTCGACGATTGCTGTTAAGACCTCTCACCTAGGGATTGCAATACCGGGATACCGAATACCGGTATTTTGAGCCATTTGTACAATTTTGTAATACCGGTATTCGCAAGCTTAAATACCGTTTTTTCGGTATTTACTAGAAATTTAAAATTCTTAACTGTGAAAGAATTTTTATCAGAAAACTAGATATTCTTATCTGTGTAAACAAGATTGTAGTTGTGAAGAAAGTGCGTAATATTTCGATAGTTTTTAAATGGGTGAGTTTGGTATTCACATTGTATTTGCATATCATACTTTAGAGTTCAAAATATTTTTCAGATACTCATAAATAAATTAGAATTGGCGATAACTAAAATATTTTCAACAAACCAAAACACAATACAGAAGTCAGCTATATGCAAAACAATCCGACGAGAAATAGATTTATTTGAAGATGAGGGATTTAGAGGTAAATACTTGGAAAAAGTATATCGCGCATTGTTAACAGCACCCCCCACTAGCTGGTAATTTTTGCCCAAAATTACGTTAACGATAGCCCAATGGATGCATCATGTTTTTTAAGATCCCGTTTCCAAAATGTGTAACAGTGCCCCAGACTGAATAGTGATATTAACACTCTTTTGTGATTTAAATAAATAAGATGTTCGTTTACTTTCTTACGATTCTTTATATACTGTCATAGTTTATAAATTACAAAATTTTTTGTGATATTTACATTCTCTAATAAAACTGGCAAATAAAACAAAGAAACACCTGTGTTTTCTTTCTTTTTCTAAAATTTCTACTACCGATATTGAAGCCGGTATCCCGGTATTGAGATCTAAAAAATACCGGCATTGAACTTTTGGTCCGATATTGCAATGCCTACTCTCACCGGATTGGATAGCTTATGACTACTTTGCAATGACAGCCACTAAAACCAACAACAGAAACAAGTCAGAACGAGATGTTCGAATTAATTGCCCTCAAGGAGGGCATGCGACCAGGTTTTTCTCATATTACTTAACAAATGCAATACTATTTTTAGCAATCCATTTTAATTAAAAATATTTCTAAATTTATTTAAGTTTATGTATATTGTTTATATAATAAGTACTTCGATTATTGACTACATCTTCCACCCAAAGATGTATATAGACAGAGAGATAGATAGGTAGATATAAATATGTATATAGATATAAGTTTCACTTTTGATTACACACTCACTCATATATATACACAGTCCAGTCAAATTAATGTGACCACCTATCAAAAGCCAGAATAACCACCTTCGGCAGAGCGGACCGATTGCAATTCGATCAAGGTAATTAACGATTGAAATGCTTTCCGATGCCCTAGGACATCCTTCATATACACTCCACTGCAATGGGCTGCCACTTGCTTTTTGTAATTGGTTATTTCACGTTGACGTCGAAAGTAAGTAGTGGTCACATTAATATGACTGGACTGTGTATATATATGTGTGTGTGTGTGTGTGTTGCGTGCATGCGTTTGTGTACAGATGTGTTTCTTTTTTTATATATATGTGCACAGTTCCGTTCCATCTTTTCTTATTTTAAGAAGCATAGTTATTTCGGGAATTTTGTATTGTAAATATTATTATGGCTTTGTTATACAATTTGTGTGTAATACTGTCGTGAGCTTTCGTTGTGCAAAAGGGTCGTGATTCCAGCTCAGTCTTTGCCAGTTCTTCCTTGGTTTTAGTGTTAATGTGTTGTTTTCTTTATTTCTTTTATATATATATATATAAAAAGGTGAGCTGAAATGTTCATAGGCTGACACATAGATGGCGCTACTAGTATTAAATCCATATGATGAATTTTAGTTAGCCCTAACCTTCAAAAGACATGTGTATACATTTGACAGCTGTTACACTATTAGTATGTCAGTTATAGCATTTTTAGTGAAGTTATAGCATTTTTAGTGTTCATCACGTGCAGTCCACTCGGTTGACTGTCAATTGGACTCCGGTGTGAAATGATGGAGCCATGTTTCATCCATTGTCACATATCGACGCAAAAATTCGGGTTTATTACGATTGAACAGCTCCAAACACAGCTCAAATTCACTTTACGGTTATCAGAAATTATTTTGTGGACTTTTTTGATGCTTTCGTCGGTAACAGCCTCTTTGGGGCGTCCACTGCGTGCATCGTCCTCGGTGCTCATTTCGCCTCGTTTAAAGTTAACAAACCACTGCTCTACGGTTGATTTTCCTGGTGCAAAGTCTGAATAATGTTTATCAAGCCAAGCCTTGGCTTCAATAGTATTTTTTTTCGCCAAAAAGCAATGCTTTAATTAACACACGAAATTCCTTTTTATCCCTTTTTTCAAACGAACAAAAGTTGCTTCACTAAAAATGCTATAACTCACATACTAATAGTGCAACTGCTGTCAAATTTATATACGTGTCTTTTGAAGGTTAGGGCTAACTACAAATCGTATGGATTTAATACTAGTAGCGCCATCTATGTGTCAGCCTACGAACATTTCAGCCCAACTTTTATATATATCAGAAGAGGTATAACTTGTAATTATTTTCATCTGGGGGTTCGCGATCCAAAAAGGTCGGAGATCACTAGAGCAAGGTCTTAAGTCTATGAAATAATAGACCAGCATTTCTGCATTTCGAAATAGAAAACTTTTTTGTTTGTCGTTCTGTAAATCAATTCGCGCGAGTAAATTACAGACGATGACATGCATCTTCATGATTGAAATAAGTTTTCAGATATATTTATCCTTTGTGCTTGAAAGTCAACGACCTGAAAAAACCCCGAAACCCTATGATTACAATCGCAAGTGCTTACAAAAGCGATCCTATTGGGGTAGATAATAAGCAGAGGATCCATTTCTAAAACATTCATCTTCCAGAACAATGGATTGTTTAAACTTTCCAAAACAAGCTTCTTCGAAAATTAGTTAAAATGGAAAAAAAAAAAAAAAAATGCAAACACTCAGGTAACCATCTCAAAAAAAAAAAAAAAAAAAAAAACTTCATCTCGAAACACACAGTAAGAAAATTATGCTTATTACGAATCGAAATCAGATAAAAAAAAAAGAAGGATTTCTGTAAAATCTGATCGTAACCGAAAATCAGCTACTTCCGTGCGACCGTGAAGTATCCGCGGCTATTGACATCTGATTGATGGAAATAAATATCAACTTTCGAAACATATCGATTTCTAATCGCAATTCAGGTGATGGATCGAAGCTATTCATCAGATTCATATTCGACATGAAATGGAATTCCGCCATTTTTTTTTCCTCCTTATTTTATTCTCGCGCCGAATCTTGTCTACGAGAGGGCAGGCCCTTCAGATTCGTTGCTGCTTAAAATGGCTTTCGATTTTTTTAAACACAAAATTGAAACGCGTAGGCTCTGAAAAGTGTGATAATAATCCGCAAATGATCGATTAAGGATCAGTAAAAATCAATATTCCTTTTTCAATTCCTTCTATTAGTTCACACTCTCCCTATATATATCTTGTTCAAATTTTTAATCATTCATAAAATACTTTTAATTCATCCGCTCGAGTTCAAATACATTTTTTTGTAACTTGTAGTGGATGTACACTGGATGTTAATACAGTTTTTTCAAATATTAGAGAGTTTTTGCATACCGTACGTTAGTTACCGTAGGACGTCCGTTAGCTTTTATCCCTAGCGCGCATGCTCATAGGAAACTGAGCATGCGCTCTAGGAAAAAAGCTAACGGACGTCCTACGGTAATCCACGTACGGTATGCAAAAACTCTCTATTAATTAATTCATTCAATTTAATTCATTAATTTTAGTTTTTTTTAGATTTAAGTTGCATATATCTACTCATAGAGGGCGCCAGATAAACTTAAAAAAAATGAATGAAAATTATTTATAAAGGACATTCTGCAATAGAGTGAAAAAAAATAGGAATTGACTTTAAAAAATATTTGTTTTATGTTACTTGTTTCTCCTTATTTTATTCTCGATGCGAGGAATCATTTCTCGCGGGATCTTCATTGCGAAGAAGATTCAGATTCATTGCTGCTTAAAATGGTTTCCGATTTATTTTAAAACACGAAATTGAAACGCATAGTTTCTGAAGAGTGTGATAATAATCCGCAAATGATCCATTAAGGATAAGTAAAAATCAGCATTCTTTTTAAAGCGCAACCAGCACTATGTATGAAAATCGACGTTTTTAAAGTTTCATTATGCAACGATTCACGCATGGTAGTCATATATATAGCTAGTGTGCGAGAATGACAGGGTTCGAATGTGCTGGTGGTGTTCTTTGTAATCACTGCTCACAGAAAACTTCGCAATGAGGGAAAAAAATACTCTATGAAAGAATTTTTCAAGATTCTTATTCTCACTTTATCTGTCCTGTCTATACCAGGGATAGTCAAGATCAGGGGTCTCCAGACCATACTAGGGCCATACTGTTTATTCCAGTAAGTACCAAGAGCCAAAACCGTTTTAGTTTTTCTGCCATTATCTATAATTTCTAGACCAGTCGCCGACTACGCGCTCTGAACGAGCATACACTTGCTAAATTCGCTGGTTCAATCACTACAATTACTATTGAGTGTATCGATACGACCGTGACACTTGACGACATGTAGTGGTTAAAAGCGGAAATAGGTAGGTATAACTACCGGGGGTAACCGCGGGACGTTAACTAGCTTATAATGTTAGTGGGATTCAATTCAATTATGTGTTAGCTGTTATGCTTAAGTTCAATTTTCTGCTTATTATGCTTGTCAATAAGCTTTACCTAGCAAGTCAATAAAACCGAGTTATTATAATTCTGTGTTTTTTTATCCAACTTATTACAGCAACAATAAGCAATTCTCTGTCGTGGGCCGGATTGATGCCAATGGTAGGCCGTATTTGGCCCGCGGGCCGTAGTTTGGAGACCCCTGGTCAAGATGAATTCCTCTTGTCGCTAAAAAATATTTTTCAGAAAGCAATGTACTCCTTTCATCACCCATCAATGAGATGCATATATATGTGTGTGTGTGTCTCATTTTGTAATAATTTTATCTATGAGTTTTCAGTTGTGTTTGTAATAAAACACAAATGAGTTTTAAATTGTAGACAATCTTAATGGACACTTTGTATTTATAAACACCGGACAAGAAACATTTGATCAACATTCATTTCCTCCACAAAGGGCAGCATTTATTACATTTGGAAAGCAATGTCATTTTCTTCTTTAATCTCATTTCCCAAAGACATACTACTGTGTGCGAAAAGTAAGAACCAATTTCAATTTAAAATTCCCGGGGTTCATGGAATTTCAATTTTTTTTCTTCCTTTTTTAGGTGGCTGGCACTGGCCTTGACTTCTGTGTGAAATTTTTCGTCAAAATAATAAATAGTGTTTGAGTTTGTGAGATTCTAAAACATGATTCCGGTGATTTTTGAAATGTCTGAATTCATTGAGCAAAGAACTTGAATTCAATTGTGTTTTAGTGGAAACGTCTAGAACGTTGCAGAAGGCATTCGGTGAGCATTCCTATATCGGAAAGAAAAGTTTACAAGTGTATGTATCGCATTTTGTATTAATTTTCTCTTGAATTTTCATTTGTGTTTGTAATATTTCTTTAAATTATAAACAGTTTTTTTATGGGCGCCTTGTATTTGTAAACAAAGATTTCATTTAAGAAAGATTTAATCAACATTAATTTCCTCCACTGTGGCAATGCCATCCGCTGCTTCAGATGAATCATGTCCTGATATTTTTGTTCAATACAGGATATCTCTTAGATAGGCGGGAAGTCCAGGGGGAGTGATATCTAATGGCATGCAGGGTTATGTTGAAGATATCGAATAAAAGTCATAAAGACTCATCGAAAACAGAGGATTACCAAGGATGAGGGTATGCAGTAGCGAATCTGTAAAGAGTACCGCCTTGATGTACACACATGGCTCTATATTAAATTTATCTAAATTAGAATTGAATGATGCAAAAATCTTTTAATATATAAGTCTCGTCTGGGCCTGAATGGCGGAGTGGCTAGCGCTCTGGCGCAAGGTACCACAGGTTAGGATTCGAGTCCCGGCGGTGCCATGGATGTTTGTAGTGGTTCGGAATCCAGTTTGAACCGTAGGCCCCTGTCCTAATAGGACCGTAGAGCTTTACGGGGGTATTGTTGCTCCGCGTCCGTGGCTTATCTTCAAGTTACACGCTCCCCCTGGGTAATGCAAAGTGAGTAACGTCTGTGCAGCGCTTGCCTTAAGGCATCGAAAACAATTGTCTAAGTGTTTGCCAGCTGCATTAGAAAGAAAAAATAAGTCTCGTCTTGTAATAATTTCCTCTTATCTGTCTGTTCATTTGCTTCTGCAATCAACTTCTGAGAGTGTAAAAAGACTTTATGGACACCCTGAAATAGCCGGGCTTGCTCCTGAGATTCTGATGCCTGACAGCACCGTGGCTACTTCACTTAGCGCCATTCTAAAATGGAACGCGCCTTTGACAATCCCATACATTAAGTATTGGAGTTGAATACTTGCAACAAATATTTGCAGCCAGCAGGGATGAAACTTTTCTGTCAGGTCTTTTTTTTTGTTCTAATGCAGCTGGCAAACACTTAGACAGTTGTCTTTGATGCCTAAGGCAAGTGCTGCACAGACATTACTCACTTAGTACACTAAGCAGGAGGTGCATGCAGCTTGAAGATAAGCTACGGACGAGTAGTAACACTCTACGATCATATGAGACCGGGACCTACGGTTTAAAGTGGATTAAGAACCACTACGAACATCCAAGGCACCGCCCGGACTCGAAACCGAAACCTGTGGTATCGAGCGCTAGAATGCTAGCTACTTGGCCAACTGGCCCTCTCTGTATTAAATTAAGCTGAATTAAAATTAGATGATGCAAAACCCCTGTAATGTATAAGTTTCATTTTGTAATAATTTTCACTTATCTACCTTTTCATTTACTTTTGCAATCAACTTCTGGGATTATAAACAGACTTTATGGACACCCTGGAATCGCCGGGCTTGCTAGTGCGATTCTGATGCTTGACAGCACCACGGCTACTTCACTTAGCGCCATTTTAAAATGGAGCTTGCCTTTGACAATCGCATACATTACGTATTGGAGTTGAATTCTTGAAACAAATATTTGCAGCCAGCAGAGTTGAAACTTTTATGCTGGGGTAATAAATGAATGAATAAAGTAGATAGAGATGACAATATTATAAAACATTCTTACCTCCCAGCTTTCAAGAAACTCGAAGACAGTGAATGAAAAATTATTTTAATATTTAAATACATTTTTTTTTTTTTAAATTAGAGCTGTACTATTTAGAAGTTTTTTAATCTTTCATCAAATTCTGTCTGCCTTTCGAGAAATATCTGTCCTGCGACATTTTAAAGTAAAATTAAATATTGAATGAAGCGATTCGCTGGAAACTCTCATCTTACAACTACTGTACTTTACCATGTATTTTTTAATTACTTTCCAATTTCTTTGATGGCAACAATAAACAAAAGAAAATTGATTAAAGAGATGGGAAACAAGTAATACAAAAAAAAAAAAAATTTTAAAGTCAATTCCTATTTTTTTTCAGTCTATTGCAGAAAGACTTTTATAAATAATTTTCATTCATTTTTTTTAAGTTTATCTGGCGCCATCTATGGGTATAGTTTATCTGGCGCCGTCTATATGCAATTTAAATCTAAAGAAAAACTAAAATGAATTAATTCAATTTAATGAATGAATTAATATTTGAAAGAAAACTGTATTACCATCCAGTGTCATCCACTACAAATTTAAAAAAAAAATGTATTTGAACTCGAGTGCATGAATAAAAAGTATTTCATGAACGATTGAAAATGTGAACAAGATATATATAGGGAGAGTGTGAACTAAGAGAAGGAATTGAAAAAAAGGGGATGAGGACAATTCTGCTGGTCACGATTCAAGGTCACGCAAGATAAAATACCTTGTGACCGTATCATCCAATAGGGGCGGATTTTTCAATCAACAGAAATTGTTCTTCTTCGAAAGAATCAGAATTTAATTTTCTTTGCTTACCCAATCGGGAACGTTGAATCTAGATAAGGCAATTCAATTATTTTGGAGTTGAAAGCAATTTATTCGTCGATGTTAGAGGCTTTTTTTTTTATGTTTCAGGATGTTTTAAAACTTCGTTCGGGTGTTAATAAGTTACATCAAAATTATTTCCCTGTTCATTAAAAATAGAAGCACGCGCAGGGTTCAATGAATGTTTTTTCTCCTCGACACTTTGTTACTTTTTTCCCCCCAATAAAGATAAATCCGATGCAGTTGCAGTTAAATTAATTTGTGAACTGGGTCGGCTCAGTTGCGCAGCGCGCAGATTTGCAAACTGAGGGAGAAAGTCAGCAAGAGATGACAAACAGGAAGCTTCCGCGTCTATATCGGTAACTTAGCGATAAATCCTGCAGTTTCTGGTTATAAAATAAATTTCCCAGTTCGGAGGGAAAAGAAACGGGGAAAAAAAGGAAAAGAAAGAAAAAGGAAACAGTACCAAAAATCATCGACAGGGGACATTTTGACGCTGTTGTCACTTACCTACTAAACATTTTTTCACCGGTTTGGTAGATTAGGCCGAAATCAGGTCAATAATTACAATGAAAGCATGGAAGATGAATTATAATTCAATTCCTAATATTAGTTCACACACTCCCTCTATATATCTTATTCACATTTTCAATCGTTCATGAAACACTTTTTATTCATGCACTCAAGTTCAAATACATTTTTATTTTTAAACTTGTAGTGGACGACACTCGATGTTAATGCAGTTTTTTCAAATAGTAATTCATTCATTCAATTTAATTCATTAATTTGAGTTTTTTGTAGAATTAAGTTGCATATATCTACCAATAGATGTCGCCAGATGTAAGAGGAAAATTTCAACTTTATTCATAAAAGTCTTTTCTGCAATAGAGTGAAAAAAAATAGGAATTGACTTAAAAAATTTTTTATTATTATTTTTTTATTACTTGTTTTATAATTGTGCTCACTATTTGCCCTACCTTATCTGAATAGTCATGTGAGAGTCATCAGCCCTTATTTTCTGATGGAATGGTCACTCCGTGGGACTTGTGGCCGGGGGTGGGGGGTTAGGTTCTTAAATAAATTGGTAATTGTTTGAAAAAATTTGTTCCTTGAAAAGAAGAGTTTGTTCTTAACTTACAACAATCATAAAAACTAGAAGAAAAACGATCATGAACATCTAGAAATAATAAAGAGGCTCTAATTTTGAAAAGAGCAATAGCGTGTCCTGTTATTATCATGGTTTTTAAGTTAATTAAATTACAAAATATTTTAGAAAAACAAAACTGAATATTTGTGTATTTTGTGAGAATTTTTTTTTTAAATATCACTTGGCTTGTAGAATGCTGCCTTCTTTTATGGCATAGAAGAAAGCACATAAAAAAAACCACATAAAAATATTCAGTTTTGTTTTTCTAAAATATCAATTATCTTTTATATGAAATATAATTCAATAAAATAATGTAAATATAATATAATAAATTATTTTCATATTATCTTTTTTTTTTTCTTCAATTATCTTTTTATATTATAATACTTTTATAAGTATTTCATAAAAAAGATAATTGAATCCTTATAATAGAATTTTATTTTTGGTGCTTTGCTGTTATTTCCATTCAATTTCAACATAAACGGTCTTTGTATGAAGATTTATGTCAAAAATTTAATAATTTGTTGTGTTTTTTTCATAGTTTTGCGGAGTATTCGCATAAAAAATATTGTTTGTTAACTTTGTACAATTGCAGCATTTTTAAAAAAGTGTCCGTGAATAAAAAAAAAAAAAGATTTCGTTCGTTTAAAAGAACGTTCCTTCGAAGAAATCCAAAGCTACATCAAAAGATATCAAAATAAAAATACATCAAATATTAATAAGATCATTTCATAATAGATTTATCATCCTAGATAAAGATACATCCAAAGAGCTGTCCAAGATATATCCAAAGGAACGTCCAACAGGCTTGGTTTGTCCCTCTACAGTCATCTTGTGCACACTATAGGCTAAACAGACCAGGACCTACAGTTTAAAGTGGATTCATCCATGCTACCACCAGGATTCAAACCTGAAGCCTGGGATACCAAAGGCCAGAGCGCTAGCCACATGGCCACCAGGCCACTGCCCAACAGGAGAGAATCTTGGAGACACTAGAGAGTTTTTGCATAACGTTTTTTTATCGTCCGATATTTTTCTTCCTATCGCTCAAAAGAACCTATTGCGCATGCGTATCTGTAATATTGCATTACTGAGCTATTCCCATGAGCATGCGCGCTAGGAAGAAAAAAGTATCGGACGATAAAAAAACGTTATGCAAAAACTCTCTACTATCTCGTTCACAGTCCATTGAAAGTGCTGAAAACCCTGATATTGATTAATAAAAGATTATTTTTGATACACCATTCATTGCTGTGCGTGCATTTTTTTAGTAATCGTGCTCACCAAATGTCCAACACAATAATAACAATAACAGATTTAAGATATACAAATAACGAATTCAAATGACGTCGGATCAATATTAGCTGATGGCTCTTTCACGAACCCTCAGGTGAGGTTGGACGCGCTGTTATGGAATTAGAATTGCATTTTTCGCGCTTCCATAGCAGTTATTGACCTGTTTTTCCACATAATCTACAGAGCCGGTTCCCAGTAGGTACGGAACAGCAGCACCCAAATCTTTCCTGCCGGTGAGTTTGGGTGCTATTTTTTTAAATTGAAAATCATCTCACAGTCTTCGAAATTCTTTCAAGGCCTGTATCTGAGATTTGGTTTCATGAGAGTGAGCTTCAGGATGCCTTCGATACAGGGAAAGTCATTTTATAGCCACCCTGCACATTTGGGTGCGTAGGAAAATAGAGTAGAGTATTAATAAGTAGAGCGTTTATTCTAAAGGAGCAAAATGTTGGGGCAAACATCTCTCATCCTTTCCGAACTGGAGTTGGCGCTGCGTTCACCCGTTGGTTTCATCACAATTTTCAACCGTTCATAAAATACTTTTTATTCATCCATTCGAGTTTAAACACATTTTTTTTGAGCTTGTAGTGGATGACACTGGATGTTAATGCAGTTTTTTCAAATATTAATTCATTCATGGCACCGGATAAATTTAAAAAAATGAATGAAAATTATTCATCAAGGACTTCCTGCAATAGAGTGAGAAAAAAGTAGGAATTGACTTTAAAAATTATTTTATTATATTACTTGTTTTTTATTCAAATAATAAAATGTTCTCACCCAAAGATTTTTTTAAATAAACAAAAAATAACTCAATTAAACGCAATGTAATTCAATGTTTTTCAATTCCTTCTAATAGCTCACACTCCCCCTATATATATCTTGTTCACATTTTCAATCGTTCATGAAATACTTTTTATTCATCCACTCGAGTTCAAATGCATTTTTTTAACTTGTAGTGGATGACACTATATGTTGATAGAGTTTTTTCAAGTATTGATTCATTCATTAAATTTAATTAATTCATTTTAGTTTTTTTTTAGATTTAAGTTGCCTGTATCTACCCATAGAGGGCACCCGATAAACTTAAAAAAATGAATTAAAATGATTTATAAAGGACTTTCTGCAATAGAGTGAGAAAAAAAAGAAGGAATTGACTTTAAAAATTATTTTATTATATTACTTGTTTTTTATTCTCACCCAAAGACTTCTTAAATAAATAAAAAATAACACAACTAAACTCAATTTAATTCAATGTTGCTGTTTTTTTGGTCAATGTTCTTTGCCAGTGTTTTAAGTCAATTAAATTTGGGCTGCTTGTCTTGAGCACTCATTTCCGAGAATTGAATCACCCTGTAGGGAACAGAAATCAATGTCACATGTCAGGTGTCAGTGGGTGTGACCTGATTTTGCTCTTGATAGCACCAGAAACTGTGTGATTCTCATTTTGCTTCTCCTTTCCCTGCCCTCCCCCCCTTTTTTTTGGAATGTTTCGTCATTTTCCTTGTTATTCCAGAACATTTAAAAATTGCAACAGTTACAGAAACGTGACTCTTTAACAAAAAAAAAAAAAAAAAAAGGCAAATAATTGGAATTTTTAAATTTGTTTTTTCTTTTCGAATTATGGAGTCTACGAGCACAAATAAATACTCTGTCACAGTATTTTTTTTCCCTTCCTTAATTACTTGAGGGAACGGGGGAAGAAACCACACACGTTAATCATCGGATTTGGAAAGCAAATTAATTAAATTGCAGAGTTTGAAAGGTGCACTGTTACTGCCAAAATAATCGAATATATATATATAGAATAATTCTATACCACAGGAATTCTATCGGTTGAATCCCACTGTAGAGACCCAATACCTCCAAACCGGCGATGATGCACAAAATATAGTACGATGTTTATAAATGGCCATTAAAATTGCTACACCAAGTAGGCGACATGCTACAGACTTGAAATTTAAACGACAGGAAGATATGCAAATGATTAGCTTTTCTGCGCATTCAGACAAAGCAGGCGCCGGTAGCGACACCTACAATGTGTTTAAATGAGAAAATTGTAAAGTCGGTTTCTCATGCACAAATTGCACTTGAACGTTGTTGCCTGGTGAAAAGTTGTCGTGATGCCTCGTGTAAGAAGCAGAAATACCTACCAGCACGTTTCTGACTTTAATAAAGGTCGAATAGTAGCGTACCGGGATTGCGGTTTATCGTACAGCAGTATTGCTGCTCGTGTCGGTCGAGATTCAATGACTGTTAGCAGTATATGAAATCGATGGGTGTTTAAATGTTGCCGGTATTGTACAGACCTTTCTTGATACAGAAAATGTTCGGCTGTTGTCCTGGCCTACACGTTCACCGGATCTCTCGCCAATAGAAAACGTCTGGTCCATGGTTGCCGAGCTACTGGCTCGTTACCATACGCCTGTCACTACGGTTGATGAGCTGTGGCATCGTGTTGAAGCTGCATGGGCATCTATACCTACACATGCCATCCAACCTCTGTTTGACTCAATACCCAGGCGTATAAGTGGTGTTATTGCTGCCAGAGGTGGTTGTTCTGGGTACTGATTTCTCAGGATCTATGCACCGAAATTTCTTGAAAATTTAAGCACTTGTTATTTCTAGTATAATATATTTGTCCAATAAATATCATTTTGTTATCTGCATTTCTTCCTAGTGTAGCAATTTTAATGGCCAGTAGTGTATTTTAGAAGAATATGGAAAGAAAATCTTTTATTGTGACATGAGCTACATTTTTAAAAAAAATTTCTCGTGGTTGACGGTCAGTAAAAATAACAACTTAATTAGATTTTCTGTTTAATGTTTTAACATGAAATATAAATGTTTTAGTTGTAAAGTCATTGAATGCAAGAAAATTGTGATTGAATGGGGCGGCAAAGTTAAAAACATGAACACAGTTCCAACTTCTTATTCGTGAGGTGCAATGAACATATGCGTCTGTTACTTAAAGGGTTCAGTACCTTGAAGGGTAAAAAAAATAAGATTTTGATATTATCTGCAATTCATTATCTTTCTAACGATGTATTACATTTGATACAATTCGAATTAGAAGTGCATTAAAATTGATTTTTACATATGTAAACAAACTGTCATATGACAGACCACGCCCATATTTTGACAGATCACTTTGTAAACATCAAGAGAGGTGGTTTCAAAATAACACAAGGAAAGCCTCAGATTATATTTTTTTCCTTATTTCTTCTAGATTTCAGATTGACTGTAGATGTCATTGAAGTTGTAACTAAGATTCTCGTAAGCTGTTAAATTAAGCTTATGATTTCAAATTTTTGTTTTACTTACACTAGTGTTAAATTACTATATGTGCTATTCGTTTAGTAATTTAGCAATCTTTGTGACTCATTTTGATCAGTTCATTTAATTATTTATTTTAAAAATATACCTCATTTTAAAACGAATGTATTAAAAAAAAAAAAAAAAAAAAAAAAAAAAAAAAAAAAAAAACATAAGATAATTGCTATAAGAGAAAATAGCAAAGTAATCCTGCTTCAAATGAAAACCTTTGCCAAAATCTTTTGTTGTTACTTATCCCACTTGGTAGACCAAGAATCTAGACCAAGCCCACGAACCCGTATGGACTCATGGTTGAAGGGGGAGCACCCGTAGGTAGAAGTTTGACTTGGCTCCGTGACGCTCTTGCAGTCATAGGAGACCGGGACCTACGGCTTAAAGTGGATTCCAAACCACTACAAACATCCATGGCACCCCCGGGACTCGAACGCGAAACCTGTGGTACCACGCGCTAGTCACTCGACCATTCAGGCCCTGTCAAAATCTCTTGCAGATGAAAGTAAATTAACTCGAGAGAGAAAAATATCAGGTTTAAACGAAAGTGATGAGAATTATTCTGAAGAATTTTCTGCAAATAATATCATTAATTTTAAAATAATCTCTGAAGTTTTTCTCATGCAAGTTGCATGCAAACATTTGTGACAGGACAGCTTCATTTCACTGTGAGAGAGGAAACACTTTATTAATTCAGTGTTGAAATGTGTTAATTAAAATACTGTATAAAATTTGACACCTCATTATCACACGAGGAACCTCCAAATGCATAATTACATCCACAAGCAGAAAATTTTATTGAAACTTGACTCAGAGGCATGACATCAGATGCATTACCCTCAGTTGTTTCTCTTCCATGAAGCAAAATATGCATATTTTTTGCAAACATAAAGGAAAAAAAAATTTTAGTAAGGATAAGAAAAGATGATAACATAATGAGGAAAATACTACCTGTGCTATTTTAATTATGTAACATTTTTTAACTTTAAATCCATTCCTCTCAAAATTAAGTTTTCAAACTTCGATGATTAGCTCACACCCTTCTATTAGCTCACACCCTCCCTATATATATATATATATATTTTGCAATCGTTCATAAAATACTTTTTATTCATCCACTCGAGTCCAATTACATTTTTTTGAACTTGTAGTGGATGACACTGGATGTTGATACTGTTTTGTCAAATATTAATTCAGTAATTAAATTTAATTCAATAATTTTATTTTTTTTTAGATTTAAGTTGCATATATCTACCCATAGAGGGCGCCAGATAAACTTACAAAAAATGAATGAATGAATATTATTTATAAAGGTTTTTCTGCAATAAAGTGAAAAAAAAGTAGGAATTGACTTTAAATTTTTTTTTTTTTTTTTTTTTATATTACTTGTTGTTGAATCATTTTGCAGGGAAAATAGGACCCAAGAGAGTTTATCAATAGAATATAAATTTCATATTTCAAATATTTAGAAAAATGAATTCGCATTTATTCAGAGATGAAGCAAACGAACCCTTTCTTTTAAAAATCGTTGTCGGATTTTGATCGTTGATCGTTGAGATGATCGTTGTAGACCTTTTTCTCTTTTCGCGTTAATGCCCCAACTGCCGACAGCAAACAGATGGCGTCCAAAAATCGCCAAGCTATCATGGCATAGTATGCTGAACTACAAAGTACTTCCGAAATACACAATACTTCTACAATACACTTCCGAAAACAAATTTACTGCCAACGGCAAAAAGGACAACTTTCCCAAAAAATCCAAATCCTTATGTATACAAGGTGTTTCAACGGGGCAAACACTGAGGGGTAGTATAACTTACTAAAAAATACTTTATCTGTACAGAAATGTAGGATCAGAACGAACACACATTCGAACGAATTTTTCGCAACGCCTGACACAAGGATACTCCAACTGATACCGTTCACGTGATGAGTTTCAAGTCCTCTAGCTGACAACCCCGATGCGATTTTATTCTTATTTCAATTCCTTCTATTAGCTCACACTCTCCCTATATATATCTTGTTCACATTTTCAATCGTTCATAAAACACTTTTCATTCATCCACTCGAGTTCAAATGCATTTTTTTTCGGACTTGTAGTGGATGACACTGGATGTGAATACAGTTTTTTCAAATATGAATTCATTCATTAAATTTAATTCATTCATTTTAGTTTTCTTTAGATTTAAGTTGCATGTATCTACCCATAGAGGGCGCCCGATAAACTTAAAAATATGAATGAAAATTATTTATAAAGGACTTTCTGCAGTAGAGTGAAAAAAAAGTAGGAATTGACTTAAAATTTTTTTTTTTATATTACTTGTTCATATTCATTAGCAAAATTAAGCTTTTTTTTTTCTGATTTGCTCTGGACTATAAATGGTTTTCTTGGCAGAATTTTGCCATGAAATGTGTCAAATCGGAGGATCTTTCGTGCTTTTTCCAAAATAATTCTTTTACTAGCTGTCGCCACAACAGCATCTTGGACGATGGCCGTCCACTACAAGGCTTTTATAAAAATATGTCCAGTTGTTTCTTAATTCTTTATAACAGTTTGGACAGTAGACCGTCTTTTCTCTACATGTTTTAAATTTCAGTTTAAATTTTTTTTTTTGTTTCTTCTTAATTTAGTTATTGGATTCCGCATGTCGACACCAGTTTCTTGTCTTGTGATCACTTCAACTGGAACACTAACATCACAAATTGGCTATCACATACTCAAGATTTCCCTTTCAATAATGCTGTGCAATACTTGCCTTTTTTGTCCCTGCCTAAATATGAATGAAATCTTGTGATTTTCTGCAAAAGCATCTCTCCTGTGTCTATTCTAAAGATTTTTGGGGCTCCAATTCTCAGTCTTTCAATTCCTACTATTAGTTCTCCCTCTCCCTCTATATATCTTGTTCACATTTTCAATCTTTCATGAAATACTTTTTATTCATCCACTCGAGTTCGAATACATTTTTTTTTAAACTTGTAGTGGATGACACTGGATGTGAATACAGTTTTTGCAAATATGAATTCATTTATTAAATTGAATTCATTCATTTTAGTTTTTTTTTTTAGATTTAAGTTGCATGTATCTACCCATAGATGGCGCCAGATGAAAGAGGAAAATTTTAACTTTATTTGTAAAGGACTTTTCTGCAATAGAGTGGAAAAAAAGTAGGAATTGACTTTAATTTTTTTTTTTTATATATTACTTGTTTTTACATATTCTGGTAATATAATTTGGCTTTTTCACTTATTTTTATATTAAAAAAAATGTTTAACTTATAAAATGTAATGCTTCCGTAAATTAAATTTTAAAAAAATGTTTAGTAGATTCTTAAATTTAGATATTTTAATCTGTGTATGTTGACTTTTGTAATTGACTCTGCAGTCCAATAACAATAATAATAAACAAACAATATAAAAGAAATTAAGTCAATTCCTCTTAGGTCAAAAAAGAAAAATTTTGAGTTACTCTTTATTAAATAATTACAATTAATATAAATATGTATATACATATGACAGAATCACATAAGACAGAATGTAGTAGCAAAGTAGAAAGCGAATTTCCTTGCAATTTTCCATTAATTAAATTTAATGAATGAATCAATATTCGAAAAAAACTGCATTCACATCCAGTATTATCCACTACAAGTTCAAAAAAAGGCATTCGAATTGGAGTGGGTGAATAGAAAGTATTTTATGAACGATTAAAAATTTGAACAAGATATATAGAGGGAGAGTGCGAGCTAATAGAAGGAATTGAAAAAGTTTAACTTATAAAATGTAATGCTTCGATAAATTAAATTTAAAAAAATATTTACAGGTTCTTAAATCAAGATATTTTAATCAGTGTATGTTGACTTTTGTGATTAATTCTACAGTCCAATAACAATAATAAATAACACTTTTTAGCAATTCAACTCTAAACTTTAGACATCAAGTTCAATGCCTTGCGAATTCCAATTAAAGGTGTATACAAATAACACTCTATGTGTTGCTTCTCAACGAGATCGCTGTCTATTGAATTCCAGATCAAATGAAGTACACATAACACTTTCGAGCGTTTTAACTACACGTTAGACAGCAGTCAGGCAGACAGCAAGCCTTGCGAATTCTCAATAAAAGTATGCGCATATGACATGAACCTCTGCAGACGTATTATCAATTTTACACAAAGTGTTATGCAATTCATACATACTATCATTATGTTTCTTCGCTTCTTGCATGTTAAAGACTCTATTCGGGTCTCGTAATCAATTCTCGACCCACGCTGGACTTGGCGAATCTTTCTCTTTTTTTTCTCCTGATATGTCACTCCCCAAAGGATTCATTAATAAAACACGACTTGTAGCGTGAGGCAATTTAATCTGTATTCATTACTGCAAAATATATGCAGCCCTCTAATGGAATACTCGACTGATTTCGTCCACTGGTATGCGGTAATGGAAACCACTGTTCCAAACCACTGTTTGGAATCGCTTGAGCACGAAAAAATCGAACTGTCACCTTCACAATTTTTCCATGAATATAAAACGGAGGATGTCTTTATATATAATATATAGTCGTTTCCCTTTTATATTTAATTTCCTTAATTTATTTATTTGCTATTATTCATTGAGTCCTTTTATAGATTCTTTTTTTCAAGGAAAAAAAATAAGAATGAACTTTTATAAATTAAAAATTATAATATAATATACGTAAAGTCACTAAGAATTTTATTTCAAATATAATTCAAAACAGTCATTTATAGTGCATGTATGATTTTTTTTATTCAAAACATACAAAAAGTAAAAACAACAAATAGTAAAAGCATAAAATAAAACGTACAAAAGCTATCATTAATACGCTTTTATTACACTGAAATGACAAAAGTCATGGGATACCTCTTAATATCGTGTCGGCCCTCCTTTCGCCCGGCGAAGTGCAGCAACTCGACGTGGCATGGACTCAACAAGTCGTTGAAAGTCTTCTGCAGGAATATTGAGCCATGCTGTCTCGATAGACGTCCATAATTGTGAAAGCGTTGATGGAGAATTTTAGGAAGACCATTATTGACGCATTCCTTTGGCGTTAAAACAATATTGTTATATATCCTATGTAATACATATTACAATGAAAGTTAAGCATAAACCTCCTAAAAACTCAAATACGCATTGTTTTGCACATCCTTATTATACAGTTTTGTAAGTAAAATAGAGTGAATGAGCATTTATTTGAAATATCTACATTCAACTCACTCTAAACAGTCAACTCATCTGCAGAAGCCATTTGTCCTTTATAATTTATCTTATTTATAGTATATCATCCACAAACTTGAACACAAAATTCCACTTTAATATTATCTCAACAACTGCTTCATGAGAAACAAGTTTCCCTTACATTTAGTGTTCTTACTTTTTTTCAAATTATCACACCCTTTTTTTTAATTCTATCATCAAGCTCATTTTATACTATTTATGCCCTACCCACTAAATGAGTAGAAATACTTTTATCACTGGTGCTAGAGGAGTGAAATCAATCACAACAAAATCGCAAATCGCAGCTTCTTTTTCAATTCCTACTATTAGTTCACACTCTCCCTATATATATACACTGAAGTGACAAAAGTCATGGGATACCTCTTAATATCGTGTCGGCCCTCCTTTCGCCCGGCGAAGTGCAGCAGCTCGACGTGGCATGGACTCAACAAGTCGTTGGAAGTCTTCTGCAGGAATATTGAGCCATGCTGTCTCGATAGACGTCCATAATTGTGAAAGCGTTGATGGTGCAGGATTTTGGGCACGAACAGACCTCTCGATGATGTCCCATAAATGCTCGATGGGATTCATGTCGGGCGATCTATGTGGCCAGATCATTCGTAGGAATTGTCCATAATGTTCTTCAAACCAATCGCGAACAGTTGTGGCCCGGTGACATGGCGCATTGTCATTCATAAAAATCCCATCGTTGTTTGGGTACATGAAGTCCATGAATGGCTGCAAGTGATCTCCAAGTAGCTGAACATAAGCATTTCCAGTCAATGTTCGGTCCAGTCGCACCAGAGGACCAAGTCCATGCCATGAAAAAACAGCCCACACCATTACGGAGCCACCACCAGCTTGAACAGTGCCTTGCTGACAGTTTGGGTCCATGGCTTCGTGGGGTCTGCGCCACACTCGAACCCTACCATCAGCTCTTACCAACTGAAATCGTGACTCATCGGACCAGGCCACGGTTTTCCATTCATCTAGGGACCAATCGATATGCTCACGTGCCCACGAGAGTCGCTGCAAGCGATGTCGTTTTGTCAGTAAAGGCACTCGAGTCGGTCTTCTGCTGGAATAGCCCAAGAAAGCCAAATTTCTCCGCACAGTTCTAACAGACAAGTCCCTTGTATGTCCCACATTGATTTCTGCGGTTATTCGACGCAGTGTTGCTTGTCTGTTAGAATTTACGACTCTTTGCAGACGTCGCCGGTCTCGGTCGTTAAGTGCAGGCGGTCGACCACTGCGCTGTCCATGGTGGAATGTTATGCCTGAAATTTCATACTCTCGGCATACTCTTGACACAGTGGATCTGGGAATGATGAATTCCTTAACGATTTCCGTAATGGCATGACACATGCGTCTAGCTCCAACTAACATTCCGCGTTCAAAGTCTGTTAATTCCCGTCGTGCGGTCATCATCACGTCAAAACCTCTTCACATGAATAACTTGAACAGAAATGAAAGCTCTGCGCATTTATACCTGTTCTACGCGATGCTACTGCCATCTGAAAATTTGCATATTGCTATCCCATGACTTTTGTCACTTCAGTGTAGTTTTACCTGTATGTTTATTTGTAAGTGACTCTTCGGGCTCGATTTTGGCCTACTTTAAGCAATGCAGATTTAATTTAAACGTCGTTATAGACTTATCAAGGACCGACGTCAGGAAATTACCGTTTAAAAACATTAAAAAACACGCTTTTAGAGTGAATTAAACTAAAAAGTAAAAAGTAAATTAATAGTTTAAAAACACTAAAAAACACGCTTTTAGAGTGAATCAAACTAAAAAGTAAAAAATAATTGTTAACATAAGAATAAAATGAATGTCACTCCTGTAAAAGCCTGGGGTGATCGATATCAATCGTTATAATTTTTCACTAGTTTCGTTCCGAAATGCAGAGTTAGTTTAAAAACGTCATACAAAGCGCCCACGCTTTTAGAACAGTGACATTGATTTTCTCGTCAGTCATTTTATTCTTATGTTAAGAATTATTTTTTACTTTTTAGTTTGATTAACTCTAAAAGCTTGTTTTTTAGGGTTTTTAAACTGTAATTTATTTATTTTCATTAAATCTATCTCTGTCTCTCTTTCTTTTGACATTTTTTTTTTACATTCTCTGCAATTTTCTTCAAGTTCAAACAAACAATGGCAATTGATGTCATGTCAACCAGCACTCCACGGAAACCTGTTCAAAAAAAAAAAAAAAAAAAAAAATTAATGAAAATACGGATAATACTATTCAGAAAAGAAAAGAAGAGAAAAAGAAAAGAAAGAAAAAAAAAAAGGAACACACAAAAAAAGAAAAGAAAAGTTCTTCGATATAATCTACGGAAAGTTGCTCATTATTTTCTGGTCACGTCTCTCTTTATGCTCATTATTATTATTCTTTTTTTCCACTGTTCGGTTTTACCCCGGGGGAATAAATTGAATGGATTACGTCACGAATCACGAGACAAATTCGAGCCAATCCGAAATAAAATCTCTCAATTCACAAATTATCACCCTCCTTTAACCACTTATGATTGTCAATAGTCAGATTGTTAAGGATTAGCGATAACCACCGTCATTAATATTCCAATTAATTTAACGAGCTTTTACAATTTGAAAGTTGTTGTTGATTTTTTTTTTCCGCTTTCGCAGGGCTTCAATCCAATGGAAACCGGTTCTGCCTGCACATTTAATATCGCTGTTAGGTAACAACAGCCCACTTCAATTTTCAAAAGTCACCTTCCTTTATCTGTTATAGCAGCCGCTTGTTGAAGGCCCAATCAAAAGTTGACATTAAGTTGCTTTTTTATTCTCCCTTTTACGATTTGCAAAAGCATTAAGCTTTCACTCGTCGAGTTGTTCTTTTTTCCGCCGTAAATCAATTTTTTACAATTCGCTTTCGTGTTAGGCTCGACCTTTCAACTTGCATTCATCGAACAAGTGATCGTAACATTAGTGATAAGTCAGCCAGTTAAAGACAATGCAACGTTCGGCTTTGTTAAGGGTAGCAGTAACAACAGCAAGGAAAAAAACTTCACCCGGTCATACCGATTGACCAATTTCAAAAGCTAATCCATTTTGAAATTATTATTATTACTTCACGTTTGACGTCGTCCGAACAATGAGGCAAACAAACTTGTCGGACAATTTGAAAGCAAATTTTATTTAGCTCGTTAGCATGAATGCTGTTCAATTGTTAGCATTCATGTTAAACAAGTTTGGAATAATTTTAACTTTCAAAGATCTTTTTTTTTTTGTATTAATTTTCTTGTTCTATGTAAGAATACATTAGTAAACAATATTGTTCATATAAAATCAATTTTTTTTTCAAAATAGATGATGATATTAAAATTTTTTTTACAGTATCATAATAATAAAAAAATCTTTTATCCATAATCGTAATTGTGCAAGCCACGATTAGGTGACGATTTTATAGAATATTTTTTAGACGATTTTTTTTCTTATGAAACTTCCGAAAAAAAGATCGACAGATTGGACACAGCAGCCTATAATCTTTTTCCTGAAATTCTAAACTTTTAAACTTATAATATGGGATTGTGGGCAGAAAATTATGGTATTCAAAATTAAAACAATACTAAGAAAAAACAAATTCCCAGACAGAAAAACAATCTGACGAAATCTTTTGTTTTCTGTAAAACCACAATTGCTGGAATAGATTTATTTAAGATGGACTATTATGGACTATTCATTCAACTAAAAGGAATGTAAAGCGTACTTAATTACTATATCGCGATAGATATACATAGATATAGATAGATTACAGATATCGCGTGCAGTGACTTATGTATAATCTGCATTCCCTATTTTTTTAGCATTTAACTCATGGATTATAGACAGCAAATACGTTATTTATTTATCTATTTCAAATTTAACATAAACAAGTCTCGTGGATTGATTCTAATATCATTTTGAACATCGCTTCATCTACCATTTTAAAGACTAGAAAAAAAAAACATGTTCTGCTCCGTAAAACACTTGCTTTAGAACCAAAACTTCATAACTTCCAATAAAAAAAAAAGAGTTCGACAGATATAAACATGCTATTTAACATTATCCATCTCCCATTTTAGTTTTATCGTGAAATAAAGCTGCTTCCATATCATTACACATCGAATTCAGGCTTCTTAAATGACCTTCCGGTAGAATGAATTAATATGTTTAAACATCATTACTATCAATTTCCAGCTTAATCCATCGAAAATTTCTTATTTCAAAACTGTATTTCAAACACAGCCTCCAGACAAACCTCCTAAATGTGTTCAAATGATGTGGTAAATCGATTTAAATCTCAGCATAAATAGACTGCAGTGTCTTAAAGCCCGAGATGAGTACTCATATCTACTTGCCCTGTGGCTAAAATGTGTCCAAAAACAACACTATGTGCAAAGACAGCACAACTGTAGCATTGCTCTAGGTCGTAAAAGCCCCGTAAACAACCACCGGTGTATTTATGCTTGGTTAATAATTAACCCCTTATTACGTGAAGACGCGTGCCTGCCATTATGTGCTGCAGTCGACCATCCTCTGGAACAGCAAATATATGGTGGAGGGAACCTAATCCTTGAAGAAAATCTTTGTGCCTTTACTGTTGTGATCTTCGGCAATTACTCTGAGCAGCGATGCGAAGCAACTCTCTGGTGACACGGGATGGCGAGGAACGGTTTCAGGCTTTAGAGCGGTTTCTGGTGCATGGACAATTTTGTTCTTGGTTGAAATTATGGCCATGAACTGGCTTGGGAGACAGTAGAGATTTAAGGTAGTAGTTATCAAATTTTTTACTCATATATATTCGAAGTAAATATAATTTTCTTTTATATAAATTCGCACAATCATTGCAGTAATTTGATATTTAAGTTATGTTATTAAATATTAGCCAGAATGACTCTCGCTTCTTTGGGACAAAAGAAAGCAGGATCCTATCAAACCCTTTAAATACAGAAATTATAAAGCTAAACTAAATTATCTTATTCTGAACACAATTGTATTTAATTCAGTGAAAAAAATCTCTACTTTTTATTTAATTTTTTTTTCACTTTAAGTTACGCTTCATTAACTTATTCTATTACAATAGTTGCTTGTGAAGTACATTTGTCCTCTTAATATTGGGTGAACAGATATTAAAATCCTTATAAAAATTAAAAGCAGTAAAAGCAGAAAGCATTATTCTGCATTAAAAGCAGTATAAAAATTACTTTTTTTTAAATTGTTGTAGGGCCGTTTGTAGGCGTTTACCTTCTCTCCAACAGCATAGAGTAGTGACGGCCAACAGTAAAGAGTGTAGAGTAGCGTAGCTATGTGTTAAACTAAAAAGTTAAAAATCACGTGAGGAGTATGTTTGTCCCAAACTGGCAACCCCGATCGTATTATGATAGCG
This sequence comes from Caerostris darwini, assembly GCA_021605075.1. NCBI lineage: Eukaryota > Metazoa > Arthropoda > Arachnida > Araneae > Araneidae > Caerostris > Caerostris darwini. The sequence goes on along the minus strand of BPLQ01012460.1, from coordinate 535,650 downwards.
ACTGTAGTTTTGAGCCTTATTTCCAGGACAATTAAAACGAGAACTTATCATCTGAAGCCGATTACTCCACTGTCGCAAACACCTTAAACGGAGTGTCAGTTTCGCTTATTTCTGACGCCAGTCGCTGTGTTTGTGCAGCGAGGCTGACAGATGACAAGTGTCAACAGTTGAGGTCAGGCACGTGCACATCGATCATTCTGTGGGTCGGAAGACAAGACACTAACCAGCTGCATCCAGGTAACGACAAGCACATTGTTGGAAAAGCACAAGACAATCAACGGGCGGGATTTCGAATTTGTTTGATTGAAATAGGTTTCAGTAAATAAGTTTACCTTTTTTCTTAATTAAGAGAATGATTGAGCCATGCATCTTTTCAGGCCCCAAATCATGTATCAGCATATTCAATTAGCTTGTGGGAAGTCTTGGAATCTACTGGCAGCTTTGCTTACAGAAATGAGGTGACTCGATGGCGATTGTGATATTCTGTATAATCAGTTCTTATACTACTGTAACCAAAAAGTAAAAACAATTTTTTTTTCAAAAACTCTTTATTTGTTCTTCCAAATTTATTTCGTTGCCTTCAAAGTAATCCCCTCCGGACACAATGCACTTATGCCAACTTTTATTCCAATCCTCAATGTATGCTGAAAAGTTATCAGCAGTTGATGGCCTTGAATACGGCGGTTGTGGAACGACATGGGTTTCATTTTTGAAGCAAAAGTCACGAAGAATCAATGCAGTGTGTTCACTGTTTTCAGTACTCATCGAGATTTGACGCGTTTGAGGCCCACAATGGAATGGACCTATCTTTTTGAAATTCCAATATCGGCAGCAAGGTCTCTAATTGTAAATCGACGGTTTGCAAGCACCAAATCACGTGGACAAATCAATTTTTTTGGACGTGAGCTTCGTCTGTTGAGGTTTTGGGTCGATCAGAACGCTTTCCGATATAGGAATGCTCACCAAATGCCTTCTGCAACACTCTACACGATTCCGCAAACAAAATTGATTGCAAGTTCTTTGCTCAATGTTTTTCAGACATTTAAAAAATCGCCGGAATCAGTTTTAGCGTCTCACAAAGCCGCGCGTAAGTCAAACGCTAATAAATATTTTGACAGATGTCAACGACAATGCCAAGCAACCTAAAAAAAAAAAAAAAAAAGAAATTGAAATTCCATAAGGCCCGGGAATTTTAAATTGAAAATGGGTCTTAATTTGTGGACACAGTAATATAGCAATTGTCAGACAATGTGTGCAGTCTCGCATCGATTGTTATACTGCCAGGTTCAGGGAGTTTGCAGGTCTTCTACAACGAGCGAGTCATTCACGCGAGCCCAAATACGGGGCAGTTACTCCTAAAAGTCCCCCGGGAAGATACTGCCCTCAGATTCGTTGGCCTTGTGCAGAAAGCAGAACCCTGTTAATCGATGGTTAAATTCGAATTTTATAAGCATAAATTAAACTTTCGACGCAATTTGGAGGCTATTGAAATAATAATCTGTTTTTATTTCGAAAACCAGACAATTCAAAATGAACTGCAGAGAACGTGACTGAATGGGGATTAATAGTTATATTTTGCAACTCATATATATCATGCTATTTTTAAAACACGCATGAAAAAAACCCCTGATGAAAATTGGTGTTTGTTTTGATTATAAGTTTTTGAAATGGAAGTTTCTCGCGTTGTGCTAGCACAGGGGTCTCCAAACTACGGCCCGCGGGCCAAATTCGGCCCGCCAGTGTCGTCAATCCGGCCCGCTACAGCGAATAGCTTATTGTTGCTGTAATAATTTGGATAAAAAAACACATTAAAACACTAGAAATTATGGATAATGGCAGAAAATGAAAACGATTTTGGCCCTTGGTACTTACTGGAGTAAACAGTATGGCCCTAAGGCTGGAAAGTTACCCTGGACCCCTGTGCTAGCAGATGAATCCGTTTTAAATAATAAATTAGTTATATTTTTTATTTTATAGCTTCACTTTTTTTGGAGACATCATGGGCCTCTAGCTTAGACAACATCATGTTCACATATAATAATAATATAGTGAAAAAATAAATAAATAAAAAGTTGAAGCAAGATTTAAAATATCAAAGCAACAATCACAACTAGCATTCAACTGTAAGGGGAAACCATTAGTTGATAAAGAAGAAAAGGGCCCAATAAAAAAAATTTAGTTGATGAACCTTTCGCAGGTGAGTCTAGCAGTGAAAGGTACATAAAAGCATAACACAGCACGAGAATAAGCACAACACAGCACTTCTTTAGAAGCATAACACAGCATGAAGGCACGATTTGATTGAACTAATTTAATTGGACTAATTAATTTAAAGTTCTCTGCGAACTTTGGATGAAACAATATTATAAAGATATTTGCTGAAAGGATCTCTGAAAGTGTGTCAGTCTTTTTTGAGTTTGTTTCTTTGAGATGTGAGAGTTTTCATGTATGAAGGCCAATAATTAGTATTCGTGGAAATGCTTAGAAGCAAAATGATAGTAGTGTTCCTTAAAATAATAACTTCTTTGTCAAGCTGTTAAAGAGAATTACAATTTAAGAGAGAGAGAGAGTTGTAATCAAAGCGAAAATTAAATGTAGCCCAATGAGTTGACAATTTACTTTTATTTAGTAATATGGGAGGAGGTTAAAGGAGATAAGGGTAATAGGATAAGGGGTAATGGTTAGAGTCAGATGAGAGTTCAGGGATGAAATGAATAGAGTAATTACAAGAGAAATTACTAGTTTGAACTACACTCAAGAGCCAAAACATTATGACCACCCCTACATTTTGCAATGAACTCGCCTGGATGACGTGGAAGGCACGTGATCAGGTGGAAGTGGTATTTAACTGGTATTAAGTGGTGGTATTAATCCCTGCCAAGGCGGGTTGAAGCTGTGGTGTGCGCCAAAGGTGGGCCAACTCGTTATTGACAGGTGGTCATAATGTTTTAGCTCTTGAGTGTAAGTCGATGATTGTAGCACTATTGTGACCGAAACGCGTGGGTGTAGCCAAAATATCACTAGCACTAGTGCTATTTGTAAGATTTTCCAGAAATATACCAATATTGGTCATTTCTAGTTTTGCATCCCCAAGAGATGTGTAGTGCTTCAAAACCACCACATAGTATTGCAGAAGGATCTGCAGAAAGAAGCAGCAATGGGTTTAGTGTCAACATACATAATTCAACTGTTTTTCATTTCCATATTATTATCGCACCAAAGCTAGTAACAGTAAGGTATTTTAATTTTATACTTCCTTATTTTCACGGGGGCCATTGTGAATCAGGAAAATAAAGCGTAAAGATCTGCATACGATTACCAAAAGTATTAGATCGTAAATACTGTTGAATTACCGACACGATCTGGGTTTTTTTTTTTTTTTTTTTTTTTTTTAACAATTAATTTCAGGAAGTATTTGTAGTCATTCTGACCCCAAGTGGACAACACGAAACCCTTTGTCGATCTTTATTCACATCATCATTCCAAAAAACATTAGTGGTAATTTACAAACACTAATCCAACTGTTTTTTAGCATGGGACTGCATGTAAGATCTGCAGATAACGTCCAACAAAGTCTTCTGTGGCTTGTCTTCCAGAGGTCGTAATTAAGAAGACTTGTTTGTGTGGTTATTATTTTAATACCCACAACTGTCTTAATGAAGTTGTCCGGTTTTCGAACGAGGAAACCCATCCGAAAACCTATTTCCTTCGTCCCAAAATCGTCTACCCGCCGGTTTTGGAATCCATCATTCTATTCTGTCCTCTTCCTTCGTTGGGAAGTACAGCAATTAGAAGACAATTTCCATGTTGTTGGTACCTTTCGTCGTAATGGTTCTATTCTGGGTGAGAAAAAAGCGGTCGCCGATATGAGTTCTCTTTTTGCTCTTTTTTTTTCTTTTCTTTTCTTCTTTTTCAATTCCTACTATTAGCTCACACTCTCCCTATATATATCTTGTTCAAATTTTCAATCGTTCAAATTTTCAATTTTTATTCATCCACTCAACTTCAAATACATTTTTTTTAACTTGCAGCGGATGATACTGGATGTTAATACAGTTTTTTTCAAATATTAATTAAATTTAATTAATTAATTATAGTTTTTTTTAGATTTAAGTTGCACATATCTACCCATAGATGGCGCAAGATAAACTTAAAAAAATGAATGAAAATGATTTAAAAAGGACTTTGCTGCAATAGAGTGAAAATAAAGTAGGAATTGACTTTAAAAACGATTTTTTATATTACTTGTTTCCTGTGAAGATTTATCGGCCCAGGTGTTTAACTTACATTGATTGTTGATTTAGCTAAAGCGACAATTAGATTCGATTTTTTCGGGCAAACCTTGTTCTCTTTTGTTCTTGTTCTTTCTGTTGGCTTGGCTGGCCGAGGGAAACTAATTCGCCTAGAATTGGCTGGAATCAAGGCTAAGATAGCGATTTTTTCTTCTTCTGTTTTGTTCCGAGTAGATAAAAGAACGATTCATGGCAATTAGAAAAAAAATAAGATACAAGGTTTAGAAGCGTAACGGATTTTGATAGTTCAGGCTATAATTTTAACAAAATGGTTTTAATCTTTCTGTTGCAACACATATTTTTTAAAAACTTTATTTAAAAAAAACAACAAAACAAAACTACATTTTGTATTTGAAATATAAAAACAAAACTGACGTCACGCTGAAATTATATTTATATGAATAACAAGTAACATAAAAAAAAATTTTAAAGTTCAATTCCTACTTTTTTTTCACTCTATTGCAGAAAATCTTTTATAATTAATTTCCATTCATTTTTTTAAGTTTATCTGGCGCCATGTATTGGTAGATACATGCAACTTAAATCTAAAATAAAACTAAAACAAATTAATTAAATTTAATTACTGAATTAATATTTGAAAAAACTGTATTCACATCCAGCGTCCTCCATCACGAGTTCAAAAAAATGTATTTGAACTCGAGTGGATGAATAAAAAGTATTTTATGAACGATTGAAAATTTGAACAAGATATATATAGGGAGAATGTGAGCTAATAGAAGGAATTGAAAAAAACTACATTTTGTATTTGAAGTATAAAACAAAACTGACATCACAATAATATGTACGTTTATGTAAATAAAAAAAAATGGCTGACGCCATTTTTATTCTTTTAAATTATTTTGCCATTTTATTTTAATTTTGATCTTCTATTTCGAGTAGGACTGTCTATCGAGAACGTATTACCTTCTTATGAAGAAGGTGTTGTTCAGAAAATGCCATTTTTTTGGAGTACACATAATCAGAATATTGTAAAAAAACACATTCGTTAAAATATACCCATTATAAAAATTAATGTAAAATACTAGGTCAATTTAAATAGTCAGATAAAATATTCCTTGTAAACATCTTATAAGAACTTATTTAAAAAAAAAAAGAGCTTACATCATCTTTCTATTCCTAGTGATAAAAATGCGCACTATTTCTAAACTAAATAACATTTACATCTCATCTGGTTCAACATCACAATTTTTTTCTCTTTAATCTGGCTCTAAGCATATTCTTTTTGAAAAATGTGCATCTAATATAAAGCAGATTTTTTTCTTTTAAATCCGAGAATATAGTATTATTCAACTTAATATAGATAGATAGATAATTAATAAATAATAATATTAAATGGTTCGTGTGTTTTAATGTGAAATTCCTGCAACTTTCAAACACGTCCCTATCTTTCAAAACCGTCCTATTGTCAACAGGTAAAAAGGAGCTGAAAGCCACGGCAGTCACAATTGTCCGAACTCTGATGGCCACATTCGCACATTGTTTCTGTTAACTTGTTGTCTTGCATGCGATCTGTGCTGGTCTTATTTCTTGTGCCGTTTAACTTTTTTTGAAGCAAGTGATACTGTTGTTATACTAACGCAGCTGGAGATGCAGAGACAATTAGTCTTTATGCCATAAACGAGGGCTGCACGGCTATTACTCACTTAGCACTACGCAGGAGGCACCTGTAGCCTGAAGATAGGCTACGGACGCGAGTATCACTACCCCCCAACGCTCTGCGCTCCTATGAGACCGGGACCTACGGTTTAGAATCTTCGAAAAAGAAAAAAGAAAACGTTTAAGATGTTCAATGAGCTCAAATTCTCTATCTCTCTCCCAGCATATATGTATGTATATATATATATGATGGATTGTCCATTTATCCTATATAAGTTGAAAGACAGAGAGAGGCAAGTCGTTGATGAATGAAATCAAATACACATCTCCATCTTTTTCCATGACATTCGAGAGACGTTGTTCAGAATCCTGGATAAGCTTGTACAGAGATGGGCCAACTCCGGCCCGCTGGAACATTCTATTCGGCCCGCGGACAGAATTTTAATTGGCCGGTCCGAGGCAATTTAAAAGAAATATATATTTATATATGATGTATCTATCTCCTTTTCTACTTTAATTAAGTATTATTTTTTTTCTTCCTTTTTTCAACGGACTGATGATCATCTTACTTTCTCTATTTTTGCTCGACAGCGGCCTGGTGGCTAGCGCTCTGGTCTTTGGTATCCCAGGCTTCAGGTTCGAATCCTGGCGGTGGCATGGATGTTTGTTGGTGGTTCGGAATCCGGTGTGTTTAGCCCCTCGTGCGCACAAGATGACCGTAGAGCGACAAACCAAAACAAACTATTTTTGCTCTACAAGACATAAATCAACGGAAATAGACAGCTGTCAATTGGTTAGTTATAATCGGTTCTTTGTTAGTTATAGCTGCAGATTGGCGAAGACTGGTAGACTTCGAACCTCACTATAAGGAACTTTTAAAAATGAAATCGCCATTTCATTCATCTCATTAACATATTTAAATTGTATTACTTGTATATTGTTTTTAACATTTTAGAAAAATTTATCTTGGCCTGCCAAATTTTTTTTTCTCCCGATTTTTGGCCCCGGTACCGAAAATGTTTGGCCATCCCTGGCTTAGCATTTCCAAGCGTCACGAAAGCGTCGGACGTCGGCGTTCAGTATGGCCAGCCGCATTGCTGGACGGAGGAATTACGAACAAATAAGAAAAAGACAGTATTTGCTGATAGAAAGTTTTCCTTCTCCGCTAGCACATGCGACTGTACTTTGTCCTATGTATGTATGCTAAGCACTAGATGGAAACACATCACGGACTATGTGCCTTTCACACCAACCTTTTGCCATGCAGTGGCAGTATTGGACCTTGAACTCTGGCCCTGGAAGAAGGGAAAAACCCCGGAGTTGGGCGCGAGAGGAAGACGCTGGGAGATGGCGAAACTGCAACGCGTTGTGTCAAGCAGCGGTAGAAAATGGTTGTAAATGATTAATTGTTAATGTAAATATTGATGTGAATCGAATATCTTTTAATTAAATATGTGTTGTTGAGAGAAAACCAACGTCTCGTTGATGTGTTTGGAAATACACCCCTAGACACCCACTGTAAAAGTACAGCCACTGTTAGACTGGTAGAGAAGTCTAACAAAACTGTAGGTTCGGCCGGGATGCATCAGTTGAAACCGGGGTAAATCTACATAAATTGGGGTTTCGGCTGGGATGCGTCTTTTGCAAGCGCCCAAATCTACATGTATGCTACGAATTGAGCGACTATTCGTGCATCCTATATAAGAGAACCTCGCACGCGGTGTCATTATTATAGAATGCGACAAGCTCCACGCCTGGGCTGCGGCCTGCTGCGTGCGAATCGGACATGTGATTGTATTTCATCAGTGGCCTCTGGTTCCTCTTGTGTGCACCACGAATAGCGCACTTGGCAGCCCTTTTAAGGGGAGGTAACCCGCATTTGACAGTTGCACGGAACAAAATTTACAATAACTTATAACAACATATAAACATTAAGTACATATGGACCTTTCAATGTTTATCAGACATTATTTCAATTAAGATACCATGACATTTGACAATTATAAATTGTGAATTGATTTAAAAAATATAATTTTTGAAAATCATTTTAAAATTGTTTTCTTTTCGTAGATTTGAAAAGTGTGTCCATTTTTAATATTTGGGAAATTTTCAGTGAAATCGGACTCGTTTTGTGCAGATGATTCATGCGAACATTTATTTACACGCATAAAAAGCAGATCTGAAACAACAGTTTCCTCTTAAACATCAGGTGACTAACATAATTCTGTGCACTCAAAAACCGCCATTACATAATTCGTAAAGTGTCCCTGCCAGTGCTCAAAGAAAAACATTTCTGCGTAAGATTCGTCACGAGTTTATGAATCCGGTTCGGTCTGAGGAGCGCTTTCCTTTTTTTTTTTTTTTGCTTTTAATGCGAAGCGGCTGAGCCAACAAGGCCGGGAATTTCCTGATTCCTGGCATTTATGCTGTCGGAAAGTGCCTTCTAAAAATAGACTCCAACATTCGAATGCAGGTAGGTGATCAAAAATTATGTCACACTCGACCGTCGATTCCTTTCTGCATATCAATGACTCTTTCTTCGGCAGCGTCTGTTGGATTTCTCAAAGATGCATTGACTTTTCTTTCTTTCTTACCACCTCTCTGTCCCGTACATGGGCCAATGTAGACTCTAGGAAAAGGGCGGCCTAGCGCTCTGGCCTTTGGTATCATAGGCATGGATGTATCTCGTATCATGGCATCTGGATGGCCATTTGGTATTATAGGCAGGGATGTATCTGGATGGCCATTTGGTATCATAGGCATGGATGTATCTGGTATCATGGCATCTGGATAGCCATTTGGCATTATAGGCATGGATGTATCTGGTATCATGGCATCTGGATGGCCATTTGGTATCATAGGCATGGATGGCATCTGGATGGCCATTTGGCATCATAGGTGGATGTATCTGGTATCATGGCATCTGGATGGCCATTTGGTATCATAGGCATGGATGTATCTGGTATCATGGCATCTGGATGGCCATTTGGTATCATAGGCATGGATGTATCTGGTATCATGGCATCTGGATGGCCATTTGGTATCTAGGCATGGATCATGGCATCTGGATGGCCATTTGGTATCATAGGCATGGATATATCTGGTATCATAGGAATGGATGCATCTGGTATCATGGCATCTGGATGGACATTTGGTATCATGGCATGGTTGTTTGTTAGGACTTTGGAATCCACTTTAAACTGTAGGTCCCGGTCTCTTTAGCCCTCGTGTGCACAAGATGACCGTAGAGCGACAAACCAAACCTCTAGAAAAGGAAGGAGTGCGGGGGGTCGAACAACCCACTGATGGGTGTAGAGGGGAGGACATTTTAAGGGTAATTGTCCTGCATTTGAGTGTCGTGTGGTAGACAGCTCCCATCAAGCAGCCGGACTATCGATGCTTTACGAACCTTGTCCAATCGCCAACGAGTCTTCTGGTTTCAGCAAGGAGTGAGGCCGTCAATGGACTCCAATCCGAATCCTCAATGTAAAATGAGCATATGCCAACGATAAATCTGTGGGCAGGATGTCCATCCGTTGTGTTAGAACAGGGGTCTCCAAACTTTAAAGCCTTAGGGCCATATTGTTTACTCCAGTAAGTACCAAGGGCCAAAATCGTTTTAATTCTCTGCCATTATCTATAATTTCTAGTGTTTTAATGTGTTTTTTATCCAAATTATTACAGCAACAATAAGCTATTCGCTGTCGCGGGCCGGATTGACGACAATGGCGGGCCGAATTTGGCCCGCGGGCCGTAGTTTGGAGATCCCTGTGTTAAAAGATGAAGGGTGGAGGGTTGTGCCCTCTTTGGAGGTTTAGTTCCAATATTGTAGTGGGTGCGTCTCGTTGTTGTCTTAATGATGACGCGTACGAAGGTTTAATTTCAAATCGACTGGCGGTGTTCGATGCGGTCACTGATTTCAGAATTGCGCAGGCGCGATAGTGTTTATGACAGCGTTTGTGCATGCCTCTCGCAATTCCGTTACCAATAAAGAAAACTCATCCGTGGTCAGCATACCGTCCTAGTTTCCTCTCATACGACACTCTGATGCGGTGCAGTTACCACTAACAAGTTTCTCTTCGAAAGAACTTTTATCTCTCACCGTCGGTGGGCTGTTCGTGGTACACACGAAGTTCATCATCATTCAACCTTTTCTAACTGGTAGGGGGCCTATGGCATGAGGTGTGTAGAAAAGAAAAGAAAATATGTCTGGTTGGAGTTTTCCGAGTTTTCTGCCATACGACATGCAAATGCGGAGCAGTTAGGCCTAAAAAGTCCTCTAGGAAGACAACCATCCTCCCTCATCAGCGTCCGTCGGTGGACCGGAAACCGATGCTCACCGATGTTCAAAAAACAAACAAAAAAATCATATAAAAAGTCAATTCCTACTTTTTTTTCACCATATTGCAGAAAGTCCTTCATAAATAATTTTCATTCATTTTTCTTAAGTTTATCTAGCGCCATCTATGGGTAGATATATGCAACTTAAAACTAAAAAAAAATAAAATTAATAAATTAAAGTTAATTACTGAATTAATAGAGAGTTTTTGCATACCGTATTTTGGACGTCCGTTAGCTTTTTCTCCCTAGCGTGCATGCTCATAGGAAATTGCGCATGCGTATATGTAATAATGTTTCCTATGAGCATGCGCGCTAGGGAGAAAAAGCTAACGGACGTCCAAAATACGGTATGCAAAAACTCTCTAATATTTGAAAAAACTGCATTAACATCCAGTGTCATCCACTACAATTTCAAAAAAAAAAAATGTATTTGAACTCGAGTGGATGAATAAAAAGTATTTCATGAACGATTGAAAATGTGAACAAGATATATAGAGGGAGAGTGTGAGCTAATAGAAGGAATTGGAAAAATACAATACAATATACCCACAATAAATAATTATATGATTTCATATACATAATTAATCGTATATTTATATAATTTAATATTTGCAATAATGTTTATGATTGTATAAAAACATAGAATGTGTACCTACAGTCAAAATTTCGTGCCATTCGTATTTAATGTACAATTATGCTAAAAATAATTTACAGCTTTTAACCGATAAACGACAAGAATCTATTCTTTTCTGAATGAGGGAAATACTCATGATACTAACTCAATGATACAAACTTTATATACTAAATGATACAAACTTTAACAAGTATGTTATTTGAATGACGTATGCTTCCTTGATTTAAATCTCAAGAAACGGCACCTCAAAAAAAAAAAAAAAAAAAAAAAAAAAAAAAAGAACGACCTTGAAAAAAGCAGTCAGACAAAATAAACTGAAATCTCCCCCAAATAGTTTTTAATGCCTTAAAACAACACTTGCAACCCCCCACCCCTACCTGAGACTCCACAAACATCAGTTTCGGATGTCAGGTCCCCTGTAAACTGCAACCGTCACTCGTCTGGAAATTTTTTCTTCTTAATTTCGAAATTTTTATTGTGTCTAGCTCTCTCTGCCATTCATTGCAAAATCAATTCGTTAATAATAGTTTCTTTTTTTCCCCTTCAGATGTGTTTTGTCTGAAAAGACGAGATTATCGAGACAGTGATTCACTCGATTTATTGCTTTTTTAAACTTCAGGTGACTGGAGCAACACGAGTGCATGGGGAGAGGAAGGGCTGAACATTTTTGCGCATGCCCCGAAACACTTTTAGACAAGTCCCCCCAATTTGATGCAGAAATTTTTTATTTATTATTATTTTGTATTAAATATCGTGAAGAGATATTTCGTAATTTTTGTAAATACATTTTCCACTTTAAAATTCCAATGGTTTTTTTTTTTTAACTTTTCCCTTTACAAAATTATTCTACACTTCCCATTAGACACACATTTTTCATATCCAAAAAAGTTATAGTTTTCCCATATGACTTTCAGAGGGAATTGTTTTGAATTTGAGCGTCGTGTAGGGTAAAAAAACGATCACAATCCCATAGTATTTTATCGTTATTTAAGCAATGATGGCAACGGAAGCCCATACCGTATTTACTTCAGCATGGGTGAATATGTATATATATGCAGGATTTGTTTGTGTGGTAATCAGCAGGCGGCGACACATCACGGTCGCTTGTCTTTGACAGAGCCTGTTTACAACGTGGGGGAGTATTCAACTTTGAACTCTGACCCCACGAGAAGCGCCTGTCTTTCTGCGTCAAGCAGCGAGAATATATGTTTATCCCTTTAATTAATTGTCAATGTAAATTTCATTGCAAAATATACATAGTATCATTAAACGGCTTTATTTAAAGTAACGTCCCGTTACTGCCTTTTTGTCTGTCAAATCCCCTAGACACCCACTGCAAAAGTCCAGTCATTGTTAGACTGGTAGAGAAGGCTACAAAAACTGTAAGTTCGATCGGGATGAATCTATTGGAACCGGTGTAAATCTACACACATACACACACGCACACACACACGCATCACACATACACTGAAGTGATAAAAGTCATGGGATACCTCTTAATATCGTGTCGGCCCTCCTTTCGCCCGGCGAAGTGCAGCAACTCGACGTGGCATGGACTCAACAAGTCATTGGAAGTCTTCTGCAGGAATATTGAGCCATGCTGTCTCGATAGACGTCCATAATTGTGAAAGCGTTGATGGTGCAGGATTTTGGGCACGAACAGACCTCTCGATGATGTCCCATAAATGCTCGATGGGATTCATGTCGGGCGATCTATGTGGCCAGATCATTCGTAGGAATTGTCCAGAATGTTCTTCAAACCAATCGCGAACAGTTGTGGCCCGGTGACATGGCGCATTGTCATCCATAAAAATCCCATCGTTGTTTGGGTACATGAAGTCCATGAATGGCTGCAAGTGATCTCCAAGTAGCTGAACATAAGCATTTCCAGTCAATGTTCGGTCCAGTCGCACCAGAGGACCAAGTCCATGCCATGAAAAAACAGCCCACACCATTACGGAGCCACCACCAGCTTGAACAGTGCCTTGCTGACAGTTTGGGTCCATGGCTTCGTGGGGTCTGCGCCACACTCGAACCCTACCATCAGCTCTTACCAACTGAAATCGTGACTCATCGGACCAGGCCACGGTTTTCCATTCATCTAGGGACCAACCGATATGCTCACGTGCCCACGAGAGTCGCTGCAAGCGATGTCGTTCTGTCAGTAAAGGCACTCGAGTCGGTCTTCTGCTGAAATAGCCCAAGAAAGCCAAATTTCTCCGCACAGTTCTAACAGACAAGTCCCTTGTACATCCCACATTGATTTCTGCGGTTATTTGACGCAGTGTTGCTTGTCTGTTAGAATTTACGACTCTTTGCAGACGTCGCCGGTCTCGGTCGTTAAGTGCAGGCGGTCGACCACTGCGTTGTCCATGGTGGGATGTTATGCCTGAAATTTCATACTCTCGGCATACTCTTGACACAGTGGATCTGGGAATGTTGAATTCCCTAACGAATTCCGAAATGGCATGACCCATACGTCTAGCTCCAACTAACATTCCGCGTTCAAAGTCTGTTAATTCCCGTCGTGCGGTCATCATCACGTCAAAACCTCTTCACATGAATAACTTGAACAGAACTGAAAGCACTGCGCATTTATACCTGTTCTACGCGATGCTACTGCCATCTGAAAATTTGCATATTGCTATCCAATGACTTTTGTCACTTCAGTGTATACATATATATATATATAATATGGATGCCTTTACATATATTTATATATATAGTACATCCATATTTAAGCTGATTGTCGATTCGAAAAGCTTGCACATTCTGTTTAAATCACCATAGAGTCACGTCATTTTCGAAAGCAGTGAGTGCAACAAACGCCACAAGCGGGTTTGAATGTCAGCTCCTCCCGCACGGCTAGCTACAATCATTAGCCGTAAGTCTACTGAGTGGATACTGGTAACTCTTGAACTAATAAATGCTAACTGCTTTCATCTGTCAGTAAAGAGACCGCATCTTTCTCGAAAATCCCTAAATGTTTTTATAAACAAGTTATATAAAAACATTTTTTTCAAGTCAATTCCTACTTTCTTTTCACTCTATTGCAGAAAAGTTCTTTACAAATTAAGTTGAAATTTTCCTCTTACAACTGGCGCCATCTATTGCTAGATACATGCAACTTAAATGTAAAAAATAACTAAATTTAATTAATTAAATTGAATGAATGAATTAATATTTAAAAAAACTGTATTGACAACCAGTGTCATTCAGTACAATTTAAAAAAAAATGTATTCTGAACTGCAGTGGATGAACGATTGAAAATGTGAACAAGATATATAGAGGGAAAGTGTGAACTAATAGAAGGAATTGAATAATAATATACAAAAATGATAATAACAATTACTGATACAAAACAATCTTGAATTTTGATACGGATCGATACAGAAATACAAAAATATCACAGAAATGATAATAAAGATATAAGGTAATAATAATAATGCTGAAGATACTAATTATAATAATATGAAGTCTATTATGATACTGTGTCAATATATAGGGATATATATAGGGAGAGTGTGAGCTAATAGAAGGAATTGCAAAAAAAGAGCCCGGTGCTTTTTCCAGAGCCATGAATCACCACCAGGAAGTTACCTTGGCGAGCAAGACAGCTTGGCATCTTCCGAGAAGTCTTGATCTTGGCATTAAACAGTTTTTTCTTTTTCCGTTCGGGGGGAGATCGGAGATACGATCGCTCCCCATTCCTTTTTTTTTCTGGAGAATCAGCAGGTTTTAAGACAATGCGTCATTTTAGCCAGAAAGTGTTTAGCAAGAGTTAGATGTATTCGTTGATGTGTAGAATAAAAAAATTCCAGGGTCAAAATCCTTTGAAGTAACTACAGATTTAAAAGAGTCGTTTCTATTTATTGCACTGCGATCTGGAAGTGTGAAATAGATTCCCATTTAACATGTTGCTTTTATTGTAATAAATGAAAATCAGAACATTTCTAGAATTCTCATAAGTTTAGTAAGAAATTCATTCAGGGCCTGAATGGTCGAGGCCTATGGCGCTCGGTAGCACAGGTTTCGGGTTCGAGTCTCGGCGGTGACCTGGATGTTTGTAGTGGTTCGGAATCTACTTTAAGCCGTAGATCCCGGTCTCATATGGCTATAGAGCGTCACGGAGCCAAAGTCAGACTTCTACCTACGGGTGCTCCTTCACAACAGAAGCTGCTTCCTTCAACCATGAGTCCATACGGGTTCGTGGGCTTGGTCTAGATTAGATATCTACCAAGTGGGATAAGTAGCAACAACAACTCATTGTAATTGAATTGGGCCTTTTATCACAAAACTGCAGTCAAAAACTAACCTGTTTTAAAAACAGAGTAGATTCGAAGGCGACTATTACAGTTTTTTTTTTTCTCCTCGTCTGCCGTGTAGAGTTTTTCACATTTTTTTCTAATCCGACATGCAAACACGGGAATTTTCGAAACCCCTCCCATTTCCAACTCGCTCTCATCTTAGCTGCATAACAGAAAATCCGCGAATTTTTCGTGTCAACAATTCATGACCTGATGATGATTCAAAAATTTATGACAGTAACACACAATGTGTGTAATTTGCAACAGTTTACACTTTGCAGGAATATCTTCTAGTGAAACAATCAAATGAACAGATTTTTGTTCTCGCACATGTGAATGATTATGCTCTCCCATATTCAAAATTTAAACTCTTATGTGTTGTCTCTGCATTTAAATTGAGTTCTAGTGAACAGCCTACTTTAAATTTTATGCTCATTATATAAATTATTAATTGTTTCCATTCCATCGTCATATTCTTATGGAGACTTCATTCTTATTATGTCAAATATTAGTATGCGAAAATTAAATTCAAAATTTTTCGGTTATGTTAGTGCAAATGAATAGCATTATTTATATATATAAATATTTGCCAACAGAAATACCATGCTGAATATACCGGTTCTCGTAAGATCACCGAAGTCAAGCATCATTGGGCGCGGTCAGTACTTGGGTGGGTGACCACCTGGGAACACCGCGTGCCGTGGGCATTCTCAAATTTGGGACCTGAATGGCCGAGTGTCTAGCGTTCGGTGCCACAGGTTTCGGGTTTGAATCCTGGCGGGGCCATGGATGTTTGTAGTGGTTCGGAATCCACTTCAAGCCGTAGGTTCCGGTCTCCTATGACTGTAAGAGCGTCACGGAGCCAAAGTCAGGCTTCTACCTACGGGTGTTCCATCACAACAGAAGCTGCTTCCTTCCCCTTCAATCATGAGTACGTATGGGCTCGTGGGCTTGGCCAGCCAAGTGGGAAAAGAAACAACAAACAAACAACAACATATATATATATATATATATATTTATTGTATATTTTTTTGGAGGGAAAATTTATGAATAGAATAATATAAATGGCCAAATATTTAGAAAAGTTAAATTGACATTTATTTGAAGCTCAAGAAATGAACTCTTTCTTTTGAAAAGCGTCTTCTCCCTTGGCGCCCAACAGCATAGAGCTGGCGGTAAAGAGCGTCGCCGAAAACTCGCCAAGCTATCATCGCATGTGTTAAAATGCAAAGTAAAAGTCACGTGAGGAATATGTTTGACCCAAACTGAACTGGTCATTTCGATGGAGCTGTGCTGTGTTATTGTGGATTACAATTGCAAAATGTGGATAGCAGACTTGAGTAACTCTAAATGTGCTACTTGTGTTTTTTTTTTTTTTTTTTTTTTTTAATTTGTTTTTTATTTCCAATGGCAGATTACAGCAAAAAAAGAACAACGAAAAAAAAAAAAAAAAAAATACAACAACAACAAAATAATGCAACAAAACATGCTGAAACAGAGTTCATGAATCTAACAGTAATGCCAAGTTGCAGATCTTTTAGCCACTAAAAAGTGTTACCAGGTGCACCAAAGGGAGGTAGATCTTCTGCGCACCCGCGACTTGTTTGTTGTTGTTGTCTGAAATGGAATGAAAAATGCCAAGTATTTTAAGTACAAGTCCTGAAATACATGCCTAAAACAGATTCTAAATGAGTGCAATCAATACAAGCTCGTTTTTACTTTGTAACTCAAGTAAGCAAACTGACCAGCCAACGTGTCACAGTGGACAGTGTCACTTGAGGAATATGTTTGAAACACTGGTAACCCCGGTGCACGCTTTGTTCTACGACTATTCTACATTTTTTTTTCCAATGCAGCTGGCAAACACTTAGACAGCTTGGTCTTGGATGCCTTAAGGCAAGCGCTGCACAGACGTTACTCACTTTGCATTACCCAGGGGGAGCGTGTAACTTGAAGTAACGGACGCGGAGCAACAATGCCCCCGCAACGCTCTACGATCCTATTAGGACCGGGACCTACGGTTTAAAGTGGATTCCGAATCACTACACACATCCATGGCACCGCCGGGACTCGAACCCTGTAGTACCGAGCGCTAGCCACTCGGCCATTCAGGCCCTGACTATTCTACGTATGATCAAGCTTTTCAGCTTTTACTGCTCGCATCCGCTCTCTGGTGTGGAACGCGAAGAGACAAAACAGTGGAGACGAATCGCTTTCAAGAAGAAACGCATTTACTTCACGAGTGATCTACTTTTAAATTTAGACAGCGGTGAAAACAGAAAGAAAGAAAGAAAAGAAAACGAGAAAAAAGAGTTTCTCGCCAGTAATAAGTCTCGGGAAACAGAAAAACAGATAGATTACGATTGTGTAGAAACCTTCCATTACACGGCGAGACGGGGGTAAATAAAAAGATGACCCGCTGAAATAAAAGAAAATATTTCAGAAAAGCACACCAGGAGACGTTTATCTAGACTACACAAACACATTTGGGACCGAATCACAATGCTTTGACAGTCAGTGTGATTTATTTTGAATTCAATTGACTCAAATGCTGGCTGAGGTGTTACAGGCGAATGGTTCAGTCTCCTGAACTGTCTGGGTGGTGTTTAACCGTCGAAAATCGAAAACACATTCGCGGTTTTACGGTTTGTCATGAAATGCAGAAATCGTGAAAAATGTTTCACGAAGAACTCAATCACGTTTCTTACAAAAATTTTAAAGTCAATTCCTACTTTTTTTCTCTCTATTGCAGAAAGTCCTTTATAAATAATTTTCATTCATTTTTTTAAGTTTATCGGCCGTCGTCTATGGGTAGATACATGCAACTTAAATCTAAAATTAATTAATTTAATTAAAATGAATTAATATTTGCAAAAACTGTATTCACATCCAGTATCATCCAATACAAGTTCAAAAAAAATGTTTTGGAACTCGAGTGGAGGAATAAAATGTGTTTTATGATCGATTGAAAATGTGAACAAGATATATATAGGGAGAGTGCGAGCTAAGAGTAGAAATTGGAAAAAAAAAAAAAAAAAAAATTTATGAACATGATATTTTTATCTTTGAACATTAAAATTTAGTGTGCTTGTTTTATTTGGTATTTTTTTGTAATGAAATTCTAATTATATAAAAAGACGTAAATCGTATAAAAACTGACGACTTTATTATTTTCTTTGCCTTTTCTTATTTCTCTTTTATGAATCATTTTTCAAGGGTAGTGATAAAAACTTTTTGATTTGCAAAATAATATTTAAATGCTTATGCTGTTACGACATTTTTATGGAGTGTCATGGTAGACATCAGGGATTGAATTTATTTATTAAATTGGATATTGAATGCGGAACACTTCGAACACTTCGAACCTATTTTTTATTTCTTCAAAGGCTGCTCGATCGAGATAAAAAAAAGGTCCAATATCCTTTCTTTAAATAACTTTTGAATTTCAATTTTTTGTGAGCGTCCAAAACCCTTATATCGGAATAAGATTATGTTAACACAAGAGAAAAAAAGGTACTTACGTATTAACGCTACCTTGGCTTGGCGGTTTTTAAGTGTCGCCAATCTAACAGCAACAGATTTGCTGATTTTTGACGCCATTTTGTAGTGCTACAAAAATGCGTATTTGGTATTTGCCAGAAACAGAACAAGATGCAATTTTATTTTTTCAGGAGCGAAATATTTTACCAAAAAAACGAAAATTTGAAACTTTATTTTGGTAAACGTAAGTTTTGGAAATGCAATTTCAGTCAGTGTGCTTATCATGTGGGACTTAGAAAAGACAACTGGTTTGAGGGAAGCTGAATTTTAGAAACCGCCAAATCTGTAGCTGCGGTTGGCGTTCAAAAGATAACTGCGTGCGCGTACGAACAACAAGATTGCTCGTTATTGGCGCAACTGTAGCCAAGGTAGCGTTAATACGTAAGTACCGAAAAAAAATGCAAAGTTTATAAAATGTTTAGCCTGCTTTGCTTTTTCTAACAGTTTTAAAACAAACAAACAATTAAGCAGTAACAGTTGACAATCATAATACCACATTCTCGTGCAAAAGAGAGATGCCCAGTCATTTCAGCGTGATATTGAATAGCGTGAAACTTATTCGAAGATCTAATCTTCACTCTACTCATACAGCTGTCATAAAATAGAGTGCGATCCCTTATTCTAAAGAAACGGAAAGTGAGAGCGCACATCTCCCGTCCTTTTCCTACTAGAGTTGGAGCTGAATCGCCTCTTGGCGTTTTTTTTTCTGCGTGCATTTATTTAAAAACATGTTACGAAACGATTCTGAACATCCCCAGAAATTCCTCTTCTCGAGTCATATATATTTTTTCAATTCCTTCTATTAACTCACCCTCTCCCTATATATATCTTGCTCAAATGTTCAATCGTTCATAAAACACTTTTTATTCATCCATTCGAGCTCAAATGCATTTTTTTTTGAACTTGTGGTGGATGACAACACTTGGTGTCAACATAGTTTTTTCAAATATTAATTAATTCATTCAATTTAATTAATTAATTTTAGTTTTTTTTTTAGATTTAAGTTGATAGATGACGCCAGATGTAAGAGGAAAATTTCAACTTTATTTCTAAAGGACTTTCTGCAATAGAGTGAAAAAAAAGTAGGAATTGACTTTAAATTTTTTTTTTTCATATTACTTGTTTACCTATATGTTGACTCGAGCTAAATAGATACAAGGAATGTTATTTTGGTGACACATCCGATCATGCTATGAAATAGAATAAAACATGACAACACGATTCTATAAATAAATATTTTATCTTGTAATCCTTTCAAAAGACGCATGAAAATTTATGAATAGAATTTTTAAAGTTAAATATTTAGAAAAATGAAATTTACACATATTTATAGCTAAAAACAGGAACCCTTTCTTTAGAAAATAATTGTGGGATCGCAGAAATTTTTCTCCTCTCGCGCAGAGTAGTAATGGACGACAATGAAGCTGTAATCGCTGGTGCTCAACTGCAAAACTCTGAAGTATATGCCTAAATGTAATGCTAAATCAGTGCAGCGTACTACAGTGTCCAAAAAGTAAAACCCGTTTTCAATTTAAAATTCCCGGTTCTTATAGAAAATTCAATTTTTTCTTTCTTTTTTTAGGTTGCTGGCACTGTCCTTGACATCTGTGTGAAATTTCACGTCAACATATTCATTAGGGCCAGAGTTACGCTTGGCTTTGTGAGACGACAAAACTGATTCCGGCAATTTTTGAAATGACCGAATCTATTTTGGGCCTCAAACGCGTCAAATCTCGATTGGTACCGAAAACACTGAATGAGCCAGCTCACACTGCATTGATTCTTCGTGACTTTGTTGCCAAATTGCCAATGTCAACCATCATATTCACACCGTGCGACTTCTGGTTATTCCCTAAACTCAAAAGACCCCTCTAGGGACACCTTTTTTGAATCGATTGAAGAGATTCGACGTAAATGGGTTTGAAGGCTTACGATGACTTTTTAGCGTGCATTGAGGATTGGAAAGAAACTTTGGCATAAGTGCCTTGTGTCCGTAGGGGATTACTCTGAAGGCGATGAAATAAATTTGGAAGAATAAGTATAAAATTTTTGAAAAAAAAGTAATTGATCTTACTTTTTGGGCACAGTAGTATTCCACAGTGCACTATAAGCTTGTTTTCTCTCTGTGACGCAAAGTGACCAGTCATCATCTCACTTCTGACAGTGGAAAGTGCCTGGACAGTAGCGTACCGATTACGGAGCACCAAGCCAATATGGAAATACCCCTTAAACCTCCTCATCTTAATCCATAGATGGAATTTACGATTTTAATTGGCTGCTTAATGTTAGTAAAGGTGTCAGAATGGCCGAGTGGACAGCGCTCTGGCGCTCGGTACAACAGGTTTCGGGTTCGAGTCGCGGCGGTGCCATGAATGTTTGGAGTGGTTCGGAATCCACCTTAAACCGTAGGTCCCGATCCTAATAAGATCGTAGAGAGTTGCGGGGGCATTGTTACGCCGCGTGCGTGGCTTATCTTTAAGTTACACGCGCCCCCTGGGTAGTGCAAAGTGAGTAACGTCTGTGCAGCGCTTACCTTAAGGCATCCGAGACCAAGCTGTTTAAGTGTTTGCCAGCTGCATTAGAAAGAAAAAAAATTTTAGTAATGAAAAAATAACAAGATAAAAATTTCTAAAATTAAATAAATGGTACTCAAAAAAAAAATAATAATAATAAATAAATTAAAGATACTAAAAATGAATAAAATTAAAATAAAAATTAAAAATAAAAGAATTTAAATTTAAATTCGGTGCACTTAGGGATGGAGACGCGAATGCGACAGTCTCGTAAGCAGTATGTCAAACTGGCAGCCCCGATGCTCCCTCCATTCTGCGGGTCAGTTCCTTTTCTCTCAAAAAACAGAAATTATTTCATTAATTCCTCTTCGAGAACTACTTGCTGGCTAGAAAAACACGTGTGACTTATACGGTCATTATATTTAATTCCTTCTATTAGCTCACACTCTCCCTCTAGATATCTTGTTCACATTGTCAATCGTTCATAAAAATTCATCCACTCGAGTTCACGTGCGTTTTTATTGAACTTGTAGGGGAGGACACTGGATGTGAATACAGTTTTTTCAAATGTTAATTCATTCATTTTAGTTTTTTTTAGATTTAAGTTGCATATATCTACCCATAGATGGCGCCAGATATAAGAGGAAAATTTCAACTTTATTTCTAAAGGACTATTCTGGAAAATAGTGAAAAAAAAAAGTAGGAATTGACTTGAAATTTTTTTTTATATTGCTTGTTTTATGTGATTTTCTAGAGAGATGCAGTTCAAAAAATTCTTTTTATTCATGCACTCAACTTCAAATACATTTTTTGAAACTTGTAGTGGATGACACTGGATGTGAATACAGTTTCTTCAAATATAGATTTATTCATTACATTTAATTCATTCATTTAATTTTTTTTTAGATTTAAGTTGCGTGTATCTACCCATAGAGGGCGCCCAATAAACTTAAAAAAGGAATGAAAATTATTTGTAAAGGTCTTTTCTGCAATAGAATGAAAAAAGAGTAGGAATTGACTTAAAAATTTTTTTTTTTTGTATATTACTCGTTAATATCAGTTCAATCTGCAAATTATGGATGCATTGTTATGTTTCTGTTGGCTCAGCGTAGGTTGGACATTTTCTTGACGCCCTGTTTAGGAAGACCTCTTTCCTGCCTCCTTCAGACCAACGGAAGGACCTTCTGACTAACGGATTTATGGCAGACGCACCACTTTCTTGAGGCCTGCATCATCCAACATTCATTATACTCCAAAATATAAAATGGGTCATTTTATTAATAGGTCCATAAATTAAATTAATAAATAATTAATCACCCCATTAAAATTGAGTGGGTTTCCTCATTCAATTTTATTAATAATTCATTTTATTTCCTTAGACATTTCTCCGGCAGTCTAATATGAAGTGGTTGACAGATGACACACATCGTTAAACTTCTGTTCTGTGCATTTTTAGAGGACAAAAGTACTTTTCGCAATAAATAAAGAGAAAAATTAAAAATAAAGTGCTTTTTTAAAATATGAAAAAGAGAGAAAGAAAAATTAAAAAATAAAGAGCTTTTTTAAAAACTAAAGAGTTTCCAAGGAGTTGATAGGAGTCCTATTTCATTTGGTTAACGGGCAAAATAATTTTCAAATAGGAAACCATTCCCGGTTTTGCTCCATAAGAATTATTTTCTGCTGACTTCAAACTAACTTACCTCACTAAAAGTTTTCATTTTTTTTGTGACAAATCATTTTTATTTCAACTTGCACATTTTCATTTTCCTAATTGCCTTTATTCAAGATTAAAACAACTTCTAAAAATCCAACATAAACAACAGAATTAGAACCCATAACTGAACCCTAATAGTTACACCGTATAAAAGAGCACAATCTATCGAAATAAATTAGTTCCTTTTTTATTGTTAATAAAAAAGGGAAATGAGAGTGTTAAACCAATTTTCAACTAATATCTTGGGGTGTGAATGTCTGCTTCCGTATAGTAACTCAAAGTAGACGCTGTGATTTGGGCGAATAAAATGCCGAACACCTCATTAAGAAATAAGAGTTGCACAAAAGTGTCTTCGCACGAAGTCGTGACCATCGGATCACCGCGCGGCAAATATAGTATATTTCGGGACAACTACTTCTACAGCATAAGAAGGTGGTCAATTTATTCTGCCAGGAAATACTCTTTTTCTATGTTTTGTTTTCGAAGGTAAGAAAAAAACACAAGTTGCCTATAAAAAGTAAGAATAAATGAAATTAGAATAAAATGACTATGCATGTTTAAGAATAATTATCCAAAATTGATAGGCTAGTCAGTAATAGATATAAATACACATTCTTTAAAGTCATAATTTATTAAAGGTTATAATCATTATTTTTAAATTCTCTTAAAAGTATAGTACCACTACCAGGGCCGGATTTAGATGAAAAGAGGCCCTAGGCTATTCCACTTAGGCCCTTTCACCTACCATTTTTAAGTTTGTAAATTGCATACTTATTTGGACATTTATTCTCGGCACCCTATAGAGTACTTGTAACAATAACTCATCAAACAGAACACAACGCAACATTTACAAAGAAACAAAACTCAAATAATAAAAATCTTTGAGTACGAAAATAAAATGTGTACTACAAATGAACCTGTTTTCTATCAAATTAAATTAAATAGATTCAATGCATTGAAGATTAAAGCACATTCAATTCAGATAAATTTATTTCTTAACTTCTCCTTATTTTCGATTCAGTGTTTGAGTGTTTACTGTTTTGAGAATAGTGTCATTCTAATTGTGCTAACCATTTGAATGTAGGCCCCTCTTGATCTTGAGGCTCTAGGCTGAAGCCTAGTTAGCTTAGAGGAAAATCCGGCCATGCCCATGAAGTGTTGGAAAACAGCAAATTGGACAGATTCAAGAAGATGGGAGTTGTAGGATAGGAAATGCCATTAAAGAGGTATTTTCATAGGCATAAAAATAATTTTGATTTTTAATACCTAAAATTTTAGACGACACTATATTAAGTGAAACACTAGACGAAAAAAAAATTCACACTAACTATTTTACTTTTTTAATTCCTACTATAGTTCACACTCTATATATATCTGGTTCAAATTTTCAATCGTTTATAAAATACTTTTTATTCATCCACTCAACTTCCAATTCCTTTTTTTCTTTCTTAAACTTGTAGTGGATGACACTGGATGTTGATACAGTTTTTTCAGATCATAATTATTCATTCATTAAATTTAATTCCTTCATTTTAGTTTAATAGGGGAGATGTGAGATATTAAGATATTTAGCAGGATGTAAATTTAGGAATGTCTTTTTCAGATTCTTTTTTCATTCTGGGTTGTAGTCTGAGTCGAGGAGGGAACAAAATTGAAAATGAAGCATGTGAATAAATGAGTGAGAGAGATGGAAAGTGTGTATGTGAGAGAGAGACAGAGAATTTTTTCTAACTTAAAAAAATGAATGAAAATTATTTATAAAAGACTTTCTGCAATTTAGTGAAAATAAAAGTAGGAATTGACTTAAAAATTTTTTTTTTTTTAAATTACTTGTTTTCTCTACGAAGCTTTCCGCCGTGTGTATCTGTCTGGCACCCCTAACAAGTAATCGATTCGTCCGTTAAACCATTAGACTGGAATGTTTTGCCTATATTAAATTCTTAATTTGATTTATTAACAAATTGGTAATTCCATGATTACATTTGTTAAATTCATTTTTTTGTGTGTATGTGTGTGTAAACACACATAATGAAATTCAAAAGCACAATAAAATCCTTTTAAGAAAATGAAATTCTATAAGTTTAAAAAATAAGATAGTGCTCTAAAGCGACTGTACATTGAATGCAAAAGATTTAAAAACATCAAAATAGAAATGAATGTGTGAGGTACTACTTCTTATTTTAAAAATAAATTTAATTGAACATAAACTTACAATTTAAAAAAAAATGGACGGAAACTTTTCACAGTGGATTATTTGAACCCACCAGTTATTATGAATGGCTGATAGTGCAGACAAAAGAAAGCACAGAGTGACCCCTTTTTCACATTCATTCTAAAAGAATATTTTGAAGTAAAAAAAAAAACTGTGATTAGGAATAAAATATTTTCTAATGGGAAATTTAAAAGATTGGGTGACCTATAGAGTTTAAAAAATATTGACAATAAATAAATTACTTTTTACGATTATAAATCGGAAAAATATCACACCAGTAAAAAAAAGATCGATTCATAATAATTCATTAAGGTTTTTTTGCCCATTTTATTTAAAAACTTTATCTTCTTTCAATACACTATTCAATCACTTGAACGTTATAAAAGTATGGAATCAATAAATTATCAGTATGAAATAGAACAAACCTTTTGGATTAATAACTGGCCTATTTTTTTTAAAGACATACACTTAATAACTGGGATTTTTTTTCATTCGTTAATAAACGAACATTTGATTACCAAAATTATTTTGAACTTCAGGAGAAATTCTAGATTTGAATACGATCTCTGCAAAAAGGGGGGAAAAAAACTCCCTCATTTTTTTTTTAAATTGAAATCTTGGAAATAAATGTATGATATCCACCTCAAACCATTTAATGGGCCCACATTGGAACTCAATTTCTATTGCAGCCCAATCACGCTTCGCTACAACAACAAAACAAAAAAAGAGGGGGGATGAATTGGACAGCCGACATCGATTCATCAGACGATAATCTGTTTCGAAGTTCTTTTCCATAAATGATCTCTCGTTTTTAAACCCGCGGTGACACTTCCCGATTCGCTCCATTCTCCTCTGCTCAACACCTTTCGTCCAGAGAAGCGAAATATTCCGCATTTAATTCGGCTACTGGAAACGAATTCTATTCTTCTACAATACATCCAGGGCCGGATTTTCTAACTGTAAGCTAACTATAGACTAACTAGGCTTCGGCCTAGGGTCTCGAGATCAAGAAGGGCCTGCATTCAAATTGTTAGCAAAATTAGAGTGACACAATTCTAAAAACAGTAAACACTGAATCGAAAATAAGGAGAAATTCTGCACATGTGACACATAAACAAACATTGAATTTGCTTTAATCTTCAATGTATTGAATATATTTCATTTAATTTGATAGAAAATAGGATAATTTTTGTTGCATATTTTATTTTCGTGGGCAAATTTTTATTATTTGAATTTTGTTTCTTTGTAAATGTTGTGTGTTATGTTAGTTGAGTTATTGTTACAAGTACTATATAGGGTGCTGAAAATTTGTGTCCAAATTATTCCAAATGCCCAAATCCAAAAGTTTCTTGACTTTTTATTTATTTATTATCCGTGCCACAATTTTTTATAAAGATGAGTACCCATCACAACATGTTTCATTTAACATATTGATATATATCACAGTAAGATGATGTGTTTTATTACCTCTCATGTAATTCACAAACTTAAAGAATGGGAGGTGAAAGGGCCTCATAAGTGGAATAGCCTAGGGCCTCTTTTATCTAAATCCGGCCCTGAATACATTAAATATGATTCGACATACTCTTTAAGAATATACTTCAGTTCACCGATCCAAACAATAATATAAGTAGAACTTGGAACTACACGATTTTGTTCTGTAGTTTTTTTTTTTTTTTTTTTTGTTCGAACATTTCTTAACCCTTAGAGTGGGTCATTGCAAAACGAACAAAAATTAGTTAAAAAAGATCGGATTTTAATTATTACCAGGAGACTATTAATAGATAAAGATCTTCTTCCCCAGCTAATTGTTAGCTACCTCGTCTTGTAGGTCACTGGGAAGAAGCGTTAGCATTAATGATGCCTCCTTTTTGTGTTTTGTTATGAGTTATAGAATGTTTCTGGCGCTTCGGTGTCGAGATAAAATCTTTAGAAAAATCTAAATTTGTGTTTGTGGTTTTTTTAATGGGAGATGAATGAAGCGTTTTTAAACTGATCGCAATCTGGAGTCTGCCCATTATGCTATCTAGATTGCAGATCTATTTAAATGGATGAGAATGAGTTGTATACAAACTTTTTTAATATTCAAGTTTTTTCTTCTTCGTAATTGTGCCTAATCTATGAACCCAGTAACCCTCAGTATCTGAACACGGGTCAATGTTTTGTATAGAAAAAGAATTAACATAGAAGAGAAAGAAATCTGAGAACACAACCCTTTATTAAATAAATGAGGTTGATTTACAAATTGCGAGGTAATTATCTTCATATATTTGACACCTGATTCGCCTTCCTCTTTTTTTAATTTTTGTATTTTTTTCACTTAACATTATTGTCATTTGTATTGTGTCTCCTTCGTGCTATCGGAATATGTCGATCGATGTGTTTTTGTCTTGTGTCCACTCATCTAGAGAGGAGAAATCACACAGTTTATAATGTGTAACGAAGTAGGCCTGCATGGCCGAGTGGCTAGTGCTCTGGCGCTCGGTACCACAGATTTCGGCTTCGAATCCAGACGGTGCCATGGATGTTTGTAGTGGTTCGGAATCCACTTTAAACCGCAGGTCCCGGTCTAACAGAATCGCAGAGCATTGCAGAGGTATGTGAGTAACGTGGTGCACTCCTTGCCTTAAGGCAAAAACGACAACTGTCTAAGTGTGTTTGATAACTGCATTAGAAAAAATAATAATAAAATAAATTAAAGTCATGAACGTAGCTATTCTTGATGAAGCTATCTTCAGGATGGTATGATTAATTTATTTTGGATTTTGCTGATTTTCCTGACATCTTGTTTCTTACTTTGTTTTTTTATAGATAATTATGCCCTGTTTGCTAGCATGTTTACGCGTCGGAACTTGAGATTTTTTTTTTTGAAGGGACTAAATGCGAGGTATTTTAGAGTTTATGCATATGCCATATGGTTTTGTAGTATAATTTTTGTTTCTGCTAAGCCCATTAAAATTCACTCAATAACGAATACTGTTGGGCTTACTGTTTGGGTTTCTAAATAATTATTTGTCCGCTTATATATATATATATATATATAAGCGGACAAATAATTATTTCATACATTTATTTCATAGTTATTCTATATATATATATATATATATAGAATAACTATGAAATAAATGTAACGTTGGTTTATCGTTCTTGGAAGAAAATGTTTTGTGAGAAAATGACTGCTATTTTTCATTTCTTACTAATAGTTCATACTCTCCCTATATATATATATCTTGTTCAAATTTTCAATCGTTCATAAAATACTTTATATTCCTCCGTTCCAGTTCAAATGCATTTTTTTGAACTTGTAGTGGTTGACACTCGATGTTAATGCATTTTTTTTCAAATAGTCATTCACTAATTAATTCATTAATTTTAAATTTATATGGGAGAAAAAAATTTCTCTTATACAAGATATTTAGCAAGATATAAATTTAGGAATAAATACCGTCACTGGAAAAAAAATTTCTTTTTTCATTCTGGGTTCTAGTCTGAGTGAAGGAGGGAACAGAATGGAAAATGAAACATGTGAATAAATGAGTGAGAGAGATGAAAGGTGTGTGTATGTGTGAGACAGAGAGAGAATTTTTTCTAACTTCAAAAATGAATGAAAATTATTTATAAAGGACTTTTCTGCAATAGAGTGAAGAAAAAGTAGGAATTGACTTTAAATTTTTTTTTAAATTTCTTGTTTGTTATGAAACTGAAAAATTGATTATTTCAATAATAATTTCTGCACCATTCCAATAGTTGATTTTAAACAATACAAGTTTTTCATAACTTTGAGGATTTGCTCGTCCAAACGTTCACGTTGAAATTTTTAATTTTAATTGATCATGGAATCGAGCCCTATTCTAAATAGTGAATAATAAATAATATCTTGTAGAATGCATACTAATTGCTAGCATTGCCTTTAATTTTTGAAATGCACATTTATGTTTGTAAATAAATATTCTTCTTTTTATGTGAGATTCTTAAAAAAATCACTTCTCATTTTTTTGCTTACATTTTTCTGTTTCTAAAGTTTTCCAAATAGCTTTGATAGGAATGATTTAATAGAAGTTTTTAACATAGAATATGTTTCATAACGATTCACTGGTTAAAAAAAAAAAAGAAGAAGAAAAAAAAAAAAGATATTTCATAATTTTGAAACAAAATTTCTCACGGTACGTAAAAAAATTTAAATATTTTATTGCTTAAACTGTTGAAAATGGACATGCTAATGTCCTATTAAAGGGACACGTTCATTACACTATCAATTCAATTAAACAGTTATCTTTCAATAAAGAAAAAACGATATATTAATTAAAATAATATCTCAATCGAAAACACGGACACATACATAATGTCTTTTGTGTTTTATGTATCAAATATACAATAATGTTTTTTTTTTAATTGAAGACAATAAATTCCGCATAGGATATCCTCTTTTATTTCGTAGCCCTTTGTCTCAACATTTCTGCAGCCATTGTTTGTTCAGTAAAACTTTCTTTCCGTCCTAAAACGAATTTAACGGATATTAAAAAAGAAATAGAAATGGCGTCGCTTTTTTATTCCGAAATCTGATCACGTTTTTTTCAGGGATGGACCGATAACTCCCCTTCGCAAAAAGTGCCCAGACTGTGAGTCGTGTGAGTCACTTTTGGAACCTTCCAAAGTATTGTGCAACGGAAGAAACGTGTGTATTCTAAAAACGATAATAACGGCAAACCAGACAGATGGGACGTTTATTTATTCTTTTGTTTTATTGATATGATCGTCTGACCTATTTTATGACATTGTCATATGCGAACTCAGCATACTATGAAATAATGGTGAATCATTTATGTGGTGGTTTATCTGAAAAATTTTTCTTCTTCCTATTAGAAAAAAAGACTTTCTGTCTGAAAATGGAATAATTAAAAATAATAAAATAATAATATCAATTTAGATAATTAAAAATTTGATGTTGATACATTGACGAGAAATGTTCTTTTTTTGCAATTCCTGCTATTAGTTCACATTCTTCCTATATATATCTTTTTCACATTTTCAATCGTTCATAAAAATACTTTTTATTCATCCATTCCAGTTCAAATACATACATACAACTTGCAGTGGATGACACTTGATGTTAATACAGTTTTTTCAATTAGTAATTCATTCATTAAGTTTAGTTTTTTTCTCAATCCCTTCTATTAGCTCACACTCTCCCTATATATATATCTTGTTCACATTTTCAATCGTTCATAAAATACTTTTTATTCATCCACTCACGTTCAAATATATTTTTTTGAACTTGTAGTGGATGACACTAGATGTTAATACAGTTTTTAAAAATATTAATTCAGTAATTAAATTTAATTCATTAATTTTAGTTTTTTTTTGGATTTAAGTTGCATATATCTACCAACAGGTGGCTCCAGACAAATTATTTATAAAGGACTTTCTGCGATAGAGTGAAAAAAAAGTAGGAATTGACTTTAAAATTTTCTTTGTTATATTACTTGTTTTCTACGTACGTCGTTGTAAAACGTGACATTTTCTAAAGCATAAAAAAAAAAAAAAAAATGATCATCCAGTTGAGTTTTTCTTTCTGGTATCCTCCGCATTCATAAAGTGAAAATTGCTGCAGAGGAGGAGTTTTTAACGTAGATGTTAATAAACAAGGATTCACATATATTTCATAACAGTAACACATTCGGAGCATTTCTAAGTGAAAACATTTCCCATTTTCCCCTCATCAATTTTAAAATTTGATCTTTCTTACTAAAACAGTTAAATTTAAACAAATTTATTGCAAAAAAAAAAAAAAAAAAAAAAAATAAAAAAAATAAAAAATAAATAAATAAATAAATAAATTAATGAATCTTTGATTGATGGCATTAAAATGCCCTATTGTTTTTATAGAGAGCGATTCAATTCTTATTCAATAGTTATGATTGCATTTAAGGACTGGTTGACTCCTATTCATTTAATTACTAGTTAATTTTTTTTAATCGAATATTCTAATGTTGCATAAAAAAATGTTAATCACTACTAAAAATAAACTGAAAAAGTAAATATCAAGACTATAATAACCAGAAGTGGACACCAGGAATCGGCATACATATAATTCCCGCCTCTTTTATAAGAGCAGTTTTCATTTTTCACAAATGAGAATTCATGTTACAATTAGATATTAGAGAGTTTTTGGATAACGTTTTTTTTATCGTCCGGTATTTTTTTCTCCCTAGCGCACATGCTCATATGAAATTGCGCATGCTATCTGTAATAATGTTTCCTATGAGCATGCGCGCTAGGGAGAAAAACATACCGGACGATAAAAAAACGTTATGCAAAAACTCTCTATTAAGGAGGCCATTCCATTGTATCCTTCAATAATACAACCTTTAACAACGACAGTGACTACTTTATCAGCACATCAAGTCGATGTTGAGAGATCTCACCACTTAGGCTTCAAAAAAGCTCGATCTTTAAGTAAGACCAACCATGGAAGATCTCAAGAGTCCATTAAGATTGAATGTTTTATAAATAGATAATGTGGGCTTAAAATCTATCCTTTTATTTTGCTTGTCTTTGGCTATTCTGTAATACTTTGGCACCTGTTCAACAGGTACCGTTATTTTTACTGTAAATATTCCCTTTATAAGCATATTTGTAGTACAATAGTTATCTTTTAAGTGAGTGCAAACACTACACCTTTAAAATGACAAGAAGAAAATGGTTTGTTATGATGAAGTTGATTTTATAGATAGACGAGTTGAACGAAAGTCATTGGATTCATTTGGCATATTCTATTGAATCCATTTGTAAAGAATTGAGTGTATAAAATTACTGAAAAAAAAATCGAGTGTCAGGAAACACCCTAAAAAAATCCCATTCAGAAGACAGAAATGTTTTGACTCACTTCCAAATAGTTCAAAAACGAAATAAGATAAAACGGAAGTAGGCAAGTTAAAAAAAAAAAAAAAAAAAAGGAAGAAAATGTGAACTGCAAATATAATCTAATAAAAGCATAAAAAGATTAGAATTTATTGGCTTTTGTGTGTGTGTGTGATTGTAAAAACGAAAGAAAACAGCCTTTTAATTTCCATATGGGCCTGAATGTTTGTAGTTGTTAGGAATCCACTTTAAACCGTAGGATCCGACCTCATAGGATCGTAGAGTGTTGTGGAGGTATTGTTACTCGGCGTCCACAGCTTATCTTCTAGCTACACACACCTCCTGGGTAGTGCTAAGTGCGTAAGCTCTTGCCTTAAGGCATCCAAGACAACTGTCTAAGTGTTTGCCAGCTGCATTAGAACAAAAAACATGAGTCTAATATGTAATAAATTATAAAATATTCCAAAAACTAAGCAAACTGCTTGAGTGCCCTTTTGGTGCACTTATTTTTTGCACTGATCTATTCAAGAGCCCCAGTTCTTAGAGAAAGCTTTTCGTTTAAATTTATTGCAAATCTAACAGGAATGAATGGTGATTATTCTTTCAAATCGCATAAAAATGGGCGTAGACAAGTCGTAAAATAATTTTATGTTTAAGTGTCTAATCACAAAAAGAAACCGGCCTCCACACTGCAACCGGATTCTCGGAGATAGCACTGGCCGGATTTTCCTATAGGCTAACTAGGCTTCAGCCTAGGGCCTCAAGATCAAGAGGGGCCTACATCCAAATGGTTAGCAAAATTAGAATGAAAACAGTAAACACTAAAAACAGTAAACACTAAAACACTGAAGAAAAAATAAGGAGAAATTCTACACATATGACTCATAAACAACATACATTCGACATATTCTTTACGAATATTCTTCAGTTCACTTATCCAAACAATGGTATAAGTAGAACTTGGAACTACACGATTTTGTTCTATGGTTTATTCTTATAGAACACATTAAATATGAATCGACATATTCTTTAAGAATATACCCATCAAAAAATGGTATAACCTATCCAAACAATGGTATAAGTATGGTTTACCTATCCATAGTATGGCCCTGGAGACAGCGAGCCCTTCTATGCGAGCCCTTCCAATATCGGATCCAATAAACACCTCGTCGATCCACTTCCTCTTCCCACCTACAAACCCCACATCCAAAAAAAAAAAAAAAAAGAAAAGCGAAACGTTGTAGTACTTGGAGGACAACAATGGCTCCACAGAACCAGCAAAGCGTGATATCACGGTTCCGCAAATGACCTTCCCGATTGCTTGTTAATGGCCAACAAGAAATCGGGCTGTCCCAACAATGGCAAGGGGGGTGTCCCAACAATGGGAAGCGATTTTTCGTTTTTCCACCGTGGCTTGCTGGTTGCTGCTGCCGCTTTGCATTTTGTTGCCGGGCGACAGGAAGAGCTGTTTTGTGGGGCTTTATTGTTATTTTATAGATCTGTTACAGGGTTGTTTTTTTAATTGTGGACGTACGGCTGTGTCCACACTGGGGAATTGAATTTAGGCTGCAGTTTATGATCAGGATACGTCCTTTTGTAAAGAAAAAAAAGTACATTCGGAATATACTATACTTGAGGAGAGCAACTACAGGAAGGATTTCATTAAAAATCAGCATCGGTTCCATGAAAGATTCTTTTCTCTCATGTAATCTGCTGCCTCGCTATAAAGTCTCCCCTTCTGACTTTGTAAAACCTGTTTCTGTTCTAAGCACTTTGAACTGAGGTTCCTAAAACGGCAGGGGTGCAGCAGATTCAAATTTACGGGTTCCTGATATGTGTAACCGAGTTTTTGCACCTCATTTTTTCACCTTCGATTAGCTCACACTCTCCCTATCTATATCTTGTTACAATTTTCAATCGTTCATGAAATGCTTTTTAATCATCCGCTCAAGTTCAAATACATTTTTTTGAACTTGTAGTGAACGACACTGGATGTGAATACAGTTTTTTCAAATATTAATTCAGCAATTAAATTTAATTCATTCATTTTAGTTTTCTGTAGATTTAAGTTGCATGTATCTACCAATAGATGGTTCCAGATGTTAGAGGTAAATTGCAACTTTATTTATAAAGGACTTTCTGTAATATAGTGAAAAAAAAGTAGAAATTGACTTAAATTTTTTTTATATCACTTGTTTTTTAAAATAGATCCATCTCTCCCTCCGATTCAGTGGAAGGTATTCAAAGTTATCTCTTTGCACTCATTGTAAGGTATTCAGCATTATCTATTCATTGAAAAGTAAACATTTTTTACTCCTTAGATATTCAGCATTATCTATTTTCTCTTTTTGGGATATATTCAACATTAACTTTTCATAAGAAGGTATTACACGTTGCTTCTTCTCTGTGAGCAAGTCGGTCTGTTTAGCCTAATACGTGCACAAGATGACCGTAGAACGGCAAACCAACCCAAACCAAACCTGTGAGGAAGTACTTCACTCTTTTAAAATATATGCAACCCGCATTAGAGGTATATCTACCAAACCCAATCAAAACAAAGAAAGATTTCAAAATTATCTAAAAATTAAGTTAATTAAGCTAAAAATTAAGTCCAAATTAAGTTCTAAAAATTATCATGATTCTCCGTGGTACATCAAGAACTCACAGAGATCTTAACATCGAACTTATCGATTTCAATACCCACCAAGTAATCTATTCAACAACGTAATCAATCGTCCAAATGAAGGCATAAAGCATCTTTGCACATAACAATGGAAGACTTCAATTCACTTTGTCAATAGGATCTATCTATTCGTTCTCCATAGCTTTTCTTACTTATATCACTAGCAAATTTCAACACAAAATTCTACTTTAACCATCTCAGCAATTACTCAATCGCACCCGAAAAGTTTCTTTTGCATTCACTGCTCTCTGTTATTTTCCGCATTTTTCAATTATATTTGTATCTCACCAGGTTCCACATTCTGACAAAAAATTGGTGGTCCTTCACCTGGAATTTTCCTTCCTTCCAGGAAGGACTTTCAATCTAAAAACATACAGAAATTTAAAATAGAAATATTTTATTTCAGTTCCTACTATTAGTTCACATTCTCCCTATATATATCTTGTTCACATTTTCAATCGTTGATGAAATACTTTTTATTCATCCACTCGAGTTCGAATACATTTGTTTTTTTTTTAACTTGCAGTGGATGACACTGAATATTACTTCAGTTTTTTCAAATATTAATTCATTCATTCAATTTAATTCATTCATTTTAGTTTTTTTTTTAGAATTAAGTTGCATATATCTACCAATAGATGGCGCCAGATGGAAGAGGAAAATTTCAACTTTATTCATAAAGGACTTTTCTGCAATAAAGTGAAAAAAAAAGTAGGAATTGACTTAAATTTTTTTATTTTTTTTATATTACTTGTTGAAAAAATAATTCGAACATTATTGTAAAGCATTTCTTCCGGATGAGAAGGCAATGAAAAATCCAGTAAATTATATATATATTCTGGACGCTATTGCTTCTTTTAAGCAAGTTAGACAATAGTAATTATTATTTGCACATGAATACATCTTAAATAGTAGAAGTTGCATTAATCTGATAGAAACTTGTTGTTTGGAAAAGAATGCGTCTCTATTAACTTATATCATCAGACTCTTGGCTCATGAAATTATGATGCATCATCAGACAAAATCTGTCTTAGTACTCTTAAACAAGAATAGTTAATAATAATTAATATTGTTAACCAAATAAAATATAAGATCATTTGTATGTTATGCAAGATAGCAGGCTTTTTATTATTGTTAGATTAAAAGCAAACGACGTTGCTAATGATGAGTCGATTCATGTTGAATTGAACTATAGCTAATAAAAAAAAACTAAAAAACGAACTCAAGGAAAGACATACGTCGGAAATAGTAATAGTAAAAATGCAATGGGATAACATACATTTGATTATGATCCAGAAATATTTAACAGAATAATCTTTCTTATGGTGGGGTTTATATTACTTTACAGATCATTAACGTATGAAGGAATGTAAGCAACTACAAAGAAAAAAAAAAAGATCTTCGATACTTTTATTAACCTTAGCATTTTAAAAACTAACATTCTATTCTTGATTCAAAGATATTAACAAAGAGATTTTAAAGTAACGCTATATCCAGGGCCGGATTTTCCTACAGGCTAACTAGGCTTCAGCCTAGGGCCTCCAGATCAAGAGGAGCCTCCATTCAAATTGTTAGCAAAATTAGAATGACACTATTCTAAAAAGCAGTAAACACTAAATCGAAAATAAGGAGAAATTCTACACATATGAATAATAAACAAACATAATAAGTAATTTTCACACTTAAAAATGGGATGTGAAAGGACTTCATAAGTGGAATAGCCTAGGGATCTTTTTATCTAAATCCGGCCCTGACTATATCCCAACAATTGATATGGATGTTAAAAATGTTTGGCTTGAGAAACATCGTGCTTTTAATTTCCAGAAGAATCCTCCAAAACTGAATATTCACGAGCCATGCAAACGGCGCTGGTTGGGAAACAATCTCAGCCCCGAGCAGAAGAGGACGAAGGATTCTGCGAATCTTGATGTCTATGTGATTGACATCTCAGGCTTCAAAAAAAATGATCTATCCGTCTATCCATCCTAAGTGATAGATGACCCATTCAATCCAAAATCTGTTTTGATTTAGTGTTTGACAGCTTAGACTGAATTGTATTTCATTAAAAAAGAAAAAAAGTCTCCGACTCATATTGATATCTCAGTTTTGACAAGGAAGTTGCTCTTTGCCAACTTATTTTTCTACACACATAAGTCCATTGGCTGGAAAGTGCCTCCGTTCGAAACGAGGAAATGGAATCAACCGCCTAATTATGGAGGCAAAAGTAGGATTGTACTGAAGCAGTTCTAGTAGTTCATCCTGATGAATGCTGAGTCTGTTACATCCATGCCACTGTGTTATTCAACATGCCTTTCATCTTGAAATTGTAGCAGAATGTTGTTTTACTGTGAGAAGCCTATTTGAAATGTGTTTCATTTCATATCAGCAGTTATCTTTTAGCATAGAATCGAATAATAGAATTTCATTTTGATAAAATTCAAAAAATAAGAAAAATCTCTCTATAATAGAGCAATGCTGCCAGTTTCGAGAAATAGGAAAATTTCTTTACGACAAAGGACAGGGTGAAATTTTAATAGAAAACATCATTTTTCAAAATTTTTATTCAAATATATATATGCACCTTCTCCTGAAAATCAACAGAAGGACTTTCTGATCTGCAGATTTATGGGCCAAGGATCTTTGGGTAATTTTTGTTTGTAAAATGCCAAATTTTGTTCAACTAGGTCGAAAACACAACACGGTACAGACAAGACCGTGAGGTTGGCTCTAATTTATTTTCATAAGAATTTGTAATAGAGTGGGCCTGAATGGCCGAGTGGCTAGCGCTCTGGCGTTCGGTACCACAGGTTTTTGGGTTCGAGTCCCGGCAGTGCCATGGATGTTTGCAGGGGGTTCGGAATCCACTTTAAAACCGTAGGTCCCGGTCTAACAGGATCATATTGTTACTCCGCGGAGGGATATTGTTACTCCGCGTCCGTAGCTTATTTTCAAGCTACACGCACCTCCCGGGTAGTGCTAAGTGAGTAACCTCGGTGCAGCGCTTGCCTTAAGGCATCCAAGACAATTGTCTAAGTGTGTGCCAGCTACATTAGAACGAGAAAAATTTTTTTTTAGTAGAGTAAATAACTCTATTGCTACAATGTATTTAGATTATTTTTCTCGAATAAGAAGAAATTAAAAAAAACAGATACATAAATAATAGGTTTCCCTTATTTAATTCCGAATTCAATGAAAAAAAAAAAAAAAAGTGCGAACCACTGAATTACTTTGCAGCGTAACTAGATGTGACCAGTTTCCGGAGTTATTTACGTGAAAGCTAATAAAAAGAATGAAACATGTTATTTTATCCCAGTAATTCTGCATTTCTATTTTTATTCTCAAGGAAACACTGTAATCAAGAGCATTGCGGGAGTCCCTTTTCCACAATGTGGGGAACCCACGTGCAATAACGTAACCCTTTGTCTGAGTGGGTTCAAGTCCGCAGTGATCTCCGAACAATGCCAGTTTTCCGCACACATGAAAGCCTCCAATCAAGACATTGATCCAGATATTGAGGCCCGTTCGATTTATTCCTTATTATTTCCTTGAAGAAATCACCGCGATGACCTTTTTTTCATTCCAAAATCGAACAACGCATAATGAGCCTTTTTGCCTTTTCTTTTTTGCATGAGTCAGTTCATTTCAATCTATTCGGTCGAAATGGACTGATCGGGGCTCTTAACCCAATTTCTTTCTTTCTTTTCTTTTTTTATTTATTTAAACCCCGGAGTTCTAAAATTTGGCCCTTTCCCTTTTTTCCTCGACCATTCTCTCAGAATAATACTTTTAAATATATAAAATAAAATTAAAGATAGCTATATAAATACTAATGTGTCCAAAAAGTAAGACCAATTTTCAATTTCAATTTCCTTTTTCTTTTTTTAGGTAGCTGGCACTGTCCTTGATATATGTGTGAAATTTGACGTCAAAATATTCATTAGTGCTTGAGTTACGCTTGGCTTTGTGAGACGCTAAAACTGATTCCGGCGATTTTTGAAATGTCTGAATGAATTGAGCAAAGAACTTGCATTCAATTTTGTTTGAGGAAACGTATAGAATGTTGCAGAAGGCATTCGGTGTGCATTCCTATATCGGAAAGAAATGTTTACAAGTGGTATAAATAGTTCAAAGAAGTTGGCATAAGTGCATTGTGTTTGGAGGGGATTACTTTGAAGGTGATGATATAAATTTGGAAGAATAAATAGAGAGTATTTGAAAAAAAAAAAATTGGTCTTATTTTTTGGGCACAGTAGTATATAATTTACTGGGTTTTTTATTACCTTCTCTTTCACAATGAATGCTTTAGAGAACGCGTTGAAGACAAAGAGCTCTCTGGTCGACACTCCACCTCAACCGACGAAGCTCATGTTCAAACAATTAAAGATTTGCAGCTTGCAAACCGTCGATTTACAATTAGAGACCTTGCTGACGATGGTGGAATTTCAAAAGGATCGGTCTATTCCATTTTGGGCCTCAAATGCGTCAAATCTCGATGGGTACCGAAAACACTGAATGGACCAGCTCACACAGCATTGATTCTTAGCGAAAAATGAAACCCATATCGTTCCACAACCTCCGTATTCGATACTGTGGACTATTCCCTAAATTCAAAAGACCCCTCCGGGGACACCGTTTGGAGTCGATTGAAGAGATTCAGCGTGAATCGGCGCGCTTTGAAGGCCATATCTGCCTATGCCTTTTCAGCATGCATTAAGGATTGGAAAAAAAGTTGGCATAAGTGCATTGTGTCCGGAGGGGATTACTTTGAAGGCGATGAAATAAATTTGGAAGAATAAGTAACGAGTTTTTGAAAAAAAAATACATCACATCACTGATCACTGCAGACACACACATGCATTCGTGTATATTTTCACGAAACAATCCCAATACATCCAGTTGACAAACAATTATAAGGATAGATAAGAACAAACACTTTATTACTTGGAATTCATATTATCTAGAAATCTGATTATTTTGAATATTTACTGTCATTATATGCAGACAAATGGTCTGTCTTCTGATGAAACACTTAATAAATCTTCTCTAATGAACGCATTGTTTGCAAGACAAGACGCGCTCCGTTCTTTGAGGTTTGCATCTTCGAACAGACCTCAGATTCTTATTTTTATACGAATGATTACTTTTAAAAAAGAAAAATGATATTTGTCATTAAATGACCTCTTCAGCTTAGAGTGAAAAAAAAAATGTAATAAAAACAAAAATCTTCGCTCATATTTCATGTTGATAGCACTCAATAATGATAAAAAAAAATTTATGATAAAAATGCATGACTGTAATTTAAATAAATTTATTTAAAAATCGCGGCACATTTTTTTAATAAGTTAAATCTAAAGATAAATTAGTATAGGAAAAACATTTTCATCTAAATTTTCATGAAACTAATCATTCGTTTTCGTGAAAATTAACTTCAAATTGCATGAAACTATTAGTTTAATAATGTGTTTTTAACTGCTGACATAAAACAATGATTTAAATTTTTTTTTTCAATCGTTTCAAATGGATGTCAATGTAAAAAAGATGTTGTTTTCAATTTTTTTATTTAATGAATAATTACATGAGTACAATGAAACTCAACATAATTTTTTTTAATTGAAAGATAACTAAAACAAGAAATAAAAAATTAGAAATTTGTGATGAAGGATTTTCTTCGATAAAGAACTGTAGTAGAAATGGAACGTCGTGTTTCTCATTGCAAATAAATTAATAGTTTAAAAAAACTAAAAAACACGCTTTTAGAGTTAATCAATTTAAAAAGCAAAAAATAATTGTTAACATAAGAATAAAATGACTGACGAGAAAATGAATGTTACTGTTCTAAAAGCGTGGGGTGCTTTGTATGACATTTTAAAACTAACTCTGCATTTCGGAATGAAAGTAGTGAAAAATTATAACGATTGATATCGAGCACCCCACGCTTTTAGAACAGTGACATTCATTTTCTCGTCAGTCATTTTATTCTTATGTTAACAATTATTTTTTGCTTTTTAAATTGATTATCTCTAAAAGCGTGATTTTTTATTTTTTTTAAACTATTTTTTTTTTTTACTCTTAAAAAAGTGTGTTTTTTATTTTTTTAAACTCTAAAAGCTTTTTGTAGCTTTTTTAAACTATTAATTTATTTTTTACTTTTTAGTTTAACAGACAAACAAACATTCAGGTGAAACAACTGTTTTCTTTCCGAAAGGTGCCTGTAAATGTTTCTTTGCAGCTTAAATAGTGTATATGAGGAGAAACAGATCTCCAGGGGAAAAAGTCAGGTACATACATACATACAAACATACAAACATACATACATACAAACATACAAACATACATACATACAAACATACAGGTGAAGCTAATAAAAGCGTATTAAAAAATTGAAAGGTATTAAATATATTCAGAAAAAAAAATTAAGAATTTAAAATTAAAATTGTGTATCTTTCTTAAACTAAGTTCAATGACTGCTCCATTTCAATTTTTACTTAATAAATAACAATTAATTCATCTAATAAAACGAAGCAAAAGCCTTTTTTTTCAAATAAAATAAGAGTTAGAATGATTAGAAATTTGCAATGAATTGATTCTTTTTGATATTCACATCAAACAGCGAAATCCCAAATTCTAGAATAAATATTTTGAATCGAATCGCAGTTATAATAAAAAATAGATTATTAATGTTTCTATACATTGAATCCTTTCTTTTTAGGTTTTTGACACTTTTCAAGATGTAATAAACAGGGCCGGATTTTCCTATAGGCTAACTAGGCTTCAAGCCTAGGGCCTCAAGATCAAGAGGGGCCTACATTCAAATTGTTAGCAAAATTAGAATGACACTATTCTAAAAACAGTAAACACTAAAACATTTGAATCGAAAATAAGGAGAAATGTATGTTGTGTAAATGTTGTGCGTTATGTTTAAAGAGTTATTGTTACAAGTAATGTCCAGATAAGTTTCTCGACTTTTTATTTATTTATTATCCGCGTCACATTTTTTATAAAGATCAGTACCCATCACAACATGTTTCATTTAACATATTGATATAACAAGAGGACTGACACATAGATGGCGCTACTAGTATTAAATCCATATGAGTTTTAGTTAGCCCTCACCTTCAAAAGACACATGTATAAATTTGACAGCCGTTGTACTATTAGTATGTGAGTTATAGCATTTTTAGTGAAGCAACTTTTGTTAGTTTGAAAAAATGGATAAAAAGGAATTTCGTGTGTTAATAAAGCATTGCTTTTTTAAGAAAAAAAAATACTATTGAAGCCAAGGCTTGGCTTGTATGTGACAATGGATGAAACATGGCTCCATCATTTCACACCCGAGTCCAATCGACAGTCAGCCGAGAGGACTGCACGTGATGAACACTAAAAATGCTCTAACTCACATACTAATAGTGCAACGGCTGTCAAATTTATACACGTGTCTTTTGAAGGTTAGGGATAACTAAAAATCATACGGATTTAATACTAGTAGCGCCATCTATGTGTCAGCCTATGAACTTTTCAGCCCACCTATTTATGTAATCGTCACTACCCGAATGAATGTTCACGACTTCCCTTTTTATACCGAGTCGCCCAACACTTTCTACTCTGTATAAATCGACAGAAGTTCTACATCCTTGCTGAATGTTCTTAAATGTCGAAATTATCATTTTCTGTTCGTGTTGGTCATTTCCTATATTGGATATCCCGTGCTGTGCTTTTCAGCCCACCTGTTATATCACAGTAATGATGTATTTTGTTATCTCTCATGTAACTTTCAAACTTGAAAATGGGAGGTAAGTGGAATAGCCTAGGGCCTCTTTTCATCTCAATCCGGCCCTGGTAATAAATCTCCGTAAAATAGGATTCATTTAAGTGTTGGATGACGAATCACACTGTAAATACAGCAGGACAGGTGGATATTCCCATAGTTCATGGGAGAAGGTAAGACAATGTGAGAAATAAAAACAAAATTAATGAAAAAAACATTTATTATTATTATACCAAATTCAATGATCTAATGTTCTATTTAATGTTCTAAATGTTTTCTGTTTTATTTTTCGATTGTCAATCATTACATAAAACAGTTCGACAAAGTTGACCGAAGTCAGAGAAGTGAGGAAACGGAAGTACCAGTTTTGGAGTACCTATGGCGTAAATGTACCCCGAAATCCTCCACATAATCATTAATATCGTTAAATTTACATTATTGGAATTGCATCGTGATAACAGATAAAAGAAAAATAAAAAAAATTTACGCTAAGAGTTCTCTAGCTTGACAGCATCTCGCCGTCTCGGATTCGTCATGCAAGCAAAGATGGAAATGAGCTCGATTCATCAGTTCTGCCAAATCACAAAGAGGGTAGTTTGGTGGGTCGAAAATATTAATGGATTGTAGATGTTCATTAGAACAGTTCTTTTTTCAATTCCTTCTATTAGCTCACACTCTCCCTATTTATATCTTGTTCACATTTTCAATCGTTCATAAAACGCTTTTCATTCATCCACTCGAGTTCAAATGCATTTCTTTTGGAACTTGTAGTGGAGGACACTGGATGTGAATACAGTTCTTTTCAAATATTAATTCATTCATTAAATTTAATTCATTAATTTTATTTTTGTTTAGATTTAAGTTGCATGTATCTACCGATAGAGGGCGCCACATAAACTTAGAAAAATGAATGAAAATTATTATATAGAATGACTTTCTGCAATAGAGTGAAAAAAAAAATAGGAATTGAATTAAATTTTTTTTTTATATTACTTGTTATTATACCAAATTCAATTTTCTATTCTATCCAAATCTTTTCTGTTTTATTTTTCGATTATCAATCATTATATTAAATAGTTCGACAAAATTGACCGAAATGATTGCCTTAAGAGTTCTCTAGCTTGCCAGTGTCTCACCATCTCGGATTCGTCATGAAGCGGCAAGATACGACGGAGATGAGCTCGGTTCATTAGTTTTGCCAAATCACAAAGAGGTTGGTCCAAAATTCTAATGAATTGTAGATGTTCATTAGATCAGTTCCTTTTTATTGAGACAATCCACCAGCATTCAGGGCCGGATTTAGTTGAAAAGAGGCCCTAGGCTATTCCCCTTAGGAGGCCCTTTCACCTCCCATTTTTAAGTTTGTAAATGACACATCATTATTGTGATATATACCAATATGCTAAATGAAACAAGTTGTCATGTTGTCATCTTTTTATAAAAAATGTGGCACAAAAAAAATTATTTGGACATTTATTCTCTGCACCCTATATAATACAATATAGTACCATATAGTATAGTATAGTATTGTACCCTATATAGTACACCCTATATACAACAATAACTAATCAAACATAACACACAACGTTTACAAAGAAAAAAATTCAAATAATAAAAATCTTTGACTACGAAAATAAAATATGCAATAAAAATTATCATTTTTAAAATATATCATATTACTAATACATTTTTTTATGTTTGTTTATAAGTCATATGTGTAGAATTTCTCCTTATTTTTATTCAGTGTTTTAGTGTTTACTGTTTTTAGAATAGTATCATTCAAATTGGAAGCCTAGTTAGCCTATAGGAAAATCCGGCCCCAAACAGGCCAACCGGACGACGGTTAGGATAGCAGCGAGAGCTCATGTCGAAAACGGTAAACCACTTAGCCATATAGAACGTTTTCCAGGGTGCACCACTAGGAGATAAGTCTACATTGCACCCCTGTATTATCAATCAAATTCCACGTAACAGCGCAC
Source organism: Caerostris darwini (assembly GCA_021605075.1). Classification (NCBI taxonomy): domain Eukaryota; kingdom Metazoa; phylum Arthropoda; class Arachnida; order Araneae; family Araneidae; genus Caerostris; species Caerostris darwini. The sequence continues at coordinate 491,191 of BPLQ01012460.1, read as the reverse complement.
TGTTTTTAAGGGTACTTAAAAACAAGAAAAAAAATGAAGAGTATTAAAATGGCTTCATTAATTCCTTAATTTTATAGTTAATAACATTATTCATCCAGACGACAGACTTTAATTTCACCGTAAAGTGTGCCATGAATCATTCCATGCACTTCTTGAAGAACCAAAACATAAATATCACATCAGAAATGAAGTGGATGAAGCCTTTTCTATTCCAAGATCCTACTCTTGTAAAAGAAGAGTGAAAAAAAGAACACAAATGTTAGGAAGAAGTCTTTTCGAAGCCAAGTTCAGTGTTCTGTTCGTATTTAACTTGTCTTCAAGGTTTTCAAGAGTTGCATTCAGTTGTCATTTTGGAAGAGCGTTCATGATTCGTGTTTGACTCAGAAATGAACTCTGTGGAACGAGGCTGAACATCTCTTTTCAACAAAGTCAAATCCTTCAGTTTTTAACATCTTGTTCCTCTTCCCTTCTTAAACATTTTCTTTCTTTCTTTCCATTCCTTCTATTAGCTCACACTCTCCCTATATATATCTTGTTCACATTTTTAATCGTTCATGAAATATTTTCTATTCATCCACTCGAGTTTAAATACATTTATTTTAACTTGTACTGGATGACACTGGATGTTAATACAGTTTTTCCATTCCTTCTATTAGCTCACACTCTCCCTATATATATCTTGTTCAAATTTTTAATCGTTCATAAAATACTTTCTATTCATCCACTCGAGTTTAAATGCATTTTTTTCTTAAACTTGCAGTGGATGACACTGGATGTGAATACAAATTTTCAATTCCTTCTATTAGCTCACACTCTCCCTATATCTATATATATCTTGTTCAAATTTTCAATTCCTTCATAAAATGCTTTTTATTCATCAACTAAAATTCAAATACATTTTTTTTGAACTAGTAGTGGAGGACACTGGATGTTAATACAGTTTTTTACAAATATTAATTCAGTAATTAAATTTAATTAATTAATTGTAGTTATTTTTAGATTTAAGTTGCATGTATCTGCCAACAGATCGCGCCAGATAAACTTAAAAGAACGAATGAAAATAATTTATGAAGGACTTTCTGCAATAGAGTGAAAAAAAGTAGGAATTGACTTCTTGTTTGACTTAACTTGTTTCAAATATTAATTCATTCATTAAATTTAATTAATTAATTTAATTTTTTATATATTTAAGTTGCATGATAGTTGCATGATAGATGTTGCATTAATAGATGGCGCCAGATGTAAGAAGAAAATTTCAACTTTACTTGTAAAGGACTTTCTGCAATAGAGTGAAAAAAAAAGTAGGAATTGACTTTAAAAAAATTTTATTTTATATTACTTGTTTAATCTTTTGCCACATAGATTTTTTTTTCTCAAAGCGCGAGTGAAACCATCGTCTACAACGTGTTTTATTATTATTATTATTAATATTATTATTTTTACTATTACTTTGTGGGTTTTTAATCACCGAACGTCCATCATCAGAAGTATTGGCCTACATGTGTATGTTCCAACACGTGTTCCGAGGAAGATTTCCAAATCTGCAAAAAAAAAAAAAAAAAAAAAAAAAGTGTTCCGATAGATAAAAACGAGGAAAAGCAGATCAGAAGTTTATCTCCTAAAGCAAATAAATCTCTCTCTGCGAGCGAATAAATCTTCCGAAATTTGACAGACCTTATCAATTTCCTCGTGTGCGCGATCACTCATTAAATTTGTTTTTTTCGCCCATCCTACTTCTGACAGGCGCTTTTTTAAAAGTCGGTGCAAAATAGTGAGGCGATAAATACGCATCACGTTTATTTTTCTTACATATCATTTTTAAAGAATGGTTCATCATCATGAAAGCGTTTTCCTAAGGATTTAAAAAGCTTTTCTGAATTACAATACATTTTTATACAATACATTTTTTATTTTTAATACATTTTTCCTAATCAAAACTTTACTCTTACTTAAAAAAATATTGAATACATATTTTGCGTGTATATATGTTTTCTAATGTGGTATATGTATATATATATATATATATATGTCTGTGTGTGAATCTCAGTTTATTTTTTCTGCTCTCTCATTTCATTTTCTACTTTAGGACCTAAAAAATATTTGTACATATATGTAAAATAAAAAAATTAACATATAAAAAAAAAATATCTGTAATTTTCATTATATAATGAAACTTAATTTTTATTCGATTCATCTTTTTTCCCTTTTATAAATACTTTTTTTATCTCATTTAAATTTTCTCTTCTCTTTAATTACAGAAGTTATAAGTTTAAAAGATACAAAAAATTAGTTAGATGTTTAAAAGTTACAGAAATGTGTCACATCGACATCATAGACCTTCTATTGAAACTATATAAATATATAAAGTATTTTTTTGATAAAAAAATGTATCCTTTATGAATTTAACTTTTCTTTTTACTAAATACAGGAATGTCTCAATTCTTTTTTAAAATTCTTCCTCATTTTCTGGCAGCTCCATATTTTTCATACTTTTAAAATACTTCATACCTTCAGAAAAGAAAAATGTTCTGAAGGGTAACGTTAAAAAAGAAAAAGTCATTGAGGAAAAATAATGTTTTAGTAATAAAATTTAGTTCCAAAAGAAATGTAAGGAGTTCATGTTTTTTCAAGATACAAAAATCGCAGTTCTTTTTTCAGTTCCTTCTATTAGCTCACACTCTCCCTATATATATCTTGTTCACACTTTCAATCGCTCATAAAACACCTTTTATTCATTCACTCGAGTTCAAATACATTTTTTTTTTGAACTTGTAGTGGATGGCACGTGATGTTAATACAGTTTTTTTTCAAATATTAATTCCGTCATTAAATTTAATTTGTTAATGTTAGTTTTTTTTTTTTTTTTTTAGATTTAAGTTGCATGTATCTACCCATAGATGGCGCCGGATAAACTTAAAAAAATGAATGAAAATGATTTATAAATGACTTTCTACAATAGAGTGAAAAAAAAGTAGGAATTGACTTTTAAATTTTTTTTATATTACTTGTTAATAACTAAAGCTGATTAGTTATCACTACCGTCACGTTCAGAATAATCTAAGGTATACTTCACATATAAGAGTTAAATTGGAAAGAATGTTTTTAATGTGATATTTCTAAGAGGGTTTGACATTTATGTTACACATAAAAAAAACACCTTTTCAGACAATACGACACATGTTGCTGAAGGGCATGCTCGGCTGCCGTTATAAGGGCCCTGTTTAAACTGCCTGGAATCGATTTCGCAACCGGTTCCACCAATCAGTCTTCTTTGGGATTGTAATTTAGTTGGCATCGATCCCTAGGGGTCGATTCGGGATTAAGAACGGGCAGCAACACAATGTCGAAATGAGTAAAATACATTTTAAGTTTATAAAAGTCTGATTTTAATAAAGATCAGAGTGTTGTTATTTTGTTACCTAAATGAAACTTTGTTTTACACAGGGCGCAACTTCAAATATGTATCTGACTTTTATTTCCGCAAGCGTTGGCAGTCGACATACATTTCCAGTCACAAGAATGTTTTAAAAGGGGTAAATATTTAATTTTAAGACACTTTTGTGTTAAAACAATAAAAAAAAAACTTTTATGCAGTCCTCAATTCCCCTTGGTTGTATTTAGTAAAATTCATCTTAACAAACGTAACACAAACAAGTAATATAAATTTTTTTTTTAAGTCGATTCCTACTTTTTTTTTCACTCTATTGCAGAAAAGTCCTTTACAAAGGAAGTTGAAATTTTCCCCTTACATCTGGCGCCCTCTATGGGTAGATAGATGCAACTTATATCTAAAATAAAACTAAAATTAATGAATTAAATTTTAGATATCTAACTCCGAATTGAAAAAAAACCCTAGAAAGTCGTAGACCGCCATCGAATTATGCAGAATCAATACCCTGCAAATGGAAAATCTCCAAAATCAGTCCCTCCAGTTAAGACACACATTCATAAATCAAAGGATTTTGTAAACATCATAAGTCGTACGCAAGCATATAGAAGGTAGCAATACATAAAATGTTATGACACCTTCATATTTAAAATAACCTAACTTTTTATTACTTTTCTGTCGTAGGAAATATAGAATTTTAGGAAGACCATTATTGACGCATTCCTTTGGCGTTAAAACAATATTGTTATATATCCTATGTAATACATATTACAATGAAAGTTAAGCATAAACCTCCTAAAAACTCAAATACGCATTGTTTTGCACATCCTCATTATACAGTTTTGTAAGTAAAATAGAGTGAATGAGCATTTATTTGAAATATCTACATTCAACTCACTCTAAACAGTCAACTCATCTGCAGAAGCCATTTGTCCTTTATAATTTATCTTATTTATAGTATATCATCCACAAACTTGAACACAAAATTCCACTTTAATATTATCTCAACAACTGCTTCATGAGAAACAAGTTTCCCTTACATTTAGTGTTCTTAATTTTTTTCAAATTATCACACCCTTTTTTTTTAATTCTATCATCAAGCTCATTTTATACTATTTATGCCCTACCCACTAAATGAGTAGAAATACTTTTATCACTGGTGCTAGAGGAGTGAAATCAATCACAACAAAATCGCAAATCGTAGCTTCTTTTTCAATTCCTACTATTAGTTCACACTCTCCCTATATATATACACTGAAGTGACAAAAGTCATGGGATACCTCTTAATATCGTGTCGGCCCTCCTTTCGCCCGGCGAAGTGCAGCAGCTCGACGTGGCATGAACTCAACAAGTCGTTGGAAGTCTTCTGCAGGAATATTGAGCCATGCTGCCTCGATAGACGTCCATAATTGTGAAAGCGTTGATGGTGCAGGATTTTGGGCACGAACAGACCTCTCGATGATGTCCCATAAATGCTCGATGGGATTCATGTCGGGCGATCTAGGTGGCCAGATCATTCGTTGGAATTGTCCAGAATGTTCTTCAAACCAATCGCGAACAGTTGTGGCCCGGTGACATGGCGCATTGTCATCCATAAAAATCCCATCGTTGTTTGGGTACATGAAGTCCATGAATGGCTGCAAGTGATCTCCAAGTAGCTGAACATAAGCATTTCCAGTCAATGTTCGGTCCAGTCGCACCAGAGGACCAACTCCATGCCATGAAAAAACAGCCCACACCATTACGGAGCCACCACCAGCTTGAACAGTGCCTTGCTGACAGTTTGGGTCCATGGCTCCGTGGGGTCCGCATCACACTCGAACCCTACCATCAGCTCTTACCAACTGAAATCGTGCCTCATCGGACCAGGCCACGGTTTTCCATTCATCTAGGGACCAACCGATATGCTCACGTGCCCACGAGAGTCGCTGCAAGCGATGTCGTTCTGTCAGTAAAGGCACTCGAGTCGGTCTTCTGCTGGAATAGCCCAAGAAAGCCAAATTTCTCCGCACAGTTCTAACAGACAAGTCCCTTGTACGTCCCACATTGATTTCTGCGGTTATTTGACGCAGTGTTGCTTGTCTGTTAGAATTTACGACTCTTTGCAGACGTCGCCGGTCTCGGTCGTTAAGTGCAGGCGGTCGACCACTGCGCTGTCCATGGTGGGATGTTATGCCTGAAATTTCATACTCTCGGCACACTCTTGACACAGTGGATCTGGGAATGTTGAATTCCCTAACGATTTCCGAAATGGAATGACCCATGCGCTAGCTCCAACTAACATTCCGCGTTCAAAGTCTGTTAATTCCCGTCGTGCGGTCATCATCACGTCAAACCCTCTTCACATGAATAACTTGAACAGAAATGAAAGCTCTGCGAAAGCACTGCGCATTTATACCTGTTCTACGCGATGCTACTGCCATCTGAAAATTTGCATATTGCTATCCCATGACTTTTGTCACTTCAGTGTATATATCTTGTTCAAATTTCCAATCGTTCATGAAACACTTTTTATTCATCCACTCTAGTTCAAATACATTTTTGTTTGAACTTGTAGTGGATGACACTCGATGTGAATACAATTTTTTTGAAATATTAATTCATTCATTAAATTTAATTAATTCATTTTAGTTCTTTTTTAGATTTAAGTTGCATATATCTACCCATAGATGGCGCCAAATAAACTTTAAAAAAATGAATGGAAATTATTTAGAAAGGACTTTCTGCAATATGGTGAAAAAAAAAGTAGGAATTGATTTAAAAAAAACTTTTGTGTGTGTGTGTGTGTTACTTTTTTATTCAACACTCATGAACAAAACGTTCTCAAAGACAAAAAAACCAACATAAATTTTCTTTTCCAGAACTTTTAATTTTAAAAAAAACTGTTATTATGTTGTTATTTATGTCAAGGAAAATGAGAGTAAAATGTGTTTCATTTTTTTAATGGCAACTTTTTGACAGAAATTTATATAATAAGAAATTATAATTAATGAATCTATTAATCTATTTCAGTGAGAATCATAAAAAAAAGGAACTGAACGCAGACCATTCTTGAATTAATATCTATTTCACAAACATACTTTGTCGCTTTTTAGTTAATAAATAAAAAGAACCTAATTTTTTCACAATTACTTTGGTTACGCACCAAATAGAAAGCAATGAATCTTGGGAAAAAAAAATCGTGTATTTTCTTGATTTTGTAGTTTTTGAGTTATGATCCTATAGTACGTGCGTTTATGACATTGCAATTATGTTACCATAGCAACTGTGTCTTTTTGTGTGTGTCACTCTTTTTCATTTAGAAAGTCTATCTTTTTAAATATATCCATTGTTAAAGATTAAAAAAATAAAGATTAGGTACATGTATTTTGTAACAATGATATCACATTACATTTTTTGTATATTTTTAAATTATGAAGTATATGCAATTCTTTTATATTGTAACACCTATAATAGAAGATTTTACGTAATACAATGCAAAATGCTAATTTTTTTCCCAATACATAAAAATTCAACTATAAAAAAAAAGAACTTCATGTTATATAATACAGTATAATTAATATTAATATATTACTATATTATATTAGTATTAATATAGTATTATTTCATATTAATATTAATATAGTACTATTTATATTATTATTAATATACTTTACTTGTTGTTATGTATCCGTACATTAAAAAAATAATAATAAAAAAATAAATAACTTCTAAGCTCTTTTCAGACAACTTTATTTTTTTTCACACATTTTAAATAATTGCTTTTATTTAAAAGAAGGTTTCACAATGTTTCTAAAAAAAAAAAAAAAATAAAAAAAATAATAAAAAAAAAAAAAGTTATTTATGTTCTTCCAAGACCCATGTACAGAGAATCTTTCAAACTTGCTAACCTAAAAGCATTAAAGCATCCCCTTAACTTAGTATTACGTTCAGTAAAAGTGGTTTAAGTTCTAATCCTTTACACTCGCAATCTTACGTGAGATTTTCTTGGAAAGTTACCGACCGCCCGACTCGAAGTAAACAAAGCAAAAGGCAAAAGAAAATTGCAGATCTCTGTTGGCTGATTTTAGAATACTTCTTTTGTCGTCAGCTGCACAATGAACCATCTGCTCTCGCTCGTCTGTCGGAAAGCTGCACGTGAAAAAAACAACAAGGAGTGAATTAGCTTTTTTTTCATTCCAGTCCTTCTATTATTTTTCCACACTCTCCCTATATATATCTTGTTCACATTTTCAATCGCTCATAAAATACTTTCTATTCATCCACTCGAGTTCAAATACAGTTTTTGCATGAAGTAGAATAAAACATTACAGAAATTTTTAAAAAAATTAATAGTTTATTTTTGAATCATTTTGGAGGAAAAACACGATACAAGAAAGTTTATGAATAGAATAAAAATGCCAAATAGATAAATTAAATTTTCACTTTGAAAATTGTTGTATGATGACTTTTTTGAAAATTGTTGTATGACCGTTAGTAGACCTTTTTTCAATTCCTACTATTAGCTCACACTCTCCCTATATATATCTTGTTCACATTTTCAATCGTTCATAAAACACTTTTTATTCATCCACTCGAGTCCAAATACATTTTTTTCTTAAACTTGTAGTGGATGACACTGCATGTCAATGCAGTTTTTTCAAATATTAATTCATTCATTAAATTTAATTAATTCATTTTAGGTTTTTTTTTAGATTTAAGTTGCATAAATCTATACATAGATGGCGCCAGATAAACTTAAAAAAATTAATGAAAATGATTTAGAAAGGACTTTCTGTAATAGGGTGAAAAAAAATGTAGGAATTGACTTTAAAAAATTTGTATTTATATTACATGTTTCCTTCTATTAGTCCACACTCTCCCACTTTATTTGAAGCACAATGGAAATAGCCGTATAATGGCTCATTGACATTCAGTGTCCGTGGTCTTATTAATTTCTTGGATTGTATGCATATTAAGCTTTGCGTTTTGCTTTATCCTTCCATTTCATTTATTTCAATTCCTACTATTAGCTCACACTCTCCCTATATATATCTTGTTCATATTTTCAATCGTTCATGAAATACTTTCTATTCGTCCACTCCAGTTCAAATACATTTTTTTTTCATTAAACTTGTAGTGGATGACACTGGATGTGAATACAGTTTTTACAAATATTAATTAATTCATTAATTTTAGTTTTTTTTTAGATTTAAGTTGCATGCATTTAATAATAGATGGCGCCAAATATAAAAGGAAACTTTCAACTTTACTTGCAAAGGACTTTTCTGCAATAAAGTGAAAAAAAAGTAGCAATTGACTGTAATTATTTTTTTTTTATATAACTTGTTTTTATAGATTTTTATTGTCTTAATTTTAAAAGTCTGTTCTAAAAAATGATGATGATGTTACTTGAAATAATGCAAAAATTTAAAATTTCAATGACTTCTTTAACGAAATAAATAAACATAAAGAGGAGGGGGGCAAACCATAACCATAACCATATAGCAAACCATAACCATTAATGACAGTTGTTTGGTATTATTATCATGTGTGAACATGATGTTGTCCTGGTTAAGGGGTCCGTGACATTATCCAAAAATGAGGACCCAGCAAATAAATCTCCATTGCAAATTTTGACGGAAAAATGGTACTTTGCGCCCCTTTAACTCTTGAAATATTTCATGAATAACGTTAGTCCTCAGGAATTTTCTGGAGAATTTGGTTTTTGTTTGAAGTGTTTTGTAGTATAATTTTGAAGCACTCTTCATGTTTTGGGTTGAGATTTTAAACGTTTGTATTTCCAATGGCTTAAGTACTCGTAGTGCGTTCATCAATTCCTTCTTCCTGAAGTTTCACGTTTATCACTTTTGGCATTTTCCGGTGCCTATTAGGCTGTATAGTGCTTCTTATTGTATTTGGAATACTTCATTCTTCCTTTATGCCTAGAATATTCAAACTTTAGGTATATTTTTTTTGGTATTGAATGTGATAACGTTTCTTGTAGAATTGGGAATACTTCATTCTTCATTTACGACTACATTTATCTTACTTTTGTATATTCTTTTAGAGATTCTTGAACAATTCATTCTTCATGAAGTTCTTGATCTATTCAACATTGCTATATTCATGTGGCTATATGAATTTGGCCATTCTTATAGCATTCCAATCAATTGCTTCCTATATCTCGTGCATTATTAAACATTTGTATATTCCTGAGTTTATTCATCCGTTCTACAATGTTCACACATGATAAGTAGAAATTGGCCGAGCAGATTTCAGATGTTTTTTATATTTACTTAATTTTATTATTTTTATTTTTACATTAATATTAATCATCGGATTGTTCTGCCCTTACAGAATTAAATTGAAATCAGCCGTTTCAAGTAGTCGATTCATTTTTCACTTAAACGAGACAAAATTTCAATTTTTAATTAGTTTTTTTCTTCACTTTTTAAAAAAATAAAAAGGTACATATTTTTTAAATATTTTGTTGTACTGAAAATCTAAAAACATTAAATTTAATATGCATTCAAAGTTCCATAACACAATCGTTTTTTAGTTTTCAGGGCTATGTTGAGTAGATGCAAACTTAATACCTATATAGAAAACCTATATAGAGAAATATCGTAGTGGTCCTGTCACTCTACCCTTTTTTAATACGCTTTTATTAGCTTCACCTGTATGTCTGTATGTATGTATGTATGTATGTAACTGACTTTTTCCCCTGGAGATCTGTTTCTCCTCATATACACTATTTAAGCTGCAAAGAAACATTTACAGGCATCTTTCAGAAAGAAAACAGTTGATTCTTTTTAATACGCTATTATATTAGTTTCACCTGAATATTTGTTTGTTTGTTAAACTAAAAAGTAAAAAATTAATTAACAGTTTAAAAAAACTAAAAAATCACGTCTTTAGAGTTAATCAAACTAAAAGGTAAACAATAAATGAATAGTTTAAAAAAACTAAAAAACACGCTTTCAGAGTTAATCAAACTAAAAAGTAAAAAATAATTGTTAACATAAGAATAAAATGACTGTCGAGAAAATGAATGTCCCTGTTCTAAAAGCGTGGGGTGCTTTGTATGACATTTAAAACTAACTCTGCATTCCGGAATGAAACTAGTGAAAAATTATAACGATTGACATCGAGCACCCCATGCTTTTAGAATAGTGACATTCATTTTCTCGTCAGTCATTTTATTCTTATGTTAACAATTATTTTTTACTTTTTAGTTTGATTAACTCTGAAAGCGTGTTTTTTAGTTTTTTTAAACTATTAATTTTTTCTATGGCAGTGAGTAATTATTCACAATCAGCGTCCCGGCTTCAGGAAATCTGGAAGCTTGATAAAATATTCTACATAGGATGGATAGGATAAAGCTTCAGCGTCTGGACTGAAGTTGGTCACTGTTTATTCATAAGCCGGAAGGATGACCATCGCATTGGAGGTGGGGTGGAAGTAAACATCAATTCATCCCAAATTGGTAGGAGTCCTCTGTGGTGCATAGTAGAATCCATAGAATAGTAATAGAATAGAGCGCGTCCCCCTACCCTGAAAGAACAAAAAATTGGGGAAAACATCTCTCGTCATTTTCGGGCTAGAGTTGCCTTTTTTCCCCCGTGTTCATTTATTTAGAAAACGTAAACTTGTTACGTAACGATTCTAACCATTCCGGGAAATTTGTCTTTTCTTTAACTATGAGCTTATTAAAGAAAAATAGATACAAGAAATAGTATTTTGCTCATACTTCTGATAATTTTGTATAAAATAGAATAAAAAGTTATAAAAAAGTTCATATCAATGAATATTTTATTTTTTTAATCATTTTTTTTGGGAATTATTAGTGGAATGTAAACACCAGCAATTTAGAAAAATTAAATTTACATTTATTTAAAGTTTTTGTTTTCTTTCTAATGCAGCTGGCAAAACACTTAGACAGCTTGGTCTTGGATGCCTTAAGGCAAGCGCTGCACAGACGTTACTCACTTTGCATTACCCAGGGGGCGCGTGTAACTTGAAGATAAGCCCCGGACGCGGAGTAACAATGCCCCCGCAACGATCCTATTAGAGCGGGACCACATTTATTTAAAGTTAAAATATAAAAAAATGTACCATTTCTTTTAAAAATCGTCGTAAGATACTAAACCCCTTTTCTCCTTTGCGCCAACATCATAGAATTGTAATGGCTGAAGAATGTTGCCAAAACTCGCCAAGCTATCATCGTATGTCAACCTAAAAAACCCTAAACTACATGCCTAAAATGAATACTATACGAATTCAAATGAGTTCAGATCAATAGACGAGCATTATATCTATTCAGTAAAATAAAAAACATGTATCTATAAACAAAACTAATATTTACTTTCGAAAATACCTCCTTTGACACACTTCTTAAACAACCAGACGCAGTGCAATAAAAGTCCATTTTTTCTCAGAAACGGGAGTCAACAAAGTGATCAGCCGTTGCGTCACTTCTGACAGTGACGATTGTAAAAGTTACGTGAGCAGTATGTTTGCCCCGAAGTCTGATGCGCTCTCTCTATTCCAGGGAAGGGCAAACTACGGCCCACCGGAAGGTTTTATACGGCCCGCGGATAGAATTTTCATTGGCCGGCCCGAGGCACATTAAAAGAAATATATTTGTATATATTATATATCCATCTCCTTTTCTACTTTGATTAAATATTATTTTTTTCTTCCTTTTTTTCAAAGGACTGATCTTTTACTTTCTCTATTTGGATATTTTTATCATGCCTTTCAACGTAAATTGTGAAGCAGTGAGGTCAGAAATGCAGGTTATAAATTAACTCAGTTGCAATCTAACAATCATCTCAAGCAGTTGTTTTTAAATATGCCAAAGTTAGAGTTTTACAAATCATTATCGAAACTAAGTTTCCCAAATTGAATATCTCACGCCCAGAAAATCAGTGCCATGTTTGCTTCATCTGATATATGTGAACAAGTGTTTTCAACTATGAACCTTAGAAAGAATTATTTCAGAAGTAGACTGACAGATGATAATTTAGCATCGTTCCTTAGAATCAGTCCATCTCACTTCGAATCTCACTATGAGGAACTTTTAAAAATGAAATCGCAATTTCATTAACATATTTAAATTGTAATACTTGTATATTGTTTTTTAAAATTTTAGAAAAATTTTTTCTTGGCCCTCCAAACTTCTTTTTTCCCCGATTTTTGGCCCGCGACCGAAAATGTTTGTCCATCCCTGATCTATTCTATTACTACTCTTTGGTTGCGCCTCATGAAATGCTGACGGTCTTGGGACGAACACACTGCAGTTCGCCAACAACATTGCTTTAAAGAACTTCATGTTAAGAAAGATTGAGATGAAAAGAGAGCGATATCCCTAGGAGAAACAACAAGAAAAAGCAAACATGTCATCGCCTATTCATCCTTGCATTCTGTAACTTAATCATGCCTCAACTTGCTTTCGCCTGCCTTTTGGGGAAAGTCCTCTCTTCATCACATATTAGGATTCTGTTCGTGGTGTACATGAGACCGACCGATGGTAACACGTGCAGTCCGCATGCCAACTGGAATCTTCTATTGGCATCGATAGAGGTTTCGAGCTGTTTCCACTGTTTCCCGAAGCAAGGAGACTCGATGGCGATTTAGACAGCGGCGTCGCCAATCTGGCTGTCTATTCTAACTATACCTGATTTTTCTCTAAACGATTTTTAAATTTATTTCCCTACAAAATTGGGAAAAGCTTCCCCTAAGGATTAACCTCCCATCATCTGCCAGTGGGCCATTCGTGATATGTGTAAGTGGTACACGAGGACCACCGATGTACAAAAAAACAAAAAAAACCCTCATTATTCTTCTCTCTCCACTTCAAATCACAAATATTAGAAAGTTTTTGCATAACGTTTTTTTATCGTCCGATATTTTTTTCTCCCTAGCGCGCATGTTCATAGGAATAGCTCAGTAGTGCAGTATTACAGATACGCATGCGTAATAGGTACAATGTTTCTTATGAGCATGCGCGCTAGGAAGAAAAATATCGGACTAACATCGACATCAAGAACTATTGTCTCTTTCTGTCCTTCAACATCAAGCTCCAGAGTAACTTTTGTTTTCCGAACCCTCCCTTGCCAAACGATTAATGCAGAACGACAATCGACAAACAATCACCATTCTCTCGACACCGCATCGTCGTTCCAATCTCTTGTTCTACAATGCGTCGGGTCCGAGCAGGCACGAGTGAGAAACACAAACAGCTCGCCTGTCCTTGTGTTCCATTGTTCTCTCGTGTCCCCAGGGCCATAGTTGCAGTGAAAGCAACCTCCCTCGTTGTGCTCGATAGATAAGTTTTAACCTGATGAACTTTTCATGCGGTGTTGGGAAGTCGGTTCTCCATTTCGATGGGGTGTTATGCACTGTCATTGACAAGTTTATGGTATTACGATAGTTCGTTTTTCAAATACTTCTATTAGCTCACACTCTCCCGATATATATCTTGTTCACATTTGCATTCGTGCATGAAACACTTTTCATTCATCCACTCGAGTTCAAATGCACTTTTTTTGAACTTGTAGTGGAGGACACTGGATGTGAATACAGTTTTTGCAAATATTAATTCAGTAATTAAGTTTAATTCATTCATTTTAGTTTTTTTTTAGATTTAAGCTGCACGTATCTACCCATAGAGGGCGCCAGATATAAGAGGAAAATTTCAACTTTATTTACAAAGGATTTTTCTGCAATAGAGTGAACAAAAAGTAGGAATGGACTTAAAATTTTTTTTTTTTTATATATTACTTGTTTTTTTGATGCTTGGACGATTGATCAATGTTTTCATTATTAGTGTAATTAAGTTTAGAAAATCGGTTTCGTACCAGAAAAGATTTATATCAGAACGTTAAAAGTAATACATATGCCTTTCTATGAGATATGGATATTTTTTTTTTAAAGACAATTCTGACTTTTTTTTCACTCTATTGCAGAAAAGTCCTTTGTAAATAAAGTTGAAATTTTCCTCTTATATCTGGAGCCATCTATTGGCAGATACATGCAACTTAAATCTAAAAACAAGACTAAAATGAAGGAATTAAATTGAATGAATGAATTAATATTTGCAAAATCTGTATTCACATCCAGTGTCATCCAATACAAGTTAAAAAAAAAATGTATTTGAAGTTGATGAAGAGTTGAAGTTTGAGTGGATGAATAGAAAATGTTTTATGAAATGTTTAAATGTTTTTATTAAATGTTTATTCTGAACAAGATATAGATAGGGAGAGTGAGAGTTAATAGAAGGAATTGAAAAACATTATTATTTCGATTCACCGCTTTAAATATTCATTGGAGGGGATCTTAAGGTGCGAGTTCTTTCATTTTTTTTTCTTTATCACCAATGCTGAAGCACACATCCATTTTAGCCTTTGGGACATAAAATCCATGTGGTACATCCATACCTTTTTCTCATGGAATGCTGACTTCGGTGTGTCACTATATAAAAAGGACGAGGAGTCATGTGGAATAGATCCTCAATGCCACTGTATAAAATGGACATATTTCTTATCATTAGTATCGAAATTATTTATGGCAGCCGCTATTGTGCATTTGTCTGCATTCACATGGGAGGTGGCGTCAAATTGCCGTTAGCTGTCGTGGCGCTTCCTGGGTTACGCTGAATGTGCTATTTTTCTGCCGTTGAAGATGCAAATGTCCTCGGTTCAAACTAGTAAGCATTTGAAAACAACAACATGTTAGAACTTTTTTGTTGGATATTAAGGGACTTCGCGTTTCACCTATGTATGCCACAACTAGTGGCAATGATTTCTGATGGAACTTTTAAGTATAAGATGGGAAAAAAAACCCCGGGAAACTCCCAGCAGGCAAACACACGATCGCCATTAGGTGTCCTCTCCTCTGAAAGCAGTACCTGCAGCGGATATTAATGGACTTGAATCTCTTACTGCACACTGGGTCCTGATTCGGACAGGAACCAATTCACAATAGAATAAACCTAAAAAGTACAAGTACAAGAAATCCTGCATAGTAACGGTACCCGATGAGTGCTTCTTTTTCTAGACAAGTATTTAGACAGGAAACAAGAATTGTTTTGAGAGAAAGTCTAATACCATTAAACCACATTGCTTAAAGTATTATTTTTGATGGAGAGAGAGAAAAAAAAAAATTTTGCACTCACTACCTGCAAAACCGCAAGCGCTATTTATCCCAACAGCTGATAAAAGTGAAACTTGTGCATTTTTCTGACATGATGATATTTACACGAAAAAGAAATAACGACGATTTTGAAATGAAACTGTAGTTGAGATATAAGAAAAAAAAAATTCCAGTCTTCCATTCCAATCTGAAAATCTTTCAAGAAACATACCCATTCTACTTTTCAAATTAAATATACTTTTGGTGGGTACGTCTCTGATCTTAAATAATCTTACTTGACGTAATCAGTCCTTTACTTATGTGTAATAATATTTCTTCGCACTATTTTGTGACAATTGCAGTCACATAAATTGCCGTTGTATAAGAGTCGCACAGTTTTCTGATAGCTACTTCCATAAGAACTTCGTTGTTAAAAAAGAAATTAAATAGATTAGCAAATGTCAAAGAGTTTCCTGACATACAGTCCTGAAACGACCCCATTTACGATGATTGAAACAAATGGCGGGCACAATGAGCCACTACGACAGGGATGCGCAAACTTTATCGGTCGCGCGCCAAAAATCGGAAAAAAAGAAAAAAAAAATTGGCGAACCAAGATAAATTTTTTTGAAATTTTAAAAACAACATACAAGTATTAATATGTTATGAGTTGAATGAGTTAATTAATTTAAATATGTTAACGAGATGAAGGAAATTGTGATTTCATTTTTAAAAGTTTCTTATATTGAGGTTCGAAGGAAAATTGAGCTGTCTGTGCTCGCTATTTCCGTCGATCTATGTTTTGTGGAACAAAAATAGAGAAAGTAAAAAAATCATCAGTCCTTTGAAAAAAAAGCAAGAAAAAAAAAATAATATTTAATCAAAGTAGAAAAGGAGATGGCTATATAATATAGAAATATGCATTTCTTGTAGTTTGCTTCGGACCGGCAAATTAGAATTCTATCCGCGGGCCGGATAGAACCTTCCGGAGGGCGGTAGTTGCAACATCCTTGCACTACGACATGCAGCACAGTAGTTTCAGTGTTAGACGTCTGAAAATCCTTCCATGGGCCTGGACAATGCAAAGGTCGAAACAATCATCGATCTCAGGTGAGCTCTTTTATGAGTGCGAAGCTCGATTGTCAGCAATAGCTCGGGACAGTCTGTCGCATGAGCCCCAAGAAATTAATTAGCCGATATTCACGCGGCATCACAAGCTCCAATTCAAGGTCAAAGGAGCCATCCATTTGCGTTTCAGCCCCCAGGATATGAAGTTGCGACTCAATAGAAGTCGAACACTGCTTGTGATGTAGTGGTAACTTGCGCGGTTAACCTTTATTCGGGGACCGCAACTAACATGCAAGTGAGCTCAGTTTCCGTTTTCGAATCTGCTGCAGGATCCCTCGTAACCACTGCTTTCAGAAGCGAGGAAATTTAGTGATGAGTGTACATAAAACGCCTCACATCGACATTTAGTTTTCTGGATGCACAAATGGGCACGACTAAATTCTTAAAATTCCATTTGGTGAGGCAGTGTTTTCAAATCGCCAATCGGTGGGTTTCTTATACACAGTCCTTACACAGTTTCTTACGCAGTCCAGTTACATTAATGTGACCACTACCTATTTTCGACGTCAACGTGAAATAACCAAACACAAAAGGCAGGTGGCAGCACATTGCAATGGAGTGTATACAAAGGATGTCCTAGGGCATCGGAAAGCATTTCAATCGTTAATTACCTTGATCGAATTGCAATCGGTCCACTCTGCCAAAGGTGGTTATTCTGGCTTTTGACAGGTGGTCACATTAATGTGACTGGACTGTGTATAAATCGAACACGAGACCTACTTATGTACAACTACAGAAAAAAAAATAGCGGACAGGCAGGTTCGAATCCGCTGGTGGCGTCTATTGCAGTCACTGCTTTCAGAAGCGAGGAGGGGACGATTTAAGACGTATTTAAAAATCTCGCTGCCCAAATGCTTCGTGGAAGTTCTCCGAGTTTTCACCCGTACGACTCAAAAAAAAAAAAAAAAAAAATAAATTCAGCAATTCCCGAAACTCCTCGCGGAATGCATGTAGAGACCTAGAAGGCGGAATCGAGCCACTGAGACTGCTTGGGTTTGCCAGCCGGCAAGATAAAATCAGGCGGTACTGAAACGATTTTATAAAAAGTGGCAAATTTTCTTTCGCATAGAATTTTTTTTTTAAATTCTAAATTTTATCACGAGGTTAAAGGTGGGAAAATTTTAGTTCATCAATTAATAAAAAAAAATTTTTTTAAGGGAAAAATCGTATGTCCTCAAAATTATGTAAGATAATCTTTAGAAGGTAGAGTGGAAAAAACAAACAAAGGACGAGTAATATTATTGAATTTTTTTCTTTTAAATGAGTGTTTTTATGAGTTATTGAGAATGAGTATTTAGCAATGCTATATTTCGCTTTATTTGTATTTCTCTGCGAAGTTGAACCGGCTGAGCATTTTTCGTCTAACCCATCTTTCACATAACTTCGAAATATTAGTACTGTGTAATTTTATCCTGTAGAAATGACAGTGAGTGCTTTAGCCAGTGAAGGACTTCTCTTAGCTATGAGGCTCATAAAACGCTGTCTTGGAACCACCATGAAAGAAGATCTTACAGAAGCTATAAGGTGCATCACAAATACATCTTAATAATGGAATAGCTTCAGTAAGATATTCTTTCTTCATCACAGCTTCTTTGTGCTTAAATTGTACCATTTTGTTTTGCTTGTTCTGTTTTTCAGTGTGCCTGTTTATTGAGCGCTGCTATTTTAATAAGACATATGTATTTTACGTAAGCAAATTTAGAGTACAAGAATGCTTTTTAAGCAGCGCAAAAACTATAATTTCCAAATTATAAAAAAATATATTTGTTAGAATAAAACTTTTTTACGTATAAATGAGTTCAACACAAGCCATTCAATTTATTTCACAATTTGTCTAAATCCATATGTAAAGAACGTAAATCATGAAACTGCGGTAAAGGATCAGGAGTCACTTCAGGTGTCTGAAATGTTTGACCTTTCCTCGGGTTTGAGGTTATGCTATAAATTATTCCATAAGTGTGACAGATCAAGTTTACAATTTCAAAACGAATAACATGAAGATAATGCTAATGATTGTTTGCTTCCTCGGACACATCGTTTGATCGACACTTAAAGTCGTTTTGTGACTTTTAATTGGCTTACATCATCAGCAGAGAAACCCCACCAGATTTTCACGGTCACATCCTTACTCCCCGTCGGCCGTTCGATTCATCCCAAAACAAGTGGATGGCAACAACTGACTGCTCTGCCTTTCTCCTGGCCATGGAATTGAGCGCATCCCCTCTATTCTAAAGGGGCAGAAAGTTGGGACAAACATTTCCCGTCCTTTTCGTACTAGAGTTGGCGCTGAATTTCAAAATTCGTTTCCAACGAATAATGTCGTCTTTAGCTTTTTAAGTCCATTAAAAAAAAGCTATGAAATCATTTTTACTTACATACTCTATTCTTTGGACATCGAAATGCATATCATTCCTAAAAGCTGCTTTCTGATTTTGTAAATTAAAATTTAGTTGTATAGTTTTTTCACATCTCTGAGAAGGTGACAGTTTCTAGATCTCTTTCAGAATAGATTTACAAGGAGAAATATCAACACAGCCAACCATAGCCTTGGAGCTATTATTAGGCCAGTTTATCGCATTGGCGGTCGACGGAGCGTTTCCTCACACCAATAAACGCATCAACAACACATTACTCATTTGGAGCAAACGCAGCAATAATCCTATATTCCAACAACCTCGAACTGAAAATTATTTGCATTCGATTGACTGAAAAGTAAACAAAGGTCATGATAACCATTCAACAAAGTTCATGTCGCTCTACGGTCATTTTGTGCACACTTTGGGTTCATTAGACCGGGACCTACAGTTTAATTTGGATTCCAAACCACTCACAAACATCCATACCACCGCCAGGATTCGAACCTGAAGCCTGTGCTACCGAGCGCCAGAGTGGTAGCCACTCGGCTATTCAGGCCCCTGAGCAGTTTATTCTATTAGATAAATTTTCCACAAGAAGTATTATAATATAAACACTGAATGTATCTAACTGAATTTCAAACCAAAATGACACCGCCAA
Organism: Caerostris darwini; assembly: GCA_021605075.1. Taxonomy (NCBI): domain Eukaryota; kingdom Metazoa; phylum Arthropoda; class Arachnida; order Araneae; family Araneidae; genus Caerostris; species Caerostris darwini. The sequence goes on along the minus strand of BPLQ01012460.1, from coordinate 471,543 downwards.
TTAAGTAGCAGATGTTGCCACGTTTCAATTAAAAAAAGAGGCCTAATTTAAAAAGGAAGGAAGGGGGGAGAGAAAATCGCCCAGGGCTTTATGGCATCTATACCGGAAAAGAATGTCTTCTGAATTATAATATCCCATCACAGTCAATTGAGTTTCCTGCATTTCAATATGGTTTGCACCGCAACATCCTAATATCGGAAGAAGTTCTCGATCAGCATCTGTTTCTTGCATGCGAACTGCTGAGGCACGTGCGGCCCATTCATTTAGATCTGCTGTAACACGATAGCAGATGCTTTCGCGGATATCACACGCACCGCATGAATAAACAAATAGGGCTTTTAAATATATATCGAATTTTAGTTTATAAATTTTGCAGAAAGATAAGGTCAATATAGTTTCAATGTTTTCAATAGAGTTGGTATTTTCAAAATATTTGCAATAAATAAATGAGTGAGCAACGGGATTGACAGTTTGGGACGTGATATTTACTTAAGTAATTTAACATAAGCAATGATAGCTTGGAGATGTTTCGTAACAATCTTTGTCTGTTGGTCAACATTACTCTATGTCGTTGATGCGAAAGTCTACAATCTTTTATAAATATTTGGCACGTATATATATATATATATATATATATATATATATATATATATATAGAAAGAGAGAGAGTGAGAGAGAGATATATAAATATATTAATAAACTTTACTTTCTCTATAATTAAAAAAATTAATTCATTTATATGAACTTTAATAAAAAAAAAAAAAAGATTTATAAAATGATCTGAGTTGTAAACACAAAAGCATTTAATGTATCTATTTATTGCAGCACGCATTATGTTAGCTCAATAAATGCATGATTTGAGAAGAGAAATCGCTTCGTAACATGGTTCTAAATAAATATTCATCAGGTAAAAGGTGCCACCACCAGTACGGAAATCATGGAAGACATTTGGCCCAAATTTTTGTTCCTTTACAATAGGTAGACGCACTCTACAGTGTTTCATCATTATTCTATGGTATTGAAAAAGCATTTTTGAAAGTAAAGATATGATAGGCATAAAAAGATGAAAGACATTTGTCATCTGATTTAGATGACATGAAGAGGAAAGGTGCATAATGTTTGATCGAGACATTTTCATGTTATTCGAGTGCAGTAGCCAACAACGCGAGTTAATTAGGATCACCTGCCACTCTGAAGACTGGAAATTTGATTTTCCATCACGAAAAGAATACATCCAGAAATGTACTAAAATCCAAGACGAAATCAGTTTAAATCAGGGGTAGAGAGTATGCCAAAATATTTTCTTCTTTTTTTTTGTCATCTTTGCTGATGGATTTAGAAGAATGTCCGAAATAAATTCAATGACTTTTATGGAACTCGTATATCTGTAAAAACAATTTTTGCAGAACAAAGTATTTTTTATCAAGTACAGTATTTATATTCACTCAGAAGACACCCATATACTATAAATCAGCTTACAAATAATATATATATATATATATATCAATAAAAAAAATAACAGTAACCAATCAAGTACCAAAGTATGTTGAATAGCTTAAGGCGTCAAACGAAAATGATACATTTTAATCACAAAGATGCTATATATTTAATACAATACCATTTATTCAATTCCTACTATTAGCTCACACTCTCCCTCTCATTTTCAATCGTTCATAAAATACTTTTTATTCGTCCACTCGAGTTCAAATACATTTTTTTGATCTTGTAGTGAATGACACTTGATGCTGATATATACAGTCCTTATACAGTTCATACAGTCCTACAATATACAGTCCATACTTGATGTTGATATATATGTACAGTTTTTTCAAATATTCATTCATTCATTAAATTTAATTAATTAATTTTAGTTTTGTATGGGAGAAAAAAATTTCTCTTATGGAGAATATCAAGGAAATTAGCTTTCTATTTTGTCACTTAATAGTGTGATTCGGTCATACGTATGTATATATTTATATTAATTGTAATTATTTAATAAAAAGTAATTAAAATAAAATTTTTCTCTGTTGACTTGAGTAGGAATTGACTTAAATTTTTTTTTTTTATGTGACTTGTTTTTTTCTTAATAATGGACTAGTTTCTATGAGAACTCTTTTCGTGGGGGATCCAAGAGAGTTTTTTTTATGGTCGACAGTGCTGAGAAAAGTCTCTCACTCGGCGTGCTGCCACTGCTAGCGTTGCTAGAGTTTCTTTTATAGAATCGAATGGTCTCCTTAACATTCCATTTTAACATGTCTAAGAACGTTGTAGAAAAAAAAAATACAAAAGAATCGGAAGTTGATTTTTTGAAACTGATTCCTGACCCCTTCAAAAATGTTCCCCGACTCCCTACATCTGGTAAAAACTAAAAAAGAAAAATCAATTCTACACAAATATTGTGTGAAATTTGAATATTTTGACGTTAAATTTCACACAGATGCCAAGGACAATGACAGCAACCTAAAAAGAAAAAAAAAAAAAAAAAGTGAAATTCCATGAGCCCCGGGAATTTTAAATTGAAAATGGGTCTTATTTTTTGGACACAATAGTATTTCTATCTTCCGAAATTTTTTTTTCATGATTCTAGTATGTTTTTCACCCATGTGTTCCATACAGAAATATATAATCTGTAATTTATGAATAGCTTCTGATGTTTGGTGTAAATGTAACTGAATCTTGCCGAAAGTCGAGGAAGCTCTGTTCGACACCTGCTTCAGACGAACCGAAGTGTTCTAGTATCTAATTGTCCTATCAAGAAATCAATCTCGCCATGCTTGTTTAAACAAACGATGCATTTGATGTGGATGTGCGAAGAATATACTTATTCTCCTTGCCATGTGTCCGCGGGAGTGGAAGAACAAAGAACCCTTTCACCCCGCTCTTGCCCAATGGAACAGCTGAAGCGGCGATAATGAATGCCGAGATGATCTCTTTTTGTTTTTGTGGGGGGAAGGGATCATCAGGAAGTCGGGATAATTGTCGCAGCTGATGTCGCAACGGGGAAGCAGATGCCGCACGGAAATAGCACGACGAATGGAATACCAAACGGGGCGGCCGTGTCGTATGGGGTGGTGAGATGGACGCGCGTCCTGGACCTTAGCAACGGCGGTGGTGTCTCCTGAAAGACTATTCCGTATTCTACTAATATTTAAACCAGGAATGGGCAGACTTTTCCAATTGCGGACCAAAAATCGAGAAAAAAAAAAAAAAGTTTGGCGGGCCCAAGATAAATTTTAAAAAAAATTTTACAAACAAAGTACAAGTATCAAAATTTGTATATGTTAATGAGACGAATGAAATTGCGATCTCATTTTTAAAAGTTCCTTATAGTGAGATTCGAAGAGAGATGGACTGATTCTAAGGAACGCGGCTAAATGCTCATCTGTCAATCAATGACATCAATGTCTACTTCTGAAATAATTCTTTCTGAGGTTCCTTATATACACTTGTTCCCATATATAAGATGAAACAAACATAGCACTGATTTTCTGGGCGTGATATATTAAATTTGGGAAACTTATTTTCGATAATGATTTGTAAAACTAACTTGTTGGCGCCAATCTACAGCTATAACTAACAAAGAAGTTCCGCTTTTAACACTTTACCGATTTAAAGCTGTCTATGCCCGTCGATTTATGTTTTGTAAAACAAAGAAAAAGTAAAAAGATCACCAGTCCTTTGAAAAAAAAAGAAAGAGAAAAAAATAATATTTGATCAGAGTAGAAAAGGAGATGGATATATAATATATAAATATATATTTCTTTTAATTTGCTTCGGACTGGCAAATTAAAATTCTATCGCGGGCCGGAGTTGGCCCGCGAGCCATAGTTTGCTCATTCCTGATTTAAACCATGGGTCCCCACAGTAGGAGATACTGCCCCCTAAATGGAACCATCAAAAGGATGTTGGTCATAAAATATTAATAAAATAGAGCGCTTCCCTCAGTTCTAAAGAAACAGAAAGTTAGGACAAACGCATCCCGTCCTTTTCATGCGAGAGTTGGCGCTGTATCTCTCTTGGTTTCCTTTCCCGTTGCGCATTTATTTAGAACAGGGGTGGCCAACCAGCAGCCTCCTTTGAACATTTTCAAACCCGTGAGATTTATCCAACTTTTACAAAATATATTTATTTTATAATGGTCAAAGTAGTGAAAACCAATGTAATAAAAAAATACATTATGTGTGCATTCATATGTACAAAAATGAACTGTCGAAATTATGAGAAAAAATTAACTTTGATTTTAAAATAATATTCTTGCGATTATATGAAAGATATTACCTGTTTTATTGATGAGTCCACAGAATAATTAAATTATATTCTGCTAACTCATGATAAACATGCATCTTGGAACATCTAATATAACATGCTGTAATATGAATATAAAAATGTCTAAATCTAATATGAGGATAGATAATATTATATGCGTCCCTCAGAGCTATGATGAATTCCCAGTGTGGTCAGCAAGATCATTTGGGTTGGCCACCCCTGATTTAGAACATGTTACGAAGTGATTCTGAACATTCAGAGAAATGTCCTCTTCCGGTGTAACACTTTTATTGAACTATGGGCTCAAGATACAGATACAGAAAAATTGTATTTTGTTTATAATTCTGAGTATTACAGAATTGTAATAAAGCATGACAAAAAGTACCTATAAAAAGAATATTTTATTTTGTAATCACTTTGCAGGAGAAATTTAGTAATCGAACATAAATGTCAACTATTTCGAAAAATTAAATTCACATTTATTAACAGATAAAAAAAACCCTTTCGTTTGAAAATCGTTGTAGGATAGCAGATCTTTTCCGCCGACGGCGGAGAGGGTTGCCAAAAATCGTCAAGCTGTCATCGCATATGTTTAAACCATAAAGTAGGAGTCAAGGGAGGTGCAGGATGCACGAAAAGAAACTCGCTGTACGCAGCGAAGCACAGTGATGTAAGGAGACTCCTAACATAAACAGAGCCGAGGATTTATTCGTGAAGCACCTGCTTTATCCTTCTCCTTAAGATCATTTTTTTAGGTTATACATCATTTTTACCCATTTTTAACTATCTTCGTTATCTGTACGTCTTGCGAATGTTGACAGGATTGATTTTAATGAATTAAAACTTCAAAGCATTCACACAGTTTTAAGACCTTGGTAGATATATAAAACAGCATGCATTTTTCAATTCCTTCTATTAGCTCCCACTCTCCCTATATTTATCTTGTTCACATTTTCAATCGTTCATAAAACACTTTTGATTCATCCACTCATGTTCACGTGCATTTCTTTTTGTACTTGTGGTGGATGATACTGGATGTGAATACAGTTTTTTTTCAAATATTAATTAATTCATTAAATTTAATTAATACATTTTAGTTTTTTTTAGATTTAAGTTGCATGTATCTACTCATAGATGGCTCCAGATAAACTTAAAAAAATTGAGTGAAAATTATTTATAAAGGACTTTCTGCAATAGAGTGAAACAAAAGTAGGAATTGACTTAATTTTTTTTATTTTTATATTAGTTGTTTCTGACAATAACTGATAATCTTTGCATGTTAATTGCAAGCCTTTAGCTTTCCTTCGGCGGGTATGAAGCAGCTGGGTGGATGGCATGGAGATAAGAACTGTTGAATCAGACCTCACAGGGATTTGCAGCACATCTGCCATTCTGGTTACGAATAACTTCAGCTGAAGAGCATGCATGCTATATTAATAAATACAACAACAGAAGCATTTTCGTTCGGAAAAAAACTGGCCTTAATTTTAACGAAAGAAATAAAAATTACTCATCGACTCAGCTCCTTTTAAATAGTGCAGAGAACTCCATGCAACGGGTCTTCTTAAACTACTGCCACCATTTCGGATTCCATTCTTTTCAAAGCACCCATGAGGCTACCTGCATTTTGCACAAAAAATTAATAATATATATATATATATATATATAGTACAAGTTTTATTGTTCACCGATTGCGTGGCAAATTGGAAAGTCGGACGGATTCAAACAGAGCGGCGGAACAGGGAAGGAAGGTGTTTTGGGAGGGATTCTAATACCCATAAAAATAATTTTGATTTCTAACAAATAAAATATTCAGTCACACGACATGAAAAGCGATATTAGATAAGAAAAAAAAATTTCTTGGATAGCTATAAAACTGTTTTGCGCCACGCATCTCTGCCTAGTACACCCTCACACATAATCGATTCATCCGCTTCAGTTTTTGAAACGAACTTTTACTTTTTCACACACACTGGTTGAATTCATACTTGACAACCTTTTCATTGAATTTTTCCTGGCATTCATAGCACTTTTCCCAGCAACTCATGTCCGCAACACCGAAGATGACGATTGCAATGGCGCAGAGATTGTACACTCACTAAATGAATCAGGTTGTAGAAATCACAATTCATTATAATAAGTGGATGAATGAATACGTTGCTCGCTACACAATTTCTGAAATTCTGGAACAAGCTGTTTGAAAATGACAGTTTGACGCCCAACTCGTGTCGCCTGCGGTACAGGATAGCTAAGGTTTTAGTCCACTATGGATATCCTTACACTCACTAATTCCAAAAACGGGCAGATTCGATATCCATTTAGACTTCCGTCTCGATCATAAGGCGTCCCAGCAGTTTTTTTCCCCCCAGGTTTTTCACCCATACCACATGCACTGCAGTTTCTTGTAAAAGTCCTCTCAGAAGACAACCCTAGTCCGTCTGTGGGCTTAGTGTGATAGACAGACATTAAAACTTACTATCTCTGTCTATAACTCAAACTTGGGTAAAGTTAAAAATAATCTAAATTTTATGCTCTGGGAAAATGAAATTTAATTAATGAAAAACCTTAGCTAATCATTTTTAAGCACATTTTAAATAGAAGTACAAAAGTTGAAAACTTCCATTCAGTATTCAAGTGAATATAACAATTAGAATAGTTTATCGATTGATATTTTATTATACATATGTATATATAGCAGGGTATTGTTGCTATGGATATTAGCCGAAAGCCAAGTAGCGATAAACATGAATCTACTACTGTGTCCAAAAAAGTAAGACCGATTTTCAATTTAAAATTCCCGGGGCTTATGGTATTTATTTTTTTTTTTTTTTAGGTTGCTGGCACTGTCCTTGACATATGTGGGAAATTTGACGTCAAAATATTCATTAGTGTTTGAGTTACGCTTGGCTTCGTGAGACGCAAAGCTGATTCCGACGATATTTGAAATGTCTGAATGAATTGAGCAAAGAACTTGCATTAATGATTTAGCACCGTGCGACTTCTGGCTATTCCCTAACTCAAAAGACCACTCCGGGGATACCGTCTTGAGTCGATTGAAGAGATTCAACATGAAACGCGGCGCGCTTTGAAGGCCTTCCCTGCCGATGACTTTTTAGCGTGCATTGAGGATTGAAAAAAAACAACGTTGGCATAAGTGAATTGTGCCCGGAGAGGATTACTTTGAAGGCGATGAAATAAAGTTGGGAGAATATATAAAGATTTTTTGAAAAAAAAAAAAATTAGTCTTACTTTTTGGGCACAGTAGTATTTACTACAATGCATTAACATTTTTAAGGAATTGAAAGCAATTAGTTGAGTTATTTATTGGATTATTTTTCTGGAAGGCTACCACAGAACAAACAGTCCACGAGCTGAGAAAGCATCTGCAATTACAGCCAATGAAATCATAATCACATTCAAAAAATGTCCTGGTTCATTCGAAGATTGCTCTAGGAATGATGTGAGCTTAAAACATTCATCCATGTCAGATTCCATTGCAATAGAAGAGCGGAGATTCCTCTTTGCTTTTATTTTGGGAATGTCCCAACAAGAGAGGGGACGTCTTCCCCAAACTATGCGAATCCAGACTCGCCAGGAATCTGTCCCGAGTGCTTTTGCTCTTCTTTCAGGGTTCTTCGGTTTACGACGGGGACATTATGTTCGAGGCTCAGCAAATAAAGAATCCGCGTGATTGCTTTTGGGATGCGCTCCTCGTCGTTTTTTTTAAAGATGGGATTGATATTTTATATCAGATAATGAAGAAAGGTATTGGATAATTTAAAAAAAAAAAAAATATATATATATATATATATATATATATATATTTAATTGGGATAGGGTTTAAATAATAATATCAGTGGTATGCTAACCTGTTCCTTTTGCAATTTTTCGAAATAAGAAAAACAATTCGTGACCGTCAATGCCAAAAAGCTTTATAGTTTTTTCAATCATTTATATACACAGTCCAGTCACATTAATGTGACCACCTGTCAAAATACAGAATATAAACTCTTGTATATTCTGGCTTTAAGTGGAATGTGGTATTAAGTGGTATTTAAGTGGTATTAAGTGGAATTCTTTATATACACTCCACTGCAATGGGCTATATTATATCTAATAATAATGAACAAAAGTATTGGATAATTTAAAATAATATATATTTAATTGGGATAGGGTGGAAATAATAGTATGAGAGGTATGCTCACCCCTACTTTTGCAATTTTCGAAATAAAAAAAAATTGGTAACCGTCAATTTCAATAGGCTTTATAGTTTTTTTCAGTCAATTTTGTATAATTTTATCAACCATTTTTTTCCATCAACCCTTTTTACTTTCATTGAAAAGAGATTTAAACAGAATAAAACATTATAAAACTTATGGTTTTTACTGGGATAAAGAGGTCTTACATCCCGAAATTTTTTTTTTTACCGTATATTTGATATATAAAACAACAACAGGTGTAAAACCTGATGCCTACTGTCTTCCCTCCTCTTGTATTGGACACAAGAAGAATATTTGAAGTGCACTATCCAAGGTACATATCGTAAGAGTTAAATTCATTTATTCTTTTTTTTATTATTTTTCTTATGACAAGAAGCCCATATAGTAGGTGCTAAATTCAGTTTTGTCCATGTCGGTTTTTTCTTTTTTCGGGATATCGTTTTCGCCCAGTGGAGTTAGTGTTTTGGGGACTCCAAAAATTGTGTGGAAATAAATATGAAAGGTTATAAGTTATTTAGTAAAACACACTTAAATCTCTTTGGGCGCAGCGAATAAATAAACTTTCAGACAATTTTGATTTCAGGCAATGACTTCAGAACATCATTTAAGATAAAAACACCTATTTGTTACGCGATTTTAGCGACATGTTTTAAAATAAACATTCAATACGGGGTGAAAAGACTATATTGGACATCATATATATTCACAACTTTATACAAGTATATACAACTTATATACAGTACTTTCTGAGAAAAAGAACTAAGTTGACATTTTAAACAATGTCAACTTAGCTCTTTTTCTCAGAAAGTACTGTAGTTAGAACTTTGAAATTTTTTCCAATACATAATATACAGTTTCTATAAGGATGGTGCTTCGTTCTCTTCACAGTGAACTGAACTTTCACTCAACGTTATATATTCAAGTCCCGTTAATGAAAGAGATCAAATATATTCATGCATGAAATTCGTCAATGATTTCAAGTTTTTTTTTTCTGTCATCTATTTAATTTTGCATATATTTATTTGCATGACGAATAAACATACTATCCCCATCATGAGTGTTCAGTCGTTATTTTTTTGTTTATCCAGGTGTTTTTAAGATGTAGGAAGAATATTAAAGTCCGTATCATAACTGTTGAATTTGTATTTTTACAGTATTAAGATTTAGGGTTCGAGTTCCGGCTGAGCCATGGATGTTTGTAGTGGTTCGGAATCCACCTTAAACCGTTGGTCCCGGTCTAACAGGCTCATAGAGCATTGCGGGGGTAGAGTTACTCCGCGTCCGTAGCTTATCTTCAAACTGTACGCACCTCCTGGGTAGTGCTGAGTGAGTAATCGTCGGTGCGGCGCTTGCCTTAAGACATCAAAGACTGTCTAAGTGTTTACCAAGCTGCATCAGGAAAAAAAAAAAAAAAAAAAAAAACAGTAAGAAGATTTATATATATATGTGTGTGTGTGTTACGATCAGGGCTTGGATATATATATGTCCAAGCCCTGATCATAACAGTTAAGTTCGTTTATCATATCTATATATCCATATCATGTCTATTTTTTGGATTCGCGATTCCATTCTTTTCTAGCAAACACTTTCGACCGACTAGCGTTAAAGGGAAAACAGTATTTTCGGACGGACTTTTAGGGGTAAATGCCCCACATTTGCTCGTCGAAAGGAAGAAAGCAATCATACAACTCGATTATGAAGGCGAGAGTCTTTTCCCTTTTCTCCGCACCGCACCGCACCGCACCCCTTCCCCCACCCCCTCGTATCTAGGGATATATAATTCTCCAACCTGGTGAGGGTGGAACATCGGTGGCCTTCGTATGATATTTTGTTCGGTCATTTTCAAAAGACAAACAAAACAAGAAAAAAATTATTTCTAAATTCATTTTTTATATTTAAGAACACCAGATGGCGCCACGAGAAAATAAAAATAAATTTAATTGAATAGAAAAATTACGCAAAACTAAAAATCAAAGACTATTTCTTTTATTTCGTCTTTCTTGTAAAACTGTATATTCGTGACAAGTTTTATATATAAAAGTTCCTTTTCATGTATTAAAAAAATATATATATTTTTATCTCTTCTACAAAATTGGATTTGAATAGGGGTTTGATAAAATCATGCGATCCAACACTACACTGTATTTAAAGAACACACAAATAGAATGTTTCAATATGAATAGAAATTATTTTTTCTAAAAGACAGAATTCATTTTTCTAAAAGACATACTATTCGAATGTTAAACATGAATAGAGAAAAAAAAACAAGTAATAAAAAAAAAAAAATTTTTTTTTTAAGTCAATTCCCACTTTTTTTTTTCACTCTATTGCAGAAAGTGCTTACTAAACAGTTTTCATTCATTTTTTTAAGTTTATCTGGCACAATCTACTGATAGATGTATGAAACTTAAATCTAAAAAAAACCCCGTAAAATTAATGAATTTAATTTAATTACTGATTTAATATTTGAGAAAACTGTATTCACATCCAGTGTCCTCCACTGCAAGTTAAAAAAAAATGTATTTGAACCTGAGTTTATGAGTAAAAAGTGTTTCATGAACGATAGAAAATGCGAACAAGATATAGAGAGGGAGAGTGCGAGCTAATAGAAGGAATTGACATGAAAAGCAAAAACAAAAATGATAAATGCTTGAAACTTAATTGCTAAACGCAAAAACCCATTCATTACTAAAATTAAATTCACTATGTACAATGCATAAATCACAAAGCATAAAATATTGTAAATTCATGAGGTTTTCTGAACGAAAGATCGCGATGCCTGCACGTCCTTTTTAAAGTCTTGTTTGTGCCACCTGTTTGCCAAAATCCACCCAGCAGGCAAATCTAAAACAGACAGAGATTCATCTTCTTCCGTGCCCGGCAATTACAGGATTTGAGAGGCGCGACTCACGAGGCTGCTCCTCAATCTTTGATTTTGTTTTCTTTTCGGTCGCACCTGGTTGACTGAGAGTCGACCTTCAGTTCTCGCACAGCGCGACGCGAAAGCACCCAGGAAATTACACTTTATCTGCATTCATGCTTCTGATGAGGATAAGACAATGGTTGTTCAATTCCTTCTATTAGCTCACACTCTCTCTCTATATATATCTTGTTCACTTTTTCAATCGTTCATAAAATACTTTACATTCGTCCACTCAAGTTAAGACATTTTTTTTTGAACTTGCAGTGGAGGACACTGGATGTGAATACTGTTTTTTTTTCAAATGTTAATTCATTCATTCAATTTAATTCATTAATTTTAGTTTTTTTTTAGATTTAAGTTGCATGTATCTACCCATAGATGGCGCCGGATAAACTTAAAAAAAATGAATGAAAATATTGTCACTCGGCCATCAGACCCCATTCAATTCCTTCTATTAGCCACACTCTCCCTATATATATTTTTTTCCAGTTTTCGATTGTTCATAAAATACTCTCTATTCATCCACTCCAGTTCAAATACATTTTTTTTTAACTTGTAGTGGATGACACTGGATGTCGATACACTTTTTTCAAATATTAATGCATTCATTAAGTTTAATTAATTCATTTTAGTTTTAAATGGGAGAAATTTATATAAATTGTAATTATTTAATACAAAGTAACTAAAATAAAAGTTTTCTTTGTTGACCTAAGTAGAAATTGACGTAATTTTTTTTTCTATCTATTACTTATTTTTTGGCAACCCTCTTTACTGTCGGCCGTTACTGTCCAATGTTATTGGCGTGGAAGGAGAAACACTTTTACTGTTACTCAATGATTTTCAAAAAAAGGGGTTCATTTTTTTTTTAGCTATCAATAAATGGAAGTTTAATTTTTCAGAATATGTAGACATTTATATTCTATTCATCTATTATTCTAAATTCCCCTGCCCAAGATGATTCAAAAATAAAATATTCATTCATACGAATTTTTTATAATGCTTTATACTACTACTGTGTCCAAAAAGTAAGACCCATTTTCAATTTAAATTTCCCGGGGCTTATGAAATTCCATTTTTTTTCTTTTTTAGGTTGTTGGCACTGTCCGTGACGTCTGCGTGAAATTTGACATCAAAATATTCATTAGTGTTTGAGTTACTCTTGGCTTTATGAGACGTTAAAAGAGATTCCGGCGATTTTTGAAATGTCTGAATTCATTGAGCAAAGAACTTGCATTCAATTTTGTTTGCGGAATGAATATTCGTGTGCAGAAATGTATAGAATGTTGCAGAAGGCATTCGGCGAGCAAACTATGTTGGAAAAAATGTTTACAAGTGGTATGACCAGTTCAAAGAAGGCAGAGAACGCGCTGAAGACGAAGAGCCCTCAGGTCGACCCTCCACCTCAACCGACGAAGCTCACGTCCAAAAAATTAAAGATTTGGTGCTTGCGAACCGTCGATTTATAATTAGAGACCTTGCTGATGATGTTGGAATTTCAAAAGGATCGCTCGATGATAGCCTGAAGATTTTTTGTGGCAACCATCTTGTACTGTCTGCCATTACTATTTCTTAGTACTTAGTACCTTACTGTAGCACTTTACTGTCCTACAATGATTTTCAAAAGAAAGGGTTCAATTTCTTTTAGCTGTCAATGAATGTAAATTTTACTTATCTAAATATTTAAGCATTTAGGTCTGAAAGGCCGAGTGGCTAGTGATCTGGTGCTCCTTACCACAGTTTTCGGGTCCGAGTCCCGGCGGTGCCATGGATGTTTGCGGTTGTTCGGAATCCACTCTAAACCGTCCGTAGATTACCTTCAAGTTACATGCACCTCCTGGATAGTGCTAAGCAAGTAATGTCTGTGCAACGATTGCCTTAAGGCATCCAAGACAGCTGTCTAAGTGTTTGCCAGCTGCATTAGACCAAAAAAATATTCTATTACACTATTATTCTAAATTCCCCTGCCCCAGATGATTCCAAAATAAAATATTCATTCATATGAACTTTTTATAATGCTTGATTCTATTTCATACAAAATGATCACAGTTATAAGCAAAATAGTATTTCTTGTATCTCTTTATCTTGAGTAAGAACACAGTTTATTGAATGTATGATTTGAAAGGTCGCGAAATTTTCAGAATCGCTTCGTAACATGTTTACGTTATCTTCCTTTAGAATGGGACGCTCTTCATTTTATGACTAGTCTATAATATTTCTTTATGTTATTAAGGGCAAGAGGAAATAATATAAATTTTAAATTAAAATGATACAACAAAGCAATACTGCTGAAGCAATACATCGGTGTGCGTCCGCTTTGGAATTGAGTCAAACGTTGGTCTACGTCTTGTTAACTTTTATTTGACATACGACCTTTATTCGGTACACGTCTCATTTGCACCAAACTATGTCATTTTGCAAAGCCCCCACAATCCAAACAAGTCGTAATAGCATTGTCTGGAATGTCAGAAAATATCCTATTTTCGAGATTGTTTAAATGTCGTGATTCTTCATCGAATCCAAATAGAGAGAGAAAATTAAATTTGGTATTTAAACACAACGATGTTAACAAATTTGTGTTTAACATTTCGATTTATAATAAACATAAATACATGGGAAATGTAAATTAAACGGAAAGAAAGCATCCACAAACCTTTCCAAACGCGGACGACATTGAAAGCAGAGATAAAAATGATTCGTAACCAAACAAGTTGAAAGAACTGAGCCTTCCATTGAAGCTCTTTCAAGTTTGTAAAACATGGAACGTTTAAATATTTTTCATGCCACTTTTGTCACACTTCCATTCTATGTGCAGTTTAGAATGATTAAGTTGTTATGGGTTCATTAACATTTGAAACTGTACTTTATAGTCTTCAAAAAAAATAATTAGGGAAAGCATGAAACAGTACATCTAAAGAAGTAAATCAAATGACTGAAGCTTAAGATAACAAGAAATCCTTCAGTTAGATTTATAAATTTAAATGGTGTTGGTTTTATAAGTTTAATGATTGTTTTGATTAACAAATTTACTTTAAAGGGGTTAAAATCATTATTATTTCTAAAAAAACATCTTTAATCTCTCAAGAGTGAATATCATTTGATGTTATATAAACATCAAATGATATTCACTCTTGAATCATTCTCTCATCTCAAATGATATTCAATTCATAACATAATATCACTGCTGAATGAAAAGGTAAATACTTTTGATATCTTATTCTTTATAATAAAACATTTCGAACAACTTTCTTTTCTTTTTTTTTCTTTGATAAATATTCATTATAAACTTATTTTCAGTGTTCAATTTCGTGTATTATAAAATATTTCATTTTGTTTGCTATGTTTGTAAAATGTATTAACCTTGACACTTAGTTTATATTCAAACTACAGAAAGTATATTTTGAAACCGCTTTTTGATTTCTAAATGATAAATAACATTGTTTCCGTTTGAATGGTCATTTCTCTTTCGAAATCATCTTGGGCAAAGGAATCGAAATTCATTGCAAGTTCTTAAAGTATTTTATTTTCCGTAATGCAGTTTGAAAATAAATGGAGAGAAGCCGAAAAGTAGACAGCTTAACATGTTGGTGTAGGCAGAGAGCTGAAGTAATGGAAAAACAAGCTCTCTGCCGAAAAACAAACTCAGCCTATTTGACCCAAGGCCAAATCACAGAATGACTCTGAGAATTTTAAATATACAAGGATTGTTTTTACCGAATTCTTTTCTTTCTTTTTTTTTTTCTCTACTAAGCGATGCCAGTATCGAAGAAATTTTGAAAAACATCGTAACTAAAAAGATTAATGATTAAAAAAAAAAGGCCACAATTGTTTTGAATATAAAAGGAATAATATTTGCATAAACTGTTTTTTGAAACTAACACTCATAATAATAAATTTCAGAACTCTCTTTTTAGCTTCATATTTATAATTGTTATTTTGAGTACAGCGATCGTTTCGATCAAATTTACATTTTATTTTGATTTTACCTATTACAATTTAACGAAAACATCCAAAATTTGCTTTATAACAAAATTTATGTTTGGGACTAGTTACATAAACAGGAATAGAATGGGTGTATCTGAATGAAAATACAAAACATTATTATTCGATCTGTTGCAGTAATTGTAACAAAATGTTTTCTTATCCGTTCTAATGAGAATTTCAAATTTTTCCTGTGACCTTGAAGTAAGTTGTCGCATAAAAAATAACATGCGAAATTAACTGTTTTAAGAGTTTAAAAATAAATGGAACAAAAACAGGTTTTCAAAATATGTTTTCCAGATTTTATTTTTAATAGATTTATTTTGATAAATTATTTTAGTAGATAATTTAAGTAGATATATTTTTAACTGGATCAAAAACATATAAAGAGATTAAACGCTTTTTTATATACATTTTATTTATGTATGGTATGCGGAACTCCTAAAATTAGTTTAGGTGTTCTTTCTTTTCTTTTTAACTCCTAAAATTAGTTTTATGTAATATTTATTCTAATCAATTCTATTAACTTTGATAATATTTTATAAAGGATGTTAATGTAATAAATATGAAATCATGTTTTGAGCAATAATTTATTCCATTTTATCCACATTATTTATAAAATAATAATAATGGATACTTAAGTGGAACAAAAACAGGTTTTCAAAATATGTTTTCAAGATTTTATTTTTTAAAGTAGACATATTTTTAACTGGATTCAAAAATATATAAATAGATTAAACGCTTCTTTATTAATTTTATTTTATGTATGGTATGCGGACTCCCAACATTAGTTTTATGTATTATTTATTCTAATTCTATTAGCTTTGATAGTATTTTTATAAGGGATTTTAATGTCATGAATATAAAATCATCTTTTGAGCAATACCTTTTCTACACACACTTTATAAATGAATGATTATTTTATGAATATGCTTGCGATAAAATATAATTTGAATAAACTTTTTAAAAACGAATATTATATGTATATTTATTCAAGGCAGATTAAGAATTTGATCACAACTTTAGTTTCGATTTTGTTTTTTTAAATAAAAAAAACAATGCTTAAGTAAAATGCAGTTATGTTATGATTGTCATCATTTTATTTCATTTTGAAAATTGAACACAAAATACAAATATAAATAAATATTTTGTTTAAGAAGAAATTTTTAAAAAATAGTTTTCTAATACTTAAAAAATATTAATTTTATAAAATGTTATTTAAAAAAATGCAATATAGAGTCTTTTAAAAATATTTAGTTTCTATTAAGGTAAAAAATAACAAACAAAAATGCAAAAAAAAATAATAATATCGAAAACTACATACACTTGAGAATGAAATTAAGCCAATAAAAAATGAAATAAACACTTAATATTTTGCTTTATATAAGCGAACAATAACACTATATTCAATTTAGAAATATTTAAAAACCAACATGAATGTTGTTTTACATGAATCGTCTCAGAAATTTAAAATTTAAAATGTCAAGAAAACAAGATTAAACTATATCCTTAGAAAGGAGATAGTGATCAAATGAATTGATGCAAAATTAATATTAATGCGAATCACCAAGAAGAACGAAAAAACAAATAAATTCACGTAAATTAAAATGACTTAATTAATTTTTTTGCACACTACCCAGGAAATTTCTTTTTTATTCATTGTAATATTAAATTAATATACTTTTTAAATGTATGCTGCCATAGTTCTCTCTTTATTTACTGCTGTTTATGAAACACATTTCTGCTGTTCTTTGAGGTGAAATCATCTGCAAAATTCTTTAAAACGTTTTTCGATATCTATAAAGCACCATATTTAATTGTTTAACGGATATTAGAAGTGAATTTATTTCTTGAAAGTTTTCTTCTTTGAATCCCTTATTGGAAAAATTCCTTATATTTATTATTATTACTTATATTCCTTATATATTATAAATATTCCTTACATTATTCCTTAAATTGGAAAAAAATGAATTGACAGCTTCAGTCTGAGATGCGATGAACAAAACAAGATTTGAATCATTTTGAAAGTAGGAATTTGGATGCTGTAAAATATATTCAATTTAAAAGATCATAGGATTACAAAATTATGAATAAGATAATGGAATTATGAATAGACATTTTAATGGAAAATTGGACAAACTGTTTCTAAAATAACAATAGTTTTAGAAAGTAATGATTTTGAAAAAAATTTTTTTTTTGTTCTAATGCAGCTGGCAAACACTTAGACAATTGTCTTTGATCTTTAAGGCAAGCGCTGCACCGACGTTACTCACTTAGTACTACCCAGGAGGTGCGTGTAGCTTCAAGATAAGCTACGGACGCGGAGTAACACTACCTCCGCAACGCTCTACTATCCTGTTAGACCGGGACCTACAGTTTTAAAGTGTATTCCGAAGCACTAGAAACACCAATGGTACCGCCGGGACTCGAACCCGAAACCTGTAGTACCGAGCGCCAGGGCGCTAGCCACTCGGCCATTCAGGTCCCATTTTGAAAAAATATTATCAAATATGTTTTTATTTTCCTTTTACAACTGACTTTAATATTGAAATCACACTATTATAAAATTCTTCGAGATTTTATTGTACCGATTTGCATTTCATTATGATAAAAAAAATTTTTTTTTTAAAAATCAAATAGCCAAAATATTTATACTATTTCAGTCTTAATAACACATTTATTATTCAGTTATTTTTTTATTAACCCATTAACAAAATCTATAACCAGAAAAGAAAAGAGAAAATCTCAAAAGACTTTTTCATTAGCCTTAATGCATGTTATTTTGGGAAAGACATTTCTAGACTCAATTCAACTCTTGGACATTTCAATTCAAAACTAAACTTAGAATTTCCAGAGAAAATTTATTAACTTATCAAATAAATGTTTTATCTTCTCTAAATATATAAATAAATATTGGTATAAAACACACATGAGCAAAAATGGTTCAGTTAATTCACCTTATTTTCTAATAGCATTATAATTATTTAAAACTGGGTTAATATCACTTAAATGTATTGATGTTTTTTTTTTTTACTTTTTTTTACTTTTTTTTTACTTTGTTTTTTTATTTAATCCTCATTTTAAAATATTTATTTTTAGTTTTCTTGTAGACTTTTTATTTAAATGAAGGATTTTAAAGTGTTTTCACATATATATATTTTTTTTTTTTTGCTGCATTCACATCATTCAATGACTTTAATTCGAAACGAGAAATGAAGGATGCACATACTTGTTTAACTGGTTCCAAAACAATTTCCAAAGTTCCAACTTAAGATTCCAAACTGGTTAAAGTAACCAGCATATTATATAAACGTTATTATTATTTTTAGTTTTAATAATTAAAATGCATTCATTTATATTTCTTAACTTTGTGGAACTTTTCAAAGTTCATTGGATGATTGGATGAATGTTATAATTATATTAGATGATCCAGTTTTGATAGAGCAATTTTAAACTATTGGAAATTTATCCTGGCATTAATGCAGTAATTATCCAAGTGCTTTTTGGGTTAGAGATAAAATATAAGATGCAGAAAAATCGCCTTTAGTGTCCAAAGCACGATTGCAAACCGCGTACCTATTACAAGAATTTACACTCATGTCCATAAATTAAGGATAATTCAGAATCACACAGAAATTGAACTCTAAAATAAAAATTTCACCTGTAGAATTATCACACACATCTTGAAGAAGAATATGCAAATTACAGGAAACCGCCAGATGGCGCGGATACTACGTCACAATGACGAGAGTGTAAGAGAATGGGGTATATAAGGAATGGTGGCAAAGAAGTAAAATTGTTCACAAGCGCTTTAAAAGCCTTTCAGTGCAATAACCGCATAGTTATGGCACAAAGGAAGCATTTGGATGATTTTTTACGTGGTAGAATTATCGGACGACTGGAATGTGGACGTACCCAGCTGGAAGTATCCGAGGAACTTGGAATCGCCCAGAGTGTCATCTCCAGGCTTTGGCCACGATTCCAAGATGATGGTAATGTGAGTAGATGTTACAGCACAGGTCGCCCCTGAGTTACAACGCCGAATGAGGACCGGTATTTAGCTGTTACTGATAAAAGAAACAGACGGAGCACAGCATCACACCTGTCTCGTCAGCTCTCTTCAGCTACCGGTACGACAGTTTCAAGGCAGACCGTATACAGACGCTTAGGGCACATTGGTCTATATAGTCGTAGGCCTGTCAGATGTGTTCCACTTACCGCAACTCACTATCGCCTGCGATTAACCTGGAGTAAAGAGCATGTATTGTGGACACCGCAACAATGGTCTGGTGTGATGTTTTCCGACGAGTCCAGGTTTAGTTTGCAGTCTGATTCTCGCCGGAATTTCTTATGGAGAGCGGCAGGTACTCGTTATCACCAAGAGAACACCATTGAACGACACAGTTACGGTGGTGCAGGATGGCTCGTTTGGGGAGGAATTATTCTTGGATCCAGAACTGACCTGCATGCACAGAGTGTAACGATGACAGGCCACATCTATCGGGATCATTCTGGAACAACATGCACGTTTGTTTCGGGGCGCCATGGGTGCTGAATTTCAGTTTATGGATGACAACGCCCGTCCTCACCGTACCAACATTGTAGAATGAATCCAATAGAGACTTGAATCCAATAGAGCATGTGTGGGATATGCTTGGCCGACGAATTGCAGCCCGTCAACTCCCTCCCACCTGTCAACCGAAACTTTTTGATACTCAGCATGCCTAGGCGTTGTAAGGCCTGTATTGTATCGTCCGGGAGACATACTCCATATGAACCATCATACTAACCATGTTATACTGTTTTTTGTAAATAGGTTCTTTTTTGATATTTGCTCCAGGGAGTAAAAATCACAATTTTTATTAATTATGTCAAACATATAGCATCTTTTTTGCTCTTTACCTTTTTTTTAATAAATAGACTTTACAAATAAGTCAAATTTGTTTTGCTTCTGTCTCTTTCTTTGCCTGAACTTCATTATCCTTAATTTATGGACATGAGTGTACTATTAAAACAAAGTTAGAAGGTGCTTGTAAATATGTATATTGGATATTTATTGTTCTTTTAATGCCAAATGAATACTTATTCAAGTATATTGACTCTTTCTCATTATAAAAAAATAATTATACAAAAGTATTACTTCATTAATCATTTGCTTCTACCACTTCGTCGAATTGAAAGTCTGCTGAATTTTTTTCAAATAAGTAGAATTTTGAATGGAATTTTTTTTTCCATTTTAAAAATCCTGTATTATTTAAAATTAATCTACTACATTTTGAGTAACAAATTTATTACTACTACAGACAAAATTTCTTAAAGAAAATGTCATGAAAGTATGGAATGTAAAAAAAAAACTAACAAAAAAACAAAAAAAACAAAAACACTTTTAGTAACATTTTTATTAAGATGGAATACTTTCAATTCAACCAACTAAAACAAATGTCTTTTTTATTTTCTTTTGGCCCTTTGAAGCATCTATTTTTATTTATTTATTTTTTGTTGTTGTTGTTGATTTTTTACGAGATTGATACTATTGGATTAATGGACTTTAATGTGAAATGTTGAAATATCCAAAATTAAATGTCTTGGTTTGAAGAATTATAAATTAAAAAATTCTAAATGGAACACGAATGATTTTGTTCCAATTACTATAAAGAACTTTAAAGTTTGACTCTTGGAAATCTGAAAAAAATTTAAATCTTAAGTCAATAAATGACAGAAAGGTAGCTTAGAAACTATGGGACATTTAAAAAAAAATATTTTAAAATCACCAGACTTCGTAATTCTGAATACGTATTTGTATCTCAGAGGTGAACTATCCGTAACTTCCAAATGTTGATTTTTCTGTTGATTGTTGTATGTGTACTACTAAATATCATATTATTTAAAAACAAGTAATATAAAAAAAAAAAAAATTAAAGTCAATTCCTACTTTTTTTCACTACATGGCAGAAAGTCCTTTATAAATAATTTTCATTCATTTTTTAAGTATATCTGGCGCCATCTATTGGTAGATACATGCAACTCAATCTAACAAAATCTAAAATGAATTAATTAAATTTAATTAATGAATTAATGTTTGAAAAAATTGTGTTAACATCCTGTGTCATCCACTACAAGTTAAAAAAAAATGTATTTGAACGTGAGTAGATGAATAAAAAGTATTTTATGAACGATTGAAAATATGAACAAGATATATATAGTGAGAGTGTGAGCAATAGAAAGAATTGAATAAAACGTATTTGTAGCATGAATTGACTGCAGACATACATTTAACAGATTTTACAGACGTTTAGATAGTATGATATTGACCAGCACATATACGACAATCAACAGAAAAATCAACATTTGAAAGTTACGATAATTTACCTCTGAAATATAGAAATTATATGATTTGTATTCAAATTAAATTCGAATCAATAAATCGAATAGAAATTAAATTCGAATCTGGACGAATTATTAATAATAACTAAGCTTGAATCAATGATAGGATTCGAAGTCAATCCAATCTAATTTTGAATCACACTGTTGCAAATATGGATTTCAAAGATTTCTAATTGCCTTTTTAGCTTTGAAATGAATAGCGCCCTTGTAAACAAACCATTCTTGTGGTTGAAAAGCAAAAATTTCCAAAATAAATAGATTATAATTCTCACAAAAAATTCGTCGTGAGAGCAACCGGAAACAAATGACATTTCGAAAGAATAACCTTATGATGACCCGAATGCATAAATAGGAATAAAATTTGTTTAGCAGCGACAAGTAGTTAAGATTGCGTTCTTACCTTGAGTACAAAGTTTATCACAGCGCGTATTCAAATCCTTTTGCAAAGAACAATGTGCCATTTCATTCTATTCAAATGGTATAAATGTAGTGCATGATGTCAATTAAATTTATGCGAGTTTTACTAATGGCAAATCAAGATTTAGAGGTCTTCTTTGCCACTTAAATTTTAGCTGAATTTTATGGAGTTGTTAGCAAGAACGAATAAATTTTACTTAAAATATTTAAAGAATCCATTTTACCCGCTTTTTTTATTTAGAGTGCAAAGACCTCTATAGCGGCTTATTTTTTTAGAAAGGGAACCTTACTTCAATAACATACCACTGTTTTACTGAAAGCCATCGCAATTCATAATGGGCACTCGTAGGGGGAGGCGAATTGCACCCTTTAAAACTAGAGGAAAGACTAGCAAGCCTCCAGATGCCTAACGTTCGAATCCAAAGACGACGCCAGGTCTGTTACATTAAATGTAGTAAGAATATCATGCTTTAAAACCAAAATAAAATCTATACAATTTTTTTATGATAGAAGGGGGCATTAACTGCATTTAATGTTTAAATGCCATGGTTAAAAACCCAGATATTTGGATAAATTCAAAATTAAAACGAAATATATTTTGGGCAGTCTCATAAACAAACAAACAATCAAATTCTGAAACAAGAATGTATTGACACAGCAAAGACAGAGAAAGAAATCCCTAGCGACCTTATGCAAAACAGCAATCAGCGCCACCTTCTTTAAAAAAATAAACAAATAAAACAAATTCTACTTGATTTTACATTCCACACAATTCTACTGAGTGGTCATACATTTTAATGTTTTATTCAAGGTAGAAAAAAAAAAAAAAAAAAAAAAAAAAGAAAGAAAACAAACAAGTTTGTACTAAGGTATAAAACAATGAATAAAATTACGAACAAAACAATGGATAAAGTTTATTAAAAGACAGTAAGATCCTGTCTTTATATTTTGATAAGTTCTTAAAAGTTCGATTCATACGCATACAGTAGTGTTCAAGTTCTAATAAGTTGTCAGGGTCAACTGTAAATACTGATTTCAAAAACGAGGAGCCTCGATGACGATTGTGAGGACGCATATAAAGCATTAGCACCGATGGTCAGGCTGCCTGGTAGGAATATTTTCGCATTTTCTCCCATACGACACACAAACGAAGGGCAATTACCCCTAAAGTTCTCTCAGAAGGCAAATCTCCCCTCTTTTGATCCACCGTTGGTGGGCTGTTGTAACATACATACGTCAGTGGCACACGAGGCTCACCTATAAGAAAAAAAAAAAGTCTTCAAAAATGACCAATTCTATGTTTTTGTAAGCTTAAATGTACCTGTTGAAGTAAGTTGTAAGAAAAACAACAGCATGAATTGAACTGGGGAAAAACAAGTAATATAAAAAAAATTTTTTAAAGTCAATTCCTACTTTTTTTTCACTCTATTGCAGAAAGTCCCTTTACAAATAATTTTCATTCATTTTTTTAAGTTTATCTGGCGCCATCTATTGGTAGATACTTGGATATTGGCAGACTTAAATCTAAAAAAATTAAAATTAATTAATTAAATTTAATGAATGAATTAATATTTGAAACAAACTGTACTAACATCAAGTGTCATCCGCTACAAGTTCAAAAAAATTATATTTGAACTCGAATGGATGAACAAAAAGTATTTTAGGAACGATTGAAAATGTGAACAAGATATATATAAGGAGAGTGTGAGCTAATAGAAGGAATTGAAAAAGTCTTCAAAAATGACCATTTCTATGTTTTCATAAGCTAAAATGTACCTGTTGAGGTAAGTTGTAAGTAAAACAACAGCATAAATTGAACTGGACAAAAAAAGTGTTGAAAGAGTTATCATTTTATCACTTCCATTTCATAAAATAATTTCTGTCAATTGTCGTATTTGCTCATCCTGTGACTCTCGAAAACCTTGCAAGTTGACGAACGCGACTTTAGAACATCGATTTCCTCCGCAAACAATGGAACTCGAACGCCGCACCGAAAACAAACCTTTTGTTGCAACAAAGGACGACTCGCGCAGGACTCTCAGCCGCGACAATTGCACCCAATTTCCTCTTCTTTGGAACGAGCCCTTTTGTCTGGGAAGGAACCTCTTCTGCCACTAACCCTAATTTCGCCATTGATTTCGCGGGAATTCATTCGGAGGAGTTCCTTTTCATTCCTGGTGTCATTAACCGCAATGAATGAGTCGAGTTACAGAGAAAATCGTCTGGGAAATGGTGTGTGTTCCAAATTAGCCGGCGCTGAATAGATGGATTGTGTTATTTTTAGACGTCAATTCAATTTCGGAACCACACATCAAATGGAGTGCAAAGAACATTACACAGTTTTTGTTGAAATAAATCGTTTGGATTGAAGTTATTTATTCAATTCCTTCTATCAGCTCACACTCTCTCTATATATATATCTTATTCACATTTTCAATCGTTCATAAATTACTTTTTATTCATCCACTCAAGTTCGAATACATTTTTTTTGAACTTGCAGTGGATGACACTGGATGTGAATACAGTTTTTTCAAATATTAATTAATTAATTCAATTTAATTAATTAATTTTAGTTTTTTTAGATTTAAGTTGCCTGTATCTACCCATAGAGGGCGCCACATTAACTTAAAAAAATGAATGAAAATTATTTATAAAGAACTTTCTGCAATAGAGTGAAAAAAAGTAGGAATTGACTTTTTACTTTTTTTTATATTGCTTGTTTTTAGATGTCAATTCAATTTCGGAACCACACATCAAATGGAGTGCAAAGAACATTACACAGTTTTTGTTGAAATAAATCGTTTGGATTGAAGTTATTTATTCAATTCCTTCTATCAGCTCACACTCTCTCTATATATATATCTTATTCACATTTTCAATCGTTCATAAATTACTTTTTATTCATCCACTCAAGTTCGAATACATTTTTTTTGAACTTGCAGTGGATGACACTGGATGTGAATACAGTTTTTTCAAATATTAATTAATTAATTCAATTTAATTAATTCATTTTAGTTTTTTTAGATTTAAGTTGCCTGTATCTACCCATAGAGGGCGCCACATTAACTTAAAAAAATGAATGAAAATTATTTATAAAGAACTTTCTGCAATAGAGTGAAAAAAAGTAGGAATTGACTTTTTACTTTTTTTTATATTGCTTGTTTTTAGATGTCAATTCAATTTCGAACCACACATAAAATGGAGTTCAAGAACATTACACGGTTTTTTATTGCAATAAATCGTTTGGATTGAAACTATTTATTTTTGTCGTAGAAAGTTATTTACTGATACCAATCTAGCCACTAGGTTTTTCTAAAGAATCACAAAACAATTTAACCGCAAGTAATGCGAAAAAATAATAATAATAACTTAGTAGAACTTTCTCAATTTTTGTGTGAAAATAAAAAGGGTTTTCAGACATTAAGCTGTTTGTCTGCATAAGAAAATCTTCTTGATATCAGAAAATAATTGCATAAATAATTGAAAAATAAAAAGATAAAAATTTCTTACAGAATTATATTTACATTAATATTTCTTACAGAATTACAATCTGTATTCCATAAATTTGAAATATATCAAACAGTAAACAACATAAGCAAGCCAAGAGGACATCAATATCGTTAAAACTCTGTAAAATTAAAAATTAAAAAAAAAAAAAAAATTGGGGTTAATAATGATGCAGTATTTTTTGTTGTTGTTTGTTCTATAGATATTTTTTAAATGCAAAAATATTTATAAGCTGTAAAAGAAATGTGAAATTCTGCATAAGAAAATCTCGCTGATAATATTTTAGAGAGAGATATATATATTAGAGATCAGATAAATATTAAATTATTCTTACAGAATTACATTAATATTTCTAATCACTCGCAGAATGGCGCAAAGTCATTATTGGATGTTAAACGATGATCATGAGAATAGTTTGCACTCATTTTCCAAGCATTTTTTTTAAATTAAAACCCAAAAGCTGTATCTGTAAGGGAAGCTTTCCCGTTTATTCTCAAAAACAGTTCTAAAATATGTTTGGTTTCATATTTTTTTTCATATGTTTGTACAATACATAATTTAGAAATCGCAATTTCTTATGCTGTATCTACATATATTGCTGATATAAGAATTTAAAATTTCTTTTACCGCTTAAAAATATTTTTGCATTAAAAAAAGGTCGACAGAACAAAGAACAACAAAAACTAATGCATCATTATTAACCCAAAAAGGTAATATTATTTTTTTTAATTTTGCACGTTTTAACGGTATTAATGTCCTCTTGGTTTATTTAAGTTGTTTACTGTTTGATGTAATTCAAATTTATGGAATACAGATGGTATATGAACAGCGCATGAAGTAAACATTGTTTGCATACTGAATAATCTAAATATCGATTTAATTTACAATTTATAATAAAATAATGTTCTTAAAATAGCCAAATTATCACTAAAATATCTTATCTCCCAAATCTAATATAGTTTTATAAAATTGCGTGGTGTTATTATTTGCACGTTATTTGATCTAGTATTCATTGCACCGTATTTCCTGTTACGCTAATCAAATATCATGGTATTATATAGTTAATACGTTTCTATCTTTGAATTTTGTGCACGAAATTTTTTTTAAATAAACTTTCTACACCAGAAAAAACGTAATTACAATATCTCAATCGCTACGCAATCTCTTTATTTATTCCATAAACTCAAAACATCCATTTAATTACCATTTTCTTCCAATTAAAAGGACTTTCTGCTTGGATTTGTAACTAAGCCTAATTTATATTCCTCAGTACGCTCGCTAGGTCACCCACAGCTGAGCCTGATTTGTATTCTTCAACAGATTCAACCGATTCACTCCAAAATGCACCTAATTGGCGAAGGTTCCCATAGATGGGATGTCCTCCACCCCCCCGCAGCCAATGCGGAAATGCTGGCAGTCAACAACAGTTCCTGTGGCCTTCGATAGCAGGGAACAGAACTGAAATTTCGAACACCCGCCGCACGAGACCTTGAAGTTGGCGGGAGACAGAAAAAGTTAAATGTTAACAAGGTTCCTCCTTTGAAGAAAACGATATGACATGTTTTGACAAGTTTGTTTCTTTATTATTCTTTTATTTTTTCTTCCTTCTGTCAACACCAGATGAAACGTCGTCGCCTCCAAGAAGACATGCCAAGTTTAGATCAACCTTCGAGTCGGAAGTTTAAATCGGAACAAACGCCGATAAGCATTCATTGTTGAGTGTCTGTTCAACTACTGTCAAAATGCAGGCAATCTACAGTTTTAGAAGGACTGATCGTTCTGAAAATCAAAACCTGAAATGACAATTCAAGGTCCCAAGTGATAATTTCTCGAAAAGTACATGAATTAAGTTTGAAGTTCTAAAAGTTTAATCATGTCCAATAATCATTTTTTTTTTCAATTCCTTCTATTAGCTCGCACTCTCCCTATATATATCTTGTCCACATTTTCAATCATGCATAAAACACTTCTTACTCAAATACTCAAGCTCAAATACATTTTTTTTTTGAACTTGTAGTGCATGACACTGGATGTTAATACAGTTTTTTCAAATATTAATTCAGTAATTCAATTCAGTTAATTAATTTTAGTTTTTTTTAGATTTAAGTTGCATATATCAACCAACAGAGGGCGCCAGATAAACTTAAAAAAATGAATGAAAATTTTTTATAAAGGACTTTCTGCAATAGAGTGAAAAAAAAGTAGGAATTGACTTTAAAATTTTTTTTTTATATTACTTGTATTCTCCTAGTAAAATCTAAATGAATCCGTCCATATTTATGTAATGTTAATTACTAAAAAATGCTAATAAAAACTTAACTGCTGCAACAACTCATATCAGAACAGATAGATGTAACTTGGGCGAAAAATAACTTGTGTTATAATTACATCTTACTTGATTCAACGAAAGAATCTTATAGAATTTCGTATTCTTTTCTAATTTCTTATTATTAATTTCTAAAAATTCTTCTTCTTCTAATTTAGAAAGATGTCTTTAGAATTTCTATTATTCTAATCTCTAAATATTGTTTTAAAATTTCTATTCTTCTAATATCTAAAGGAGTACATAATATTTTTTTTTTTTTTTTTTTTTTTTTTTTGCAAATTCAAAAAGATTTCTTCATATCTAACATAGCTGGATAGAATGCTGCTTGTCTAAAAGGAATGATAATTTGTTGAAAAATACATACATTTAGCTGTAATTTGGGCAAGAAACGACTTGTTTTATAATCACTTCTTATAGGACTCAACGTAAGAATCTTTTACAATAATTCCTCAGTTTGTTCGAATTTATAACGAATCTTTCTGTTCTTCTAATTTCTAAAGAATCTTTTAAAATTTATATTCTTCTAATATCTAAAGAATCTCGTAGAAACGCAAAAATATTCTTTCGTTTAGTTATAACACAACTTAGTACAATGCCATTTGTTCTACGCTTGATGATATTGTACTGTTATTTTAGGATTCAAATGAAATGATTCGCAAGTTGGTACAAACTGTTGCCATGGTTACTTCTAAACAGTGCTTCATTATAAAACACCAATGTCATTCATCATGTGTTTATGATGTCGTCATTTCCGTTCCATTTTTTTATTCCATTTCCGTTATCAGATAGTTTCTTTCTTTGCCCCAAATGAAAATGTCACAAATTGAATGTCATGCTCTTCGAATTGAAGACGAATTCGAATTGACGTAGCTTTTTATTGAATCCCTTCTGTTAGCTCACACTCTCCCTATATATATATCTTGTTCAAATTTTCAATCGTTCATAAAATACATTTTATTCATCCACTCAAGTTCAAATAAATTTTTTTGAACTTGTAGTGGATGACACTCGATGTTAATACAGTTTTTTTCAAATAGTAATTTATTAATTAAATTAAATTAATTAATTTTAGTTTTTTTTTACATTTAAGTTGCATTTATCTAATAATAGATGGCGCCAGATGTAAGAGGAAAATTTCAACTTTATTTGTAAAGGACTTTTCTGCAATAGAGTGAAAAAAAAAAGTAGGAAATGACTTAAATTTTTTTTTTTTTTTTTTATTATTACTTGTTTTTACAGTTATCTAAACTAGGAATGCAACTTTAAGAAAAATAATAATTAAAGTCGCAAATAAGCTTTGAAAGTGAATCCTTCAGATTTTTATAAGCAAACATTAGTTTAATTACATATTAGATCATGAAATTAAAGGAACAGTATTCTATTCAAATTGAAATTTGAGTTTTAAATAGGCCACTCATTTCAATTATTGTGCAGACGGGTTTCTAAACAAAACCATCACCTGTTTCCTGAGATTTAAGATCCTTTCACAGCTGGTGTTGAGTATATACATTAATTATATTTATTTTAAGCCAATTTTTAAATAATAATTTATTTCATCAAACTCGAGGTTTCTGTAACAGAAAAGAATTCTCTAGTTTTTAATATCTCATTATAATATTCTTTTTAAATCAACAATGAAATCCATTCAAGTTTATTTTATGATGTGAAGAAACCTAACAATTATTAATACGGCTCTTTTTTTTTTTAATGTTAATAACTACTATCACCTACTGCCCATTAACAAAGCAATATGCAATTTTAACCCACCAGAAAATGTGCCAGTGAATGCCTCCATGATCTAAGTTTGTAAACGGAGTTCGTCTCAAAAGTGCTATTCCTTTTATTGTAAATTCCAAAAAAATGTATTTTAATTCGAGAATTTTTTTGAAACACTGACTAGCCTTGTGTTAAATTCTGGTAATAATAATAATAATAATAATAAGCGAAGGTCAGAAGCATACTGAACTCTTTCACGAGTAATGATAGCTTTCCATTTAATCTTCCAGTTGTTTAAAGTGAGTTGTGTTTATTTCCCGTTGGACGAGATGCCTTTGTTTGCTGCCATCTTGATGGTTTACAAAAGCCAGATATGCGGAAGCTGTGCATGCTGATATTGTGTTCATATGGAAGATGAGATGAAATGCTCAGTGAATTATCATTCTTTCTTAATGACTCGGTAAATGATGTGAGTTAATGAGAAGAGATTCATAATTATTGTCTGCATTTCTGTCCATACAATCTTTTTACAATTTCAAAAATGGATTGCATAGGCCAGGGATCGGCAAACTTTGTTGGTCGCGGGCCAAAAATCGAAAAAAAAAAAAAATATTAGGCGGGCCAAGATAAATTTTTCTAAAATTTTAAAAATATTTATAATATTAACAACTATTTTAATTTATAACCAATAATATATATACTTTATTTTTGAAATATTTTAAGAATAATCCAAACAAGCACTAGTTACACTATACTTTTAATAATTTCATCACTATTCCCAATGATGCTATATGTTCAAAATCAATAATTTTAGAACTCGAGCCAAAAGAAAAAAGCTAGAGCTTAAAATGCTCAGTCTGCCACATGCGAGGCCCCCTATATTGGATTCCCATATGTCTGCTACCCAAGAAAGAGATAACGCTTGTTGGCGCCAATCTACATCTATAACTAACAAAGAACTTCCGCTTTGAACACTTTACCTATTGAAAGCTGTCTGTGCTTGCTATTTCCGTCGATTTATGTTTTGTAGAACAAAAATAGAGAAAGTAAAAAGATCCTCAGTCCTTTGAAAAAAAGGAAAGAAAAAAATTATATTTAATCGAAGGAGATGAATGTATAATATATATTTTTTAATTTGCCTCGGATTGATTTGTTCTTGGATTTGTTTATAGATTTTTTAATTTGCCTCGGACCGGCAAATTAAAATTCTATCCGCGGGCCGGATAGAATCTTCCAACGGGCCGGAGTTCGTCCGCGGGCCGTAGTTTGCTCATCCCTGGCATAGGTCAATGAATAAGCATATAAGTGAAAAATTATTACGAAAGGAGACAGATATTTTTGCCTCATTTCAGGCATTTGCCTTATAGTATGTAGAATACCTCCATCCACTGTGGCATATGGCCGTGGATGCGGTATATACAAGTCCAGTCACATTAATGTGACCACCGCCTACTTTGGACGTCAACGTGAAATAACTCATCACAAAAGGCAGGTGGCAGTGGAGTGTATGTAAAGAATTCCACTGAATACCACATTCCACACTCCACTTAAAGCCAGAATATACAAGAGTGTATATTCTGGTTTTTGACAGGTGGTCACATTAATGTGACTGGACTGTGTATAGGGTGGCATATATATGCATATGGCGGTTCCTTCCATGAGACCATAAGGATTATTGGACTTGGTGTAGGTGTAGATGTTGATGTCTACCAAGGGGGATAAAAAATGTCTATATACTAATGTCTATGTTATCTTTATCATAATCCTGTAGAAATAAGTCGAAGGAATAGACATCTACCGATATCCAGAGTTGTGTTAAAGATATCGAACAAAGTAAAAGATGCCCTTGCCACCATGGATTATGTTGGGGGCCTGATGGCCGAGTGGCTAGCGCTCGGTACCACAAGTATCGGGTTCAAATCCTGGCGTTGCCATGGATGTTTGTAGTGGTTCGGAATCCACTTTAAACCGTAGGTCCCAGTCTAATAGGATCGTAGAGAGTTGCGGGGGCATTGTTACTCCGCGTCCGTGGCTTATCTTCAAGTGACACGCGCCGCCTGGGTAGTGCAAACATCGGTGCAGCCTTTATGGCATAAGAAGATCACAGTCTATTTGCCAGCTGCATTAGGAAAAAAAACCATTCATATCGATAATCGTGAGGCTGTAGAATCAATACATTCTTTTTCATTTAATATTATTTATGCTTTAATAAGAATATTTCTTATCAATTTATTAATTTAAAATAGACAATTTAGGTTCTATATATTGAGGTTCAGTTAATTTCGATTAGAAATATTTATAATAAAAAAATAACGTTACAATTTATATCATTTTTTTGTGTAAGAAATTTCTAATAATGTTGAAGATTCTAAGAAAGATAAATTCTAGTTCTAAACTTTCTTAGAAATTCTTTCTTCTAGAAATTTCTAAGGAAGTTTAAATTACTGTTCAAATAACAGCAGCATTTCTGTAACTAACGTATTGTATTCATTGGTGGAAGAAGAAGAAGATATTTCTGGAGTCGTGCACGCATTCATTGCTGGTGTGTTTATAAAGAAGCTAAACTGGTAAAAAAAAAAAGAGTTCTTCTTTCTTAATTCGGAATTTACAAACAATGGAAGTTCATTAAAAAGCATTGAGTAGAAATAAAATAGATATCTTCCTCCCTATTCTAAAGGAACAGATAATTGAGGCAATCATCTCCCATCCTTTTTTGTACTGAGTTTGACGTGGTATCGCTCCTTGCCTTTTTTCCCGTGAGGAATTTATTTAAAAAAACGCAAACATGTTACGAAGCGATTCTGAAAATAATTCTTCCTGAGTCACACATTTATTGAACTATATGCTTACTCAAGATACAACAAATGCTATTTTGTTAATGACCCTGATCATTTTGTGTGAAATAGAATACAACATTACACAGTCATTTCATATTTCACAAGAAAATTTATGAACAGAATAAAAATATTTAAAAAAATTAAATTTACATTTATTGACATCTGAAAAAAATGAACCATTTCTTTTGAAAATCGTTGTAGGATAGTAGATTAAACAACAGTAAAGACAGTTGCCAAAAATCACCAAGCTATTATCTCATATATTAAAGTACAAAATGTTACGTGAGATGTATGATCACAGGTGGGTTATGTTTACCACTGACTGACAACCTCGATTCGTGCTGTATTATTTTATTACTGCGCGCTACGACACGTAAATGTGTGTTACTGACTCTAAAAAGTCCTTCCCTTAAAGCAACATCTTCTTCAAATTACCCGTCGGTGGACTGTTCGTGATATAGATGCGCAAAGGCCACCGATGTGGGGGGAGGGGAGGGGGACCCTGCTGCACATTTTCTAAAATAACAACTTATAGTTCCATCTCCTCGCGATTAAAAACGAAGATTCACTATAAGACCAGTTTATTTTTTTGCTGCAGTCAGGGCCGGATTTAGATGAAAAGAGGCCCTAGGCTATTCCACTTATGAGGCCCTTTCACCTCCCATTTTTAAGTTTTTAAATTACACGAGAGATAATAAAATACATCATTACTGTGATATATATATCAATATATTAAATGAAACATGTTGTGATGGGTACTCATCTTTATAAAAAACGGGGCACGAATAATAAATTAACAAAAAAAAAAAAAGTCTAGAACACTTATTTGGACATGTATTCTCAGCACCCTATAGAGTACTTGTAACTATAACTAACGAAACATAACACACAACATTTACAAAGAAACAAAATTCAAATAATAAAAGTATTTAAATAATAAATAATAATTTCAATAATAATACATAATATAATATTTAAATAAATTTAAAAATAATGTCAATATTTGCAGGGCAATTAGTGTACGTAGTATGAACTATACTTTGGTGCAATATAATATATATACAAACGCACAGACCCAATGAGCCGAGCGCGTTGATCTTAACCAGTAAATTTTTATGTTTGTTTATGAGTCATATGTGGAGAATTTCTCCTTGTTTTTGATTCAGTGTTTTCTGTTTTTAGAATAGCGCCATTCTAATTTTAGTAACAATTTGAATGTAGGCCCTTCTTGATCTTGAGGCCCTAGGCTGAAGCCCAGTTAGCCTATAGGAAAATACGTCCCTACCTCCAAGTGTTTCGGGGCATGCGCAGAAATGTGCAGCTCTTCCTCTCCCCAAGCGCTCATGTTGTTCCAGTCACTTGAAGTTTAAAAAAGCAATAAATCGAGTGAATCACTGTCTCGATAATCTTCTCTTTTCAGACAAAACACATCTAAAATGGGAAAAAAACTATTATTAACGAATTGATTTTGCAGTGCTAGACACAATAAAAATTTCAATACATTGAAAATTAAAGCAAATTCAATGTTTGTTTATGAGTCATATGTGTAGAATTTCTCCTTATTTTCGATTCAGTGTTTACTGTTTTTAGAATAGTGTCATTCTAATTTTGCTCACAATTTAAATGTAGGCCCCTTTTGATCTCGAGGCACTAGGCTGAAGCCTAGTTACCCTATAGGGAAATCCGGCCTTGGCTGCAGTTGACTCATCCAATGAATCCAATCCTCGGATTCGTCTCTGAGCAATGGATGCCCTGCTAATGTACACACCAGTCCATTTTTCTGGGACTTTCCATTATTCCAACCTCACGACGCACACGCGCGACCACTTCTGACAGAGAAGCATGTGCAAACAATTACTACTCCCATGTCAAGAACCCTCTTTTCGAAGTGGGGGGATGGGTGCGTAGGAAGAATTATTTTTCGTTTATTCGTTCAATTCGTGCTGTAGACATAGATACCCAAAGGCCACCGATATTGTGTGGTGGGGGGGGGGGACCCTGCTGGACATTTTCTAAAATAACAACTTCTACTTCCATCTCTTCGTAATTAAAAACTAAGATTCACTCTAAGGTGTGTTTTTTCAATGCCTTCTATTAGCTCACACTCTCCCTATATATATCTTGTTCAAATTTTCAGTCGTTAACAAAATACTTTCTATTCATCCACTCGAGTTCAAATACATTTTTTTTAAAGTTGTAGTGGATGGCACTGGATGTGAATACAGTTTTTCCAAATACTAATTCATTCATTAAATTTAATAATTAATTTTAATTTTTTTTTAGATTTAAGTTGCACGTATCTACCAATAGATGGCACTAGATGGAAGAGGAAAATTTCAACTTTATTTGTAAAGGACTTTTCTGCAATAAAGTGAAAAAAAAATAGGAATTGACTTAAATTTTTTTTTTTTTTTATATAGATATATTACTTGCTTTTTTTTTTTTTTTTTTTTTGTTGCAGTTGACTCATCCATGAATCCATTCCTCTGGATTCGTCTCTGAGCAACTGATGCCTTGCTGATGTAATATACACACGAGTCCACTTTTCTGGGACTTTCCAATATTCCAAACTCATGACAGACACGAGCGCCCAAAGCATGTGCAAACAATTACAAACTCCCATGTCAAGAACCCTCTTTCTAAAGTGTGGGTGGGGGGTGAAGAAGGAATTCTTTTTCGTTTATTCGTAAAACGAGGTTTGCCAGACCTTCGACAGCTGATTATTTTCGTGCTGTCCTCTCTCGAAAAATGATCGGAAAAATTGCCCCATGGCTTCTGTCTCTCTGCGGCGGCAGCAGTTTGTTTTGAACTCATGCCAAGACACACGCTTCTCAACTTCGACACGTGGTGTTTTTTTTATTTATTATTTTTATTTTAAACCAATACTGTCGCAGTTACATCCCGAGTTATTTCAATGGCGGAAAATCAAAAAAAGGGAGGAAAACATTCGGGCGAATAATGGGACGTCTGTGAAAGAGAGACAATAAAAGCTCATGCTTAATAGATTTTAAATGATCGAAAAAACAAGATGAACACAATGCCGAGTTACTATGATGAGGATGGGGCATGTGCAGTTTATAGTTTTTCATGTTTACAGCTCCGAATTTTGATAGGGGTTTTTTTTAAAACCTATTGAGGATGTTTCAGAAGTTGGGTTATTTTTATATATAAGTTTTAAAAGAAAAAAAGTTGTAGGTCATCGAATTGTATTTTGAAGGTCATCTGTCACTGCTGTCAAAATAGGACGAGACAGATCCTTCAAAGAGGATGTCGATGAAGATTCTTTAGACCCATGAATCAAGTAGTTTTAAATGATAACAAACAAACAAAAAAAAAAAAAAAAGCCAACATGCACTTTTGTGTGCTGCTTTCTTCTTTTCCTTATTTTTTTAATTTTCTTGAGAGAGACATATTGTTTCAATAATTTTTTACAAAATATGATGTCTGCCTTCTATGCGCTGTTTTTTTTTTTTTTTTTTTGCGAACATTATATACATTTTTTAAATGTCTAATTTAATTAACGTGAACCTTTTTTTTATTTTTTCTTCAATCTATTGATTACAGGCAACAGTACACGTATTCAAGTAAAATATATGTAAGTCCTATTTTACCTAACGTTTACTTCTCCTTTTTTCAAGTCCTTCTATTAGCTCACACTCTCCCTCTATATATCTTGTTCACATTTTCAATCCTTAATAAAACACTTTTCATTCATCCACCCGAGTTCACGTGCATTTTTTTTTTTAATGAGTGGATGACACTGGATGTGAATACAGTGTTTTCAAACATTTATTCATTCATTGAATTTAATTAATTAATTCAATTTAATTAATTCATTTTAGTTTTTTTTAGATTTAAGTTGCGTGTATCTACCAATAGAGGGCGTCCGATAAACTTAAAAAAAATGAATGAAAATTATTTATAACGGACTTTCTGCAATAGAGTGAAAAAAAAATAGGAATTGAGTTTAAAAATTTTTTTTTTTTATATTACTTGTTATATATAAGTTTTAAAAGAAAAAAGTTGTAGGTCATTGAATTGTATTTTGGAGGTCATCCGTCACTTCTGTCAAAATAGGACGAGACCGATCACTCAGAGAGGATGTCGATAAAGACCCATGAATCAAATAGCTTAAAATGATAGCAAAAAAAGACAACACACATTTCTGCGTGCTTTCTTCTTATGATTAATATCTTCTTATATTATATTTTCTTATTATTAGAAATTTTACCAAATCTGATGTCTGTCTTCTATGCGCATTTTTTTTTCGCGAATATTATATATATGTAGATATTTAAATGTCTAATATAATTAATGTGACCCTTTTTTAAAATTCCTACTATTACTATATATATCTTGTTCAAATTTTCAATCGTTCATAAAATACTTTTCATTCCTCCACTCGAGTTCGAATGCATTTTTTGGAACACATGACATTTTGAGTAGCCCCATTTACATTGAAGAGTAGCTCCATTTACTCTACTCTCTTTTCTCTGACTAAACTTGAGCACAACGGAAGAACATTTTAGCCTACAGTCCACCACCCCAAACATAAACTTAGAAGCTTTCGATTTCGATTGCAGGCTTTCGAAACACGGGGGAAGCAATTCGTGATCTATGAAACCGATAAAAGTCTATTTCTTGTTCCATTAATGTATGAACAGCAAGCAATGAGGAGTGCATTTTTAGAGATAACTGCCCTTCATTTGCGAGTAGTATGTAAGAAAAACTGCTTCTAGAAAGTCTGATTATGAATGCGAGACATTTTATACACATTGTCACAACATTATTTACACGCACTACTAGTCCTGCACGCTTGCCACCCACCATACATTTCAGAAAACAAGAATTTGAAATAAAAATTTTAAAAATTGAATATAATAATGTAATAAGAACTAAAAACCAAGTTTTCAAAGAACTTATTATGAAAATCGAAATAAATGAGCTGCCTGCGGGGAAAAAAACCAGCCTCCCACGAAGTCTCAATACAAATTTAATTAACTTTCCCATTATCTTTCCATTATAAACAAAGGTGTTTTTTTTTTTCATTACCCAAAAAATCTCCAGGAGTCTGAAATTTGCATAGCCATTAAATTACCCCGTAAATAAACATCTCCTCCTAAATTGCTTCTTACCGTGCCACGCTGTGCATGCAAATGCCTTAAATAAGTTAATCGCAGCGCTTTCTTATTTTTTTTTATTACTGGTTACCTGGAGGCCAATGAGTAGCGGAAGTCGAAATTTATCAACAGTAAAATTGTTAAATATTCTCCATCTATACCATTGCACTTCTGCCATGGACTGCAAAGCCTTTTTCGGCCAATTTCAAAGGACACCTTTGAAACGAATGCTCAAAAAAGTGTTGCAAGTTGGAGACAGGCCTGGTGTAAGTGGGCTCAAATAAGTTGGAGACAATAAAGTCAAATAAGTGTCAAATCAGTTGGAGACAGCTCTGGTGAGTAGGGTGGATGAGGCAGAACCTCGAACTTCAACTCTTTCAGTTTTTTTAAATGCGACTTGTGAAATGTGAGGTCTTTGGTTATCATGGGAAAAAAAGTCTTTTCTATTCACCCATGCTGGTTTTTATGGCAACAATTTATGATGCACACTATCAATTTATCAACATTAATACCGTTCATTAATTGTTTGACCTATTCCTAGGAAGCTGTAATGGATAACTAACTCCCCTTCGATTCCACCAACAAATAATCACAATTGTCTTCTTTGGATGTAAGCTTGGTCTGGGTGAGATGCCTCTATCCAAACGCTTTGGTGTATGTTTACGATTGTATATCCACATGCGGTCCAAAAAAGGAACCAGGGCCGGATTTTCCTATAGTCTAACTAGGCTTCAGCCTAGGGCCTCAAGATCAAGAGCGGCCTACATTCAAATTGTTAGCAAAATTAGAATTACGCTATTCTAAAAACACTGAATCGGAAATAAGGAGAAATTCTGCATAATAATTCAAACTTAAACTTTAAATGCGAAGTATCATGAAATAAATTTATCTGAATTGAATTTGTTTTAATCTTCAATGCATTGAATATATTTTATTTAATTTGATAGAAAATAGGATAATTTTTATTGTATATTTTATTTTCGTAGTCAGAGATTTTATTATTTCAATTTTGTTTCTTAAATAATTTTCAGTCCTTTATAAATAATTTTCATGCATTTCTTTAACTTTATCTGGTGCCATCTATTGGTAG
The DNA here is from genome assembly GCA_021605075.1 of Caerostris darwini. Taxonomy (NCBI): domain Eukaryota; kingdom Metazoa; phylum Arthropoda; class Arachnida; order Araneae; family Araneidae; genus Caerostris; species Caerostris darwini. The sequence goes on along the minus strand of BPLQ01012460.1, from coordinate 432,759 downwards.
ATATATGCAACTTAAATCTAAAAAAAAACTTAAATGAATGAATTAAATTTAATGAATGAATTAATATTTGAAAAAACTGTATTCACATCCAGTGTCATCCACTACAAGTTAAAAAAAAATGTATTTGAACTTGAGTGGATGAATAAAAAGTATTTTATGAACGATTGAAAATGTGAACAAGATATATATAGGGAGAATGTGAATTAATAGTTGGAATTAAATAATAATAAAAAAGAGCAAAAAAATACCATTTTTTCAGTTGTCGATCCAAATAAAAGGCTTACATTTGTTATTTTAGCATTTCTATCTCTCCTCCGTGAGGTAAAAGAACTCTACAAATTCATACACAAACATCTTTAAACGTGCGTCCTTTTTTATTTTCAAACCCCCAATGATTTTAAAAAAACAAATATTTCAGTTTTGATGAAAACTTCTCGAGCACCTTCTCTTTACATTTTTTTTTTTTTTTTTTTTTTTTTTTTTTGTGCTTTTCTGCTTCAATAAAAATTTCAATCACGGAGGTAAATAATTCTCGAATCGGCATCGCGTGATTCCACGATTGGTATGATTTCTGCTCTTAGTGATAGCTGCATGTCACGCAATGATCTGGAAAACTCGATGTGACTCTTTTCATGGATCGGACGAGACATTTTTTTTCTTTCTTGCTCGGCTTCTTGAATTGGTTAAAGAAGGAATAATTTTTGTGTTCACTTAATTTCGCTCAAAATGTACGAGTTGTTTCAATTCCATTTTCAGAAGCGTCTTTAATCTGTTCTCAGAAAAGACAGCTTTCAATTTCATTTGCTTTCGTGATACTCGCAGAGAACATTTATATTTTTTTCTTTTTCCTTTGCTTTTTATTCAATTTTTTTTCCTACTCAATCATCAAGTGCAGTCGATAAAATGATAGATGACTTTTTAGAAAACACAGGCTGTTGACTCTGCGTGTCTACTGTATTTAAATTCCCTGTATTTTGTAAAACAGGAGAATGTAACGTGACGGGAATATAGTGTACATTTTCTAGGGAGGGGAGGGGAAGTATTGTTAGCGCAATAAAGTAAGAAAACAGTTATATAATCCACCAGAAAAGCAAAATGTCACATTCACTGATTCGAACAAAGCTATAATTTTACTATTTAAAAAAAGAAAGACCCCCTACCTTACTGACTCCACATAACTTTATTCCCCCTATACAGCTATTTATTGTTTAAGCTGTTAAGTTATTGTGAAGTTTATAAGTTACATAAAAAAAATCGTACATGCCCATTTATAATCATCTACTTATACATACAAATACACACACACGGACACATACACATAGCTAGACGTTCAAAAACGTTAAGTTTATAATTAGGGAAGTTATTAATTAGGGACGCATTCCGGGTAGAATGTTTTTGCCATCAGCAGTAGAAGATTCTTCTAATAAGAAAGATTTCGAATAAGTAAGACGTTATTGTTGTTGTTTTAGAATACTGGAAATCTCGTAGTTGTTTTTGAATGATGAGCACAGAACCACGAATATATAACAAATTCAGCGTTACTCAGTATGCAACACGAAGGACCTACCACCCCAATTTTGATTATCTATTGGAAACTCTCCCTCCTTTTCTGGTCTAGCGAAAAGGTATTCTGTCCTATGGATTTATGGATCCGGAACCTCTGTCGAACTTCGTGTTTCGAACCCTAACCCAGAAATTCAACACACTATTCACCTGACAGCTCCGTGCCTATAAATGCTTTTATAATCTTCTCATTTTTAATTGGCAATCATTAGGCCTGCTTTTAAAATGACTAATGATTAGAATAATTAACACATCATTTATGACAATATTAAAACAAGTAATATATAAAAAAAAATTTTAAAGTCAATTCCTACTTTTTTTTCACTCTATAGCAGAACAGTCCTTTATAAATAAAGTTGAAATTTTCCTCTTTCATCTGGGGCCATCTATTGGTAGATACATGCAACTTAAATCGAAAAAAAAAAAAAAAAACTAAAATGAATTAATTAAATTTAATTACTGAATTAATATTTGAAAAATCTGTATCAACATCAAGTGTCATCCACTAAAAGTTCAAAAAAATGTATTTGAACATGAGTGGATGAATGAAAAGTGATTTCTGAACGATTGAAAATTTGAACAAGATATATATATAGGGAGAGTGTGAAGTAATAATAGGAATTGAAAAAAAAAACAAATTATGAATAGTTCATTTGCTTTGTATCGGCAAAGATTTCACCTGTCTCAAATATATACTATGTATGTTCTAAAATTTATGAAATATATAAAATTTATATAATATATAAAATATATAATATATATAATATATAAAATATATGTAGGGTTTAGCCGCTTGCAAAAGATGCATCCCGGCCGAGCCCCCAATTTTTGTAGAGTTTCTCCGGTTTCAATGGGTTCATCCCGGTCGAACCTACAGTTTTGTTAGACTTCTCTACCAGTCTAACAATTGCTAGACCTTTGAAGTGGGTGTCTAGGGGTGTATTTCAAAACACATCAACGAAACGTTGTTTTTCTCTCAACAACAACATTTAATTAAGCACGGTTATATGTACGGTGATATTTACATTAACATTTAATAAAGGGACAGCACCGTCCATTCTCTCGCTGCTTGACGCAGCCTTCTTTCGTGTCAGCTAGCGTTCTCTTTCCTCTTTTTCAATCTACGGGGTCCTGTCCCCTTCTCGTGGGGTCAGAGTTCAAAGTTCACTACACCCCCACGTTGTAAACAGGGTCTGTCAAAGACAAGCAAGTGTCGCCGCCTGCTGATTACGACACAAGCAAATCCTACATATATATAATATATAAAATGCATATAATATATAAAATTTATAAATTTTTTTTAAAATTTATATTAAAATTTATATTTTTAAAAATTTCTAAAATATATATAATATAATGTATCTAAAATTTTTAAATTAAATATAAAGAATTATCTACCCATACCATTATGTCAACAAAGCACTTTTGAATTTAACATCGATAACCTTCACGCTAAAATTCAAGGTCAGATTGCGAAGTTCTTTTTTGTTGTTGTTGTTTTTTAATCTCGTAGAAGAACGAAAGAAGAAAAAAATCAATGAAATTCCGAAAGAAAAAAAAGAGAGAGAGAGAGTTATCTGTGCCACGCGCCATTAAAAAAAATGACCATCTCTCATAACATACAGTTATACTCCAATCAGATAAGTTTTTCTTGGCAATAGAGTCTCTCTTTCTTTTCTTTTTTTTTATTTGTTTCAAAGTGTATATAAAAGTAAATTATATTAATTTGCTGTCTTCCATTGACTGTTTTTAACCAAGGTCATGGCAGTGCTCCAAAAGCACCTTAAATCTACATCAAGATAAAAGGCTAGATTTGCAGATTTTTTTTATTTATTTTTTACTTACAGAAAAGCACAACGCCTTAAAGTTTATGTCACAACGAAAAGCCCTACAGAACTTCAATTGAAGGTGAATCCATTGTTCCTGGGCAACAACTAAAAGAGGACGCACCACCCAGGATTCACGCTCCCCAAAAGACAGGTAAAAAAAAGAGTTGATTAGCGAGCGGATAAACCGCATCGGGCAGTCTCGTCACGTAGTCGCTCGTAATGTTTGTCTTCCTGGCAGCAAACAACAGGTGGTGTAATCCTCGAAATATGTGTACTATTTGATAAAAATAATAATAAAAAGCAGTGCGGGGGGGGATGAATAGCAGATGGAAATGCAAAACCCTTCCTTCCTTGATAACGCCATGGTACGCTGCGTTCTTCATTTGAGCACATGCTGCTTCCTGTGTTTATGCGCATGGCTCGCGCCTGCTGTCACAAGCACGGATCATGTCAGAACCGCCATCTTGCTTCCTTGAGATGCATCGATCAAGGGTTACCATCGGGGAGTGGGCCGAACAATTTTCGACTCTTTCTCGTAATTTTAATATGTTATGATCCTTACTAATATATTTAGAAGTGTTGTCTGCTTGCTGGCGACTAGTCGTGTCAGGATGTAAGACCAATCTCTTTCTTTATATTAATTTATTATATTACAATGCTAACATACACTATATTAACAATACTACATACATATGGCCCCCTGTGCATCTTCTTCAATAGCATTAATAGCTAAAACCCATGAACACATCACGTACTTTCCCTGACCGTGCCTATCGCTCAGACGCTCCTAGCGTTCTCCCCGTCAACCATCTAACCCCGCCAACCATTATTCTATAACAAGCAATATAAAAAAAAAATTTAAAGTCAATTCCTACTTTTTTTCCACTCTATTGCAGAAAGTCCTTTATAAATAATTTTCATTCATTTTTTTACGTTTATCTGGCGCTATCTATTGGTAGGTATATGCAACTTAGATCTAAAAAAACCTAAAATATTAAAATATATTTAACTTAACTCTCCAAATCGAACCGCATGTACTTACCACACTGAACCACACAGTTAAGGTCTCAGTTACTGGTCACAGCCGCGATCTCTCGCGGCTATCTAATAATAATTAAACTTTACAGAAGAATGTGGGAATGAATTTTTATTCAACTCAAATATGTATAAAAACAGTTTTCACATTAAGAAAGTAATTTTTACAACATTTAAAGGTATAGAATTCGAAAGACATTCTTGTACTCTCAATTTGCTCGCAGAAAATGCTCACATCCTATAAAAGGAACAGTACTAAATGAAGAAGTATCAAACTAATATGGAATAGAAGCAGGGCCGGATTTTCCTATAGGCTAACTAGGCTTCAGCCTAGGGACTCAATATCAAGAGGGTGCCTACATTCAAATTGTTAGCAAAATTAGAATGCCACTATTCTCAAAACAGTCAACACTAAAACACTGAATCGAAAATAAGGAGAAATTATGAAATAAATTTATCTGAATTGTATCTTCAATGTATTGAATATATTTAATTTAATTTGCTAGAAAATAGGATAATTTTTATTGCATATTTTTTTTTCGCAGTCAAAGATTTTTATTATTTGAATTTTGTTTCTTTGCAAATGTTGTGCGTTATGTTGGATGAGTTATTGCTACAAGTACTCTATAGGGTGATGAGAACAAATATCCAAATAAGTGTTCTCGACTTTTTTTCTTATTTATTATCCGTGTCCTATTTTTATAAAGATGAGTACCCATCACAACATGTTTAATTTAACATGTTGATATATACCACAGTAATGAATGTATTTTATTATCTCTCGTGTAATTTATAAATGGGAGGTGAAGGGGCCTCATAAGTGGAATAGCCTAGGGCCTCTTTTCATCTAAATCCGGCCCTGAGTAGGCCAAACAATTTCCGACTCTTTCTCATAATTTTAATATATTATAATCCTTACTAATGGATTTAGAAGAATGTGTGAATGTTATTTTTTATTCAACTCAAATATCTATAAAAACAGTTTTCATATTAACAAAGTAATTTCAACAACATTTAAAGGTGTAGCATTTGCCCTCACTCGAAAGACATTCGTGTACTCTAAATTTTCTGGCAGAAAATGCACACATTCTACAAAAGGAACAGCACTAAATGAAGAGATATCACACTATTGTGGAATGACTGAAGACAAATTCATTTTAACCATAAATATGCTGTATTTGTAATACATTCAATCTTTTTCAATTCCTTCTATTAGCTCACACTCTTCCACACTCTTGTTCACGTTTTCAATCGTTCATAAAACACTTTTTATTCGTCCACTCGAGTTCAAATACCTTTTTTTCGAACTTATAGTGGATGACACTGGATGTGAATACAGTTTTTTCAAATATGAATTCATCGATTAAATTTAATTCATTCATTTTAGTTTTATTTTAGATTTAAGTTGCATGTATCTAAACATAGATGGCGCCAGATAAACTTAAAAAAATGAAATGAAAATTATTTATAAAGGACTTTCTGCAGTAGAGTAAAAAAAAAGTAGGAATTGACATAAAATTTTTTTTATATTACTTTTTTTATTCAACTCAGATATATACAAAAACAGTTTTCACATTAACTAAGTAATTTTTACACAATTAATCGAACACAACTGAAGGGTGGGTCGCCAAAAGTTTTAATATTTAGTTCTGTACCCCAAAGGTAAATTTAAAATGTTGATTTTTTTTCTGTTGATTGTCGTTTCTGGGAATAAATATTATCGTTTCCGTTTTGATAATAAATATTATCTAAAGGTTGACTCTGTAGATATAGTAAATTCATGCTGCAGAAGGGCTGTAGTCAGTTGTGAGATGTGGCACATTTCTAGAAGTCTGGACACAGAAGGGCCATTTCGGAAAGGGAGATGGCAGATATCATCGCTCTCTGTCTCCCCCAAATAAAAAGAAAAGGCGTGAGAGTGAGGGAGTATTTAGAGCAGTCAGATGTCAGATTTCAACTGTGTCGCTGAGTGTCATAAAGAGACGAGTACGTTACATGACGAGGTTGAGTTCCTTGCAATTTTCCGCAATCAATTGTTTCATTAAATGCTCTGAGGAACGATTCATGTGGATAGCAACAACGTCGATTGCATAAAAAGCTGAAAATAACGAGACTGTATAACAGTGCACAAAACCCCAGAGGTAAATTATTCGGTGAACCAGAGCCAGTGAACATCGTCGCTACACGTTATTATTAGCACAGATACGACAATAAGCAGAAACAAGTAATATTAAAAAAAAAAAAAAAAAAAATTAAGTCAATTCCTACTTTTTTCCCCCTCTATTGCAGAAAGTCCTTTATAAATAATTTTCATTCATTTTTTTAAGTTTATCGGGTGCCATCTATGGGTAGATAGATGCAACTTAAATCTAAAAAAGCCTAAAATTACTTAATTAAATTGAATGAATGAATTAATGATTTGAGAAAACTGCATTCACATCCAGTGTCATCCAGTAAAAGTTAAAAAAAATGCATTTGAGCTTGAGTGGATGAACAAAAAGTATTTCATGAACGATTGAAAATTTGAACAAGATATATATATAGGGAGAGTGTGAGCTAATAGAAGGAATTGAAAAAAAGCACTTATTTGTCACCTGCTTTTAAACTATTAAAAAAACAACAATCACTCTGGCAACACGTTGATAGTTTTGACAACAACTATTAACAACTTTCCAGAAGCGCATCGAACGAGGTTAGATAATTCAACCGGTATTTGTCCAAGTAGCCAAGTGGGCGTGCAGAAAAACAAACAAGGTAAAAGTGAAAGAAAGGGAATTATGCAATCTCCAATGATTTGTGTCCTTGACGGAGTCTCCACGCTGTCTGTTGGCAGTCGGGGAGCAATTATGTTGTATTTTAGAACGAGATTTAACCTTGCCGCGTCGCTCGGGCGAGGTCCTAGCAACAGGCTCGTCTCTCTGACTTCCTAAACTGTAATGGATGATGGCGGAATAAAAAAGCAGATGTCGATTGTTCATCGCATCTATTTAAGATTTCGATAGTTTATGCATGTTGATTGCGAAACGCTTTCTTTCGTTCTCTTTTAATGTCTTAAATGTTTCTCTTAAGGTACACGAACACCTTCGAAAATTTTTTAAAAAAATTATTGGCATTTTTTATCTTTGTACACATTTTTGGATTGTATGTATCTAAAAACTTATGATTTCACATAAAAAAAATTACATTATTATTTTTTAAAAATTTTTATAAGCTAAAATAAGGGTAAAAATGGCCAAAAATGGATACTGTTACAAAACATGATAACTCAAAATCAAATCAATATTTTTTAAATTTCTAAGTTTGTATTTGTTTGTACTAACATTTTACAGGGAATTCTTCCAAAATGAAATCGTACTTCCGGTTCAAAAACTTCCGGTACTCTAGTTCTAAAACAGATAGAAACAAACTATGAAGATATTTAAAAAGCTTAAAATACAATCGAAATTTTGGTCGAAAACCGCGTTTTAAAGGTGTTCGTGTACCTTAATGATTTTCTTGGCACCGAAAGTTCGACGCTACGATGCAAGTTAGTGTCGAAACACTCGAGACGGAGCATCGGTGGTTCAGTGGTAGAATGCTCGCCTGGGCCGATGCGATTTTTCCTTTTAAACGGTCGATTTTTCCTTTGGCTACCTGCTCGAACGGTCGAACGATTTTTAGCACCGAAAGTTCGACGCTACGATGCAAGTTAGTGTCGAAACACTCGAGACGGAGCATCGGTGGTTCAGTGGTAGAATGCTCGCCTGCCACGCGGGCGGCCCGGGTTCGATTCCCGGCCGATGCATGTCTTTTTTAATTATTTTTCCTTTGGCTACCTGCTCGAACGGTCGAACGATTTTTAGCACCGAAAGTTCGACGCTACGATGCAAGTTAGTGTCGAAACACTCGAGACGGAGCATCGGTGGTTCAGTGGTAGAATGCTCGCCTGCCACGCGGGCGGCCCGGGTTCGATTCCCGGCCGATGCATGTCTTTTTAATTATTTTTCCTTTGGCTACCTGCTCGAACGGTCGAACGATTTTTAGCACCGAAAGTTCGACGCTACGATGCAAGTTAGTGTCGAAACACTCGAGACGGAGCATCGGTGGTTCAGTGGTAGAATGCTCGCCTGCCACGCGGGCGGCCCGGGTTCGATTCCCGGCCGATGCATGTCTTTTTAATTATTTTTCCTTTGGCTACCTGCTCGAACGGTCGAACGATTTTTAGCACCGAAAGTTCGACGCTACGATGCAAGTTAGTGTCGAAACACTCGAGACGGAGCATCGGTGGTTCAGTGGTAGAATGCTCGCCTGCCACGCGGGCGGCCCGGGTTCGATTCCCGGCCGATGCATGTCTTTTTAATTATTTTTCCTTTGGCTACCTGCTCGAACGGTCGAACGATTTTTAGCACCGAAAGTTCGACGCTACGATGCAAGTTAGTGTCGAAACACTCGAGACGGAGCATCGGTGGTTCAGTGGTAGAATGCTCGCCTGCCACGCGGGCGGCCCGGGTTCGATTCCCGGCCGATGCATGTCTTTTTAATTATTTTTCCTTTGGCTACCTGCTCGAACGGTCGAACGATTTTTAGCACCGAAAGTTCGACGCTACGATGCAAGTTAGTGTCGAAACACTCGAGACGGAGCATCGGTGGTTCAGTGGTAGAATGCTCGCCTGCCACGCGGGCGGCCCGGGTTCGATTCCCGGCCGATGCATGTCTTTTTAATTATTTTTCCTTTGGCTACCTGCTCGAACGGTCGAACGATTTTTAGCACCGAAAGTTCGACGCTACGATGCAAGTTAGTGTCGAAACACTCGAGACGGAGCATCGGTGGTTCAGTGGTAGAATGCTCGCCTGCCACGCGGGCGGCCCGGGTTCGATTCCCGGCCGATGCATGTCTTTTTAATTATTTTTCCTTTGGCTACCTGCTCGAACGGTCGAACGATTTTTAGCACCGAAAGTTCGACGCTACGATGCAAGTTAGTGTCGAAACACTCGAGACGGAGCATCGGTGGTTCAGTGGTAGAATGCTCGCCTGCCACGCGGGCGGCCCGGGTTCGATTCCCGGCCGATGCATGTCTTTTTAATTATTTTTCCTTTGGCTACCTGCTCGAACGGTCGAACGATTTTTAGCACCGAAAGTTCGACGCTACGATGCAAGTTAGTGTCGAAACACTCGAGACGGAGCATCGGTGGTTCAGTGGTAGAATGCTCGCCTGCCACGCGGGCGGCCCGGGTTCGATTCCCGGCCGATGCATGTCTTTTTAATTATTTTTCCTTTGGCTACCTGCTCGAACGGTCGAACGATTTTTAGCACCGAAAGTTCGACGCTACGATGCAAGTTAGTGTCGAAACACTCGAGACGGAGCATCGGTGGTTCAGTGGTAGAATGCTCGCCTGCCACGCGGGCGGCCCGGGTTCGATTCCCGGCCGATGCATGTCTTTTTTTAATTATTTTTCCTTTGGCTACCTGCTCGAACGGTCGAACGATTTTTAGCACCGAAAGTTCGACGCTACGATGCAAGTTAGTGTCGAAACACTCGAGACGGAGCATCGGTGGTTCAGTGGTAGAATGCTCGCCTGCCACGCGGGCGGCCCGGGTTCGATTCCCGGCCGATGCATGTCTTTTTAATTATTTTTCCTTTGGCTACCTGCTCGAACGGTCGAACGATTTTTAGCACCGAAAGTTCGACGCTACGATGCAAGTTAGTGTCGAAACACTCGAGACGGAGCATCGGTGGTTCAGTGGTAGAATGCTGCCTGCCACGCGGGCGGCCCGGGTTCGATTCCCGGCCGATGCATGTCTTTTTTTAATTATTTTTCCTTTGGCTACCTGCTCGAACGGTCGAACGATTTTTAGCACCGAAAGTTCGACGCTACGATGCAAGTTAGTGTCGAAACACTCGAGACGGAGCATCGGTGGTTCAGTGGTAGAATGCTCGCCTGCCACGCGGGCGGCCCGGGTTCGATTCCCGGCCGATGCATGTCTTTTTAATTATTTTTCCTTTGGCTACCTGCTCGAACGGTCGAACGATTTTTAGCACCGAAAGTTCGACGCTACGATGCAAGTTAGTGTCGAAACACTCGAGACGGAGCATCGGTGGTTCAGTGGTAGAATGCTCGCCTGCCACGCGGGCGGCCCGGGTTCGATTCCCGGCCGATGCATGTCTTTTTAATTATTTTTCCTTTGGCTACCTGCTCGAACGGTCGAACGATTTTTAGCACCGAAAGTTCGACGCTACGATGCAAGTTAGTGTCGAAACACTCGAGACGGAGCATCGGTGGTTCAGTGGTAGAATGCTCGCCTGCCACGCGGGCGGCCCGGGTTCGATTCCCGGCCGATGCATGTCTTTTTTTAATTATTTTTCCTTTGGCTACCTGCTCGAACGGTCGAACGATTTTTAGCACCGAAAGTTCGACGCTACGATGCAAGTTAGTGTCGAAACACTCGAGACGGAGCATCGGTGGTTCAGTGGTAGAATGCTCGCCTGCCACGCGGGCGGCCCGGGTTCGATTCCCGGCCGATGCATGTCTTTTTAATTATTTTTCCTTTGGCTACCTGCTCGAACGGTCGAACGATTTTTAGCACCGAAAGTTCGACGCTACGATGCAAGTTAGTGTCGAAACACTCGAGACGGAGCATCGGTGGTTCAGTGGTAGAATGCTCGCCTGCCACGCGGGCGGCCCGGGTTCGATTCCCGGCCGATGCATGTCTTTTTAATTATTTTTCCTTTGGCTACCTGCTCGAACGGTCGAACGATTTTTAGCACCGAAAGTTCGACGCTACGATGCAAGTTAGTGTCGAAACACTCGAGACGGAGCATCGGTGGTTCAGTGGTAGAATGCTCGCCTGCCACGCGGGCGGCCCGGGTTCGATTCCCGGCCGATGCATGTCTTTTTTAATTATTTTTCCTTTGGCTACCTGCTCGAACGGTCGAACGATTTTTAGCACCGAAAGTTCGACGCTACGATGCAAGTTAGTGTCGAAACACTCGAGACGGAGCATCGGTGGTTCAGTGGTAGAATGCTCGCCTGCCACGCGGGCGGCCCGGGTTCGATTCCCGGCCGATGCATGTCTTTTTAATTATTTTTCCTTTGGCTACCTGCTCGAACGGTCGAACGATTTTTAGCACCGAAAGTTCGACGCTACGATGCAAGTTAGTGTCGAAACACTCGAGACGGAGCATCGGTGGTTCAGTGGTAGAATGCTCGCCTGCCACGCGGGCGGCCCGGGTTCGATTCCCGGCCGATGCATGTCTTTTTAATTATTTTTCCTTTGGCTACCTGCTCGAACGGTCGAACGATTTTTAGCACCGAAAGTTCGACGCTACGATGCAAGTTAGTGTCGAAACACTCGAGACGGAGCATCGGTGGTTCAGTGGTAGAATGCTCGCCTGCCACGCGGGCGGCCCGGGTTCGATTCCCGGCCGATGCATGTCTTTTTTTAATTATTTTTCCTTTGGCTACCTGCTCGAACGGTCGAACGATTTTTAGCACCGAAAGTTCGACGCTACGATGCAAGTTAGTGTCGAAACACTCGAGACGGAGCATCGGTGGTTCAGTGGTAGAATGCTCGCCTGCCACGCGGGCGGCCCGGGTTCGATTCCCGGCCGATGCATGTCTTTTTAATTATTTTTCCTTTGGCTACCTGCTCGAACGGTCGAACGATTTTTAGCACCGAAAGTTCGACGCTACGATGCAAGTTAGTGTCGAAACACTCGAGACGGAGCATCGGTGGTTCAGTGGTAGAATGCTCGCCTGCCACGCGGGCGGCCCGGGTTCGATTCCCGGCCGATGCATGTCTTTTTTTAATTATTTTTCCTTTGGCTACCTGCTCGAACGGTCGAACGATTTTTAGCACCGAAAGTTCGACGCTACGATGCAAGTTAGTGTCGAAACACTCGAGACGGAGCATCGGTGGTTCAGTGGTAGAATGCTCGCCTGCCACGCGGGCGGCCCGGGTTCGATTCCCGGCCGATGCATGTCTTTTTAATTATTTTTCCTTTGGCTACCTGCTCGAACGGTCGAACGATTTTTAGCACCGAAAGTTCGACGCTACGATGCAAGTTAGTGTCGAAACACTCGAGACGGAGCATCGGTGGTTCAGTGGTAGAATGCTCGCCTGCCACGCGGGCGGCCCGGGTTCGATTCCCGGCCGATGCATGTCTTTTTAATTATTTTTCCTTTGGCTACCTGCTCGAACGGTCGAACGATTTTTAGCACCGAAAGTTCGACGCTACGATGCAAGTTAGTGTCGAAACACTCGAGACGGAGCATCGGTGGTTCAGTGGTAGAATGCTCGCCTGCCACGCGGGCGGCCCGGGTTCGATTCCCGGCCGATGCATGTCTTTTTAATTATTTTTCCTTTGGCTACCTGCTCGAACGGTCGAACGATTTTTAGCACCGAAAGTTCGACGCTACGATGCAAGTTAGTGTCGAAACACTCGAGACGGAGCATCGGTGGTTCAGTGGTAGAATGCTCGCCTGCCACGCGGGCGGCCCGGGTTCGATTCCCGGCCGATGCATGTCTTTTTAATTATTTTTCCTTTGGCTACCTGCTCGAACGGTCGAACGATTTTTAGCACCGAAAGTTCGACGCTACGATGCAAGTTAGTGTCGAAACACTCGAGACGGAGCATCGGTGGTTCAGTGGTAGAATGCTCGCCTGCCACGCGGGCGGCCCGGGTTCGATTCCCGGCCGATGCATGTCTTTTTAATTATTTTTCCTTTGGCTACCTGCTCGAACGGTCGAACGATTTTTAGCACCGAAAGTTCGACGCTACGATGCAAGTTAGTGTCGAAACACTCGAGACGGAGCATCGGTGGTTCAGTGGTAGAATGCTCGCCTGCCACGCGGGCGGCCCGGGTTCGATTCCCGGCCGATGCATGTCTTTTTTAATTATTTTTCCTTTGGCTACCTGCTCGAACGGTCGAACGATTTTTAGCACCGAAAGTTCGACGCTACGATGCAAGTTAGTGTCGAAACACTCGAGACGGAGCATCGGTGGTTCAGTGGTAGAATGCTCGCCTGCCACGCGGGCGGCCCGGGTTCGATTCCCGGCCGATGCATGTCTTTTTAATTATTTTTCCTTTGGCTACCTGCTCGAACGGTCGAACGATTTTTAGCACCGAAAGTTCGACGCTACGATGCAAGTTAGTGTCGAAACACTCGAGACGGAGCATCGGTGGTTCAGTGGTAGAATGCTCGCCTGCCACGCGGGCGGCCCGGGTTCGATTCCCGGCCGATGCATGTCTTTTTAATTATTTTTCCTTTGGCTACCTGCTCGAACGGTCGAACGATTTTTAGCACCGAAAGTTCGACGCTACGATGCAAGTTAGTGTCGAAACACTCGAGACGGAGCATCGGTGGTTCAGTGGTAGAATGCTCGCCTGCCACGCGGGCGGCCCGGGTTCGATTCCCGGCCGATGCATGTCTTTTTTATTATTTTTCCTTTGGCTACCTGCTCGAACGGTCGAACGATTTTTAGCACCGAAAGTTCGACGCTACGATGCAAGTTAGTGTCGAAACACTCGAGACGGAGCATCGGTGGTTCAGTGGTAGAATGCTCGCCTGCCACGCGGGCGGCCCGGGTTCGATTCCGGCCGATGCATGTCTTTTTAATTATTTTTCCTTTGGCTACCTGCTCGAACGGTCGAACGATTTTTAGCACCGAAAGTTCGACGCTACGATGCAAGTTAGTGTCGAAACACTCGAGACGGAGCATCGGTGGTTCAGTGGTAGAATGCTCGCCTGCCACGCGGGCGGCCCGGGTTCGATTCCCGGCCGATGCATGTCTTTTTTTTTAATTATTTTTCCTTTGGCTACCTGCTCGAACGGTCGAACGATTTTTAGCACCGAAAGTTCGACGCTACGATGCAAGTTAGTGTCGAAACACTCGAGACGGAGCATCGGTGGTTCAGTGGTAGAATGCTCGCCTGCCACGCGGGCGGCCCGGGTTCGATTCCCGGCCGATGCATGTCTTTTTTAATTATTTTTCCTTTGGCTACCTGCTCGAACGGTCGAACGATTTTTAGCACCGAAAGTTCGACGCTACGATGCAAGTTAGTGTCGAAACACTGGAGACGGAGCATCGGTGGTTCAGTGGTAGAATGCTCGCCTGCCACGCGGGCGGCCCGGGTTCGATTCCCGGCCGATGCATGTCTTTTTAATTATTTTTCCTTTGGCTACCTGCTCGAACGGTCGAACGATTTTTAGCACCGAAAGTTCGACGCTACGATGCAAGTTAGTGTCGAAACACTCGAGACGGAGCATCGGTGGTTCAGTGGTAGAATGCTCGCCTGCCACGCGGGCGGCCCGGGTTCGATTCCCGGCCGATGCATGTCTTTTTAATTATTTTTCCTTTGGCTACCTGCTCGAACGGTCGAACGATTTTTAGCACCGAAAGTTCGACGCTACGATGCAAGTTAGTGTCGAAACACTCGAGACGGAGCATCGGTGGTTCAGTGGTAGAATGCTCGCCTGCCACGCGGGCGGCCCGGGTTCGATTCCCGGCCGATGCATGTCTTTTTAATTATTTTTCCTTTGGCTACCTGCTCGAACGGTCGAACGATTTTTAGCACCGAAAGTTCGACGCTACGATGCAAGTTAGTGTCGAAACACTCGAGACGGAGCATCGGTGGTTCAGTGGTAGAATGCTCGCCTGCCACGCGGGCGGCCCGGGTTCGATTCCCGGCCGATGCATGTCTTTTTAATTATTTTTCCTTTGGCTACCTGCTCGAACGGTCGAACGATTTTTAGCACCGAAAGTTCGACGCTACGATGCAAGTTAGTGTCGAAACACTCGAGACGGAGCATCGGTGGTTCAGTGGTAGAATGCTCGCCTGCCACGCGGGCGGCCCGGGTTCGATTCCCGGCCGATGCATGTCTTTTTAATTATTTTTCCTTTGGCTACCTGCTCGAACGGTCGAACGATTTTTAGCACCGAAAGTTCGACGCTACGATGCAAGTTAGTGTCGAAACACTCGAGACGGAGCATCGGTGGTTCAGTGGTAGAATGCTCGCCTGCCACGCGGGCGGCCCGGGTTCGATTCCCGGCCGATGCATGTCTTTTTAATTATTTTTCTTGGCTACCTGCTCGAACGGTCGAACGATTTTTAGCACCGAAAGTTCGACGCTACGATGCAAGTTAGTGTCGAAACACTCGAGACGGAGCATCGGTGGTTCAGTGGTAGAATGCTCGCCTGCCACGCGGGCGGCCCGGGTTCGATTCCCGGCCGATGCATGTCTTTTTAATTATTTTTCCTTTGGCTACCTGCTCGAACGGTCGAACGATTTTTAGCACCGAAAGTTCGACGCTACGATGCAAGTTAGTGTCGAAACACTCGAGACGGAGCATCGGTGGTTCAGTGGTAGAATGCTCGCCTGCCACGCGGGCGGCCCGGGTTCGATTCCCGGCCGATGCATGTCTTTTTTAATTATTTTTCCTTTGGCTACCTGCTCGAACGGTCGAACGATTTTTAGCACCGAAAGTTCGACGCTACGATGCAAGTTAGTGTCGAAACACTCGAGACGGAGCATCGGTGGTTCAGTGGTAGAATGCTCGCCTGCCACGCGGGCGGCCGCTGTTCGATTCCCGGCCGATGCATGTCTTTTTAATTATTTTTCCTTTGGCTACCTGCTCGAACGGTCGAACGATTTTTAGCACCGAAAGTTCGACGCTACGATGCAAGTTAGTGTCGAAACACTCGAGACGGAGCATCGGTGGTTCAGTGGTAGAATGCTCGCCTGCCACGCGGGCGGCCCGGGTTCGATTCCCGGCCGATGCATGTCTTTTTAATTATTTTTCCTTTGGCTACCTGCTCGAACGGTCGAACGATTTTTAGCACCGAAAGTTCGACGCTACGATGCAAGTTAGTGTCGAAACACTCGAGACGGAGCATCGGTGGTTCAGTGGTAGAATGCTCGCCTGCCACGCGGGCGGCCCGGGTTCGATTCCCGGCCGATGCATGTCTTTTTAATTATTTTTCCTTTGGCTACCTGCTCGAACGGTCGAACGATTTTTAGCACCGAAAGTTCGACGCTACGATGCAAGTTAGTGTCGAAACACTCGAGACGGAGCATCGGTGGTTCAGTGGTAGAATGCTCGCCTGCCACGCGGGCGGCCCGGGTTCGATTCCCGGCCGATGCATGTCTTTTTTTTAATTATTTTTCCTTTGGCTACCTGCTCGAACGGTCGAACGATTTTTAGCACCGAAAGTTCGACGCTACGATGCAAGTTAGTGTCGAAACACTCGAGACGGAGCATCGGTGGTTCAGTGGTAGAATGCTCGCCTGCCACGCGGGCGGCCCGGGTTCGATTCCCGGCCGATGCATGTCTTTTTAATTATTTTTCCTTTGGCTACCTGCTCGAACGGTCGAACGATTTTTAGCACCGAAAGTTCGACGCTACGATGCAAGTTAGTGTCGAAACACTCGAGACGGAGCATCGGTGGTTCAGTGGTAGAATGCTCGCCTGCCACGCGGGCGGCCCGGGTTCGATTCCCGGCCGATGCATGTCTTTTTTAATTATTTTTCCTTTGGCTACCTGCTCGAACGGTCGAACGATTTTTAGCAAAGAAGTTCGACACTACGATGCAAGTTAGTGTCGAAACACTCGAGACGGAGCATCGGTGGTTCAGTGGTAGAATGCTCGCCTGCCACGCGGGCGGCCCGGGTTCGATTCCCGGCCGATGCATGTCTTTTTAATTATTTTTCCTTTGGCTACCTGCTCGAACGGTCGAACGATTTTTAGCACCGAAAGTTCGACGCTACGATGCAAGTTAGTGTCGAAACACTCGAGACGGAGCATCGGTGGTTCAGTGGTAGAATGCTCGCCTGCCACGCGGGCGGCCCGGGTTCGATTCCCGGCCGATGCATGTCTTTTTTTAATTATTTTTCCTTTGGCTACCTGCTCGAACGGTCGAACGATTTTTAGCACCGAAAGTTCGACGCTACGATGCAAGTTAGTGTCGAAACACTCGAGACGGAGCATCGGTGGTTCAGTGGTAGAATGCTCGCCTGCCACGCGGGCGGCCCGGGTTCGATTCCCGGCCGATGCATGTCTTTTTAATTTTTTCCTTTGGCTACCTGCTCGAACGGTCGAACGATTTTTAGCACCGAAAGTTCGACGCTACGATGCAAGTTAGTGTCGAAACACTCGAGACGGAGCATCGGTGGTTCAGTGGTAGAATGCTCGCCTGCCACGCGGGCGGCCCGGGTTCGATTCCCGGCCGATGCATGTCTTTTTTTATTATTTTTCCTTTGGCTACCTGCTCGAACGGTCGAACGATTTTTAGCACCGAAAGTTCGACGCTACGATGCAAGTTAGTGTCGAAACACTCGAGACGGAGCATCGGTGGTTCAGTGGTAGAATGCTCGCCTGCCACGCGGGCGGCCCGGGTTCGATTCCCGGCCGATGCATGTCTTTTTAATTATTTTTCCTTTGGCTACCTGCTCGAACGGTCGAACGATTTTTAGCACCGAAAGTTCGACGCTACGATGCAAGTTAGTGTCGAAACACTCGAGACGGAGCATCGGTGGTTCAGTGGTAGATGCTCGCCTGCCACGCGGGCGGCCCGGGTTCGATTCCCGGCCGATGCATGTCTTTTTAATTATTTTTCCTTTGGCTACCTGCTCGAACGGTCGAACGATTTTTAGCACCGAAAGTTCGACGCTACGATGCAAGTTAGTGTCGAAACACTCGAGACGGAGCATCGGTGGTTCAGTGGTAGAATGCTCGCCTGCCACGCGGGCGGCCCGGGTTCGATTCCCGGCATCAGCCGATGCACGCATGAGGTTGGGGAATCATCTTTCCTCGGGGAAAATCGCGTCGTAAATCAAAGCGGTTTTACAAATAATCTCGACTTTTGTTATTTACGACGTGGAATTTACTCACGCTCAGCAGAAGTGGCGTTTGGTAATTTTAGAAAAAATTCGCAGAAGTCGTCAGTAAACATTTCTTAACAGCAGCCATTCTGCGATGGAAGTAAAAAAAAAGAAGATTGCTTACTTTTTTATCATTTCCTATACTATTAGTTCACACTCTCCCTTTATTTATCTTGTTCAAATTTTCAATTGTTCATAAAAAAAAATTATAAAATTAAAAAATCATAATTTTTATATTCCACCCAAATTCAAATACATTTTTTGAACTAGTAATGGATGACACTGGATGTGAATACAGTTTTTTCAAATATTAATTCAATCATTGAATTTAATTCATTCAATTTAGTTTTTTTTACATTTAAGTTGCCTATATCTACCCATAGATGGCACCAGATGGAAGAGGAAAATTTCAACTTTATTTGTAAAAGACTTTTCTGCAATAGAGTATAGAGTGGGGAAAAAAGTAGGAATTGACTTAAATTTTTTTTTATATTACTTGTTTTTGTATGGTAAACATGAATATATATATAAATTCTTTTTTAAACTAATTATGACTGGCGTCCTAATGAAAATTCTCCTTTTTACGAGCTTACATTTAAAGATTTCAAAGAACACTCACACACAAAAAATGAGTTCGGAAAATCAATAAACAGAATAGTTTGCGATATAAAAAATAAGTTCTTTTAGAATTAAAAAAAGTAATTAAATTTTTAACAAGTAATATAAAAAAAAATATTTTTAAAGGCAATTCCTACTTTTTTTCACTCTATTGCAGAAAGTCCTTTATAAATAATTTTCATTCATTTCTTTTTTAAGTTTATCTGAAGACATCTATTGGTAGATATATCAATTTAAATCTAAAAAAAACTAAAACTAATGAATTAAATTTAATTACTAAATTAATATTTGAAAAACTGCCTCAACATCCAATGTCATCCACTACAAATTCAGTAAAAAATGTATTTGAACTTGAGTGGATGAATAGAAAGTATTTTATGAACAATTGAAAATGTGAACAAGATATATATACGGAGAGTGTGAGCTAATAGAAGGAATTGAAAAAAAGAATTAAACCAGGAAACCTTTCAAATTATTTATTACCTTTATTGACGTTAATACGACTATACAATAAGTTAAAAACAAATAAAATTTAATTATTATTATTTTAATAATTTAATTCCATTTTAACTTTTGTATTTATAAACATATTATTAATAATAATAAAAAATGAATATTTTTTTATGGACAGAAGTACGGAATGGGATTTTGAGTGGCAATTTCATTGGAAAATATAATCTTCATTATAAGTTTTAATCTTCCATTATTTCATAATAATTTTCATCAATATTGAATACGGTTTCATTTAAATGAAATTTTTTTAATTAATGATAAAAATTAAAAATAAATAACTATTAGTATGGTTTAATTTAAAATAATATTTCAGATTGTCATTTCCATTCCTATAAATTTAAAAAATTTTAATGATCTTTGAATTAAATTTATCGAAACAATTAAATATTTATTATAAAATAAGAGATACTAAAACAAAAAATTCTAGTTTAATGGAATGAAAAGTAAATAATATTTTTTTGCTACAAATAAAATCCTTTAATAAATAATAATGAAAATAATTCATATGTAATGTAAGAGTACTTTTTTAGGAGTACAAAATTTAATATTGAAAATAATATTATTAATAAATTTTATTACTATAAATAGTAATAATAATAAATATTAAATTAAAATTTTAAATAGCTTTTTTAATCGCATTGTGGTTTTGGGATAAATATTTTTGTTTTTAATTATAAAAAAATATGAATTATATTTCTTATAATATATATAATTATATAAAAATTATAATTAATTATAATTATAAATTTTATATACATAATTATATAAAAAATAAGGCTTGGTGGATGACTTAATATTTTTTTTGATTGAAAAAACAAATCATAAGCCTTACTTAGAAAAATATAGAAATGTTCGAATACTTATATGAACCAATGAAAAAGATAAAAATAAATTCTGAAAAACCTCTTAATTAGAATATATAAATTATTGCTTTTCAAATCAAAAATAATATACATATCTTAAATTAAAAAAAAATTTAAAATTTAAAATCTCAGTATAGCAGAAAACAAGTAAATAAAAAAAAAAAAATTTTTAAAGTCAATTCTTACTTTTTTTCACTCTATTGCAGAAAGTCCATTATAAATAATTTTCATTCAATTTTTTAAGTTTATCTGGCGCCATCTATTGGGAGATATATGTAATTTAAATCTAAAAAAAATACTAAAATTAATGAATTAAATTTAGTTAATGAATTAGTAATTGAAAAAACTGTATTAGCATCCAGTGGCATCCCCTACAAGTTCAAAAAAAATGTATTTGAACTGGAGTGAATGAATCAAAAGTGTTTTATGAACGATTGAAAATGTGAACAAGATATATAGAGGGAGAGTGTAAGCTAATAGAAGGAATTGAAATAATAACAAATTCTTGAAAAAGCTTTTAAATAGAATATTAAAATTATTGCTTTTCAAATCATCAATAATATACATCTCCTTAAATAAAAAAAATTTAAAAATTTAAAATCTCGGTATAGCAGAAAATAATCTCATTCGACGAGGGCCTTAGCAACGCAATTTTTACATCTCGAACATTCTGGGCGCACGGAATTTGTCCCGGTAGATGTAAGACAAAACATTAGAGGGAATTATCCTATCAAACTACTGTGTTAAAAGTCCTGCCTGCGATTGGACAATCCATATTTGACCAAAATACGTACGTGACAAAATACGTACCTCTTTGGTCGTACGTGAATAAGGAAATTCTAGATAACGAAAAACGAAAGAAAAAAAAAGAAAGAATGACAGCAATCACGCCATCTCATCACAATGAACACTTGTGGAACCGATAGGAAACTGACCTTGGAAGATTTCAAGGTCGTGTGAGTCACGGATCATCAGAAGAAGGTTTCGGTTTCAGAACGTTGAATAATTTATTTATCGCACAACTCGAACGAACTTCTCTGAATTTTATTAGATTACTGGAAATCTTCAGTATCAAACCTCAACACACGTAATTCTGATATACTTGTCTAGTAAGTGAAACAATAATATAGGTGAGAATTTACTGAGTTTTACAATACGATAAAGATAAAAGAGATATCAAAAATAATTCTTTTATGAAGTGAAGAATTATTTTATGAAATAATATTTTACTATTGTGTCCAAAACGTAAGACTAATATTCAATTTAAAATTCCCGGGGCTTATGGAATTTCAATTCTTTCTTCTTTTTTAGATTAATGGCACTGTCTTTGACATCTGTGTGAACTTTGACGTCAAAATATTCATTAGTGTTCGAGTTACGCTTGGCTTTGTGAGACGCTGAAAGTGATTCCGGCGATTCATGAAATGTCTGAATTCATTGAGCAAAGAACTTGCATTCAATTTTGTTTGCGGAAACGTATAGAATATTGCAGAAGGCATTTTGTCTCTAATCATTCTGTATTAAATGTGATAATCTGTCATCTTCACACTCGCTCGGATGAAGTCACTGTCAAAGGATTCGCTTTTTATTATGTCATCATAACTCTTCTCGACGCTTAGATTCGTCCGGCTCTGAACCTTTCGAAGGTCTTCACCTCCTAACATTCAAGATTCAGCATTATCTCCTAGTCCAGGGGTCTCCAAACTTTTCAGCCTTAGGGCCATACTGTTTACTCCAGTAAGTACCAAGGGCCAAAACCGTTTTAGTTTTTCTGCCATTATCTATAATGGCAGAAAATGGCGGTTTCATTCGCGTTAATTTAGCTTTTCCATACCTGAGAGATTTTCAGGATAAAAATCATATGTTTGATTCAGGATTTATATATTCCAAACATCGATATACATACATAAGAGATACTCTTTACCCCCAACATAACTACCGAGTTTAACTACGGGATGTTCACTAGTTTATAATGTTAGTGGGATGCATTTCAATTATTTGTTACTTGTTATGATTAAGTTAAATTTTCTATGTATTATGCTTGTCATTAAACTCTACCTAGCAAGTCAATAAAACCGTGTTATTATCATTCTGTGATTTTTTATCTAACTATTACAGCAACAATAAGCTATTCGCTGTCGCGGGCCGGATGGATGACACTGGCGGGCCGGATTTGGCCCGCTGGCCGTAGTTTGGAGACCCCTGACCTAGAGCGGTATCCAGACGAGAGCACGGGGTCTACTGGTATTTGGTCACAAACTAGTCTCAAAACCAATTATAAATCGTTTTGGACAGAACCCTCGGAGTGAATCATTTGTTCCATACCTACTCCAACCAGAGTGGGTTTTTATCCGCCCATTAAAGGGGATTCTCGAGGGCGCCATTTTCACTCACAGCCAGAGTTAATGTGGCTTTCTGCTCGAAAGTCAGACGGGAACACTCAAAGTGAGATTAACTTTTTCTGTCTGGACGCGTTAAATATATATGCTTTAAAAATTATTGTAGTGCATGAAAGATGTTAAAATTACTAATAATTGTACATCGAAACATAAAAAACCTTTTTAAATGTTACCTTAAATCGTTTTAATACTCAAAAAAAAAAAATGTTTTTCTGCAAAAATCGTTATAATGCTACGCTATAATATATATATATATATATATATATATATATTATAGCGTAGCATTATAACGATTTTTGTAGAATATGCATAATATATATATATATAGATATAGATATATTATAGCGTAGCATTATAACGGTTTTTGTAGAATATGCATAATATATATATATATATATATATATATATATTATGCATATAAAAACAAATAATATAAAAAAATTAAGTCAATTCCTACTTCTTTTCCTCTATACTGCAGAAAGTCCTTTATATATAATTTTCATTCATTTTTTTAAAGTTTATCTGGCGTCCTCTATGGGTAGATGCATGCAACTTAAATCTAAAAAATATTAAAATGAATTAATTAAATTTAATGAATGAATTAATGTTTGAAAAAAACTGCATTCACATCCAGTGTCGTCCACTGCAATTTCAAAAAAAATGTATTTGAACTTGAGTGGATGAATAAAATGTATTTATAGGAACGATTGAAAATGTGAACACGATATATATAGGGAGAGTGTGAGCTAATAGCAAGAATTGAAAAAAAAATGTTTATCTGCAAAAATCGTTATAATGCTGTGCTATAATATCTATGCACATTATGCATATAAAAATAACTCCATTTAACGCGCAAATTTCTGCATTGTCAATAAAGAATTTTTTTTTTTCTTCTTTTAGTGGGAATTTTTTTATGATTATGTAAGGAAGTTTTGTTACGACTCAGGAAAAAAAACAAGGGATTCCAACTGAAAAAAAAATATTCAGACGGACGCGTATTTTTAGAGGCTTCTGTATGTATTTAGTACAGAATGCGTTTGCTTAAGTGAATCGGCCAACCATTAATGCCTGCGCACTCGAATGCAAATGCAACGAGTTTGTTTGCTTAGGATTCCCTGTCAGAACACACTCGCAAAAAACTCGCTCGTTTTTCCGAGATGTCTCCGGTTTGTGTCGGTTTCTACAGCATGTTAAACGCGTGATCCTAGAATGATGGAAAACGCATTGGATGTGTCTATATTAGAACATCCTTTATATTAATTTTTACTTTCATGCATAATTTAATAAACTTAAATATGCATAATATTTATCAATAACCTCAAATGTTCAGAATTTAAAAAAAAAAAAAATTAAAATAGATCTCTCATTTTGCTATTATTTTCACTTATCTGTCTTAATTACCCATTGTATCCCGAAATCAGATTGCCAGTTCATTCAGGTCTCCATAGTAATAAAATTTAGAAATTATAAAGAGGTTTTATTATATTATTGAAAATTATTCTGTATTATTATTCAGCCGACACATTTTTCAGTACCATCAGCGGATTAGTACGTAGGGCTTCCTGCATACCGACTGTACCCATTGGTCACTGGATCGGGCAGACTTTTAAGGGAACTGATCCTCATTTGCGAGTTGTATGGGAATAAATCAGGATCACTTCACACCAGGCAGACTTAAGGCTCGTTCCCACCAAGGCGTGAAGCGTTGAAGATTCACGCGGCAGGCAAGAAAATTTTTTCGACCCCTTCACAACGAAACGTCAGAAATAGCATTACGTCTAGTGAAGTTCCGCTTCGAGTTGAAAGTGGGTCAACTCGAAGCGGTGGATTTCAAACCGGTTTCAGGCAAACGTGGTGAGACTAGTGATTGGTCAGCGCTTCACGCTTAAACGCCTCATGCCTCGTTGGGAACTAGACTTTACTGTAAGGGTCGAGTGGCTATCGCTCTGGCTCTCGGTATCGGGTTCGAATCCCGGTGGTGCCATGGATATTTGTAGTGGTTCGGAATTCACTTTAAGCCGTAGGTCCCGGTCTCATAGAACCGTAGAGCGTCGTAGAGCCCAATCAGACTTCTTCTCACCCACATCCTTTCCAAACGGTAAAGGGGCAACTCAGCTCTAGGCACAATGATGTGGTGTGGTGTAGTAGTAGTAGTAGGCTTACTGTAGAAATGACAATGGTTGTTATGGAAATGACAATAGGTTGTTACAATGGCCATGAGATCTTTTTCCAAAAAGAGAGCGGATTCGAACCTAACTCCAGCTGAGCATAGGCTCCGAGTCAGGAGTGTTATTTTTGAAACGAACTGTGCAGAATGCGATGAAATGCAAAGTGTCAAATTGATAAACTCTGTTAAGAAACAAAATGCCCGAAAGGTCGCGTTTTTTAATTGACCTTAATGAATTTCTAGAAAATTCTTTGGCGATAAAATCTCCAATAAGTCCGCTCCACGCCACGCGCCTCTCTCAACCTCTTATCTCTTCCAGCGTGAGATAATTTATCTCAGACTGTGATCCACGCGCGTGGACGATCTTATAACATCTGTTTCTTTTCTTTTCTTTTTTTGCGTTTTTTTTAACAGAATCGCGAAATAAATATGCTCTCTTCAAGACTCTAGTAGATAAGTTTTTCTGGGATCTCGATAAGCGAGGTGAGATTTACAAAGAGGAAAATAACTGCAGAAAAGTGCATAAATTTGAAAATATCTTTATTTGAAAAATAATTAAATCTGAAATTAAAAAAAAATATATAAAAAGACAAATTTTTATTTTTCGTCAATATCTTTTAAAAAATGTATTTTGAATAAAAAGATGTGATGAATCGCCTGCATAATTATTTCCATTTTTTATGTGGCATCATTTTTTTTATCGTCTGATATCCAACACATTTGTAAAGAATCAAAACAATGATCCTTTAAACATTTTCACCATTCATCAGAAAGTCTGTTAGCACATAAAATGATACATCGCCATAGTAACAAATTATGAACAACTTATGCTCGCAAATTTCAAAAACAAAGAAAAAAGAAAAAAAAAGTCGAATTCAAAATAGGATTCATGTGAATCATTCTCAAGATGCGATATGTAATAATGCATTTCATAATAAAAATTAATTTATCTAGTAACAGGTGTGCAAATCTATTGGATAGCACAGTTAACTTAAACGAATTCAGTCTTTATTTTTTTTCCCCGCCAGACAGAATAGAGGCAGTTCTTGCAGAATAATAACTCCTCATGTCACGATGAACGATTCGCAAGAGTCATGCGCTATTGCTTAATTGACATAAAAGAATCGCATTTCGCAACACAAATAAATGCACTATTTTTTCCCGCAAGAGCACATTTCTAGGAGAATTGCGGAAAGAACTAAGAGTCATCCACGGCATAAAGAATGCGCTCGCTTAATGGCCGACACTCATTCACTGCGCAATGTCAACACCTGAATTCGCATCACTTGGGGAATATTCGTTTCGTCTTTTTTCCTGAGAGCGACATAAATATTCCAGATTTATTTAACTTTTATTTCCACTTCCTAATGGCCCTGCGGTGGAATTTTATGTTTATGTTGGAATACAGAAATGGCAGACCGCGACTTCATTAAGACGCATTAAAATATATTTATCGTCCGTTTTTGTTCTTGGTTGCCGACGGGTTGAAGAACTGATAGATCGTCTAAATGTATCTGCGGTATCTGCCATTTCTGTCCAATAGTCTCTTCAGTTAAATTTATTCTTGCGACAATTATTCATTACGGATTCATATTCTCAATTCATCTTATCCGTCACTTTAATAATACAAAGACGCATTTTTCTTTCTTATTTTCAACTGTAAATTGTGTTATGGCTGTCGTGCACTTCATACAAAGATAAAAGAAAAAAATTTAACTGCTTTTTTTTTATACATACAAAAACCATAAGACGTGTCCATATTTTCTATAACTTAAAAATTATAATTTCCTTCAGCTGAATTCATTAATTTTTTTTTATTATGTGCGCAATCAAAAATCGTTAATTTAATTTGTTTGTTAATATGTTCAGAGATTCAGCAATACATGCCAATACATTCTGGAGCTTACTATATACATGGATTGTCATCTCAGATGCTTGCCAATACATAATGTCTTAATGTATTTAGAGGCTTGCTAATACCTACATAGATTGTCAATAGAGTCAAAGGGTTGCCAATACATGTTGAGGCTTTGCAATACATTCAGGTTGCCTACTCTATAAATACACGGATTATCAATAAGAAATTTGAAAACGAATGACAAATAATCTTGTCATAAGCGTCTTCGGGTTTCAAATATAAATTTAATTTCAAAATAAAATTTAGTGTAGCAAACCTTACTTCGAAAGATATATTCAACTATGCGTTTAAATCACAAATACACGTTCTGAGCGCTGTAGTTCGCTGTAGTAGCTTTTAGTTCGTTAGTGGTTCGGAATCTACGTTAAACTGTAGGTCTCGGTCTGTTTAGTCCAAAGTGTGCACAATATGACCGTAGAGCGACAAACCAAACCAAACCAAACCGAGCTGTTTTAAGCGAGTTAGCGCATTTTCTGACCGATTTGGCTAAATTATGGTTTGGAAGCAGTTCAGAGGAATACATTTTGATTGGCTGTCAACATTTTTGATTCTGACTGAAAATTTTCCAGGAAAATCCAGCCAAATGGGAAAATTTGGTAAAAATCAATTTTGATGTAATTTAAAAAATTACATAAAAATAATTTTTTTCTAGGTTGTATCTGATAGAAAGCAACACCTTTATTCAACTGAAATGAAATTAAATAAAGAATGCATAAATAAACATTTGTGGAGACTCGATAAACTCCATTACAATATGGAAATTTTTTTTAAAAAAGTTTAGGTATATTAATTTTTTTTTTTTTTTTTTTTTTTTTTTTTTTTTTTGCGGAGCTTTCGCTCCATTCCTGTAAGTCTGGACCTTCAGGTAGAACGAGGAACAGTCAATTCTAGACAAAAGGGTGTATTTATAAATATAAAAATTGTTTTATTTAAATTTTCTAATATGAAAATGACAGATTAAGTATGGGTACTTACGTATTAACGGTACCTTGGCGACAGTTGCGCCAATAAAGAGCACACGCTCCAACCGCAGCTACAGATTTTTCGCCAATCTACACTTAAAATTTTTCTTCCAAATAATAAAATATATATGAAACACTTACTTTAAAATCAAAACGCTTTCAAAATATTTTTATTCCAAATAATAAAGATTGGCGACACTTAAAAACCGCCAAGTCTGTCGCCAAGGTATCGTTAATACGTAAGTACCTAAGTATGTATGCTCATGTTACTATGTTACTCATGTGATTTGATTGCATCAAACATGATTTTGTTTATTTTCTTTCCAGAAAGGAGAGTTCAATCACCTTTCACAAAAATGAAAATAAACTATCAGTGTTACATTTTGAGCTGTCTTTATTTTTTCTTCTTTCCCCCTTCCACTTCTTCCAGAAGGTTCGCCTTTCAATTCCACTCATCTAGCTGAATGTATTACTCATAAAATGACATTCGGGAAAACAAGTTTCCTTTTGTGCTCTGAAATAGATTGGGAAAAAAAGAAAGAAAATAATAAATACGATCTCGTTCGAAAATAGAATTTTCTTGCATCGTTTTGAGTCTAAATTTTGACGTTCGAACTTTTTCCTTGTTGCCATTTTGCATTTCGTGATCGCTGTTTAAAAAAAATCGACATGCAAGTTCGTGTCGGTTTCTGAACCAGAAGCTCATTCATTAGTAAATTGCATTCAAATGCTTCACACGATTCTGTGATGGCCATAAGTTAATTAAAAGTTGTTGAGAAAAGAAGGCGCTTTCATAGATGTTGTTTTTCTCTTCTTTGTTTAGCTTCCATCACGGTCGCAGTTAAATAGTTAAAAGTTACTTTTGTTCTTGCATAATTTACAGGTGTCATACATTTTTTGTTTTGACTTCAATAGAGTATCCACTTTTCAAAGAATTCGATAAAACTATTATAACATTTCTCGTTGATCTTAACAACTCATTAATTTTAATTTTTTTTCAATTCCTTCTATTAGCTCACACTCTCCTTATATATATCTTGCTCACATTTTCAATCGTTCATAAAATACTCTTTATTCATCCACTCGAGTTCAAATACGTTTTTTTTTTAACTTGTAGTGGATGACACTGGATGTAGATACAGTTTTTTTTTTCAAATATTAATTCATTCATTAAATTTAATTCATTCATTTTAGTTTTTTTTTAGATTTAAGTTGCATGCATCTACCAATAGATGGCGCCAGATAAACTTAAAAAAATGAATAAAAATTATTTATAAAGGACTTTCTGCAAAATAGTGAGAAAAAAAAGAAGGAATTGACTTTACAATTTTTTCTTTTTTATATTACTTGTTAATATTTTAAACGCTTCTCATATATCAATGGGGGAGGATTCGAATGGATCCTTAAAAAAGTTAATGTCTGAAATTAACATTATCAAAACGAATCCATTTTCCCTTTAAAATATGCGATAAACTTGATTTTACGTAATGTAAAAAAATATTGCCAAAGACAAGAATCATCAGCCTTAATTTTAATGATTTTTATTGATTTGAATATTTTTTTGAAAGAAGGGGAGGAGGGGGGGGGGGGGGAAGATAATAGCAAATTAATTGTTTTATTTATTTATTTTGCCAAATGATCGTTTTCGACAGTCCACTGTCGAAGGGAGTATTGTGCTGAGATTATTATTCGTTTTTTAGCTGATTGATATCATGAAAAATATGAATACCATCTTGAATGGATAGAAAAACAAAAATTAAGGAGTTATTTGTGTAACGTGTTTGAAGTATCGAAATAATTTTTTCGTCTATAAATTCATTCTATTTGGCATTCTTTTTTCTTTTTTTTTTTTTTTTTTGCTGACATGAAAATGTGTTGTTTTTCAATTCCTACTATTAGTTCACTCTTTCCTTATATCTATCTTGTTCACATTTTCAATCGTTCATGAAATACTTTTTATTCATCCACTCCAGTTCAAATACATTTTTTTTATAACTTGTAGTGGATGACACTGGATGTGAATACAGTTTTTTCAAATATTCATTCAGTAATTAATTTTAGTTTTATATGGGAGAAAAAAAATTTCTCTTCTATAAGATATTGAGCAGGATATAAATTTAGGCATAAACACCGTCAGTGACGAAGTGTGTAGAAGAAAAATTTATTTTTCAGATTCTTTTTTTCATTCTGGGTTCCAGTCTGAGTCAAGAAGGGAACAAAATGGAAAATGAAGCGTGTGAATAAATGAGTGAGAGAGATGGAAAGTGTGTATGTGTGAGAGAGAGAGAGAGAATTTTTTCTAACTTAAAAAAATGAATGAAAATTATTTATGAAGGACATTCTGCAATAGAGTGAAAAGAAAGTAGGAATTGACTTATCTTTATTTACTTTTATATTATTTTTCTAACTTATGAAAACCTTCTATTTGGCATTCTTTTTTTCCCCTGATTTTGTTTTCCCTCCTTTCCCTTCCCCCTTTTTTGATAAATTAAGAACTCCCTCATCTCTCTAGGTATCAAAGGAGTAATATATTTATCTTATGGCTGATTAAGGAAGAAGTATGATCATGAAAAATAATAACAATAATAATAAACATTCTCTGAAGATTCGTCATTTTTTCTCTCCTAAAATTAGGGAGGAGTACGCATTAGGGATGAGCCGTGACACACCCAGCCTCGTAACTCATTCTTCTGTCAGTGCACATTGCAATAAAAAAATGTCAATGCATTGTATGGATTTTTATGCCGTTGAAAACATTAGTTTAAGTTGTGGTGCTTAAAGACAAACAAATAAAATAATAATTTCCACACTGGTCATTTGATGAATGTAGGGTTGAAGCCGCTTGCAACAGACGCATCCCCGGCCGAAACCCCAATTTCTGTAGGGTTACACCGGTTTCAACTGATGCATTCCGGCCGAACCCACAGTTTTGTTAGACTTCTCTACCAGTCTAACAGTAGCTTGAACTTTTGCAGGGGATTTAACAGACACAATAAAAGTCCTGCGTTTCTTTAAAGACAGCCATTTAATTGGTTCTATAATTTACAATGATATTTACATTAACAATTAATTAAAGGGACAGCACCGTCCATTCTCTCGCTGCTTCCTCCCATCCGTTCCTCTTCCGTGTCCATCTGCGTTCTCTTCTTTCTTCTCTCATCTACGGGGCCCTCACCCCTTCTCGTGGGGTCGGAGTTCAAAGTTCAATACACCCCCACGTTGTAAACAGGCTCTGTCAAAGACAAGCAAGTGTCGCTATCTGGTGATCATGACACCAACAAATCCCACATAAATGCGAAAGAAAAAAAGAAACTCCTTTCAAATGACTCGAGAGTTCTCTAAAGGGATATTCCAGAAATCTCGAAGCAGAAGAGGTCATTTTTGAAGGGGTCATTCCTCTCCACTAGAAAACAAAACAAAAAGAAAAAAGTGAAGGAAGCGAGGGTGGGGTCAGATGTCGACCGAGGTCCACCCGTTACTGAGCATGTGAAAGCGATGATAATGGTTGAGTTCCGTGCAATTTTTTGTCGAGATTTTACTACTGTGTCCAACAAGTAAGACCCATTTTCAATTTAAAATTCGCTCGGGTTATGTAATTTTAATTTTTTTTTCTTTCGCAGGTTGCTGGCTCCGTCCTTGATATCTGTCGGAAATTTCACGTCAAAATATTCACCACTGCTTGAATCACACTTGGCTTTATGAGATGCTGAAATTGACTCCTGCGAATTTTGAAATGTCTGAATTCATTGAGCAAAGAACTTGCATTCAATTTTGTTTGAGGAAACGTACATAATGCTGCAGAAGGCAATCGGTGAGCTTTCCTATATTGGACAAGAAATGTTTACGAGTGGTATAAACAGTTCAAAGAAGGCAGAGAACGGGTTGAAGACGAAGAGCCCTCTGGTCAAGCCTCCACCTCAACCGACGAAGCTCACGTCCAAAAAATTAAAGATTTGGTGCTTGCAAACCGTCGATTTACAATTAGAGACCTTGCTGATGATGTTGGAATTTCAAAAGAATCGGTCAATTCCATTCTGGACCTCAAACGCGTCAAATCTCGATTGGTACCGAAAACTCTGAATGGAGCGCTCTGTTATATTACTATTCTATGATTTCTACAGGGAATTATCAAAATAATGGAAACACCATAGATTTTAAAGAATCCTTTATTAGTATGGTGTAGGACCATCTCTGGCATGTAATACAGTTTGAATTCGCTCAGGAATCGATTCAAACAAATGCTGAATAGTATTTAGATGAATATTGCATCATTCTTCATGGAGATATTGTGAAAGTTCTAGGAGAGATGCCGGTGGAGGATATCGATTCCGTATTGAATTCTCTAAAATAGACCATAACGGTTCAATGATATTGAGGTCAAGTGATTGGGTGAGCCAAGGTAGATGTTATAAAGTTAAACATCCGATCACAATCCGCTTCAATACCCGCCGGTCTCTTTCACTGAGCTTCTCTTTCCGTCCACTCTTTTGCTTTGTCAAGATTGTCTTGCCACGTAGTGTGCATGCTGTCATGACTTTAGACACTGCATCTCTAGAAACGCGTAAAAGTTGGAATGTTTCTGTTACACTTGCTCCAG
This sequence comes from Caerostris darwini, assembly GCA_021605075.1. NCBI lineage: Eukaryota > Metazoa > Arthropoda > Arachnida > Araneae > Araneidae > Caerostris > Caerostris darwini. The sequence continues at coordinate 400,434 of BPLQ01012460.1, read as the reverse complement.
CTAGACGGGCTCCTACAATTTGGCCTCTTTGAAAATCTGAAAGCTCCGGCATTGGACGCGTTTGAAATGAATCCAAGACTTACAGAACTTCAATAAAGCTACCACATACTACCAGAACATATACATCTCTATTTAAAAAAAAAATTGGTAGCTATTATTATATTTTAATGCTTACGAAGCGTATTCAAAAATGTCACTTTTATTCACAGGTGTTTCCATTGGGCAACGGGCGTACCGGTTACGGAGTTCCAAGGTGGTTTTAAGAACCACGAAAACCTCCACATCTTAATTTAGTTAAAACATTAGCACTATGAAATGAATTTTCTTCAATTAATGAATAAAAATAAAAGAAAAATTAAACAAGGAAATTTTAGGAAAAATATCTCTTGCTTGAGAACAATTAAAGCAAGAGATCGAAAAAGCTGAAGATATCGGTACAATTAGGAGTCCGTTGGCAATGCCCAAAAATACAGTGTTTCCATTATAGGTTCCCTGTACCTATTAACGAACATTTTGAGGATGTGATTAGTTTGTGGGGGCCTGATGGCCGAATGGCCTAGCGCTCTGGTGTTCGGTACCACAGGTATCGGGTTCAAATCCCGGCTTTGCCCATGGGTGTTGTAGTGGTTCGGAATCCGTGTTAAACCGTAGGTCCTAACAGGATCGTAGAGCGTTGTGGGGGCATTGTTACTCCGCGTCCGGGGCTTATCTTCAAGTTACACGCGCCCCCTGGGTAATGCAAAGTGAGTAACGTCGGTGCAGCCCTCATGGCGAAGATCACGGTCTATTTGCCAGCTGCATTGGAAGAAAAAAAATGATTAGTTTGTTCCTTTTTTTAGTTTTTCCCCGCCTCTGATCCCGTCTCGCTGTGGGAGTCCATCCCTCATTCAGGGCTGAAAGGATTTAAAATAAAAAGATTCCGAATTCAACCTCGGCGGATGACTACCAAGACACATTCATCTTCTTGTGAGTGATGGCCGGTGCTGTTTGTCTTCCTCTCGACAACGCTGGACCCGCGCCAGCTTCGTCTGTTTACTCACTCCTTGCAAGCGGGTAAAAATATCGCAGCTCTGAAGAGGGCCAGGTTTAAAGAGTCCTGTTATGAGTTGGATCACGCATGCGTACTGTACGGTATGGACGCGCATGCGCAAAAGGTCCTTGTAATGAATCGCCAATGATATTTTTAGGGGGGAGGGGATCATTGTATTAAGATGTACTGTTATTGACAACAACATGCTATCCCCACCTTTTTTTTTTCTTGCTTTGTTATAGAAAATTTGAAATGGATGTTTGTGTGCGTCTTGCATGAAATAAATATAAATCTATTTTTATTTTTGTGAAATCATTTTTGGCACTTAACTTGTAAACTTGTTTTTAATGTGTAACAACATCTTGTCGGTAGATCCTTTTATTTATTCGTTATTTTGAAGATAAGGTATTTCTAAACAAGTGCAATCTGTTTTTGCACATGGAATATATTTTTTACTATGTTGACATTTGCAAACTCTGATTACTTAATTCCTACTATTAGTTCACACTCTCCTTATATGTATCTTGTTCAAATTTCCAATCGTTCATAAGATACTTTTTTATTCATCCACTCGAGTTCAAATAAATTTTTTAAACTGTTAGTGGATGACACTGGATGTTAATACAGTTTTTCCAAGTATTAATTCATACATTAAATTTAATTAACAAATTTTAGGGTTTTTTTAGATTTAAGAGTTAAGTTGCATGTATCTACCAATAGGTAAATGTACGAGGAAAATTTCAACTTTATTTGTAAAGGACTTTTTAAGTAGGAATTGACTTCAAAAAAAATTTTTATTACTTGTTTTGTAATATCACACTCAAAGCATCATTGCGTAATCAGCACCAACTTTGGGTTTGGACGTGTGACTTATTTCAGGTGCTGTCAGGACCGGATTTTCCTACAGGCTGACTAGGCTTCAGCCTAGGGACTCAAGATCAAGAGGGGCCTACGTTCAAATTGTTAGCAAAATTAGAATGACACTATTCTAAAACACAGTAAACGCTAAAATACTGAATCAAAAATAAGGAGAAATTCTACACATATGAATAATAAGCAAACATAATAAGTAATTGACAAACTTAAAAAGGGGAGGTGAAAGGGCCTCATAAGTGGAATAGGCTGGGGCCTCTCTTCATCTAAATCCAGCCCTGGGGTTTCAAAGACAACCTGAACGAGCGGCGCTCAAGTCGCATTTTTAGCATTCATTTCATTTCGTCCAACAAACGCAAGTTCATCCGTTCAGAGTGACATCCAGGAAAAAATTATCCAATAGACAACCAGAGGCTTATTTTCCTTGAGAATATTCTATTTAATCTGAAACATGGTCACTAACAGCAAGAGAAGAGAAAATGTCGGCGATCTTTGAAAGAAAGGTGCTACGAACTAATTTTGGTGGTATCCATGACAATGGAAATGGGCGAAGGAGATACAATTTTGAACTTTACAAACTTTTTAGAGAGGTATTGACATTCTAAAATGTGCTAAACTGAACAGAATGAGATGGGCCGGCCATCTCATGAGAATGGAAAGTGACAGAGCCGCTTTGAAGGTTTTCAATGCAACCCCTTTTGGACAGCGACCCAGGGGAAGACCGAAAAAGAGATGGGTCGACTGTTTAGACTCTGATTTTAATGTTATTAAGATAAAAAAACTGAAGGTCCACGGCCAAGAGGAGAACAGCCTGGCTGGATATTTTAAAGAAGGCTAAAGCCCACATCGGGCTGTCGAGCCAGTTATGATGATGATATTCTATTTAAAAGACTTGATTTTAATGAAACGAATTCATGATTCCTGGTAAACATTTCTTCTATGCTTACAATAAAGTGACATTTCTATGTTTGTTCATTTTTTTATTTAAAAAGTATGTCACTGAATAAAAAACAGGATTCTTCCCACAAAATTTTACACAGTTTTATTCGACGTTGCGTAATGAAAATAATAATAATAAATAAATAAATATTAATAATGATAATTAAAATTTAAATTCAACCTAAAAGGTTGATATGGCCTCAGCGTAGAGCCTGGGAATGAAAACGAGCGGTTTTGAAATGGAACGCGTTGGACTCGTCTTTTCATCAAAGCAAACAAGAATAATGACTCTTTTTAGAGAAATATCGCACAAGTTCTTTTTTTTTCCTTCAGTTCCTTCTATTAGTTCACACTCTCCCTATATATATCTTGTTCACATTTTCAATCGTTCACAAAATACTTTTTTCGAGTTCAAATACATTTTTTTTTTTTGAACTTAATACAGTTTTTTCAAATATTAATTCACTCACTAAATTTAATTCATTAATTTTAGTTTTTTTTTTTTTTTTACATTTAAGTTGCATGTATCTACAATAGATGGCTCCAGATATAAGAGGAAAATTTCAACTTGAAATGAAAACCTTTCTTTTTTCAATTCCTACTATCAGTTCCCACTCTCCCTCTATATATCTTGTCCAAATTTTCAATCTTTAATAAAATACTTTTTATGCATCCACTCGAGTTCAAATACATTCTTTTTTGAACTTGTAGGGATGACACTGGATGTTAATACAGTTTTTTTTTCAAATATTAATTCATTCATTAAATTTGATTAATTCATTTCAGTTTTATATAGGAGAAAAAAATTTCTCTAACTAAAATAAAAAAAAATTTTTGTTGACCTAAGTAGGAATTGACTTTAAATTTTTTTTTATATTACTTGTTTAATACATTAAATCTTATTCAATAGATATCATGCAAAAATACTATTTCTACCATTACACCTAAATTATTTTTAATGACAATTTTTTTTTCAATTTTAATATATCTATAAATATCCGTACTTTATATTTACACTTTTAAAAATTCCTTCAAAATAAACCACCAAAAATATGTACAAACTAAAAACGCAATCGTTTCCTTTTTAATTTTAAAATTATATTATTAATTTTATTATTTATTAAATTATAATTATTATTATTTATTATTTTTTTATTATATTAAAATTATATTATTTAATTTTACAATTATAAATGTATAAAAAAAAAAATTTTTTTCCCTTGGTGAGGGTTGACAGTTGACAAACTCCCATTTAATAAAATGCCCTATAGATTCTCAATGAAATAAAGAAATACGCATTCATATCTGATTTTTTTTCCCTTTAATCTTTTCTTTTATAATTTTTTTTAATAAAACAGTCATTTTCAATTGTACTCCATTTCAAGATGATTGCGTACAATCGTAATATTAAATAAATGAATGGTTTTAATTCCATACACTCAACTACGCGAGTTTTCTTTTTATAGAGGTTTGGTTTGTCGTTCTACGGCGATCTTGTGCACATTTTGGGCTAAACAGACCGGGACCCACAGTTTAACGTGGATTCCAAACCACTCACAAACATCCATGGCACCGCCGAGATTTGAACCTGTGGTACCAAAGCCAGAGCCGAAGATAGAGCAATACCAGACCAGAGCTCTAGCCAATTTCCCACCAGGTTGCTTCCTTTTAGAGGAGATTTCTGCGTGCCTTTTTAAAAAAAATTTAAAAAGAAATTGTGTTTTAATCTGCATTATTTTGGACAACGAAGTTTTACTTATTCAAGATTTTATTACTTCGCTCCTTTACAGTTTATTGCTAAAAATGTATGGATTATTTTACACTTTAATTCGTTGTTTAATTTAAAATTCTCACGTAGTGAAATGATTTTGAAAGGCGTTGTTACAGCAATACAATTTTTTTTTACTTAAATTTTAAAAAATAATAATAATTTGACTGAAGGGTTCTTAAATATCTAAAAAATTTTTAAACTTTATTCGATATTAAAATACTGTAAGAAGTATTGATAATTCTTAAAGTTGTTTTATCTTTTTATTTTTATTTTTTTTGTTGTTGTGGCAGAATTTATTTTAAAATGGAATACAATTTCTATAAAATCCTCAAAACAAAGCACACAGCCTGAGATTTGGCAATTTTTTACTTTGTTTCGTTATGGATAGGATTCATAATGTTTCTGTTATTTATTACCTTCATACAAAATCTGCTCGAAATTCTAAAATCTATCGAATTTCTTCTAAATGACAGCCCATTTTTCTTTCTTATTTTAAAAGAAAGATAAAGTAAATTCATTGAATAAAAGTATCTTCATGTTTTCAGCAATATTCTTAAGAAATTGTTTATTTCAAAAAAGCAACAAATCTAGAAGTGAGGTTTTTCATAACAACTCTTTTTAAAGGCATAAAAAAAAAAGAGTTGTTATGAATGAAGAACTTAATAAATAATAATTATTTCAGTCCTTGAGCTAAGAATAACAATTATTAAATGAATTGAATAATTTTTCACTTAGTTAACACTGAAATAGTTTTTCAATCAGAACGAAACAATAATTAAAAATGTCAGAGAAAATTCTGTTTTTCATTTCTCTCTACAATTTAACCTTTTTGTACTAAATATAGTACATGTGTATCATTTCTGCAAGTACTAATTAGCAAATGTTTCGTCATTCTATATTCGAAATGTTTTCAAAACAACAAATCCAATTTCTTTATTGTCTCATTCAACAGTCATCCATTGTTTCAGAAAGTACTAGAACATCTTAGTTCATAAATAAAAAGATGTCCTATACATCACTTGGCTATCACTTTTCGAATAAATAAAGTAAAGAACACGTACAATAGACTGCAAATAGAAGGACTCAATTGCAAAACCTTGATCTTGAAAAATACAGGATATTTTTTACCCCGTCTAACAAACTCATTAGAGTTTTGGAAGAAACGACGAATGAATCTGCCAACAGAAGAAGCGACTGTCACGTTGATGAATAGACGCCGTGAATTTTCAATGTTGGTAGGAGGGTTCAGAAAACGGAAAAGGAATTTTCTTTTTTTGGTCGCTCGCCATGAACTGTATCTCGTGCCCTCTCTTGCTAACAAATAAATGTGGGCTATTCTTACGGAGTTCATCTCCGTATTGCATTTAACCATTTAATTAGAATCTATTACTATTTTACTTCGTTCCCCTTTTTCGCGAGTTGCCTGATGACCAATTTGACTAGCACTCTGGCCTTTAGTATCCCACATGCAGGGCCGGATTTAGATGAAAAGAGGCCCTAGGCTATTCCACTTAGGAGTCCCTTTCACCTCCCATTTTTAAGTTTGTAAATTACATGAGAGATAACAAAATACATCATTACCGTGATATACACTCATGTCCATAAATTAAGGATAATGAAGTTCAGGCAAAGAAAGAGACAGAAGCAAAACAAATTTGACTTATTTGAAAAGTCTATTTATTAAACAAAAGGTAAAGAGCAAAAAGGATACTATATGTTTGACATTAATAAAAATTGCAATTTTTACTCCCTGGAGCAAATTTCAAAAAAGAACCTATTTACAAAAAACAGTATAACATGGTTAGTAGGATGGTTAATATGGAGTATGTCTCCCGGACGATGCAATACAGGCCTTACAACGCCTAGGCATGCTGAATATCAAATGGGGAATATTACACCACTCATCAAGCAATGCCCTCCGAAGTTCCTGTTGACAGGTGGGCGGTTGGGATTGACGGGCTGCAATTCGTCGGCCAAGCATATCCCACACACGCTCTATTGGATTCAAGTCCGGTGAGTATGCTGGCCAATCCATACAGGTGATATCCTCCAATTGAAGGCGTTCGTCTACAATGTTTGCACGGTGAGGACGGGCGTTGTCATCCATAAACAGAAATTCAACACCCATGGCGCCCCGAAACAAATAAAAACCGTTGTTCCAGAATGACATCCCGATAGATGTGGCCTGTCATCGTTGCACTCTGAATATGCAGGTCAGTTCTGGAACCAAGAATAATTCCTCCCCAAACGAGCCATCCTGCACCACCATAATAGCGTCGTTCAATGGTGTTCTCTTGGTGGTAACGGGTACCTGGCGCTCTCCATACGAAAGTCCGGCGAGAATCAGACTGCAAACTAAACCTGGACTCGTCGGAAAACATCACACCAGACCACTGTTGCGGTGTCCACAATGCATGCTCTATACTCCAGGTTAATCGCAGGCGACAGTGAGTTGCGGTAAGACCCATTCGAGCCTACATTCAAATTGTTAGCAAAATTAGAATGGCACTATTCTAAACACAGTAAACACTAACGAAAATAAGGAAATTCTACACATATGACTCATAAACAAACATAAAAAATGTATTTGAATTTTGTTTCTTTGTAAATGTTGTGCGTTATATTTGATTAGTTATTGTTGCAAATACTCTATAGGGTGCTGAGGCTAAATGTTCAAATAAATGTTCTCGCCTTTTTTTTTATTTATTATCCGTGCCACATTTTTTATAAAGATTAGTACCCATCACAACATGTTTCATTTAACACATTAATGCATTTCATTATCTCTCGCGTCATTTACAAACTTAAAAATGGGAGGTGAAAGGGCCTCATAAGTGGAATAGCCTAGGGACTGTTTTCATCTAAATCCGGCCCTGCACAGGTTTCAGGTTCAAATCCTGGCGGTGGCATGGATGTTTGTAAGTGGTTCGGAATCCGCGTTGAACTGTAGGTCTCGGTCTAATGAGCCCAAAGTGTGCACAAAATGACCTTAGAGCGACCTTTTCGCGAAAACTCCTTCCACTCAATTGGAACGACTCATTTTTGCAATTTTTATTCCTCTGGAAGGCTTACTGGTTTGTTTTGACAAGCAAAACTATTTTTGGACCACAATAAATATTCAATGAAGCAATCAAATGAATAAAGAAATGTTCAAGCCATATTTCAAAGTAATAAACATTTCAATGTCAATGTTCTGTTCGTTTGAAGTACAAGTTGCATCTAGATGGGTTTTGTTTGTTTTGTGAATTAAATAGTGAGTAACCAGATAAATTAGAAAACACTCACGGTCGCATAAATATGCCGTTTTTAAACTAATAGAAATTTTAAATAGATTTTTTAGATTTAAAATCGTCAATTATTTACCAATCAGAAACTTATATATTAACTAAAGTAAGTTTGAGGTGCAAAAAAATTCAAAATTTCTTACATTTATTTTAGATAATTTAATATTCTTTTGCAGTCGATAGGTCGATTCTGACAGTTGGAGTGTTATTAGACTATTTCGTCGAACTTGTTACATGTAAAAATTGCTCCGCCCAAGAGACTCTTTGAACCCTTAGAACTTAACCTATACAATGTGCAAAAGTCAATTTAACTTCCATTTTATTTTAATTTCTACCTTAATTTGTAATATTTTAATTATTAAACTTAATTTTTTATATTTTTACTAACCGTTAACCCTTTGCACTCGAGGGCTCCCGAGCGGAGGCATTTAAAATGTGTCTTCAAGCTCGAGGGCTCCGCTACGGAGACAATGCAAATAACACTATAAATAATGCGTTTCTTTTAATGCGTCTATCAAACTCGCATGTGAATAGGATCTTTTCACTAAAATCGAATGAATAATAATGGTAATACGAATGAAAAAAAAATTCGAGTGCAAAGGGTTATGCTTTTTCATTTTAAAAGTTTTAACTTTTAAATTTTTTTACTGAGTAAGTTAGTCGCTCTTAATTATTTCATTTTAATTGCATTTATGCAATAGCCTTCTTGGAATAAATTTTAATTCTTTAATTATGTAAACAGAGGTACAGAGATATTTTTCTTTAGGCAACACACTCTTAAAACACAACCTTTGCTTTTTTTTTTCAATTCCTTCTATTAGCTCACGCTCTCCCTATATATATCTTGTTCACATTTTCAATCGTTCATAAAATACTTTTTATTCATCCACTCGAGTTCAAATTTTTTTTTTTTTTTTTTTATTTTTTTTTTTTGAACTTGCAGTGGATGACACTGGATGTTAATACAGTTTTTTCAAATATTCATTCAGTAATTAAATTCAATTAATTCATTTTAGTTTTTTTTAGATTTAAGTTGCGTATATCTACCAATAGACAGCGCCATATAAACTGAAAAAAAAAAGGAATAAAATTATTTATAAAGGACTTTCAGCAATATAGTGTGAAAAAAGTAGGAATTGACTTTAAAAAAATTTTTTTTTATATTACTTGTTTTTCATTTTAAAAGTTTAACTTTTAATTTTTTTACTGAGTAAGTTTCTCACTCTTAATTATTTCAATTTAATTTCTTTTATGCAATAGCCTCCTTGGAATAAATTTTAATTCTTTAATTACGTAAACAGAGGTACAGAGGTCTCTTAAAACCCAATCTTTTTCTTTGAAATGATTTGTTTATATTTATTGTTTACTTTTTAAATAGTCTTATGGCATCGACAACGGGTCCCTCATTGTACCGAATTTAAAATTAATTTTAACTTCTTTTATTTTGTATTTTACTTTTATTTATTTAAGTATTTTTAGTATTTTCGAGTACCACATTAATTTGAATTTTATAAACGTTATCTTTTATTTTTGATACTAACCTTAAAGCAGCCAACTATAATTATAAGCATATCTATGAATTAAGATGAGGAGGTTTAAGAGGTATTTCCCCCTGTTGGTACTCCGTAATCGGTATGCCAGTTGCCAGTACGAAACAACGACTGAGCAGGACTGGTGCCGCCATCTATCGCCATCAACACCCACTAACTGAGCCAATGACCTATCCTCGTGCAATTTAAAACAACTCGTACAGCTAGATGGCCAGAATGAAAGGAAATTCTCGGAACAGCACACCCAGCACTGTACTTATTTACTTAAACTCTGCATAGCGGAGTGCGATATTTATCGCGCGTCTCCTCCCACTTGGTAATTACAAAGGAACAGAAAAAAAAAAAAAAAAAAAGATTACAGAGACGTGTGTAGGGAGTGGAATAAGCTTCCTGTCAAAGATCAACTTGCAACGAGAAAAAAAAAAGAGAAACAATAACATGAAAATAAATAAAAAATGTAGCACACAGCAGAGTTCAAAGGAATCGCAAATGATGGGCGAAGGTCTTACCTTTTGTGTAAGCACAGGGCGGACGTCATTTGCTCGCCTATTTAAGAATTAAGAACAGAATGGTACAATTGAACATTACTGATTACGTATTCTGGACGTGTGTTCATATAAAACTCCATTTATTGAAATACAGGGAGGAAATGTTTAAAGCTGGATTTTTCTTTTCTGTCTTTTGCAAAGTTGGATGATTCATTTATCAATATTAAGATTCATTGTTCAGATTAAAAAGTTCAGTTTTATAAATTGAATGTCGTACATAAATGAGTTGCAAAGAGAAGCCTGCGTTCAAAATGTTTTTGTTTTTTTCTTGCAAAATGCATATTATTCATAAATGAACTTTTTTTTTCTCGACCCAGTCATGACCGACCGAAAAAGATTATAACGTGCCTATTTAAAAACGCAAATCTTTCTCAGCACGATTTATTCTCTTTTTTTTTTTTGCAATTCCTTCCATTAGCTCCCTCTATATATCTTGTTCACATTTTCAATCGTCCATAAAATACTTTACATTCATCCACTCAAGTTCAAATGCATCTTTCTGAACTTGTAGTGGATGACACTGGATGTGAATACAGTTTTATCAAATATTAATTCACTAATTTAATTGAATGAATTATTTTTAGTTTTTTTTAGATTTAAGTTGCATGCATCTACCAATAGATGGCGGCAGATAAACTTAAAAAAATGAATGAAAATTATTTATAAAGGACTTTCTGCAATAGAGTGGGAAAAAAAGTAGGAATTGACTTAATTTTTTTTTTTTTTTTTATATTACTTGTTTAGCAATAAAATACGATTAAATTAATTTGAAAACTACTTCAAAGAACTATTAAAAAGAAAAATGGGTTTTTTTAAAAAACAGATTGGATTTTAAATTAAATGCATTTTTGGCAAAGGTGAACAATCTGTCAAGACATCTTATTTCACGAACAAACAAACAAAAAAACAATTTTTCGTATTTTCAAACAAAGACATTTATTTCATAATAATATAAATTTAATTCGATGATTTACAAATCATTATTGTGATTTAAACTTCATGAGACTTCTATAAAGTTTAGCTTTATACATTTACATACATTTAGTACATTTCTTGTCTATTCTCATAAAAAGGGGGAAAAAATTAGTTCATTTGAAAATTTTGTAAAACAATAAATGAAATTGTACGCCGAGAACATAAATACTACAACACCTGATATTGACTCTTAAGATACATTATGACTCTTAAGACAATAGATTTACATCAACCTTTGCAGGGGGGATAGAAATCAGGTTATGAAAACTTCTTCTTTTATCGATTTAAGACGCTTACGATTAGAAAAGTTTAAATTATATACATGTAGGATTTGCTTCTATGCTAAACAGCAGATGGAAACACCTCACGGACTATGTGCTTTTCACACCAACCTTTTGCCATGTAGTGGCGGTATTGGACCTTGAACTCTGGCCCTGGAAGAAGGGAAAATCCCCGTTAGTTAGGCGAGAGAGGAAAAGGCGAACGGACATGGGAGATGCTGCGTCAAGCAGCGGTAGAAAATGGTTGTGAATATATCAATACTTTCCTGTAAATATATTAATTAAATATGTGTTGTTGAGAGAAAACCAACGCTTCTTTATTTCGCTTTGAAATACACCCCTAGATCGCCTCCCTCTGTCGTTAAAAATTTGCTAGACTGATAGAAAAGTCTACATACATATACAGTAGAACCTCTGTAAATCGAACTTCAGGAAGACGCCAAATAATTCGAGTTATAGAGTTTTCGACTGACGCGGATTTTGCAAGGATATATTCGACTTGTAGAGGTTTAAATTCTTTCTGACTTACTTTGAGAATTATAAGAAGAATAATTTAGAATTGGTTATTCTATTTATTGTATACTCATACATTGTTTTCTAAGAAACAATGACGTGCATTGTCGGTAACTTATTTTTCTTCGAGCTATAGAGGTAATGATCAAATGATCGAGTTGTAAAATCAAACATTGCTAATGCTCGAGATACGGAGGTCCAATTTCTTTTTTTCGAGTTACGGAGGGAAAATATATACCAAAATGGCTTGTGGGGATTGGCTCATTATTTCGGCGTATAGAGGGTTGAAATTTCCAGTCATGGAGGTTTGGGGACTTGAAGGGAAGGGAGCAAAAAAAAATTTCGAGTTTTGGAGGTTTTCGACTTAAAGAGGTTCTACTGTATATACAAATTTCAGTAGGTTATGTGCAGAAATTGTATCATTAAAAATAAATATCACGACCCTCTCTAGATAACGACTTAAATCCAGAGAATACCACAAAATGCGACCCCCAAACAAACAGCATTTCAAAGGAGTACTTCTACAATCTTCTCTAAAACAGACTTAGATTCGGAAAACGTCCAAGAACTAAAAATGAAAGGGGAGGAGGGGGTTGGCAAGGTTTCTCAGCCAATAGTAGCGCGTGAATCTAAAACGTAGAAGATTTTAATCCGCAGATGGCGCAATCACTGCGTCAACAAACAAGGAGATTAGATGGCAACTGTGACTAAGTGCGTAAAGCGTCTCGCGACGAGGATTTTCTTCTATACGACACACGCAAATGCAGGGCGGTAAAAGTCTTCGCCTCTCGATGGGGGTCGTCACTCTCTTTATGAATGCACAAGGGCTCACGACGTTCCAATAAATGCCCAATCGCACATGACAGTGCTCCCAGAAGACAACGTCCTCCACCCACATCGCATGTCGGTGGGCTATTACGGTACGGAAAAGTGGACTGCATAAAAACAAATAATATAAAAAAAAAAAAATTATTTTTAAGTCAATTCCTACTTTTTTTTCACTCTATTGCAGAAATTCCTTTATAAATAATTTTTATTCATTTTTTTGAAATTTATCTGGCGCCATCTATGGGTAGATATATATGCAACTTAAATCTAAAAAAAACTGAAATTATTGAATTAAATTTCATTACTGAATGAATATTTGAAAAGACTGTATTAACATTGTTAAAGTGTCCTCCACTACAAATTCAAAAAAAAAAAAAAAAAATGCACGTGAACTGGAGTGGATGAATCAAAAGTGTTTTATGAACGATTGAAAATGTGAACAAGATATAGATAGGAAGAGTGTGAGCTAATAGAAGGAATTGAATGACGCTCCTTCAACCGTCTTTCATTCGCTATTTGTTGTGAAGAAAGCAAAGAAAATGAGAGATCCAGAAGGAGGCATCCCTCATTTGCAGTGGCCTGACGGCCAATTGGCTAACACTCTGGCCTTTGGTACCTAGGTACGAATCCTGGAGGTGGCATGGATGTTTGTGAGGGGTTCGGAATCCACTGTAGATCCCGGTCTGTTTAGCCCTCGTGTGCACAAGATAACCGTAGAGCGACAAACTAAACCAATCCCTCGTTTGCGTGCCGTACGACAGAAAACTCCCAGCCAGGCCCACGTTGTCTCCATCTGAAGTGAATGAACGGAACGGACGCCGGCAGCGGATTGAAACCGGAGCCCTGCTGCATTGAAGCATGCCGCCGAATAGGGCTCCCGCTGCAATACTTTTTTTAGTTCGATCACCGATGGTGCGGAAAGATAGCCAGCCGTGTTCAAAGCGGAAGTGGCCAAATCTATTATTTGTGAAGGGGTGGCAGTCAAATGCGGCGAAAAGCAGTTTTGAAAGGAAACAAAAGTTTAACAAACAGCCATCAGTTTACAGCATTTTCATGTTGTGCAATTTAAAATTTCAATCATTAAATACATAAATTATTTGTATTTTTCCACCAAAATTGCATCTCTGCCCTGTTAAGCCATCTGTTTGAATCCGCCCGACACGGCCACTTGTACATAGTGGATGCTTGAACAACATTCATTTGTGTTCTAAATTTCCAATAGAGATGTTTTCGACCCTTTTTCAAAAAATTCATGGAAAGATACTCTTCAGAGCTTTTAGTCAGGAAATGTTTGATGTGTTCTACAATTCCAATCTGAAAGAATTTTTTTTTTCTAACATCCTGTTTTAACCAGTTTCCACTTTTAAACATCCAGTAGGAGCATTTTATATTTGAAGATTAATTTTTATATATAAAAAAGTTATATTCATTGTGGGAATGGTGAATTTCAATAATATAAAGTTTTTTTTTTTTTTTTTTTTTTTTTTTGGTACAGAAAAAAAGCTGAATTTTACATTGTTTCATAAATAGGTAAAAAAGATAAGCTTTTGATAAACACAGTGAAATCTTTTGTAACGATTAAATGAACACACACACACACACACCAATGTTTGACTGGTGACTATTCAGCGTGATTTAAAATATTTAGGTACATATAATTGTAAAATTATCCAAAATGATCATTTTGATAAACTGTATTGCAAAAATTAAATTAAATAAATTTAATTTAAATAAGATGATAGTTAGACCCATTTCTTTTTTTAATTAGGAAGCAGTATTTCCTTCATTTAAGAAACACTATTCATGACACAAAGACCCCCTCCCCCATTTTCTTCGAATGCCATTGTACCACTTGCATTCGACATGGAACACTACGTGGCAAAGAGGCGGATACTGAAAGCAGCTCAAGGAAAGGATGCGTCGTTGATGGCGAAAGAGATGTCACAGCAAGGCCGGATTTTCGTATAGGCTAACTAGGCTTCAGCCTATGGCCTCAAGATCAAGAGGGGCCTCCATTCAAATTGTTACCAAAATTAAAATAACACTATTCCAAAAACAGTAAACGCTAAATCGAAAATAAGGATATATGTACACATATTTTATTATATTCTATACATATTTTATTATCTCTCATGTAATTTACAAATTTAAAAATGGCAGGTGAATGGACCTCATAAGTGGAATAGCCTAGGGCCTCTTTTCGTCTAAATCCAGCCCTGTATCACAGGCATTGGGTTTTAGAGAACTCTATTCCAATATCTGGGGCATAATTCCCATATCTGGGATATAATTCCTTTCCAGGGTTGGGCATCAGAAGGCCTGCCAAATACCACATCTGGTAACATTTATTCTGGGTGTACTGGTACTTCTGGGTGTTTCGGTACAAACTGGATGAAGAATAAAATCTGCTGTTGTAGTGGCATTTGAAAACATTAACATATATTGGTGTAGCTTCATTCATTTTAGATTTGCTTTGAATAGAGTTTAGTAAAGTTTTATTAATTAGTCAAAATTAATAAAACTTATAATAAATATAAGAGCTTTATAAACTAGACATATAAAATTATAATAAATTTTACGAGATTAATTTTAGTCAAAATTAATCTCGTAAAATTTATTATAATTTTATATGTTTATATTTTATTTTAGTCAAAATTAATCTCATAAAATTTTATTTCATCATATGAAGGCTTTCTTGCATACGAAAGATTACTAAGTGGAACTCGGTTATTCAATTGTGAAAAACACACTGTTTCAATATTTTGTTTTCATTCTGATAACTTCAAACTAAACTACTGCTGCGACAGAATTTATGGTATTAGGTTTTCCATTTTAAAAATAAACTTTTTAAAATCATAGAAATTAAGAAGGAATGAAGGACAGGGAAATAGATGAGCCCTGTTTAACTTTTGTTAACTTGCATAAATTTATAGATTAAGAGAAAACAAATTAAGAAATTTCTTTTATTATCAATATAACATAAAATTAGAAAAAATTGGAATGATGTCTAGAGTTTTACAAACATAATGAAAAGTCGGTCGAAAATAAATTGTCACAGAAAATGTAGATAAAGAAACAAACACAATTTTCATGTAAAACAGTCTTTATTAGATTTTTCAACATTATGAACATTGGAATGCAAATATTTGGGTCCATTCTTTGTTTTGAAATATTTGATGATAAAAAAATAAGAATATGAAACACATTAGAATATATGTTATACATCAATGAGCACTATTTCTTTTGAAAAATATTTCACGATTATTAAATTCAAAGCTCATTTCTTTCATTTTACATTTTCACTCAAATAGCACAACACAAATATATATTCTTTTAAAGGACGGAGTTGCTCGCACTTTGCGACATAAGAAAAATATTCAATTTAAAGATATTTTTGCAAACAATTGAAAACTATGGCAGGATTTCATGTTAGGTTAGATTCACTTGCAACATTAAGCGTTTATTAAAGGACACATTTCTCTCACACATGAAGTTTTTAATCCAAATAATGTATTATTTCATCCATTTATAATTTCGAATTGTACAACAGCATAATGCAGTAAAAGGTGTACACTAAAAATGTTCTACAATAATATATTTGTAATTTATTATTGCATATTCAAGAAATATATCAACAGGAAAGGAAGAAAAAAGTTAATTTTATGTCATGCAGATAGTCTTAAAATAAGAAGAACCATTTGATTAAAATGGAATCAAATCTAATTCCTCAAGCTCAAACTGTTCTACATCAATGAACCCAATTGAACAGTTTTAGTACTGTCAATTTTCTGCAAAAAGGTTCAACAGTTAATCACAAGAAATTTCTATAGTTTCAAATGCTTTTGCAGGATAATTGTATGAACAGAAAAAAGAAAATATTTTATTAATATAAAAATCCCTAATCAATACAATTATTAAAGCATATAATAAAGATTACTTTGAAAAAAAGTTAAAAATGACTAAAATTATAATGTTGTTCTTTGCAATTATTTTTTTTGACGGAAAGGATGTCATTGGGAAAACTCTGCACTTAATTTATATATATATATATATATTTTTTTTTTCCCATTTAAATACGTATTCTGTCCTAAAGTAATTTTTTTTAAAATTAGGAATAGTATTTACAGAAATAGATGAACTATTCAGTAGTACTTAAGTCGTAAGTTAGTCGTAGTTATAAATTAAATAATTATATTTTCAACAATTCAATTTTTGTTTTCCAAAATAAACCACATCTGATATGTTGCTGTCAATTATTTCAGCCTATTTCATAAAGGGAATAAACACAATCCCCTTAATAGAGCTAATAAAATGATTTTCTGGTTACAAATGATAAAAAGGAATGTGAATGGCAATGATATAGTGGAAAATTTTTTAGAATAGTTGGCAACCTTGCATTTCATAAAGTAAATTTAGAAACTTCCCTTCCTCATGATGAAAGAGGCACGAAATATCACATTTCTATGGACGGCAAAAGTGATACACATAAAGCTAATACATGGATATTTAAAACTACTTTTTACACACAATAAATACTTTACATTTACAAATACTGATGAATACAGAGTGTATGAGGTAAAATATTTTTGGTCAGTCTATAAAGCCGGTGCAGGCACTTACATGATATAAGATGTGCATAATACTAAATCATTATAGGACACTAACTATATTCTACTAAATATATATATATTTTTAAAGGAATACTTAGTTTTTAGATCCTTCATGCTCAAATGCATGCTGAAGTGAAAACATTTTTACACAAAGGAAAATGAGGGTGAAAATGTACAAGTCGTGAGATTCAGGTCAAATGCTACTATTCATTTTCAGTTCAGGCAAAGTATGGCAATAAAAAGATCCGCCTGAGATTCATTACAATGCATGACTAGAGGGAATCATCTGAACTTGAATTTTTTTATGTCCTCTTTTCTAATCTGGAAAAAAAATGAGATTAAAATAAATATGAAGAAATCATAACTAATATAAATATGGAAAATTAAACATAGATAAAAATGACAATACAAAAGCATACATAGATTAATAACTGCAGGGTAAAATATCAATTAGATCCAACATAAATTACTTATGATTTTCAGCTTCATTCAAGTTTTTAAATTAAATCCATTTTTGTGAGTACATTTTTTGAACAGCCAAAAACTTCCAACAAAAAACTGAGAGATCTATTAAAAAAATATATGAATCATGTAAAGGTTTTTAATAATGATGAAAATTATGTATTCTCATAATGTTTTGAAAACAATCCAAACATTTATTTCATTTAAATGAGTTCTGGTTTTCAGATAATGGGTCATAGTGAAAGATAATCATGAAATTTAAAAGAATTTATTTTAAAATCTATAACTTCAATAATTAAATTGGATCCTACACAATGATTAGAAAGCAAAGATGAGAAGGAAAAAAATTATTTTTCCTACGAGGATATAAAGAGAGCCAGCAAAACATCCATGTAATCAGTCGGGGAACCGATAGCTCAAACACAATCTACCAGTTTAAGTAGCTTCAATTAAGAGAACACAGTTTTAGAAGTTATCAATGCATTTATCCTTATTTTGATGGGATAAAATAATTTATATTATCAATTATATCACACAAGGAAAAAAAGTACTTCTCGGTTTCTAATGTGACAAATTGTTTGGTAATTCTGAAATTAATTTCTTAATTATAAAAGACTTATCATATATCCTTATACAGGACAAGAAATATTGTTTTTCTATAAATATTATTGAAGACAAGTTTGAATGAACATTATTAAAACATCACAAAAGTATTGTGGACATTGTTTTAATAAAGAAGAAAAAATAAAATTGAAAAATGGTAAATGTTCTTTTAAAATTATAACAAACATTTAAAAGCACATATTGACCATAAACATTACAGTTATGTTATAAATTAAAGAAAATTAAATTTAAAAACTTCCATGATTAGGATGAAAACAAAACAAAATGATTTGTAATTTTCATATTTCGTAGAGAAATGAAAACCTTATTAGTATGGCAATTCAATATCAAATTTGACCTTTTGTAAATAAAACATTTTTAATTTTTGTTACCACTTCATTTCAGGTTTTCCCGTCCAACAATGCATACTGTACTGCATATGCATTGCAGTTCATCTAATTTTGTAAACTTTTTTTATTAGAAGATGGCATTTTTTTCTTACGCAAAGTTTTGTTAATTTTATACTTTTTTTTTTTTTTTTTCAGGCACAAAGCTTTTTTAAGTAGCTTTACAGAATTGATTTTTACCAAATGTCTAAAAATTGCACGAATTACATGCAGGAAATTATGGTAATAAAAATATTCATCTCACGAATCAAAGTACACAAAAAACAAACTCACCGACAAAAAACCATTCTAATTAAACCTCCTGTTTTTCTCAAAATCTCAATTACTTCAGGAGCAGATTTATTTAACAAGCACTCTCTGTTGACCTAAAAATAAAGGAATGAAAATGCAATGACACTCAATTTGTAAAATATTTGTAGATGTATTATTTTACATACACCATCCATTACAATAATTTTAAATCACCCAGATTTTAAATAAAGCTTCTATTTTTTTAAAATCATAACATTAAATATTAATTTTTAATTTGAGCATTTGTTCTTTTTAAAATAACATCCTACATGTCTTGTATCCTACGAATATTTAATATATACATATTTAACAACTTTAAAAAGAAATCATTAATTTTGATTTTACAACTAAAATGAATTTTGACATTATACCTTTATTTTAACACTTCTATTACATAAAAGATGTTTAAATGAAATATCCATAAGTTTCAGAATCAACTAAGAATTTGAAACTGAAATATTATTCAGCTGAATTTTATTAAAAACTTAAAATTGGCATATACAATTTATGTATCAATTTTAAGTTAAAAGAGAAATTTTACTCAAATAAAATTTATAAGACCACTTACAATGCGAATAAGACGATCCCCCACTTGTATCCGCCCATCTTTTTCAGCAAGGCTACCAGCATGGACAGCTTTGACTTCAGCAGCCTTGGGCAGCATGCTCCTCGGAGAATCGGGAGAAGCAGGGGGTGGATCATGAAGACTGAAGCCTAGACGGCCATGCCAACGTCTGTACAACTCCACATCAAATGTGTTCACCTGAAAAAATAAAAATATTAATTAACAAAAAACACATTATGCAAAATATTTCTGCTAATGTTCTTTCATTTTTTTTAACCCCAATGCAAGTTATTATGAAATAGAGCATATATTATTCATGTTACCCCTTTATAATTCCAATTATTGTTATGAATAAGGAACTAAACATACACCATTTACAGTATGAAATTACTAAACACTATTGGAAAATTATATGTAATATATTTATTATTTAATATATTGCTATTATTATTGTTTATGTATTATTAAATATATTGCTATTAATAAATTCTGATTTGGCAATTGTTGGAAATATCACATCAGAATTTGAGTGGAAAACAATTCAAGCAAGGGAAGCAAAGGATTACACAACAAATATAAAATTACGAGAAAGCTTATAATATAAGAAACATTGACAGATTTTGATCTTTTCTTTAATTTTTTAACAGAAGCTTTATCTTTAATTTTTTTTTTTTTTTTTTAATTTGACTGAAACAAAATATACAAAATTCAAAAAAAATTTTATACTATAAATCTCAGCATTCTTCATCTTCTCTATATTTAACAAACAATTTAAAAAAGAAGAAACACAAAAGCAATTTTGATATTTAGTAAAAGCCTTAACTGTTTAAAAAAACAAACAGATTATTTTCATACAACTGATATTTGATGTTAATAATTTATATAAAAAATCATTGACTTACCCAAAAATCAGGACAACTAGTTGTTCTTGGGTAAGGTACGGGTTTCTCATCATCTGATGTGGATTCCACTGGTGCTTCATTATCAAAGCTGACAATAGATGGAGAGCATTGTTCCAGACAAATATCATGGTTATCAGTCTCGTCACTATGGGGTAAAGTGCTTCCTCTCCATTTTAATAAATTCTTTCCAGCATTTTCAGAGGAGCTATCACATTGATTTTCATCATTTTTATTTTTTGAATCGGCATTAGAGCACATGACGCTCGACTGTCGATGGAAGCTTTCTTCATCATTATAAGCAGGACATCTTTTACGATCAGAAGAATTCAAAATGTCAAGAGACTTTGGTCTTTGGTTTCTTTGAAGTCCAACATTTTCAAGACTCGAGTCCTGTATTGAATCTGCACTTTCAACTGGTTCTATGCTTTCTTCAATGACATGTTCTTGACTACTCGAAGAATTGGT
Organism: Caerostris darwini; assembly: GCA_021605075.1. Classification (NCBI taxonomy): domain Eukaryota; kingdom Metazoa; phylum Arthropoda; class Arachnida; order Araneae; family Araneidae; genus Caerostris; species Caerostris darwini. The sequence continues at coordinate 379,537 of BPLQ01012460.1, read as the reverse complement.
GCTTTCACTTTCCGTCGATGAATTACTGGGAGCATTCGAGATTCGTCCAAGTTTTCTCTTAATTTTTCTCGTTGGTGTTCCATTTACATCAGGATTCTTTTTTTGTTTCAGACGATCATTTATCAACCCCACTGCTTCCCATCTCAATGGCTTTGAAATGGAATATTCTTCATCCAAATAACCAGGAGTCAGAGGGGGATCTATGCGATACAATGTCAGTGTGACAGAGTCTGGTGTATTTCTCATGAACTCTATAGCCTCAGCATGTGACATTGTTGATACAGAGGTTCCATTAACCTACAAAAATATTAAATAATTTTAAATCATATAGTTCCATGAATGAGAAAATTACCCTTCTATTAACAAAATTGTAATTATGTTAACAGCTAAGTAAAATATTTAAACTAAATCTATAATAGTTGTTGCACATTGATGAGCATTGGGAAATGATATACAAATGAGATATTTTAGTTTAAAAAAATTCTACAACTTCTCAGAAATTTTCTATGCATATGACTTCCATATGTTTACCACTTACCATAATGATATAAAACAGCAGTATCTCTTAGTGTATTGAAGAAGGTCACATGGAATATATTTTACAGAATCCAGTTAGTTATACTGGACTTTCCAATTAACATCTTAAAAAGCATGTATCTACTAAGCATTTAATAATAAGCCTTGTATCTGTGAAAAATAATTGTGAAAAAATACTAGGTACTCAAGATATAAAGGTAATGGAAAAAATTTAAAGTGCATAATTGGTATAAGAGATTCCATGAAAGTCAAATTAAGTTTTGGTGATAACCACTGCAATGGACAGTCTTTCACTTCCACCCCAATAAAAGTATTGAGTTCATTTGACAAATTATTTGTGCAAACAGACATTCAAAAACTCAATGCATTTGTAGACAATTTATATGATAAAAAAAAAATGCCTAGATTTCAATGGTTACCAATCTCATTGACCTGACAGATAAAAACTTTCCAAAAAATATTATGACCAGCAAATGAGGATGTTTTTTTCAATGATCTTCAGCCTAAATATCAGTCTGCTGATTAGAAGTCAAGAACTTCAAGAGCAGGAAAGCTACAGAAAGATAATAGTAAGAAGATCGTGACAGTGCAGATTTCAATAAGAAACTTAAGTTGGAAATTCTTCTGTGTTTACTGGACACCATAAGGAAGAAACTCTATGCAAAATGGGCATGATTTTTTCTGTATGCCAACAGACGTCATTCAATAATGGCTAAAAATTCTCTTTCCAATGATAAAGTTGCCACTGTAAATAACAATCACCCTGTTTCAGAGCATGAAAATGAAAATGAATTTCTTTAAAATTTACAAGAGCTTGTTCAAAGCATTTAGACTGTTGAAAGTACTTTCATATATTATATTCAAGGATTTTTTTTTATATACAACTGTATGAATAATGGGGGTAATACAAGAATGCTGGAGGAGAATATTTTGAAGGCAATGTGTAACTTAAATTTTAAAAAAACTTCCAGAACTGTAGTAAACTGAATAATATGAATAACAAATATAATTTTTATTGCCTTTGCTTGTTTTTTAACAATTTTTTCCCCTTTTTTTCTCTACAACTTAAAATTACAAATATCCCCTATACTATCTCTTTCACACCTCAAGTAAGAATCTAAAAAAAAAAAAAATTAAATGTATAATTTTGAAATTATTAAAGAAAAGGCATAAGGCATCTTCTAAAAATTTAGAAGGTTTAAGTATTATTTTGAGATTATCTAAGCATACCCAATGATATAATATACTCAGTTTACTCCAATTGATGACAAACCAATTGTTGCCTGATGTTTTAGTGACCAAAGAAGGGGGTAATGAAAAATTAGTGGGGGGTAATGAGTTCTAGGATCAGTCTTTATTAGAAATAGTTTTAATTGTATTGTACATTAATAACTGTGCAAGCAGTCCATTTAATTTGTTTTATTTAGCAAATTTCTGGTTCAGCTTTGAATTTAGTTTTATGAACAAAACAAAAAGGAGTCTATTTGTATTAACATACATAAACAATTGAAAACACTAAAATTAATCCAGATAATCCATTATCACATACATTAACTCTTACATGCAAAATTATCCATTTAAATTTTAAAAGAAAATTCGCATATGAACTTTATTATCTTAATAAATATTTTTACCTTCATAATTTTATCTCCAGGTTGTATTCTGCCATCTGACACAGCAGGTTCCCGTACTAAAGCTTTGACATAAATTCCTTCTTCTGTACTTCCGAGAAGACTGTCCTTCTTTGAGATAGTGAACCCTAAGCTGCCTCCCCTTTTAACAAGGGTTACTTCAAATTCCTGCAAAAAATATCATAATCTTATGATTCAAGTAATTTTCAAAATTAATTGTAGCAATTACTGTTATCACAAGTTTTTTAATAAAACAATAGAACAATTACTTTAAATGATTAAAGTAACATGCTTCATACATTAAAATCTTTATTAACTACAGAAAAATACAATTATTAAATAAACTATCAATAAAATGACAAAAAAAAAAAACCATACCATCTAATAAATTTTGTTAAAATTAAATTCATTATCAAAATTCTGTTTGCTATAAAATATGCTTCTATTTGTTTCTTTTATCACATCATACTTGAATTTTTTTTTTTATCTATATAATTCATGGGCGATTTATTTATTCCCAGTAAACCCAAAAATTAATGTACAAAATGCAGAAAGAAATAATTTTTTTTCTTCGTTTAATAATTATGAACCAAATAGGAATATAAATTTTAGAATTAGACATTTTACTGCAAAAATTAAATTACTTATGTAACAAAAATTTTGTTTTAATTTTTATTTATAGATGACTTAAAATCAAAATTTAAAATTATTTAATTTAAAATACAATTAGACAATGAATTTAACATTCTTAACTATATTCTAAATTTAACAATAAATAATTTTAATATATACTTTGAAATTATTTTTTAATACAAAAATCTGATTAAAAACATACAAAATGGCATCTTAAAAATATTCAAAACACTTGAAAATAAACCTACTCCTGTCTCAACATTATATGTATTTGCTCCTGTTCGTGAAAGAGAGCTGCTGGTAGAGCTTGATGAGGAGTCAAAAAATGGCCAAATTGCTCCCTGTCAAAGAAATAATGCAAATTGCATTTGCAATAATTAGTTTCCACAAAATTTGCGACAAACATTGCAAATTCAAAATCATTCAAAAATATAATATCTACTGTAAACTAAGGCAGAAAAAAATATGAATATTATAATAGATATCATTTATACCGCATTGATGCAGTATCTCAACATATGAAGCTTTGTCTAAAAATACTTTGGGAAGACTAAAAACAGTTTAAATTTTGATATATTTACACAAAATAAACTTTTAATCTTTCTTAGAAAATTTTTACAAAAAAATAAAAAGAATTTTGATACAAGTTTAAATGTAAAAATTATTTTTTGTTTAATTTTTATAAAATAATTTTAACTAAAATATCTTAAAAATGTGGTGAAATTGTTAGATTGAATATTATTAAATTCTAATATCATTGAATTTTGATATTATTCAAACTATATTACAATAAATGTACATATTTCTAATTTTTATTCATTTTTCTTAAAAATAAGTTTATAATAAAATTAAAATTATCTTGGAATTTTCTTAATAGTGCATAAAGAAGTTTACAGTAAATGTATATTTAGTATTATTAATAATATACTTATTTTGCATGTGAAAGTACATAAAATTAGAAAAAATTGCAATAAAGGTAACACAAAATATGGATATAATAGGGTATGCTTTTGTAATTTGCAAGAGTTTTTCGATTATATAAGGAAACACATTCATTTTCACAAATGCACACACACAAAAATTTACACATTTTCTAACCATCAAAATAAAATTAAATGAAATCCAAGTTGACCATTCAACTGATATTTACCTTGAAAGTTGAGAAAGAAGGAATAAGAGATTTTGAGGGTCGGAATACTTTCATAACTATTTCTGTAGGTGCAGATCTCAGAACTTCTAAAGCTTCCTAAAAAGACATAATTAAATTTATTAACTTAAACAAGGAAACATTTTAAATAATTTTCTAAATAAGTTATTAAATTAAAGAGTTTGATCCATTAAAAGTTATTAATAATTTCCTACTTATAAAAAACTTTACACATTTTTTTTTCCATTATATTAAAATAAGAACCAAATAAAAATTCCACAAAATAATTGAATATTTTTTTTAGCATATGGCAAAATTTTAAAGTGATAATTAACAACTAGAATATTTTTTTTTCATGACTTACAGTATTTGTTAATCCCACCATCTTGGTACCATTCACTTCCAAAATAACATCTCCCAAAGAAAGTTTCCCACATTCTAGAGCAGGTTGCAATGGGTAAAGTTTCCGGATTCGAATTAACTGGGAAAAATGATCTCTGCCAAAAGCATCCGCTCCTCCAGAAATACTCAGTCCTAATCCACGGCTACTTTTCTGGATAACCACTTCAAATGTATTTTCTGAAATAAATACAACATGTGGCATGTTATAATTGAAACATAAGAATGCAATTTCAGAGATTAACTGAACATGAAAGAAAGTCTTAATTTATATTAAGCAGAATTTATAAGATTAACATAAATATAAAGACATTTTAATTCTAATAGAACAGCCATAATTGAACATATTGAGATAAAACATTCAAATAGCGAGCATACATCTCAAAGGCAAGGTTAATCAGCCATGATTCAGTATTTTTAATGAATCTAACTATAAATTCATTAAAAATACTGGACATATATCATACTGAACATAATCTTATACATTCATAATGTAGTTCTATATTAACTACATTAAAAGTATAAGATTATTTGTTTTAAAATACATTTTAAAGCTGATAAAGCTAAAAATATATACAGAAGCTTTGTTCTTAAAATAAAGTTTCTCAGAATAGAGCAATATCATCACTAGATGAATAAAACCAAAAACATGAAAAATTTTAAAATATAACAATATCATAATATAATAATAAGTAACATATTTTCATATTTATAAATGAGATTTCAACTACTGTAGTACTCTTTGAACTGGAGCAAAATGGTATCAGTTTTATTAAGGAAAAAAAAAACCCATCATATTAATAATATTTCATTTATTTATCATTGTAAATCAAACTATAATAGAAATTTCTCACATAATAATTGAATACTTTATAGGCTTATTGTAAACACAAGCAATTTATTTTCTGCTAATTATGATTGAAGGATTAAATTGCAAAATTAAAAGTACTTTTTTTTATTAATGAAATACTATAAATTAATTTGAATTTATAAATATCTTCATACGCAGCATTTGATTAGTATCTTACAAGGTGGCTACAGAAACTGTGAAAATTTCTCTGACTAAACTTACAAGCTTTCCTACACTTATGTCTACTATTATATTAATTTCCTGGCTTTCTTACTACTCAGAATAACAATATACTTTATTAAAAACACTTTTATTAGTTATTTAACAAAAAAAAATACTTTTATGAATTTAATTTTAAAAAAACAGAATGAACATCCTAAAAATCTATTAAAACAATATATTATAGTAAACCCAAAATTATTACAAGATAACCACTCTTATTAAAATAAATACAGATCAATTATTTCATTTAAAATATTTTACAAGAGAATTTAAGCTTTTTTTAAAAAGAGATTTACATGTTTAATTAAAAAAATTTTCTTTAAGGAACTCGCGAAAAAAAGAGCAAAAAGTCATGAAATGGCACACGACAATTCTCTATGAATGCATTTTCTAAAGGCAAGCAGTACCACTGGATTTTGCTTTTCTTCTCTACATATAAACATAATGGAAGCCCAATTGAAGTGAAGAATTAGTAATTAAACACACAAATAATAAATTAAAGTATGCCTTTAACTCATATACTAAAGGATACTCGATCAAATAAATACGGCTCATTATATATAAATATATAAAAATGATTAGACATATTATATCATTAGCTTATTAAGTAACTAAATATATAAGTAACAAATACCAATCAATGTAGATGTTAAAGAATTGTAAAATTAAGTTGAAGGAATGAATTTAAACTTAATACACAAATAATTATCAATATTAAAAAAACATTAAAATCGTTAATTTTCTAATAGGTTGAAGCAAATAGCACAAGAACAAGTAGAGCACAATTAAAAGACAGGTTCGTAAAACATGTTTGGCACGAAATGCTCTCTCCCGCAATTTCCACTGATTTTTAGATATTTTTATGAATTTCCCTAATCTCTCTGTTCTGTTGCCACCCTGTCTTAAAGTACAAAACTTAATTTTGTTTAGGCTATAGCAAACACTGGATTAAAACATGCGAACAACAGGTCCAGTAAAAATTAATGAATTTGTTTTTTATATGATAAATTAAAATTAACATAATGTAGTCTACTTATTTAACACAATACAAAACAAATAAAATATAATACACAATAATATAAAACAAATAAAAAATACAGTATAAAAATTGTACAATATACAGAAAAATAAATAGTTTTAATGTGAATAATCTTATAATATTTACAATGCTTCTGTTAAAAAAAAATTATCAAATTTAAAGTATAATTCACGGTATTTTATTTGAAACACTAATTTTATATAATTTATAAGGAAAGAAATCTATGTTTAATACATAACTATCTACACATCTATTCCGTGAATATAAATAAAAAAAATTAATATGAAATTCAATATATATATATACTAGAGGACCCGGCCACGCGTTGCTGTGGCTTTCTTGTATTCCGTTCAATTATTAGATACTATAATTCTTATTGTTAAGTAAGTGATTGGTAAAGAATGATGAAAAGATCAAATTAAGCTTCAACGAATAGAAAATGTTTAATTTTTATTAATTTAATGAATGAGGTAGATAATGTTGATTTTTAAGACTGTTTTATAATTATTTCACCTAATTTAATTTTTAATAATCATTACTTTCATTTAACTAAGAACTAAGCGATGAACAATATTTCTTGTTAGTCTGTCTTTCATCAAAATAAATAAATTTGATGGTTTTCGAACACGTGAGCATGCAACATACAGCTGCCCATGGGAGAAACACGGATTCTGAGGTTCGATTCTTTTGGTGGTCTTTTACTGAAATTGATAATTGAAAAAATACAATACAATTAAAATAAAATCGGGATATAATAAGAAAAGACTTAAAAAAAAATTCACAATAAAATTCAAATGCAAACGATCGTTTAAGATACACGAACACCTTCGAAGAAATTTTTTTGTAATTTTTTATCTTTGTACATATTTATGGATTGAATGTATCTAAAAACTAATGATTTCCCATATAAAAATTTCATTATTATTTTTTTTCATTTTTATAAGCTAAAATAAGGGTAGAAATGGCCAAAAATTGATACTGTTACAAAACCTGAAATCAAATCAATATTTTTTAAATTTCTGAGTTTGTATTTGTTTGTACTAACATTTTACAGTGAATAGACCTCTGGTAAATTTATATCTTTATTATTTATTATTTTGTGCTAGTTTAAATGCTGTCGACACAAAATTCTTCCAAAATTTGCATGTAATTCCAAGTTTATAAATTAAAATAAAAAATATTTATGTAGCTATAATCATTTCCCTGTAAATATTTATGAAAAACATAAATACAAAGTTTTGTAGCATTTGGATAAAAATTACTTGTGTTATGGTGTTTCACATGAAAACAAAAAGCATAAAAATTCATTCTGAGAAAAAGCTAAAAACAACTTTTAATTAGATATATTACTTTTAAAAATGTTGTAAATAGATTAAAATGCCATTGAATTATCAAGTTCATAGTCTTATTTATTAAAAAAATATAGTTTTATTTTTTTCCTTAAAGCTGTAAATATTTTCTGAGCTTTGTTTTGAAAAAGTTAAAATTTGCTCGACAAAATGTTTTTTTACAACTTCCTGCTATTTGCAAAGGCTTTTTAAAATGAAATGACCTGAATTTAAAATATTTAGCCTTTTTGCAAGTGTTTTGATTAAATATATTCAAAATCTTTGAATTTCACATAAAAATATCAACTTTAACTATTTTTTATACAATTTATTCTTTAAAATATGGATAAACATTGCAAAAATGTGATATTGTTGCAAAACTTTATAATTCAAAAATAAATAAAACATGAATAGATTTTTTCCTTTGCAAGTATTTTTATGCTGGGAATATCCTTATGTAGGTAATATACTGTTTTCAAATTTATATCTCAATTATTTATACATTTTTGTATGCTTAGAGTTTGTCGACACAAACTTTTTTTTACAAATTTACAGAAATTCTTAGTTTAAAAACTAAAATAAAAATAATTTATGAATTTAGGTTAATTTCCATGTTCTATTCCTTTCATACATTTAAAGAAAGCTTTTACATGAAGTTTCAAAGCATTTAGAAAAGAAATATTTTTATTATGATGTTTTGAATGAATACAAAATGCATAAAAATTCAAATAAGAAATAATTAAAACCAACTTTTAAATGTAAATAAAAACAAATGTACATACATAAAAATTTTATTGAGCTTTAAATTCTCCTTTATTAATATAAACACTTATTTATTTGTTTTGTTTTCTTTAAATAACTTCCAACTTAAAAGTACCATTTATCAATTTTTCTTCACCAATATTCAAATCACTGAAATTTATAACTCAAATTCTTTGTTTTTCAAATAACAAAAGTTTTTAAAATAAAATGTCCTTGATTTTCAACTTGCAACTATTATAATACCTTTTATAAAATTTTAATGTTATCATTATATCAAATAATTGCAGAGTTTACTTCATTTTCACACTTTTCAAAAAATCCTTAAAATTCATCATCTTTCTTTAAAATTATATTGTCTATATTATATTATCTTGTTAGATCACATTTCATTTTAGAATTCTTAATCAAATACAACACATGTTGACAAACTTTAAGCATAGAAAAGTTCAATGTTTTGATTCACAACTTTTCATTCCATATATTTTATTCCAATTCAAATTCAAACTTAGAAGATAAAAAATATATTGATAATCAAATCAGGTAATACTTACATACATTTGATTTATTTCTCATAGAAATAATATAAATTTCATACAATATAATTTTCACAAAATTTAAAGTAGTAAATAAAACAATAATATTCAGAACATGGGAATTTTACGTTTATGTAGTACAGGCATCGAGACACGGCGCCATCTAACGTACCTTTTATTGTGGTATATCTTTCGTCTGTTGTGGAAACAAACTTTTTACTCCAACGATGAAATTAGTGCAAATAAGAATTCTGCAATTAATTATCGAAATAGCAATAAAATAGTCATTATATTATTCGAAAAATGAAGCTACGAATTCCTCTAATTGCAGTATTGCAACCCTAAAGAAATTGGCGGAAAATTGCCGAAAATTCAGGGTTGCAAGATTGGCGACTTTCTCAATGGTAGATTTTAACCGAATTTGCAATTAAATACGAAAAAAAAATGTATAAAAACTATCCTATTTCTCAAGTTGGAACAAAACACGCATTTTAAAAAAAAAAAAGTTAAAATCGGATGGTTAGTTTCGGAGTTCATCGCGAACAAACATCGTGACACGGGAATTATATATAATAGATATATACACACACACACACACAAATATATACACAAGTATATATATATATTTTAACTCTTGAGTTTCATATATACACACACAAATATATATAAACACACAAATATATATATATATATACACACACACACACACAAATATATACACAAGTATATATATATATTTTAACTCTTGAGTTTCACTAAGAATATTACATTTAAGAATTTGCATTCACAAATTAAAAAGTTTACCTAAATTGCAATAGTTATAAATGTCTTCTAATTTCTTTAATTTTTTCTTTCGGATAGGCACAGCTGGAATTTGGTGTAAATTACTTGTAGATCCTACAATACCAAAGTAATAATCTTACAAAATCATACTATAAATAAAGTGCATTAAATGACAACACTTGAAATAAATGATCGAGTTTAATCCATTTCAATCAGAATTAATTTAAACCATACCTTACTAAAGATTTAATAATAAAACTACAATGCAATTAATGTTTCTTTTTTGATAAGAAGTTGAGTTGATCTTAAAATTTAAAAATAGGAGTTGCAACCAAATTCATTCTTCCATGAAATTTTTATTGCTCATTCAATTATTTTTAAACCTCATTTTGGATTTCTGAATACACTTTTCATTTCACAAAGTACAAGTTAAGACCACCACCTTCAAATTTGAATTTTTTTTTAACAGTTCTTATTTTGTCTTATCATAAAATGAACAAAAATTAAATATAATGGCTCATATAATTTCTTTTTCAGAAAACTATGAAAACAAAGTTATCAGCATTTCATAATGTTAGCATAATAATTATTGCTGTAATTATTATATTAATGAATTCTGCTATTCCCCCTTCCCATTGCAGAAATATATTCACAAAACCCAGATATTTTTATGTCTTTATGAGCTATTCTTGGAGTTTGGAGGGATATAGTGCCTTTTTATGTTTGTATTTGCCAATTATAAGACAGTCAAATTTTGGAAAACTTCCTCCAAGCAAAGCTTACTAAGCAGCCTCAGATACAGTGCCAAAATCATTAAATTCAGACTAAATTCAACTTTTCAAATTAGTAGTTGAAATATGTGCTACCACATAAGAAACCTGGGTGAACTGTACAATTTTCTTGAAATTTGAATTAGATTTTATTATATTTCAAAAAAAGATATTAACTTACCTCGAACATATGGATAATTCTGATAGAAATTCACTACAGCTTGATGAGGATTAAAAAAATGGGGAGAAGTCAAACATTCAGAGCTCCGGTTCCTGTACAGACCACAATTCATTTCATTTCTGTCATCTTCATCTGAGTTATCAGCCAAATTTGGTGTACTATTATAGGATGTCAAAGGATTCTGAAATCTATACGCTGGAGAATTCATGACTTTGGCATAAGTTGGACTAGACTGCTTTTTGAAATTTCTTTTTGGGGTATAATATACTCCAGAAGTGGCTTCTTTGGCACCATAAAGGGTAGTTCTAGGTTCATTGGTAACAGTAGGTAGAGAAGAAAAAGATAGTTCGCTTGAATCGCTTTCTCTGCATAAATCAAAGCAGGCTTCTACACTAAGAGAACTCCCTTTTCTCTCAATTTTACTGTCTTTTTGGGACATGTAATCAGAATAAAGGGAGCTATTATGAACAATAGAATTATCAGAGTCTTTTCTTGATAGGTAACCATTATCTAAATACTGATTGTTATTCTTTGGTATAACTTCTTCTTCTGCTAGCTGAGTTTCAATTACATTTCCTTTTTCTAAAACTAAATGAGCCACTTGCAATGTTTCTCTAAGTTTTGTAACAACTTCTTGATATGAAAGATTTTCCAGAACTTCTCCATCCACTTCTAAAAGTTTATCACCTACGTAAAAAATAAAATGGGTTCATTTGAAAGACAAAAATAATTACTAATTCTGCATTTCAAATTATTATATGAAAATGCTCCTTTTCAGAAAAATATCAATTTGCTTAAATTTTCCAAGCAAAAATTTATAATTTATTATAATTAATTAATTTCTATTGTAGTTATTAACAATAAAAAACATTACATTTTTTCCATAAACAGCACGGAAAATTAATATACAGTATATGAAAAATTTTAGCTTCTTAAAATCAAAATTAGTAGCAATATTTAAAAATAGGTTATAGAAAAATGTATCATTTTATAATTATTTTAATACATGTAATCTCATATATAAAGCTTCTTTAAGTGAGAAGTCAACTGTACTCACTCTGGCTACTTTTTATTGAAGGAAAATATTTTAAATAATAGCCTTTCTTAAAAGTTAACTTCATTATGAGGGGAAAAAATTATTTTGCCTGCACCCATGCAGAATTGTTATTCAGATAGAGATTTTCTCAACGCATTTTTTTATATTAAGCTTGATCACAAAAAAAAACCCATCTGAATTCAAAAGAGTCATCCAAGAAACATTTTTGATTTTAACATGTTATTTATCTAAATATCAATTATAAGAAATTATATAAAATTAATGGGCCAGAATATTCACAAATATTTTACAAAAAGAATTAAATTTACCTGGTTTTATCCTTCCGTCTAAATCAGCAGCACCGTCAGGTACGACTGAATGTATGTAGATGTACCTTTGTTCAGAACAATTGGATTCGGTTCCTTGCTAAAAAGGTTACATTTAAAAACTATATTTTATGGTTTTCTATGAGAAAAGAATGTATTAAAAAATATGACTAAGAATTAAATCTTAAATACAAAAAGATTAATTACTGTTAAGGAAACACTAGGTTGATTATAGGCCACAATTACTACACCATAATATAAATGATACCGAATTTGATTGCAATAATAGAATATAGGATTTCTGGAAAACATACATTGTGTTTAAGAAAAACTTATTCAAATGCTTTAATTTAATTGCTTTTTCTATGTTTATCAATGAAAAGACCTTGATATTTACAATAAACAATATAAAACAGAAAAAATGAAAATGTTACACTGAATTAAAAATATAGGGCACGGAATAGGAAGGAATAAATAAAATAAAAAACCTTTCAATTAAAAATTAGAAATAGTTAAATTTTTAATTTACAGTACAGAAACTATATACTAAAAATTGAAATTCTCCAAGACATTGAAGAACGTGGCAATTAAGTTTAAGAATTAGCTACAATTATGGTGCATATTTAAAAAAAATAATTAAATGAATTTATAAGTTAGAAATGGATGCAACATCAGTTTTCAATTGATCAATAATCCTAAATCAATTGATCTACTAAAACTACCTAACTAAAATAAGAAAACTAACTTTAATATATAACTTAAAATATAAAAACTTATTTTATGAACACAGGTTTTAATTACAATGAATTTCAAAAATTATAAAATTCTCTTCCTGATTTATAAGAAATTACAACTTTTTTTTTTTTACAAGATACTTGCAAGCTAATGATTTTTATTTATATAGTTAAGAAGTTATAGTTCAATATGAAATATTTTTAAGGAACTTAGAGAGTTCAAACATATTGTATTCTAAATACTGATAATGCATGTACTGCAACTCATCCATTAAATCAATACTAATGACGTTTAAAGATGACTTATGCAAGCAGAGAATTATGCAAGCAGAGAATAAATATTCCATATTTTTGCCTATAATTCCTTAAAAATTAGAGGTGCCGATTATAGGATTCTATAATGAGTTCTACAAAACCGTCATGTGATTTTTGTCATTGCATTTGTGTGAGAGAGAAAACAGTATTCTAAATATAAAAAAAAGAAATATAACAATTTTGAATGATGAAACGGAACATGACTTCCAACAAAATTGGACAAAATGCAATGTATATACTATATTAGAGTATGCCAGTGGGATGAAAAAGGCCTAGAATTAAATTATAAAGAAAAATTAAAATATTTTACAGAAGGCCAAATTAATAATTACAGCAATACTGATCAAGATTTTCCTGTCTTGTTTTCATCCTAGTTTTTAAATGCATATCTTTTTAAGTTTTCATTAATTTTACACACACTTTTTATTTATTTATTTATTTTTTTCAAGTGAAGTATCGATAGGAATTAATGAGACATAAATCGTGTTCAAGAGTCATTAAAATGGCATTGATTGCAGAAGGAATGAGCTTTGAAAATTAGCATCTGATGAGGTTCTTCTAATGAAAACAAACAAGAGGGGAGTACAAAGATAAAAAGGTTTGAGAACCACTCAAGTAATGCTTAATATATGATTTAACATATTATACTCACATAAATATTTAATCCTAAAGAACCACCTTTCTTGTCAAGAACAACATGGAAAATTTCACCGGGTAAAAGAAAATTCTCATCCACATCTTTATCAATGGGAAGAATAGTGTCGCATTCGTCAAAACTTTCTCTGTTCTTGTTCATAACATTCATTACGGACGGACTTAAATTGGGATATTTCATTTGGGAAGCAATAATGTCGGGTATGTTGTCTCCAGAGATGTTGCTGTTGTCAATTTCTTTTTTCCACTTCTTATCAGCATTAGCATTTAAAGAGTGATTTAGAGTTAGATCAGGACCATCAAGGGACAAAGATTTTTCTTGCTCCACCCATTTTTTCCTTGGCTTTGGAAGTGGCACTCCATTACCATTCGATTTAACTAAAATATTAATTGAAGGAAATTAAAATGCGTTCAAATGAAAAGTGTTGTAAGGGAAGGAAAAAAACTCTTACAGAATTCAATAATACCATAGTATGTTTATGTTCATTGACAAATTTAAATAAATCTACTCAAGATATAGGAAAATTAAAATGCAATGTAATAAAAATTAACAGCTGACACCAATACATTCTACACATTGCATAATAAATAATTTTTTGAATAAATAAAATAAGAGCTTATTGTAAACCAAGAAAATTTGAAGAGAAAAAAATTAAAAAGAATCAAACATTTTAAATTAATAATTTCATTATTTAAAATAAAATAATTAGAAAATAGAATATTTATAAATTAAATTATTTTAAAAATTATTCATACAATAAGAAAATTTATACATTTAACTTAAAGTTGTGGAAAAATTTTACAAATGAACAACTAATGAAAAAAAAATCAAGACATTACTTTCCTCTTCATTTTAATTAGTAACAAGTAAATTTTAAACAATTTTTATTATTTAAAAATATTACATTAAAAGTATTGTAAAAATAATTCCAAATTAAATTAAAAACAAAAGAAGCAATTAATAATTTGAAAATTACTTTTTGTATTTTTAATTTATAAAAAAAAAAAAATTTAATATAATAATTCAATTAATGCATGATATACTTTCAAGTTTTTCAAGCGATGGCATGGCAATTTTTGAAGTTTCACTCCCCACAATCCATGTTTTGGTCTGAGTAAATGGTTCCTTAAAATTTGTAAGAAATATTTAAATTTACTTCATATGAATTGGCAAATATTTATTGGTTAAATCTAATTAATTAAAATAATTTTAAATAAATATCTCAAACACTATTGATATATCTACATAAAAAAAAAAAAAAAAAAAAAAATATTTTTATTGTGTATCTATTTACATACATACAGAAAAAATAAAAAATTAGGAACACAGAGTTTTTAATATTTTATGAATTATTCTATAATTACATCAAGTATACAAATATATTATAAATACAAGAAATTATTCAATACCTCTGATATTTCCTTTTTAATGAGATCTGTTAAATCAGATGGAATTTTATTTCCTTTGGCAATAACAAGATCAACAGAATTTATGCTTTGTAAAAGATCTACGACAGTTAAAAAGTGATCATTCTGTACATCTATACCATTAACAGACATTATTTGATCACCTGAAAGAAAAAAAAGTGTTATTAAAAATTTACATAGAGATCCAAACAGGAATAGGGTGACATACAAAACTTAAGAAACATACTGATTCTTATTAATCACATGAAAAACAAAGTAAACAAAAAATCTTATCACCTTGTAAATTTGGAATAGTAAAGGGAAGGGGGGAAATTTTTGTGCTATTTTAAAACCTAGCTTAGTACACAGACTGCTGATGATGAACTAAAACTTTTATTAAATGGAATATACAGATAAAATAAATATATAAAAAATACTTTAGTCCAAACAGATTCAGAGCAAGAACAAACTTATTTGAATTACACTATTTGGAAAGATTTGTAAGATTTTTTTTTTTTTTTTTGTAATGGGAAGAGTTTGAAACCATTACTTTTGCAGGATTACAGCATGCAATTTATTCCAACAAGATAAAAAAAATTAGCAAAAAACATAATCAACAAATTTCCCCATAGAAATAAAGAAAAATTTGAATTTTAGTTAAATGGATTCATATATAGAAATGAAATATATACACAGTCCGGTCACATTAATGTGACCACCTATCAAAAGCCAGAATATACACTCTTGTATATTCTGGTTTTAAGTGGAATTCTTTGTATACACTCCACTGCAATGTGCTGCCACCTGCCTTTTGTGATGGGTTATTTCAAGTTGAGGAAATTAGGCGGTGGTCACATTAATGTGACTGGACTGTGTATTTGAAAAATAGTTTGGTATTTTTTCTACTTAAAAATCGTTTTTTTTTACCTGGTTTAATTTTACCATCTACATCGGCCGGACTTCCACGATGAACAGACTGAACGAATGCTCCATGTAAAACAGTGTCATATGTATTGCCACAGGTTATAACCATACCAAATCCAAATTTGGGATCCTTGTGGAGTTTCACAAATTTCATACTCCGTTTTCCACATGAAGTTCTGGGAATCGTACAAGCAACTTTATGTTCTAGAAATAAAATTTTCAAATTAATAACAAAGATCAGCATACCATTTTAATAAGCGAAAAAATTTAAATATAAAACAGTAATTATTAAAATAAAATAATGAGCAATATTAATTCCCAGATATATATAAAATTCAATCTGTTTTGAATTTAATTATGGCAAATTCAAGAGGGAAAAAATGGTTTCAGAAGTGCCATTAAAAAATTATAAAAGTCTTAACGATTATTTATCTGGAATGCACGGTTTTAGGTGTTTTATACATGTAAAATAATGAAAATTTTAACAAATTCATAATGAAATAGTATCGAAATTTAACTGAAAAAAAAAATATATATATCGGCATAACTTGTACAATTTGGTAATAATAATAATAGATTGAATTTAAAAACAAAACACATAATCGAATGAAAAACATTAAATCTTAACGATTATTTATTTGGAATGCACGGTTTTAGGTGTTTTATACACGTAAAATAATGAAAATTAAAACATTCATGATGAAATAGTATCGAAATTTAAATGAAACAAAAATCTCATCATAACTTATACAATTCGATAATAATAATAATAAATTGCATTTAAAAACAAAACACATAATCGAATAAAAAAAATTCTGCATTTAAAACATAAAATTAAACACCACTTTTAAACATAACAAAACAAGAAAGTAAAATAAAAATAAGAACGTTCTTACACCTCACGCAAATTGAAATATACATTTTCCAACCTGGCGATAAAACAACAACCACCACCCAACAGAGAATAAAATGAAGCAAAGAACCGAATTTGCAGAAGTTCTAAAAGTGAACCAAAATAGCGACTTGCGTTTCAGCGCGCTTTAAGTATTTCACTTTCACAGTATGCGGAACAAATGCCACCATGACATTGAACCCGTGGGTCAAGATCGCCAAAGAAGGCGCCATCATCATGCCAAGACTATTTTGGTGCGAGAAATGCAGACACATTTTCGATGACTTCATATTTCGTAATTCAATGATTGCCATTTCCCCCTTTTTGAATGCAAAACGCATTGTTTCCTCTTATGACTATTCTGTTTATTTTTAATCATTTATAAAAAAAAATTGTCCAATTTTCTATTTTTCAATTCCTTCTATTAGCTCACACTCTCCCTATAGCTATCTTGTTCACATTTTCAATCGTTTCTAAAATACTTATTATTCATCCACTCAAGTTCACGTACATTTTTTTTTAATTTGTAGTGGATGACACTGGATGTGAATACAGTTTTTTCGAATATTAATTCATTAATTAAATTGAATTAATGAATTTTATTATTTTTTTTTTTAGATTTAAGTTGCGTATATCTACCCATAGATGGCGCCAGATAAACTTAAAAAAATGAATGAACATTATTTATAAAGGACTTTCTGCAATAGAGTGAAAAAAAAAAAAAAGGAATTGACTTTAAAAAAAAAAATTATATTACTTGTTTTTTATTTGTTTCTCATGCTACTTGTTTCCGTCGAAGTAATACGAAGGAAATTTTAATATCCCTTTCCACACTGTTGAAAACGGAAGGGAAAAAAACACACGCATCGAATTTATTTCAGATTAAAAACTGAACGAGAGCTCTAATAATAATTATTACTGTTCACATGACCCGGAAAAAGTAGACTATAATCATACGCAATGAATCATTTAATAAAACAAAATATATGCTATTAAGAACGATTACTTTAAAGCTTTGCCTGTGTCTGGCTTTCATAAGGTTCTTAGAAAAGAAAGCCGATTCATAAAAGGAATTAATTGCGAACCCAACTTGCAATTAAGATATTAGCAAGATATCTACTGACATCTAAAACGCTTAATATGCAAATGCGCTGCTCAGTTTTGAATACGAAATGAGTTTTCAGCGGAAACTCAATCACCAAGGGAAGAAAGAAAAATGTGAAATTATTCCGAAGCTTTCAATAAAATACGTAGTAGCAGATCCAATACAAGTGCTTTATCTGATGCTTATAAGATGCAAGTTTAATAGTCATTAAGGATGTCGTGATTCTTCTTTTGTAGAGTGTTAAATACATCGCAATTGAGTTGCATTCAACGAAGATAACATGAAAATGTCGTTCATTCAGCATTTTTGATATCAGTTCATTCCAAGTTTGCTTTTGGGGTTCAATTTTTCGATACACACTCTACGGGGCTCTGTCTTCTACAAGTTTGGCCTTCTGCTGCGTAGTTTGGCAAGAGTCCGACTTCAATGTAGATTAGTGAACACATATTGCCATGAATCGAAGAGGTATTAAAGAGGCTGTTGCTTTATATCTAAATGACTCAAATATTTCAGGCCTCACTAACGGGTTAGTGATTTTTTTCTGACTGCAAGTCGGCTCTGGAAGCAATTAAAAATGGAGATACTAACATCACTTCTGCGATAAATGTTCTGCTCGAGACTCTACACAGTAGAGGCAAATCATGCCATCATCAATGGATTCCTGCCCATGTCAACATTGAGGACAACGAATGCGCCGACTCTTTAGCCAGGGACAATGATCAACCCAGGACTACCATCACACTTGCAGATGCTAAAGCAGTTGCCAAAAGCCGACTCATTCCTCATAACTTTAAGAAGCTACTCATCACGGACTTCAACTGCCCTAGGAAGCTGACATCAGTTATTAGCAGACTCAGAACTAATCATTACAGAGGGATGAAGATTCTCCCAGACAAGACCAGGAAATACATCCCCTGCAGAAACCGCCCCAACGCTTTTCTAACACCTAAGCACATTCTAGAGTGCCCAGCAATTTTTGCAATTGGGTAGGGTAACAATCGAGCCCAATTTAAGAGAAGTCCTGTATAGTGAAGCGGCGCCGTTGCTCGCGGCCGCTATCGTGAAGACTTTTGAGTTGATCTGACTTTATTAATAATATTTTAAATCCATGGGCACGATAACAACAATCAAAGGGATATATGGGGATGCGAAGCAACAAGGACTATAATCCCCCAATCACTATAAAAGAACAGTTCCTTTTTCCCTATTTAATACGGCACTAAAAAGGATGCAAGACCTATTTTCCGCACAGTCAGGAAAATTGGTGTGAACAAAAACAGGGATTTACATTATCCCCTGAGTGCCGACAGAATGTGAACACACATTTTTAAGCATTGCATGTCGTCTCTTCGTGTTTCAATTAAGATTAGTGATACAGACTCGTGAAAGGCACAGACCGCATCTGAAGGGAAATCTAACACGTTTATTTAATTTCTTTACGGATAATAAAGCAAATAATGCAACACAGTATAGGTGTTTTATTCATTTGTTTCAATTCCTTCTATTAGCTCACACTCTTCCTATCTATATCTTGTTCACATTTTCAATCGTTCATAAAACACTTTTTATTCATCCACTCGAGTTCAAAAAAAAAATTTTTGAACTTGTGGTGGATACCACTGGATGTGAATACAGTCTTTTCAAATATTCATTCATTCATTAATTTTAGGTTTTTTTTTTTTTAGATTTAAGTTGCATGCATCTACCCATGGACGGCGCCAGATAAACTTAAAAAAATGAATGAAAATTATTTATAAAGGACTTTCTGCAATAGAGTGAAAAAAAAAGTAGGAATTGACTTAAAATTTTTTTTTTTTATATTACTTGTTTATTTATTTATTTTTTTTTTTTGAGGGAGGGGGAGTCAACTTATGCTATCACCCAATGCCAAAAGCTGGATCCTGTTCACTTGTTTTAACTCTTTATCAAACAAAATCTTCTTAAAAATTAGCAATTAAAATTTTTTAAATAAAATAGATATAGGAGGACAAGTCTTTATTTTAGAACATAGATTTTTTATCTTAAGAGGGGAGAAAAAAAAATGGCGCGAGCTCATGAACGCTCACTCGTGGATGCTAATAAGAGTGCGTCTGTTGATTTTTGTTCTCGTGCTGTCGGGAGTCGTTCATTATCATTAGCCATTCATTAATATTATTTGTGCTCATTAAGTCCCGCGCATCAATAATAATCAAGCTGGCGATGCAATACCCAAACAGAATGCGAGGATTGCCCTTCCGCTCGCAATGGCCGGTAGAGAGAGGAAGAATTTTTTTTTTTTTTTTTTTTTCTAATGCAGCTGGCAAATAGACCGTGATCTTTCGCCATAAGGGCTGCACCGATGTTACTCACTTTGCATTACCCAGGGGGCGCATGTAACTTGATGGTAAGCCACGGACGCGGAGTAACAATGCCCCCGCAACGCTCTACAATCCTATTAGGACCGGAACCTACGGTTTAAAGTGGATTCCGAACCACTACAAACACCCATGGCAAAGACGGGATTTGAACCCGAAACCTGTGGTACCGAGCGCCAGAGCGTTAGTCACTCGGCCATCAGGGCCATAAGAGAGGAAATAGGCTTTCAATCAAGTCGGTCTAAAAATCCGATTCCATTTATAAAAATCATTTTTATTTTTCTACAATTCAAGTTATTAATGTAGGAGCCAGAATGGCCGAGTGGCTAGCGCTCTGGCGCTCGGTACCACAGGTTTCGGGTTCGAGACCCGGCGGTGCCATGGTTGTTTGTAGTGGTTCGGAATCCACTTTAAAAAGTATGTCCCGGTCTAATAGGATCGTAGAGCGTTGCGGGGGCATTGTTACTCCGCGTCCGTAGCTTATCTTCAAGTGACACGCGCCCCCTGGGTAATGCAAAGTGAGTACGTCTGTGCCTTAAGGCATCCAAGACGTCTGTGTTTGACAGCTGCATTAGAAAGAAAGAAAAAAAAGTTATTAATGTTAATATTAAACAGGCCATTCAGTTGCATCTTTTAACCACACAACCAGTAGCAAAGACAGCAACTCAACATTCTCAGCACTGAGGCTTATCAAAGGTTAATTCGGATCAACAATGAAAGTAGATTTGTTTGGTTTGTCGCTCTACGTGCACACGAGGGCTAAACAGACCGGGACCTACAGTTTAAAGTGGATTCCGAACCACCAACAAATATGCATGCCATAGCCAGGATTCGAACCTAAAGCCTAGGATACCAAAGGCCAGATTTTGGACACAGGAGATACTCTAGTTTGGTTTGTCGCTCTACGGTCATCTTGTGCACACTTTAGACTAAGCAGACCGGGACCTACAGTTTAAAGTGGATTCCGAGCCACTCACAAACACCCAAGGCACTGCCAGGACTTGAACCCGAAACCTGTGATATCGAGCGCCAGAACACTAACCACTCGGTCATCAGGTGCCTAGCCACTTTAATTTGACCTCATGTTGCACACACACAAACTCTCGAAAACTACACACATATATTTTCATTTAGACAGGGGCACTGTTACTCCGCGTCTTTGACTTATCTTCATGTTATACGCGCCCCCTGGGTAATGCAAAGTGAGTAACGTCTGTGCAGCGCTTGCCTTAAGGCATCCAAGACAGCTGTCTAAGTGTTTGCCAGCTGCATTAGAAAAAAAAATTCATTTAGACATGAATAAATAAAATGCAAATAACGAATTTGATGCATGATATGACATTCATTTACTAAGCGGAGCAGCATTTCGTCCTGTTTTTGTAAGGATTACACACGAAGAAAGCAACAACCGGCGGCAAATAAGAGGGCGTAAATCAACACAAATCCGTAGATAAATTAGGTAGATAAACACTTGCATTAGCAGAAAATTCGAGCATTCGTTTTGGTGGGTGATTTCGGTACTGCAGGTGACAATAAACATTATTCATAATTTCGCCGTAAAAATGAATCACGTTTACTGTAGAAATGGAGTAAACAGATAGGCGTTTCACGAGCGGCAAATCATTATTTATCCGATTATTTTTCCAAGATTGTATTTGCGAAAGTGTTTACCCTATCCTACACTAGTCTGGCATTATACTGTAATTTTTAAGACTAATGTTGGATCACGGCCTACAGTGGCGCCATGCGTGTTGCACTTTAACTATCTCAGTTGAAGCACTGCCAAAACCTCAATGCATCTGCTGTTGTTGTCATCGTGTCCATGGATTTAAAATATAATTAACAAAGCCAGATCAAGTCAAAAGTCTTCACGATAGCGGCCGCTAGCAATGGCGCCGCTTCACTCTACAGGACTTCACTTAAGTTGGCCTCGATTGGCACCCTACCCAATTGCAATGCATGGGGAGTGAGTGCTGGGCACTCTAGAATGTGCTTAGGTGTTAGGAAAGCGTTGGGGCAATTTCTGCAGGGGATGTATTCCCTGGTCTTGTCCGGGAGAATCGTCATCCCTCTGTAATGATTAGTTCTGAGTCTGCTAATAACTGATGTCAGCTTCCTAGGGCAGTTGAAGTCCGTGATGAGTGGCTTCTTAAAGTTATGAGGAATGAGTCGGCTTTTGGCAACTGCGTTAGCATCTGCAAGTGTGATGAATACATCTACTCACTATCTCAAATGATACGGATGTTCCTTGGAGAAGTAAAATTTTTCACCCCCTTGTTGAATTTTCAAGATGGAACCAAGAGCTGACATTAAATTTCATGCAAAACACCACTGGAACGTATCATTTAATGGAACAAGTGTACGGCGAGTTTTGTTTAAGCAGATAGCCTCCCTCATGGGTGTTTTTATTTATTTTTAATTTTTAAAATTTTTGACACGAGATACTCTAGAAGTCGATAAGCACACACGGAGACAAAGTTCGTTAAGAACACCTCGCATTATTGAAGGAATGCGTGATACCATCGCTGAGAATGATGGAAGATCATTTGCAGATCCACAAAGAAACGATTCGAACCATCTTGCATGGAGATTATCCATAAAGAAACGATTCGAAACATCATGCATGGAGATTATCCACGAAGGATTTGTTCCGACTAGACACACAACTGCTGGTGAGCACTACTTAAATTATTTGGGGCGTTTGACGGCCAGAATATCACGATGAAAACAATTGGTGTTTGTCGCAGGATAATATCCTTAGAGGTGTTACGAATTTTAATAAATAGCGTCTGCATGTTGAATCACTCACCTGATTTAGCATCCTGCAACTTCTCTTTATTCACAAAGTTTAAAATGAAGTAAAAAAAAAAAAAGGGGGGGGTATTTTCATGGCACTGAGACTATACAATCGAACGACTTCGACGCGAGCTCTGGAGGCAAATGCCACAAAGTGAACTCGAGTCGTTATTAAGCCGCCATAGCAAATGTATTGAAGCCGAAGGACCTTATTTGGAATAAAAATTCCAAAAAGAAATATAGTTTTCAGACTGGGTTTATAAAATAACCTGTAGAAGTTATTTTATAAACCCAGTCTGAAAAATTCTTCGACACACTGTGCATAATCACATTTTATTGTAAGAATTTCATATATAATAAACGAATTTCCATTTAAAATTTTGTACCAGTTTAATTTATTCAATTCCTTCTATTAGCTCACACTCTCCCTATATATATATATATATATATATAAATCTTGTTCACATTTTCAATCGTTCATAAAATACTTTTCATTCATCCACTCGAGTTCAAATGCATTTTTTTTTAACTTGTAGTGGATGACACTCGATGTTAATACACTTTTTTCAAATATTAATTCAGTGATTAAATTTAATTTATTAATTTAAAGTTTTTTTTAGATTTAAGTTGCATGTATCTACCAATAGATGGCGCCAGATAAACTTAAAAAACTAGGAATTGACTTAATTTTTTTATATATATATATATATATATATATTACTTGTTTTATAATATAGAGAGATTATAAGCAGGGCTTATTTAATATAAGATTTTGGCAGTAGGAATGATCAAGTCCACAGTAATTGCACAAAATCCTTCTAAAAATTATAAATGGGAATCAGGAACATCAGATCGCAGCTCACTATCTGATGTCGAAGACATTAAAATTCTCTACGGTGCACAACACTATTTTACAAGAATGCAAATGCATTTTTCAGTGAAAGATAAAAAGCTGAAAACTTCGCGGAATTTCGCTTCGGCTAATG
Source organism: Caerostris darwini (assembly GCA_021605075.1). Taxonomy (NCBI): domain Eukaryota; kingdom Metazoa; phylum Arthropoda; class Arachnida; order Araneae; family Araneidae; genus Caerostris; species Caerostris darwini. The sequence goes on along the minus strand of BPLQ01012460.1, from coordinate 355,193 downwards.
CCATTTTGAGATAAGCGCAACATATCAAAATCCGCGCTGTTATTTAAATCATTCTGCCTGAGGTCAAACAGTTGAACGTCCTTTGCCGTGATTGGATTACAAGCGAATATCCTCAAAGCGAAAATCCCTCTCCTATCCACAGGATTCACAAACGGGAAGAAACTTAATGGCTTACCTCTCATTTTAGACCAGGAATGGGTAAACTTTTTCGGTCGCGGGCCAAAAATCGGGGGAAAAAAAAAGTTTGGCGGGCAAAGATTATTTCTAACATTTTAAGAACAATACACAAGTATTACAATTTAAATATGTTAATAAGATGAATGAAATTGCGATTTCATTTTTAAAAGTTCCTTACATTGAGGTTCGAAGCGAGATGGACTGATTCTAAGAAACAAAGCTAAATATTCATCACTCAGTCTACTTCTGAAGTAATTCTTTCTGGGGTTCATAGTTGAAAACACTTGCTCACATACGTAAGACGAAGCAAACATAGCACTGCTGTTCTGGGAGTGAGTTATTAAATTTGGGAAACTTAACTACTTTCGATAATGATTTGTAAAACACTAACTTTGGCATATTTAGAAACAACTGCTTGAGATGATTGTTAGATTATAACTATCTGTGCTTGCTATTTCTGCCGATTTATGTTTTGTAGAACAAAAATAGAGAAAGTAAAAAGTTCAACAGTCTTTTGAAAAAAAGGAAGAAAAAAAAAAAACATTTAATCAAAGTAGAAAAGGAGATCGATATATAATATATAAATATATATATTTTTTTAATTTTCAAAAGAAATACGTATTTATTTTTTTTTCTTAAAATTCCAAAAAGAAATATAGTTTTCAGACTGGGTTTATAAAATAACTTGAAGTTATTTTACAAACTCAGTCTGAAAAATTCTTCAATACAGTGAGCATAATCACATTTTATTGTAAGAATTTCATATATAATAAACGATAAACTTTATATATTTCGACCGGCAAATGAATATTCTATCCGCGGGCCGGATAGAACCTACCAGCGGGCCGTAGTTTGCCCATCCCTGTTTTAGACTTAGTTATTTTTTTCCGAAACCATGCTATCCATGTATCGTTGAACCCCTTTTTTTCTTTCCGTGAAAAAGCTATCATTTTGAGATCTGCCTTTGTGTTGCGGTGTCATGTTGCCACTGTTCCGCTTCCAGTGATTCACGGGGGCAGCTGTCACTCTGAGACAGTCACGCTTTTTGTAGCAACAAACGCTCGTTTACTATTAAGAACGCAAAGAAACGGCGGATTCCGAAAACCTCTGTGTTACGCGATGCTGTCACGCTGCTCAAATAAAAGTTATGCTCCCTTCGACCTCCTATTTTGATACACAGAACAGTAATATTTTTACAAAAGAAATAAATTATAGTTTAAAAAAACTAAAAAACACGCTTTTAGAGTGAATGAAACTAAAAAGTAAAAAATAATTCTTAACATAAGAATAAAATGACTGACGAGAAAATGAATGTCATTGTTCTAAAAGCGTGGGAGCTTTGTATGAAACTAACTCTGCATTTCGGAATGAAACTAGTGAAAAATTATAACGATTAATATCGAGCACCCCACGCTTTCAGAACAGTGACATTCATTTTCTCGTCAGTCATTTTATTCTTATGTTAAGAATTATTTTTTACTTTTTAGTTTCATTCACTCTAAAAGCAAGTTTTTTAGTTTTTTTAAACTATAATATTTAAATGAGGTCCCGGTACGGAGGACTGGAACTACAGTTCTTACAGTCATTTAATTGTGAGTAAAACAAAGGTTCAAATTCTTAATCGTTCATGAAATACTTTGCATTCATCCCCTCAAGTTCAAATACATTTTTTTTTAACTTGTAGTGGATGACACTGGATGTTAATACAGTTTTCTTTCAAATACTAATTCCTTAATTAAATTGAATTAATTCATTCATTTTAGTTTTTTTTTACATTTAAGTTGCATGTATCTAATAATAGATGGCACCAGATGTAAAGGCAAAATTTCTCAACTATATTTGTAAAGGACGTTTCTGCTATATAGTAAAAAAAAAAAAAAAAGTAGGAATTGACTTTAGTTTTATATATATATATATATATATATATCATTTGTTTCTTATTAACTGAAAGAGCATGAGACCACCGCTATGTTTCAACATTTTACAATGAAGGAGCTACGCGGCCAAGGATCTCCGTATTAATCTACAATAAGAATCGATAGTATCAAATCTGAATGCATTCTAAAACATGGATAATGGATGGATTACGTTTTATGCATTGTTGTGGTATCACATTATTAATCTCATACAATGTAATGGCACACATTCGTATTGTGTTTGAAATGCAAACCACACAGAGTCGCTTCTTTTGGAGCCATTCATAAATGAAACCACGTACTTTTAAAACCGGGTTACCTTATAACCAAAATAATCATCTTTATAGAAATATACTAAAAACGGGTTAAAAAAAATGTTTTTTTTAAATTTTTTTTTATCCAAATGCAACAGTTTATCATTTGAATCTAAATTAACCATAAAAGAACATGTCAAAAAAACTTGTTTTTTTTCTACACTCACCTCCTTTTTAAAATAGTAACAAATGCATGCATATCCCTCACGAAAATACAACAGCCGCATTCTTCTAGTTAGTCTAAAAGAAAAGAATTCCATATCCGCCTCTGACTTGAGCCCCAACGATACTATCTCTCAATGCACACGTACAAAAAACTTATCGGTTTCCATTCAAATACCTACAGGTACCTTAAAAAAACTAACTACATCCCACAAAAGATTTGATAACATAGTTTTATCTGAGAATAAAAATGTCTGTCCTTGACCTTGACCCAAATAGTAAGTAAGCACACACTTTTGATCTGGCCGCTCCCTTTCAGTCTTGACCTTTATCGCAGATGGGGGGAATCCTTTGACCCAGAATCCATTGTTTCAGACACCACTGCTCGAAATGAAAAGAACAGAAACACGCTTTATTTTTATTTATTTTCCTTTTTTTGGAATAGAATAGGTACGAATAGTTACTCGGCAATTAAATTAGAATTAACACATACATAATTTGTTTCATTTTATGCAAGAGCCGTTTTAAAGCGTAATAAGTCGATAACTGAGCGCACAAACATTTTATTTTTCTGGCGAAAGACACAGATTTTGAGAAACAAATTGCGCACAGGAAAATGATTGCATCAATTGAGGATAAATTCACAGCTCTCCCGAAAATACGCAACATTGGATAATATTTTTTCTAGATAAATAATAGCAATTATAAGTATGAATAGTATAGTGCCATAGTCAAACAGAATATCATGTGGACACGTTTGAGTGATTTTAAATTTCTTATTTTTTATTCATACTAGTATTTTGAAATTTCGAATGCTAATAAGCACAAAATTCTTCTTAAAAAGACCGTTCATTGAAGATGAGACTGGCGAACAGGAAAATTCTTGAAATAAAATCATTATTTAATATTTTCGAAAGGCCTAGCAGGATAACTAGTAAAATCTTAATGCAGCTAATAATATTTAGAAATTATTGCATGCACTTCTATCAGACATGTTAGATTTAGTGATAAAGATTTTTAATGGTTGAAATCATCCCTGATGCCCACGGATGGTTTAGGACTCATAACTTAGAGCAGGGGTCTCCAAACTATGGCCCGCCAGTGTCATCCATCCGGCCCGCGACAGCGAATAGCTTATTGTTCCTGTAATAGGTTGGATAAAAAAACATAGAATGATAATAACTTGGTTTTATTTAATTGCTTAGTAAAGTTTATTGACAAGCATAATACGCAGAAAACTTAACTTAAGCATAACAGCTAACAAATAATTGAAATGAATCCCACTAACATTATAAACTAGTGAACATCCCGCGGTTACTCTCGGTAGTTATGTTGGGGTAAAGAGTATCGCATATATATGTATGTCGATGTTTGGAATGTATATATCCTGAATCAAACATATGATTTTTATCCTGAAAATCCCTCAGGAACAGAAAAGCTAAATGAACGCGAATGAAACCGCGGGGTATCCATTTGTACAAAAATACTAATGAGATTTATGTAATTGTGATTTTTCACTGATAATAGTTTGTAGTTGTGGATCAATTTTACTTAATTTTAGTAGATCAATTTTCCTTGCTCATAGATTAACTTAGTTAGATTTAATATGCTCATAGATTAACTTAGATCTGCAAACATTATCCAGGAGTCTAGAAATTATAGACGATGGCAGAAAAATTAAAACGGTTTTGGCCCTTCGTACTTACTGGAGTAAACAGTACGGCCCTAAGTCTGGAAAGTTTGGAGTCACCTGGCTTAGAGGATACACTTCGAAACTTAACCATCACTGACGATTACAAATAGGCACTTTGCTTACCTATCACATAAGCAGCTTTACAGGCAGAAACGAAAACTGCCTACCCCCACACCAACCAGCAGGACAATGCCGAAAATTTCCAGCCCTAATGAGAGCCTTCCATCCATCTTAACACTTACGGCCATACTACATTATTGCTTTCTTCCAGGCAACACGATGTTCCAAAGCTGCAAAGCGGATTAGGGTACACGGAATACACATTTCCATTACAAACAAAGGGTTATATGCGCCCGGAGGAGAACCGGCGAAGCGTGATGCTTAATTCGCAGGAGAGAGAGAGAGAATGGCCAAGGGCGCACGCAAATAGAATTATTAAGACGCGAATTACTAACTCATTCAGAGTTCAATGATATTTCCTCTCCGAAGGCATCGGGCCTTCGCTCTTGCATCTCGGCGAGAATTCCATCGCTAGATGATGAGGTGAAATTAGAAAGTTTTCATCTAAACAGTATGCGTATGGAACAGGTTGTTTTAACTTCAGTGATTCAGACAACAATATAGAAATGCATAAATTTTCGATAATGAAAGAGCTGTCCGGTTAAAGAAAGTTTGGTTTGTCGCTCTACGGTTATCTTGTGCCCCTGAGGGCTAAACAGACCGGAATCTACAGTTTAAAGTGGATTCCGAACCACAAACAAACATTAATTAAATCGCCAGGATTCGAAGCTGGAGCCTGTGGTACCAAAGGCCACTAAGCGCTATCCACTTGGTCACCAGGCCGCTGGTTCACGAAAGAAGCCACCGAACGGGATACTAAAGTGAATATTAATTTAGAGTTTTTAATCTTATTATAAAAAGACACCCAAAGGCAAGATCTGTGGAATTTAGTGTACATAGAATCATCCAATGCTTCTATCACGGAAAAGTATTTTCTCTCATTTCTCCCCAAAAGATTTCAATTAGTCTTTTCATCTAAACAGTATGCATATGAAACAGGCTGTTTTAGCTTCAGTGATTCAGACAGCGATGCAGAAATGCAGACATTTCTGGTCATGACAGAGCTATCTGATTCACGAAAGTCAGCCACCGATACACTAAAGTGAATGCTAATTTAGAGTTATTAATCTTATTGTAAAAAGACATACAAAGGCCAGATCTGTGGAATAAATTGTACATACTATTGTGCCCAAAAAGTAAGACCAATTTTTGATTTGATTCGCCGATTCACGTTGAATCTCTTCAATCGACTCAAAACGGTGTCCCTGGAGTGGCCTTTTGAGTTTAGAGAATAGCCAGAAGTCGTACGGTGTGAATACGGCAGTTGTGGAACGATATGGGTTTCATTTTTGGCGAAAAAGCCACGAAGAATCAATGCAGAGTGAGCTGGCGCATTCAGTGTTTTCAGTACCCATCGAGATTTGACGCGTTTGAGGCCCAAAATGGAATTGAGCGATCCTTTTGAAATTCCAACAGCATCAGCAAGGTCTCTAATTGTAAATCGACGGTTTGCAAGCACCAAATCTTTAATTTTTTGGAAGTCAGCTTCGTCGGTTGAGGTTGGTGGTCGACCAGAGAGCTCAACGCGTTCTCTGCCTTCTTTGAACTGTTTGTACCACTTGTAAACATTTCTTTCCGATATAGGAATGCTCACCGAATGCCTTCTGCAACATTCTATATGCTTCCGCACAAGAATATTCATTCCGCAAACAAAATTGAATGCAAGTTTTTTGCTCAATAAATTCAGACATTTCAAAAATCGCCGGAATCACTTAATGCTTCTCTCGCTCTTTTATTATGTTATGTGTTCTTTTATATTTGCCATTTATTGGATGATGTTAATATTTTGTCACTGATTTGTTTGTCACTTATGTCTGCAAACATCGTGTGGTATTTTGAGATACAAGAGGATTTCTTGTACACTCCAATATTTAAAAACAAATCAACACAATTTTTCATCATTTGGTTTTTACATATGAAATTATTCTTAACAACAGTTTATAATGGTTAAATGAATGAATGGTGTTTAAGTTTTTAATAAGATGTTTTATAAACTTGATAAGAACGACTGCATTCTTTAAAAAATAAAGAAAGAAAATCATTCAATGAATCGTAATGTTTGATTTCCCAGTCTTACTATTATTATTATTGCTTGAATTTCTGATGAATTATTTCAGGTTGGGATTCTTACTAGACTATTTCCATCCAGTCAAAACAAACTTATTAAATAATAGAATTCAAATGACTGCGCGTTTCGTGAAAAGCAAGTTTAGAAAGTAACAAGTACTATAAAAAAAAAAAAAAAAAAATTTAAAGTCAATTCCTATTTTTTTTTTTTTTTTTTCACTCTATTGCAGAAAAGTCCTTTACAAATAAAGTTGAAATTTTCCTCTTACATCTGGCGCCCTCTATTATTAGATACATGCAACTTAAATCTAAAAAAAACTAAAATTAATTAAATTTAATTTAATTGATGAATTACTATTTGAAAAAACTGCATTCACACCCAGTGTCATCTACTACAAGTTCAAATAAATGCATTTGAACTCGAATGGATGAATGAAAAGCATTCTATGAACGATTGAAAATGTGAACAAGATATATATAGGGAGAGTGTGAACTAATAGTAGGAATTGAATAAAAAATAACTATTAAAAAATAATGCATGCAAAGGTAACACCTTGTTTCTGAGTAAGTTACACCAAATATAAAATAAATTAAATTCGAGTTGAAACATTTAGAGTTAACATCAACAAAACAATTGAAATAAAATCAAAGTGACGAGTGCATCGGAAATCAAAATAATCTACCTTATTATGGTTCCATGAAAATAGTTTCGGTTGTGCAAATTCAGAATTCAAAAGTTTATAAATTTATTTCGTGACCTTTCCTTATACCTTTAGCTTCAATAAGATGTAAAATGTAAAACAGATCGATTAGGGGCATATCATTACGTCCCAGGAAAACAAAACCACAGCAATAATTGCCATTTAACAAGATGTAGTACAGAGTTACATAATTATGAAACAATGCATTGCATAAGGCTATTAAAGTGCATTAATTATTAGCGCTTTTAGACTGTTCAAGTTATAAATAAACTATAGTTTTGTTTTTTCCTGTGAAATTTCCTAAATATTAATACATCTTTTTTTTTTCCAGATATTCTATAAATATTTCATCTGTTTAATTTTTAAAGGAATAAAACGGTTTAAAAAAATTACCTTGATGACATGACTGATTTGATCAAATAATAATAAAAAAAAAAATAGGAAAAAATTTTTTAAAACAAGTAATATAAAGAAAAAATATTTTAAAGTCAATTAATACTTTTTTTCACTATATTGCAGAAAGTCCTTTATAAATAATTTTCATTCATTTTTTAAAGCTATGTTTCATTTTCCATTTTGTTCCCCCCTGACTCAAACTAGAACCCAGAATGAAAAAAGAATCTGGAAAAGAAAAATTTTTCCAGCTATCTACACGATTAGTCACTGACGGTATTTATTCCTAAATTTATATCCTGCTAAATATCTTATAGAAGAGAAATTCTTTTTTCTCCCATAAAACTAAAATTAATTAAATGTAATGAATTAATTAATATTTTTAAAAACTGTATCAACATCACGTGTCATCCACTACGAGTTCAAAAAAAAAAAAAATGTATTTGAATTTGAGTGGATGAATAAAAATTATTTTATGAACGATTGAAAATTTGAACAAGATATATAAATATATATAGGAAGAGTGTGAACTAATAGTAGGAATTGAAAAAATCCTACCTTTGAATTTATTATCATTAAAAAATGTACAGTAGTTATTTTATTTTATAAAATGAAAACTTTTTGATGACTTTTTTTTTATCTTTCACATTTAAATCCTTACCATCAAGTTAACGGACATCGGACATTTTCCGGAAGCACAAATTTTAGGCTTCTCAACTATCATCATCAAGAATCTATTTAGAACATGGTGGCGATTTTATTCTGGTGTTTCAAGCTTGAATTTTCTTAGACCGCAGAAAAGTAATCCTTTGGCCAATACAGCTGAAACTAAAACACAATGGACCAATGTTGCACTAGAAAAAGGCAGATTCATTACGCTAGAGTGAATATCCGATTGAATTCTGTGCATGGTTAAAGGGAAGATTTTAAATATCAACATTTAAAAACTGTTGCGTGGGAAAATCAGTAACCAATGAAGATCTTTGCGTTGCTGGAGTGTGAAAAGTTGGGAAATTGGAATTCCAATTCAAGCATTGAAGTCGTAACCAGGAACGGCTCGTGAGTCAATAATGTAAGACAGGAATGGGCCAACTCCGGCCCGCGGATAGAATTTTAATTAGCCGGTCCGAAGCAAATTAAAAGAAATAAATATTTATATATTATGTATCCATCTCCTTTTCTTCTACTTTGATTAAATATTATTTTTTTTCTTCCTTCTTTTCAAAGGATTGATGATCTTTTTACTTTCTCTATTTTTTTTCTACAAATTGACGGCAATAGCAAGCGCAGACAGCTTTCAATCGGTAAAGTGTTAAAAGCGGAATTTGTTTATTAGTTATAGCTGTAGATTGGCGCCAACAAGCGTTATCTCTTATCTTATTATTTTCTTCTCTTATCTTATCTCTTTTATCCAATATAGGTGAATTAGACCTCACATGTGGCAGACTGCGCATTTTAAGCTCCAGCCAGCGGCTTTTTTAAACTTTTAAAAAAGAAATCGCAATTTCATTCGTCTCATTAACATATTTAAATCGTAATACTTGTATATTGTTTTTAAAATTTTAGAAAAACCTATCTTGGCCCGCCAAACTTTTTTTTTTTTTTTTTATTTTTGGCCCGCGACCAAAAAAGTTAGCCCATGCCTGATAAAAGAAGTCAGTTTTTTAAATTAGGATTGTTGATATGATATGAAATGTCCATTCAAGATGGGACTCGCAACAGCACAATGCTGAGCTACAGTGAAAGTCACACGAACACTCAAGTGTGCCTCCCTGACGTATGAGAAATGGAAAATGTTTTCAGATAAAAACGAATTATGATTGTTTTTTGCTCTAATAAAATATATTAATTAATATGAAAACATAGCTGATATGAAAAATTATTCAACAAAAAACTCCCAAATAACAGCAATGATCTTTTCCTATTCAATGTTAACGCACACTTACTATATTTAGAACAATATGAAAATATTCAATGAAACTAGACGTCCATACATTTTAGATCGGTTTTTTCTTAATGAATGGAATCCTTTAATAACTTGAGTTTTTCATTATTGCTACTTTTTTAAGAAGTTAACTGAAAAAAATAAATTATAATTTGATATACAAACAATACAAAAAAATGTCCGAGAAATTTTATACATAACTAAGAGATTTTTTTAAATACCCTTAAAATACTTATTATATTGAGAAAAAAAATTTTAATGGGTGAAGAAAAACTGAAAGGGTCGAACGAAAAATAAATTTAATAATATATATATATATACTTTAAAGAAATAATTATTATTCAATGATATTTTGAATAGAAAATGAACGGACATGCTGATTTAAAAAATGATTAGGAAACGTTTCTGAATCCTTTTAAAATCAGAAATAGAAATAACTGTTTGTCTAATAAGCCCAAAATACTAACCTTAATGAGTGAGACAGTTTGCTTAACAGTTAGAAAGCAGACATAAAAAATAATGTATACTGACTAATTTCCTAGTCAACCTTCCATTGCGTTTGTTTCATAGGAAGTTCTAGTATGACGTCAAGCTATTCTTTTGACGTAACAGGATTCAACAAGAATCTAAAAAACAGTCATAGCGCAGACATTCATCTCATCATTTTTTCACTCAATTTTTTTTTTTCCTTTCTAATGCAGCTGGCAAATAGACCGTGGTCTTTTTATGCCATAAGGGCTGCACCGACGTTACTCACTTTGCGCGTGTCACTTGAAGATAAGCCAGGGACGCGGAGTAACCCCCTCCCCCCCCCGCAACGCTCTTCGATCCTATTAGGACCGGTAATCTACGGTTTAAAGTGGATTCCGAACCAGTACAAACACCCATGGCAACGCCGGGACTCTAACCCGAAACCTGTAGCCACTAGGCCATCAGGCCGTTTTTACTCAAAAAATAAATAAATTTTAAAAAAAGCAGTTAAGGGTACGAGAAACAACAAAGAAAGGATGGCCTCCACGACTCTAGTTACGGTTCCACTAATAACATTCTTATTTACTTACCCTCAAACGAAAATCGTACGTGATACACAGTTTTCTAAGCTGAAATTTCTAATGCGCCACACAATGAACTAACGATTTGATAGCGAAAATGATTGTAGGCAATGCTTAACACTGGATTTTCAACAACAAAATGTTCAAAAATACATCGTACTAAGAACGTTCTAGTGAAATAAAATTCAAATTATTCTGGTTTATGAACACGATCAAGTTTATACGACACGTGTCTCCGTGTTTTATAAACTGGTTAAAAGCACGCCCAGGAAGTATTATGCTCACAATTATGTTCGAGTACGGCTCGAGGCGAAAATTAATATGCAAAAAAGACTTCAAAATAGCGAGTTTTTTCAACAGAAACCTGAACTAAACTTTGAAAGAAAAAGAAAAAAAAAAACTTGATGGCAAAAATTGATAGAATGATAAATGCGGAAATGATCGAGCGAATGCTATACTGAAAATGGATTAAATATTCCCGGGTTTTTTTCTTTTTAATATTTCACGTGGAATTCGGACAGTTGGGAAAAGAAAGGGAGTGTGTAATCCACGGAACTAGATTGTAATCAAACTGGGCCACTCGGTCTGCCACTGAATCGCTTACTTACGGCCGACCACACGATATCTCTGACAAAGAGATCCATTTTCTAGAAAAATTACATTATTCGACATTTAAAAAAACGACGGAACAGTTCCTTTTATTCCAAGAAGGAGGGCGGTTCAAGAATGAAATGTTTATTTGGAAAAAGGAATTTCAAACATGATTCAGTTTTCTTAAAAGAAAAGAAAAGAAAAGGTACCAGACAAACAGTATAGAACCTGTTCTTACACAAATCTTTGAAAAATCTGAACCATCCTTAAAATACATGAAAGCCAAGTAGGTGTTTTGAACGAAGGGCCTGAATGGCCGAGTGGTTAGCGCTCTGGCGCTCGGTATCACAGGTTTCGGGTTCGAGTCCCAGCGCTTCCATGGCTGTTTGTAGTGGTTCGGTATCCCCTTTAAACCGTAGGTCCCGGTCTAATAGGATCGTAGAGCTTTGCTGTTACTCCGCGTCCGCGGCTTATCTTCAAGTTACACGCGTCCCCTGGATAATGCAAAGTGAGTAACGTTGGTGCAGCGCTTCCCTTAAGACATCCAAGACAACTGCTTGAGTGTTTGTAAGCCGCATTAGAACAAAAAAAATGTTTTGAAAGAAACATCTGTGGTAGTGTCAATTTAAAATGCTCGTTGGTTGAAACAGATGCAAAAGCAAAGTTTGCAAACTATTTACAGAAAACAAACTCATTAAGTATCTAAAAAATTAATAAATGAACTTTACTGATCCAATGTGTCTTTACGAATACGTTATTCTTAATTTTAAAAACCTTTTAACACTATAAACCAATGGACCTAAAGGAAGACCAAACGATCGATTCCATAGATAATGATTTCAAAATTTCTTCTTCGGAATTGGAGAATTTTACAGAACGTAAGAGGATTTCGAGATTTTTCTGAAATTACGTAGCAGAAATACGAGAAAAATTTTAATGTAGAACACGTTTAGACGGATCAAATAATTACAAGTACAATACAAAAATTAATAGTTTAAAAAAACTAAAAAATACCCTTTTAGAGTTAATCAATCTAAAAAGTAAAAAATAATTGTTAACATAAGAATAAAATGACTGACGAGAAAATGAATGTCACTGTTCTAAAATCGTGGGGTGCTCGATATCAATCGTTATAATTTCTCACTAGTTTCATTCCGAAATGCAGAGTTAGTTTAAAAATGTCATACAAAGCACCCCACGCTTTTAGAACAGTGACATTCATTTTCTCGTCAGTCATTTTATTCTTATGTTAACAATTATTTTTTACTTTTTAGATTGATTAACTCTAAAAGCGTATTTTTAGTTTTTTAAACTATTAATTTATTTTTTACTTTTAGTCTGATTAACTCTAAAAGCATATTTTTTTAGTTTTTTTAAAGTGTAATTGTTTTTACTTTGTTTTCCACTTGGCCGGTTATCCGCTAAGTTTACACACTTTTTACCCACCGAAATTTTCGGCCAATAGGAAGAGCGCAATTCGATCGCGGATCAGTTGACTGACTCGCCAGTAGATGGCGCCATCAGTCCGAAAATCGAGCCCAAAAAGTGAGTTACATACAAACATACATACATACATACATACATACAAACATACAGGTGAAGCTAATAAAAGCGTATTAAAAAGAGAAATACAATTTAGTTTTATGACTGTTTTTAGTGCGATGTCTCTCAATAGCGTCCAGTCTGATTTTATAAAGTTGTTTTCACCAACTCAATTTTAATGCATTAAATTTTTTTTTAAAATTTAGAAATCAATCATAAGATGATTTTTTTTTTTTTTTTTTTTTTTTTTTTTTTTTAAATTCTGCATACACCAAAAATCGCAAAAAGTTTTAATTCATTTTCTGATAAAAAACAGCAACTTTTTTTTAAAAGTAACTTATTAGTGATGAAATGAAACAAAAGCTCCTGTAACTTCATGAATTCCAATATGGACTACTTTCATTCATAAGTTACGTAACAATTGAAAAGCAATGTGTTTATCCATTCATTTATTTTGATTGAAATAATTAGCACACATCACGTTTCATAAATGGACATTCAACTGGATAAAAACCTAACAAAAAAAAATCACCCTTTCACTTCATTTATTTGAATAAGTAAAAAAAAAAAATAATAATAATAATAATATTCATTTTAGTCCATTTGTTGATATTATATCAGTGTATCAGATACAAAATTGCAAATTTTTAATATTCGGTCACTCGAGTTCTTGAAAATAAAGAGGGGAGAAAAAAAATCTTAAAAATGACACCTTAATTATACGCGCATTATTCTAATGGCTTCTGGATAAGCCGAAATTCACTTTTTTAAAAGTTGATGCATCAATACTCAATGAAATAAAATAATATTCTCAACTGAAAGAGTGTTCCATTTTTTTTTCACGTTATTTCTTCTTCTATTGTCTTTTCTATGACTAGTTCGTTTCCTCCCCCCATTTAAATACAACATCAGTATACGCATTAAACTAAGAAAGGAAACTTTATTCATTAAAAACTTAAATAGGACACCGAATTAAGAGATTATTAAATAGAACACCATGTGCGGAAAACACACCTTTGAAATCTCAATGGTCATGAGAGCAACACGAGATTTTGATTAAAGAAGTGAATCGATGTGATTCATTGGTGGCGTCTGGGAAATCTCACACTGAATGATCATTAGCGGAGGCAAATAACCTTCTAATGGTTTGACCATCGCTATGCAAATGCGTTTCAGATTCTGAGCTTGTTTCTAGAGCTCATGTTTATTTGGGGCCGACAGCAAATGGACGTCAGGAATGTTAAAAGAACTCGTGGCTATAAAAGAGAAGATGCTTTTACACACAACTCAGTCGAATCCTACAGTGAGAGAGCGATATAACAAGCAGAAATATTAAGTTCCTTGTGTAGCAGGTGGGCTGAAACGTTCGTAGGCAGACACATAGATGGCGCTACTAGTGTTAAATCCATATGATTTTTAGTTAGCCCTCACCTTCAAAAGACACGTGTATACATTTGACAGCTGTTGCACTGTTATGTAAGTAACAAAAGTGACAATGATAAAAACAAGTAATATATATAAAAAAAAATTTAATTTTAAAAATTAAAAAATTTTTAAGTTTATCTGGCAGCATCAGTGCATAGATATATGCAACTTAAATCTAAAAAAAACCTAAATTAATTCATTAAATTTAATGAATGAATTAATAATTGAAAAAACTGTATTAACATCCAGTGTCATCCACTACAAGTTCAAAAAAAATGTATTCGAACTTGAGTGGATGAATAAAAAGTAGTTTATGAACGATTGAAAAGTTGAACAAGAGGAGGCCTGAATGGCGGAGTGGCTAGCGCTCGGTACCACACGTTTCGGGTTCGAGTCCCGGCGGTACCATGGATGTTTGTAGTGGTTCGGAATCCACTTTAAACCGTAGGTCCCGGTCTAATAGGATTGTAGAGCGTTTCGGGGGCAGTGTTACTCCGCGTCCGTGGCTTATCTTCAAGTTACAAGCGCTCCCTGGGTAATGCAAAGTGAGTACCGTCTGTGCAGCGCTTGCCTTAAGGCATCCAAGACCAAGCTGTATAAGTGTTTGCCACCTGCATTAGAAAGAAAAATGTGAACAAGATATATATATAGGGAGAGTGTGAGCTAATAGAAGGAATTGAAAAAAACTCGCGGCTATCAAGAGAAGATGCTTTTACACACAACTGAGTCCTACAGAGAGAGAGATATAACGACAAACAGAAATAATGAGCTCATTGTGTGGGTACATAACAAAAACGGCAATGATGGAGAAAAAAATAATAATTAATCGCTGCTCAGTCGCCATGAGTAACATGCATCAAGCTTCACGGTCCATGAGAGGTTAATCTTGAAAAGTATCGGGTGCGGATGAGAAATATAAATGAAAAACATAACATGAAATTAATTTTAAAGTAGACTGTTTGTTTTCAAGCGGTCCGCGAACTGTGAAGAGAGAACGTCACGAATACGTTCAATAATGGGATGCCAAAAAGAGTTTATTTTCAATTATTACAGTAGAATGCATCAAGAATTATAAGACAAAATTTTTTTTTTTTTTTTTTTTTTTTTTTTAAGGCATGGTTCATTCATTTACAAAATCAATCATTAGGAGAAGAAAATATATAATTTTTTTCCCCTAATTTTACGAAGGTTATAATTTTTAAAATTAATTGGGAAAATTAAAAAATAAACAATCATTATATTTTCAAAAAAAAATTTAATAAATCAAAAATCTGTGAATATTAATAACAGTGCACGGTTCTCCAATAAATTTGTTTACCCTAACAAAAGATCAAAAACAATTGTTGATGAAAGAGCATTGGATTATTAACCATTTAATGACATTAATAATAACTTAAATAACAA
Source organism: Caerostris darwini (assembly GCA_021605075.1). Classification (NCBI taxonomy): domain Eukaryota; kingdom Metazoa; phylum Arthropoda; class Arachnida; order Araneae; family Araneidae; genus Caerostris; species Caerostris darwini. The sequence goes on along the minus strand of BPLQ01012460.1, from coordinate 339,691 downwards.
TAACCAGTTTGTAAATAATAATCGAAAAATGACCTCTCAATAAATATAAAAGCAAGCATATTTTTTCTTAGAAAATAGAACAGTAACATCGTCTCGGGTAACGAAATATTTAACAAGTAATATAAAAAAAAAAAAATTTTAAATCAATTCCTACTTTGTTTTCACTCTGTTGCAGAAAGTCTTTTATAAATAATTTTCATTCATTTTTTAAGTTTATCTGGCGCCATCTATGGGTGCATGCAACTTAAATCTAAAAAAATATATATAATTATTGAATTAAATTTAATGAGTGAATTAATATTTGAAAAAACTGTATTCACATCCAGTGTCATCCACTACAAGTTAAAAAAAAAAATGTCTTTGAACTCGAGTGGATGAATAAAAAGTATTTTATGAATTGAATTGAAAAGTTGAACAAGATATATATGGGAATAGTGTGAGATAATAGAAGGAATTGAAAAAGAAGGGGGGAATGTGTTATTTTTCAAATACATCTCATTGCGATTCCCGGTTTTCGTGGAGATCTTGAAAATCAATAGATTTAAAAATCACTTAAGAATAATCACTTTTGTAGGTAAATTAAAGCAAAAATGAATGCACTGCTCAAACATCTCGGATCGCATCCGATTGCTGATATTTTTCGAATATTTATGGAATTAATTTTATCCATTTCATATTGTCTTTGTAATTGAATGTTTCATTTTGGGACATGGGCGATGACAGTGTAAATGCAACTTCTTGAATATCACTTAATTCTGGATGATTATCTGTAAAACTGATACTTCTTACCCAAATGCCTCGTATTTTAATGCCGCGAGGGTTCGTATTTGTCATAAAGAAATCAGCTATTTACATTTGGTTACACTACCAATATACCATTTTGTATTAATATTGTTACTGTGTGCCTTAACTGTGCAAGTATCTGTCAGGCACCCTAATTCAGTTCCCACCATATTTGACACAGGGTGTGCCATCCACAGTGTAGCTAGATATGCAGTTCTTCGCGACGGTGCCCTTGCCACATATCCATACGATGGATGTGTCAAAATTGTTTTCCGAATCTTCATTCATTGGATATGCTTCTTTAGAAGACCGTAAATTATTCGTTTACAAGGCAGTCGTGGTGACACCAAAGAAGCCAGTAGTGCAAATGACAGTTATTGTGGCAGTCAACCCTCGACAGCACACGTAACAATAGTTTTTTCGTATCTAGCAATATTATTTCACATCATCTCCCTTTCGGCACTGTAAAATGTAAAACGTGTGTCAAATGGTTTTTTTTGCACTTAAAGCGGTACTATTTGTCGCCTTCGGTCGACGTCCGACCTTACAAATATATTCGCGATTTTCTCTCATTTAATATGATTTCCAACTGTATGTAATAAAACAATTTGTCTTCTTTGTGAATAATATCACACTTCTGAATAGGACGCCGCAATGATAGAACACCCCGCACAGGATTGTATTTATATGTTCAAAGTTCTCTTTTTATATGAGGTGGTGAAAAAAAACCTTACATGAAAGGAGCCATCGAACTCAAAGACAAAGCATTGACATTTTAAGAAGCCACTCATCACGGACTTCAATTGCCCTAGGAAGTTGACGTCAGTTATTAGCAGACTCAGAACTAATCATTACAGAGGGATGGAGATTCTCCCAGACAAGACCAGGGAATACATCCCCTGCAGAAATTGCCCCAACGCTTTCCTAAGCACATTCTAGAGTGCCCCATGTTTTGTAACTGGGTAGGATGCCAATCAAGGCCAACTTAAGAGAAGTCCTGTATAGTGAAGCGGCGCCATTGCTAGCGGGAGCTCACTTTGATAATTATATTTTAAATCCATGGACACGATAACAACAAACAAACCTCGCATGAAAGAGGCCATCGAACTCTAAGACAAATCATTGACTAAATATAACATAGCAAATTATAAAATTTGAAAACAAACTGAAACAACGAATTAATAGTTTTGAAATTTTTCCTTCCACCTTGACGTATGTAAATGCTTGGCACGAAACCGTCCATCATAATCAAATTGAGAATCCTCCCAAATTGTATTCTACCCATTTGCAGAATATAATGAACAGTAACATCATTTTCTTTTCTTTTCTAGCAGGGGACATGTGAAAACGGCTCCAGGGGATGCAGCTACATAAAAGGAAACAACAACAGCGGCAAATTTGTGTTACATGGCCATTATTCGCGGTCTGATGCCCCCAAAATGATGCTCCCGAATTTACGCGGCAAAATTTTCTTTTTTTTTTTTAAGAGAGAAATATATTGTCCGGTGAAAAAGAGGTGATTTTTCTTCACTTAAAAAAGACAACAAAACAAAAATAAGCGAAAGGCATTCAACTTGGCATGTTGAGATGATTCTACAGTTAAAAAAGAAATTGAGCAGAAACTGTTTGGCTGCGGGCATTGCAATTGTAGTTTCCTGTTTTTCTAAAAACCAAATTGCTGCACTGAAGAAGAGGCATATGGTTTGTTTTATTTTATTTTATTTACGCGGAGCGATTTTTGAAGTTGTTACATTCTGCGTATTTTGTGGGTGCACGAATAGAGCATTTGAGAGTGGAAAAAAATGTTTTTAATGGCGTAATAAACTCGGGTTTCTTTAGGACATTCGCCTTTCTGGCAACTTCCTTTGTTTACAATATCAAATCATTTTTAGAATATTTGAAAAAAAAAAAACTTATAACATTATCATACTCAAAGCATCCATTTTTTAAAAATTTCATCGAAACGTTCTATATTACTTTGTTTCAAACCGTTTTTAACTTTACTTAAAAAATCGTACGAAACAGAACTATTTATGAATTCTCTAGATTATTTCTAGCTCTTAAAAAAAAAAAAAAAAAAAAAAAAAAAAAAATCCTTTATAAATAATTTTTATTCATTTTTTTAAGTTTGTCTGGCGCCATCCACTGGTAGATATATGCAACTTAAATCTAAAATAAACTAAAATGAATAAATTTAATTTAATTACTGAATTAATATTTGAAAAAACTTTATGAATATCAAGTGTCATCCACTACAAGTTTTAAAACAAATGTATTTGAAGTTCAGTGGATGAATAAGAAGCGTTTTATGAACGATTGAAAATGTGAACAAGATATATATAGGGAGAGTGTGAGCTAATAGAAGGAATTGAAAAATCTTTTGAATCTCTTTTTCTCATATTTAAGAACACAGTATCATTAACACTTTTCATACAATGCATCATTAAAACGATGCGAAATTCATAAATTTTCTTACATTTTATTTAAGAAGAATAATTCAAAAGGAATAAAATCGTTTTCTTTTAAAAGAGTTTCGTTTTCTTTTTTTTTCTTTTTTTTATCTAATAATACAGCAAGTGAAATAAAAAAAAAAAACTGCAATAACAATAGAAAAGATTTGTTGATTTGGCAGGTAGCTACAAATAGATACTTGTGGATCCTCTTTTGACAGGTGTACAGTCTTTAAGCAACAGATAACACTTGACAAAGATTATCAGTTACAATTGTTCATCCTTGCAAACAAAGCACAGTTAGTGTTATTCCTTATTCCATTGATACACAGCTGCTATTTTTTTATTAATATATCTATTGTCAATATTAACAATTGGTTTTTTTTTTCCCCCTTCAATGAATCATGAGATCATGACCGCTATCCTTCTCATGGGGTTATTTACTCAGTCAGCGTCATCAAACAAAGAAAAAAGGACGCGCGTTTCTAACATTTTTTGAACAGATCTTTTACATGTAATTTTTTTTTTTTCCTCCCTAAAATAAAAGAACGACACAACCGCAGTCTCACTTCAGTCTTCTTTCTCGATGCTCGGAATCGCTTCGCAACTTGTTCACGGTTACTAAACAAATGCGTGGCAGGGTGATACTACTGTGCTCAAAAAGTAAGATCAATTGTTTTGTCTTTCTTTTCAAAAACTATTTATTCTTCCAAGTTCATTTCTACGCCTTCAAAGTAATCCCCTCCGGACACAATGCACTTATGCCAACTTTTTTATCCAATCCTCACTGCATGCTAAAAAGTCATCAGAGATGGCCTTCAAAGCACGCTGTGATTTACGTTGAATCTTTTCAATCGACTCAAAACGGTGTCGCCGGAGTGGTCTTTTGAGTTTCGGGAATAGCCAGAAGTCGCACGGTGTGAATACGGTGGTTGTGGAACGATATGGGTTTCATTTTTGACGAAAAGTTCGCGAAGCCCAAAATGTAATTGACCGATCCGTTTGAAATTCCAACATCATCAGCAAGGTCTCTAATTGTAAATAAACGGTTTGCAAGCACCCAATCTTCAATTTTTTCGAACGTGTGCTTCGTCGGTTGAGGTGGAGGGTCGTCGTCTTCAACGCGTTCTCTGCTTTCTTTGAACTGTTTATACCACTTGTAAACATTTCTTTCCGATATAGGAATGCTCACCGAATTCCTTCAGCACCATTCTATACGTTTCCGCAAACAAGAGATGCGCTCTATTTTATTACTATACCACGAATGGAAGCAGTACAAAACACTGTAGTCAATTTCAAAATTAAAAAATTCAGTATTGCAAATTAAGAGACAAGCATAACAGTCAGTGTCGATGACCTCTTCAAAAAAAAAAAAAAAAAAAAATGTTTTTTTAACCGTACAAGAATTTTAAGCGAAAGATTTGAAGCTTAACTGCAACCCATCTATTAGGCTGACAAGTGAGTTGGATGGATTCATTTGCCTTAAAACAATAGACAATTCAAATGATCTGAAATGCAGGAAGAACTGTCATTACAGCATTAGACAGCAACGGACTTCGTGGCAAACAAAACGCATCTTTACTGTTTCGTGGCCATGGCAAACGAATTAGGTTTTCTTTTTTCTTCAGTCCCCACTATTAGCTCACGCTCTCCCTATATAATATCTTGTTCAAATTTTCATCGTTCATGAAATACTCTTTATTTTTTTTAAACTCGTAGTGGATGACACTTGATGTTGATACAGTTTTTTCAAATATTAAATTCATTCATTAAACTAAATTAATTAATTTTAGTTTTTTACATTTAAGTTGCATGTATCTAATAATAGATGATGCCAGATGTAAAAGCAGAATTTCAAATTTATTTGTAAAGGACTTTTCTGCAATAGAGTGGGAAAAAAATAGGAATTGACTTTAAATTTTTTTTTTTTTTTTTTTTTACATCACTTGTTTAATACAATAGTGTTATAGTATTTCCCAAAATAGAAAAAAAAAATTTTATTTGAAAGACTCACGCAAAAACTATTATATAAGTTCTCCTTTGGTATATCTGGCAATACTTATCATAGCGCATCAGCAGTGCCCTCTTTATACTGACTGAACTTCATCAGTAGTCGCCAAAAGAAAAAAGAAAAAAGTATTAAAGAGTACTTAAAAATAGCCTAAAAACATTACGTGATAAAATAGTCTTGAAAATTTTAACCTCAAATAATTTGATATTCATGGCATTGATCAAAAAGCATCTAGCTCCACAATTAAGATTTTTGTATGAAATGATAGTAATAAAAGATTTAATAATCAATTCGTATTTAAGAATCTTATATAGGTTAAGGAAAAAACGTATTCATTTTGGGTCGGAAAATTTTAAAATGTTGTTTTAGAACATTAAATTTTTTTTTTATCACATGCTGAGAATTAACACAAATAAATAAATGAAATGGAAAGATAAAGCAAAACGCAACACTTGATATGCATACAATCCGAGAAATTAATAAGACCACGGACACTGAATGTCAATGAGCCCTTATTATGAAATACATTACGGCCATTTCTATTGTGCTTCAAATAAAGTGAACCATTTATAACTTAAATAAGTAATGTAAAAAAAACTTTTTTAAAGTCAATTTCTACTTTTTTTTTCACTCTATTGCAGAAAGTCCTTTATAAATAATTTTCATTCATTTCTTTAAGTTTATCTGGCGCCCTCTAGGGGTAGATACATGCAACTTAAATCTGAAAAAAATAAAAATGAATGAATTAAATTTAATGAATGAATTAATATTTGAAAAAACTGTATTAACATCCAGTGTCATCCACTACAAGTTAAAAAAAAAATGTATTTGAACTCGAGTGGATGAATAAAAAGTACTTCATGAACGATTGAAAATGTGAGCAAGACGTATATAGGGAGAGTGTGAGCTAAGAGTAGGAATTGAAATAAATGAAATGGAAGGATAAAGCAAAACGCAAAGCTTAATATGCATACAATCCAAGAAATTAATAAGACCACGGACACTGGATGTCAATGAGCCATTATGAAATAATCCCTTGCGGCCATTTCCATTGTACTTCAATTAAAGTGAACCATTTATAACTTCAAAAAAGCTACTTGAAATGGGGTCCCTCTTATCGAAAGCAAAATAAGAATTTTGTAAGACCTGCTCCTCTACAATACCGATGATTGCAGGTCACTTCTCTTGAAGACATTCCAAAAGTTCTCATTGTCCATTGTGGTCAAGATTAGCTAAGGGAAGGCACGCCCCGTTCGCTAATATGTCCATTCGTGGGAAGTTTCGGCTGTGCATGGCCGGTGACCTTCTTCCAGGAGACGGCGAAATCGGCATGGCGAAAAGGAAGGTCAGACTTCTGTCGAGTCTCGGCGCCGGCATAAGGAAGTCCCGATACACTTCAAGTCATGAACAAGAAGAAATGCACCCATTTAAATTGAAGTTGTGGGCCTTAATGGCCGAGTGGTTAGCGCTCTGGCGCTCGGTACCACAGGTTTCGGGTTCGAATTCCGGCGGTGCCATGGTTGTTTTTAGTAGTTCGGAATCCACTTTAAACCGTAGGTCCCGGTCCTAATAGGATCGTAGAGCGTCGCGGGGCATTGTGACTCCGCGTCCGTGGCTTATCTTCAAGCTACACGCGCCCCCTGGGTAGTGCAAAGTGAGTAACGCCTGTGCAGTGCTCGCCTTAAGGCATCTAAGACCAAGCTGTCTACGTGTTTGCCAGCTGCATTAGAACAAAAAAAAAATATTTTATCTTATATCCAAAAATTACGGAAAATTTGCTTTTAATATCTGATAATAATGATCTGATAAAATTACGGATCTTTACTGTCGGCGAAGGAAAACAAAAATTGAAGTTGTTCCCCAATCAATAATTATCTATTATTTTACCACGTCAAAAGTATTTCCTCTTTTGTGTGTGTGTGTGTGTGTGTGTGTGCACTTACAAATTAAGCATTGAATTTTACACCATTTACACCAGGGATGGGCAAACTACGGCCCTCCAAAAGGTTCTATCCGGCCCCTCGGACAGAATTTTAGTTTGCCGGTCCGAGGCAAATTAAAAGCAATATATATTCATATATTATATATCCATCTCCTTTTCTACCTTGATTAAATGTTTTTTTTTTTTCTTCCTTTTTTTCAAAGGACTGTTGATCTTTTTACTTTCTCTATTTTTGTCCTACAAAACATAAATCGACGCAAATAGCAAGCACAGACAGCTTTCAATCGGTAAAGTGTTAAAAACGGAAGTTCTTTGTTAGTTATAGCTATAGACTGACGCCAACAAGCGTTATCTCTTTCTCGGGGAGCAGACATATGGGAATCCAATATCGATGAATTAGCCCTCACATGTGGCAGACTGCGCATTTTAAGCTTCAGCCAGCGGCATTTTCTTTTGGCGCGAGTTCTAATATTACTGATTGAGTATGGAAAGATTGTAGACATATAGCATCATTGTGAATAGTGGTGAAATTATTAAAAGTATACGTAGCTAGTGCTTGTTTGGGTTATTCGTAAAATATTTCAACCCCAAAATGGCTGCTAAATAAATTAATAGTTTAAAAAAACAAAAAAAAACCACTCTTTTAGAGTGAATCAAACTAAAAAGTATTAAAAATAATTGTTAACATAAAACGACTGACGAGAAAATGACTGTCACTGTTCTTAAAGCGTGGGGTGCTCGATATCAATCGTTATAATATTTCACTAGTTTCATTCCGAAATGCAGAGTTAGTTTAAAAATGTCATACAAAGCACCCCACGCTTTAAGAACAGTGATAGTCATTTTCTCGTCAGTCGTTTTATGTTAACAATTACTTTTAATACTTGTTAGTTTGATTCACTCTAAAAGAGTGTTTTTTAGTGTTTTTAAAACTATAATATTTAAATGAGATCCCGGTACGGAGGGCTGGTTCCTACAGTAATTTAATTGCGAGTAAAACAAAGGCTAAATGCCAATATGTCGAGCCAGTCAGGATTCGAACAGGGAATCTCCTGATCCGTAGTCAGGCGCGTTATGCGTTGTGCCGCTGTCCCACGTAGGTTTAATGTCTGAAAGATGCCTGTAAATGTTTCTTTGCAGCTTAAATAGTGTGTATGAGGAGAAACAGATCTCCAGATGAAAAAATGATTGCCGATCAAGATGACTTTTCAAATGCTGTGTGTTTTAATCACTAATCCTGGCGATCCTAATCATGATGAGATAATAAACTTATCAAAATATTTTAGTGTTGTAGGTCCTTGTTAAGTCTACAACGTTTAAATTAAATCGGATCGCTTAAAGTATGGCAAAATCGAGCCCAAAGAATCAGTTACATACATACATATAAACATACATACAAACTAACATACAGGTGAAGCTAATAAAAGCGTATTAATAAAAAGTCAGAAAATCCCCCGAAACATGTAAAATGTAAGCACATTAATTGTATCCTTCAGTAATGCAGCCAGTAGCAAAGACAGTGATCGCTTCAGCAGCAAACCAAGTCATAGTTGAGAGACCTTTCTGGGCACCGAGGTTTATCTTAAAGCTACATTAGACCAACAATGAAAGGAAGATACCATTTATAGAAGCTATTCTATTATTATTAAAAACATAAAACATATAACGACTTCGAGATTAAAATGCGCCATTTTCTTGTGCTTATCTTTGGCTATTCTGTAATACTCGATAAATGTCAATTTAGTTCTGTAGTTTAATAGGAGATTTATTCAATTAGGATTTTGTAAAACATAATTGCAGTAGAACCTCTGTAAATCGAACTTCAAGGGAGACGCCAAATAATTCCGAGTTATAGAGTTTTCGACTTATGGAGAATTTCAACTTACGCTGATTTTGTACGGAAATATTCGACTAGTGGTATAGATTCTTTCTAACTTATTTTGAGTTAGAGAGGTAAAATAAATAAAAATTCAACTTACAGAGGTACTAACATAAACATGTTTATTTGCAACTTAAAAATTATATTATGTACTACAATAAAAAATCAAAATCATCTAGAATCTAGAATTCAAATTAAATCAATAGCAATAATAAGAATAAGAATTATAATAATAATATTTCATACAATTCGTTATTTTATTTACTGTATATTCATACAATGTTTTCTAAGAAACAATGACGTGCATTGTCGGCAAATCCTTAAAGTCGGTAACTTGTTTTTCTTCGAGCTATAGAGGTAATTAGTTTCAAATGATCGATATGTAAAATCAAGCATTGCTAACGTTCGAGATACAGAGGTCCATTTTTTTTTTTTTTTTTTTTTTTTTTTTTTTTTTTTTTTTTTTCCTCCGAGTTATGGAGAAAAAATATATACCAAAATGGCTTGTTGGGATTGATTCATTATTTCGGCATATACAGGGGTGAAATTTCGAGTACCGGAGGTTTGCGGGCTTGAAGGGAAGGGAACAAATTCGAATTTTGGAGGTTTTCGACTTATCGAGGTTCTACTGTATATGTTTTATTTTGTTTTTCCTCCGTAAGCCAATGTTCAGCACAAGAATGTTTCTAATGTGAGTGCAAAAAAAAAAAAAACTGTTTTTATAGAATTTATTTCACACATTTTTCTAAATTTCTTAGTAAAGATAACAAAAAATTGTGTCTAAAGTGTGAGAGTCGGTATAAAAAGAAGTCGAAATTTTTTTTATCAACTCTCCACCCTTGCAGAAATGTAATTAAATTTTTCACATCCATTGGCAAGTTTTAGATGAACAAGAACTGATCAGTGTCAGTGCACATAAGCATCGGCTGAACTTCATGAAATCCTCACGTACCACAAAGACATCGCGTACACAGAAAAGAGAGAATTCCGAAAAACAGAAAGAAGTGCATGTCATTATATAAAATGCACGCTGATTTGAAGCAAGTTTGCATTTGAAAATGTTTTCAAATGCAAACATATTTTTAGAACAAGTCTCATATATTTAGAACAAGTCTTAGTCAAGGGGTGCTGAAGACTTGTTCATGCCCCATATTCATGCCTGAAAATGGTTATTTAAGAATATTCATATAGTAGGCTTGTGTATTTTAACCCAATCAAAATTACATTTCTGAGAATAACTTTAATAAATTATAGTTTAAAAAAACTAAAAAACGCGCTTTTAGAGTTAATCAAATTAAAAAGTAAAAAATAATTGTTAACATAAGAATAAAATGAATGTCACTGTTCTAAAAGCGGGGGCTGCTCGATATCAATCGTTATAATTTTTCACTAGTTTCATTCCGAAATGCAGAGTTAGTTTAAAAATGTCATACAAAGCACCCCACGCTTATAGAACAGCGACATTCATTTTCTCGTCAGTCATTTTATTCTTATGTTAACAATTATTTTTTACTTTTTAGTTTGATTAACTCTAAAAGCGTGTTTTTAAACTATAATATTTAAATGAGGTCCCGGTACGGAGGACCTCATTTACGGATGTACGGAATTTCATTGTGAGTAAAACAAAGGCTAACTGCGAATAGGTCGAGCCAGTCAGGATTCGAACAGGGAATCTCCTGATCCGCAGTCAGGCGCGTTATCCGTTGTGCCACTGTCCCACGTAGGTTTGAACGTATTGGGTACTTTCATTCTACATGGGTTCAATTGCTCTTCATAAGTTAAAATAAAATCATTCATCCTGGTGATCCTAATCATGATGAGATAATAAACTTATCAAACTATTTTAGTGTCCTTGATAAGTGTACAACGTTTAAATTAAATCGGATCGCTTAAAGTACGGCAAAATGGAGCCCAAAGAGTCAGTTACAAACAAACATACAGGTGAAACTAATAAAAGCGTATGAAAAAGAATCGCGACTTTTCATTTTTCTGCGAAATCCACTTGGCTTTTCAATTGCTACTTGCAGCAGCTGTACGTTACCTTTACGAAGCTAACGAAATTAATAAAAAAATAAAGCAAGTCTTTTAAAATCCCAGTGAACCGGAATATCAACAACAAAGTTTCGATACTAATCGAAACACTCGGGGCATTCAATTTACATTTATACCAACCAATCTTAATCTGAAGAAAGTTCATTGCTACAGCAGAACACATTTAATCCTCTAATAGCTCTATTGTTAGCGAGATTAAACCACGCGTTCCATTCATTTTCTGAAATGTAATATTTATATCTCAATACGCAAATGGTTGCATTACAGCTTACCAACAGATTAGATATCTATACATACATATTTTAAATTTAGTGTCAATGAAAAAAACAAACTAAAAAGAAAATGCGTTCAATGTGACATACAAAATATTTCAAAAACATGTAATTTTTCTAAAGGAAATGTACAAACTTTTTTCTAAGAACTAACAAGTAATATAAAAAAAAAATGTTTAAAGTCAATTCCTACTTTTTTTTGACTAAATTGCAGAAAGTCGTTTATAAATAATTTTCATTTATTTTTGGTGAAGTGTGATGATGATCCCGGAAAACAATACAGATTAAATGTTCTCAAAAACAAGTAACATAAAAAAAAAATTTTTAAGTCAATTTCTACTCACTTATAAATACTCTTCACTTATAAATAATTTTATTTTTTTTAAGTTTATCTTGCGCCATCTATGGGTAGATACATGCAACTTAAATCTAAAAAAAAAACTAAAATGAATTAATTAAATTTAATGAATGAATTGATATTTAAAAAAACTGTATTCACATCCAGTGTCATTCCCTACGAGTTAAAAAAAAATGCATTTGAACTTGAGTGCATGAATAAAAAGTATTTTATGAACGATTGAAGATTTGAACAAGATATATATAGAGTGTGAGCTAATAGATGGAATTGAAAAAAAAAAAAAAAAAAAAAAACCTAAAAAGAAAATGCGTTGAATGTAACACATAAAATATTTCAAAAGCATCTAATTTTTCTAAAGGAAATGTACAAATTTTTCCCTAAGAACTAAAAAAATGTCTGAAGAAATGGACAAATAACAACAAAGCTCGACCTTCAAAAAAAAAAAAAAATTTTTTTTTTCTTTCTTTTTTAAAATCCACGATGTAAACAGGAAACATGGTTTGCCAATGAAGTCTGCCAGCCGAAAGTGCTGCGCACCATTCCAATGGATTGCGTGTGGTCAACCATCTGATGAACACGAGACGTGGTTTCCTGTCTAACACAGTTGGATTGCCATTCAGCTTTTTGGTACGATGGTTTTATGAAGAATGATATTTGAGAAATTGTAAATATTTCTTTTCTTTAAATCGTATTCAAAAGTTGTGAAAAGATGAATATGTAAATCAGAATTTACAAAAATTAGAGAATAAGAAAATGGAAAAAACTGATTTTGTGTTGGATGCCCATAGCCAGTTATATTGGCTATATGCAAACATTCAAACCAAACTCTTTTAAATGAAACTATTCAATTTAAAACTGAAACACATTGCATAAATATTTAATAACAACACTACATTTTTGAAAATTGCGACGAAAATATTTAAGGTGGGAGATATTTAAAATATATACTAATAATATTTTAAATAATTTTTTTTTTTTTTTTGCTTTTCTTTTACTTTTTATCTACTTAAATGGTATACAGTGGAAACGGATGTCATAATATAAAATGACTATTTGTTTTTCTCTTGGTTTTGAGACAACCTGCAATGTTTTTATAGGCTGCAGAAAAGTTTAAAAAGTAACACATAATGCTTAAATAAATTTAACTACATTAATAAAATATGCTTCATGTTCTAACTGTTTTTTCAACTCAGCACTTCTAATAATAGTTAATCATCCTTTATATCAAATACAATTGGTCAATAATAACACAATACTTTCATCAAAAAATAACAAATGATCGTTTTTAATAATAATAAAAAAAAAGGTAGCCATCCATAAGAAAATGAACTATTGGAAGTTAGGAACAAGGACTATTTTAGAGTGGAAATTCAGTAATATTATCGAAACTCTTCAGAAAATATCTACTGCTCTGAAATTTGAACACACTGCAAAACAGTTTCCTATTCCTTTTAGCGAACATCAAAAGTTTAAAATAAAATGAAAGAGAAAAAATATACATTTATTCACTCTAAACTAACTAGAAACGATAAAAGTTATTAAAAAAATGACTCAATTAAACAAAAAATAACCACATTAAATAAAAACGAAAAAAAAAAAATCATTCTACTGACCCTCGAAAACTACTGAACCATAATGATGGTCAGCAATTACCCAATGATAGGAATCAATTCAAATTTATGCACTGGACGGGCATCAACTTGAATCCTTAACATTTTCCCACCCAAAAGACAATCCAAGTGTCTCCGCGCAACAAAACATGCATTGAACTTGCCCAAGAACAACCACCTCACACCTCAATACAATGATACAATTAAAAATGCAACTCACATGAGCTTTGTCCAGGTCCATCCAAAAGGTATCCTCGCTCATATTTCAAAAAGGCTAGACGACAACACATGAAAACAAAAAAAGAACAACGAATCTTTTTTCATCCGAGCATCAGCAGAGATCGAGAGCGGCACCGAACTCGAACGCGCTCGGATCACTTTTGAACGAGAAAACAACAGTAGGTCACACTCTGCTGCTCTGGGGCTGGATGGAAACTGGTTTTCAGCCCAGAGCATGGGAAAGGAGATGGAAAAGAAAGAAAAAAGTGTACATATAAATAAATAAATAAAAAAAGAATCAAATTAAAAGCGACGACACTGTTGTTGGAAAACTCAACGGGCCATTGCTTTGATTATCCTTGTTCTTCTCCCTTCTTCGGCTTCTAATATTAGAAGCATTTCAATTTCAAGAAGTATAAAAAAGCGCCACCTATGATTTGCTTGATGTCTGTTCTTGAAATGTTCGGCGTTCCGTTGCTCCACTTACCTTTGTTGAATGTTTTCTCTGACGTCCCAAATAAGGTTCAGTCAAGATAATAAATGAACGGTGTTTGTGATAGTTTCGTTATTTTGAATCAAGAGGGGGGGAAAATGCACCACTTAGTAATGAAATGAAAACTTTCTCACCTCATTTAAGATGAAATGAAAACGAAAAATGCCCAGGCTCAGTTGTTGATAATATTCAATTCTAAAACTAAAAACAAGTAATATAAAAAAAAAATTTTTAAATCAATCCCAATTTTTTTCATACTCTATTGCAGAAAGTCCTTTATAAATAATTTTCATTCATTTTTTTTAAAGTTTATCGGGCGCCATCTATTGGTAGATGTATGCAACTTAAATCTAAAAAAACTACAGTTAATTAATTAAATTTAATTACTGAATTAATATCTGAAAAAGCTGTATTAACATCCAGTGTCATCCACTACAAGTTAAAAAAAAATGTACGTGAACTGGAGTGGATGAATAAAAAGTATTTTATGAACGATTGAAAATTTGAACGAGATATATATAGGGAGAGTGTGAGCTAATAGAAGGAATTGGAAAATAAATGCACCACTTAGCACTGAAATAAAAACTTTCTCACCTCATTCAAGATGAAATGAAAACGACAAATGCCGAGGCCTATTTGTTGATAATATTAAATTCTAAAACTAAAAACAAGAACATTTACGGTATAGAACGACTTATGAATGTATCTTTAAATCAATCCTATGAAAAGGGAGAAACTATTTAGAACATATTTGCATTTTTCTTTATCTCGCAATAATTTTAATCAACACGACTCAATGCCGGTGATTATCAATGGCTTTAAAACATTCCATATGTGCTAATGCGCCCAGACATTCAGAACAGATTGCAGAGCGAAAGATTTAAAACCGCTACTTGTTACGCATAATTAAACGAAGAAACCAAATTAAAATATCAATATATTTTTTAAAAACTAATAGTTTGAGCTTGTAATCCCTTCGGTTTCAATATTTCCTTTAGAATAATCTTGCATAAAAATGTTAACCTACTTAAAATATAAAAAATAAATATTTATGTATAGGAAGACATCACACAACTGTATGAATATCTTTAAGGAGAAATGTATACTTCATTTCTATACTACAATTATTCCTCATTTTATCCATAAACATTGCTTTCACCTAGCGGAGTGTCAAAGAATATAGTTCTAATGTTTTATTTTAAAGCATATGTTCTAGACTTGGGGTCTATTGAGAAACAAATTATTATCTTTATTTCCTCTGATTTCTAATGAATCTAACATATTTCATGAATGAATTTATCTGATAAATTACAGTCTATATTCATTGAATTATCCGAGATTACCAAAAGAAATAATATTCCATCCATAATTTGGTTCAGGACAGACAACTACAGAATTCGTATTTGGAATTATTTATTAATAAATTTTTATACAACCAGCACTTTATAATGCGTCTAGAGAAAAAAAAGGTATACGTATTATTACTGCATAACACCTTTTTTCAATTCCTTCTATTAGCTCACACTCTCCCTCTATATATCTTGTTCAAGTTTTCAATCGTTCCTAAAATACTTTTTATTAATCTACTCAAGTTCAAATACATTTTTTTTAACTTGTAGTGGAGGACACTTGATGATAATACACTTTTTTCAAATATTATTCAGTAATTAAATTTAATTAATTAATTTTAGTTTTTTTTTTATATTTAAGTTGCATGTATCGACCCATAGAAGGCGCCAGATAAACTTAAAAAAAATGAATGAAAATTATTTATAAAGGACTTTCTGCAATAGAGTAAAAAGTAGGAATTGACTTTTTTTTTTTTTTTAAATTTATATTACTTGTTTTTCATTAATTCATTTATTAAGTGAATCTTCATTTTATAAGTAAAATGAATTAATAGCCTTCACTTGCAAAAGGCCAATACACTATCACTTTTAAGTATCCAACACAAAATTCTATTTAAGCAAAAAATAATCTTACTTAGAAAGCACAAATCATTTAAAAGGAATTTCTAAATTGCGGATGTCAATGGAGAGTATTAGTGAAAAAATCATTAGTCAATTGTAGAACAGGACGCACATCCACCCCAATACAAGATTTACTTTAAATTGAAAACTTCCTGAAAGCAATTCCTGCGCTTTCGAAAATATAACAAATCTTTGCCCACAAAACAAGAAAAATGAATGGCCAGCACAGGTTTATCACACTAACAGGCGACCTCTAACATGGATGTGTCCATACCAGAAGTCTATAAGAAAGTTTTAAAGTGTATCCGCCCATGCACCTGACATTGGGTGGATCTTTTAAAAGTTGGAATAAAAAGCCACCTTGATCTCAAACATTGCTGAACCAGGAATTAAAGATGAAGCAAAACACAAGCCTTGAGATTAGAATGTTTATTTATTTATTTATTAGTTGTTTTTTTTATTTGATATTGCCATTTTTATAAAATAAAAACAACCTAAATCTTTAAAATAAAAGGAAGGATTTTATGTGATATTTGTAATACCCAAACTTTATGAAAGACAATTTTAATTTATATTTGAAAGAACAAAAGCATTAACAGATAAACAAGTAAGATAAAAAAAAAAAATGTAAAGTCAATTCCTACTTTGTTTTTTTTTTTCACTATAATGCAGAAAGTCCTTTATAAATAATTTTCATTCATTTTTTTTAAATTTATCTGGCGCCATCTATGGGCAACTATATGCAACTTAAATCTAAAAAAAAAAAAAAAAAAAAAAAAAAAAAAAAAAAAAAAAAACCCCTAAAATGAATTAATTAAAATTTAATTACTGAATTAATATTTGAAAAAACTGTATTCACATCCAGTGTCATCCATTACAAGTTCAAAAAAAATGTATTTGAACTTGAGTGATGAATGAAGAGTATTTTATGAACGATTGAAAATTGGAACAAGATATATATAGGGAGAGTGTGAGGTAATAGAAGGAATTGAACAACCGAAATCTTTAAAAGAAAGTACTTTATGTGATATTTGTAATAGTCGAAATTCATGAAAGAATATTTTAATTTATATTTGAAAGAACAAAAGCATTAACAGATAAAAAATAGTGGAAATATTTTGGGATATTTTTCTTATTGTTTTTTTTTTTTTTTTTTTTTTTTTTTTTTTTTTTTTTTTTTCCTTTTTTTTTTTTCTCTTGTTTAAATAGGACCAGAACTTTAAAGGATATTTCATAATTTTGTAAGCAATTAATATTTTTAAAAAAAATAGGTTTTCCCATAACGAACTTATTGTTTTACGCATTTGTTATCACAACAAATTTTTTCACTTATTTTATACAAAAGAAAAGAAAAATTGTTTTTCATTTATTCTTTTCTACTTCTTTTATCTCACAAAATATTTATATAATATTCGATGCGATTCTTATGCAAAGCCACATATTAATTACTATTCATTATTCGATTACTATAAAATAATTTGTTTCTTTATATGAATATAAAAAGACAGTCGTTCGAAACGAATGAAAATGTTACTAGTGGAAAGTCTAGAAAGTATTTTGACTTTTAATTTCAGAATCACCTCGATTCACCCATATCATATATTTTCTTTAAAAAAAATATACATTTAGCATAAAGAGTTTAAACATTAAATGATGGATCGCATTTCAATTCAGCCGATGACTTTTCCTTCTCTTTCAAATGCTCATACATTGTTCAGCGAAATTAATGGACCATTTTTAATCCTTGGAATGTTTAAATTCTTTTTCAAAGGAAAAGAAAATAAATTGCGCGATTACCTCTATCTGTGTAATATGAAAGTTCTTAAAATGAGCATCACAGATACAGGAAAAACGGGCCCGAATCTCGAAACAGGAGGCATTTAGACACCACAAGGAAATTTTATTTTTAGAAGTTAATAAAACATGTCCGCAGAAATGAACCAACACTTTATGTGCGATTGAGCTGAATAAATGCAGCATGATTATCTTGTATGCGCAGAGTTGCAGCCGAATTGACAAAATTAAGCTAGTTCACCAGGAACTCAATTCTGAATGAGATTTCATGTGCACGAGAAGGTGGGCGTGACTTAAACGAGCACAACTTTGATAAGTATTCATACGTGACTACATTTAAAAAAAAAGTAATACTACGATTTTACACAACTCCGTTTATAAACAAAGGAAAAACTATTGCAGTTATCTTTTAATGACCACTATTCAATACTTAATTAAAAAAAAATGGCACATGGTTTTCGAGAAGTCCAATTAAACTGGCACCACAACTTTAAATGCGATCAATAAAACAAAATGTGTCGTTATATGCCAAAATACAAACAAGAAGAGAGTAAATAAGTGAATGGAGCACCCACACTAACCGAGTGAGCCATTTTTAATCTTTTACAGTTAAAATGAAAGGATCGACATCATACAGTAAAAACGTATGGAAACGGAAGTACCTGTTTCGGAGTACCTATGGGGTAAATATACCCTGGAAAGCTCCACATAACCTTCATTAATATAGTTAAATGTATATTATCGAAATTACATCGTGAATTTAGATAAAAAAAGAAAATTTACGCTATTAATTTAAACGATAAAAAGAAAGAAGTAACTTAAGGGTACAATTAGGAGTCCGTAACACGTTTCCCCGCGGACGGTCAGTGTATTAATAAAAAATAAATTAAATTTAGAATTTAAAATAAATACATTAGAAATGAAAATAAACTTCTTAAGAATTTTAAATATCATTTGGGAAAAAAAAATTATGATAGCAGTATTTGTGTTAGTTTTGCACTTTGTATTATCTTTTACTTTACCATAGGCGATGAAAGCTTGGCGATTTTTTTTTTTTTTTTTTTTTTTTTTTTTTGCCAGCTGTCTTGGCTGTTGGCTTGGTGGAAAGAAAAAGGTCCACTGTCCTACAACGATTTTCGAAAGAAACTAATTCGTCGTCTAATTCGTATATTCTATTCATAAATCTTCTTGTGCACTATTTTAGTGTATTTCATACAAAGTGATCAGAGTTATCAACAAAATAACATTTCTTGCCTCTGTTTATCTTAAGCACACATAATTCATCAAATGTTTGATTACAGAAGAATAATTTCTCGGAATCGCTTCGTAACATGTTATCAATAAATGCGCGCTGGGTAAAGGGGCTGTGATGCAGAGCCAACTCTAGTACGAAAAGGAAGGGAGAAGTTAGCCCAAACTTTCTGTTCCTTCAAAATGTCATCAACATAAGTGAAACAGAAATCTGTCACCCTATTTATTCAATTCCTTCTATTAGGTCACACTCTCCCTATATATATATTGTTCCAATTTTCAATCGTTCATAAAATACTTTTCATTCATCCACTCGAGTTCGAATACATTTTTTTTTTTTTTTTTTTTTTTGAACTTGCAGTGGACGACACTGGATGTGAATACAGTTTTCTCAAATATTCATTCAGTAATTAAATTTAATTTAATTAATTAATTTTAGTTTTTTATATATTTAAGTTGTACATATCTACCCATAAATGACGCCAGATAAACTTAAAAAAATTATTTATAAAGGACTTTCTGCAATAGCGTGAAAAAGAAGTAGGAATTGACTTTAAAAATTTTATTTTTTATATTACTTGTTAAAATCTTAAAAGATGAAACCCTTCCGAAATGCGGAAGGAATAAGACGAGACAATTAAAAACGAGCAGGATTAAAGGTGACGGAAGGGAAAGAAAGTGTCTCGTGAGAATTGGATCTTTCGGTTCGTGTGTTATAAGGGAGTCCCCTCCCAGTCGCTGTCAATGAACTTCTGCACGTGCCGCGCGCCCAATACACGGGGCTGGAGGGGTGGAAGGATGGAACGGCGAACAACAATACGGCAGTGGTTGCTTTCTTGACAGGTGGGATTAATACAAACAGGGGTGCATGCATGCTCACGGCCTCTTGAGAAGAGTACAACGCTTACTCTGAGCGCTCCTTTCATGCTGAGTAAAAATCAAGGTGATGAAATGATGAGATTTGTTGGATGCAAGTTTCGTAAGAAGATACAAACATCAGATTATCTATTGAGTCGCAAGGAGTCTTACATTAAAGGTTAAGTTTTTAATACGCGCAGACTACTCCGAGCAAGATTGCTACAAGTGGCTCACGTCTCGATGAAGGATTAAAGTTAATATTAAATGGATTGACGTTGGAGGCAACACATCATGTCTCTATATTGAAACACGTCAATCTTTTAAAATTTCGTAAGAGATGTGGATTAGATTTAAATATGTGAAATGTACTGATTTAGAGATGAATCTCTATATAGGTAAGACTTCACAATTTCCCAATACTATTATTTCTCTTTTATGAAGGGGGGAAATGAAAACCCGCAAGGAACTGCATAATCCGAAACCTTTGAAAGAAAATGTCAAAACTACAAAATGATGCAATGTTACTTATTGTAATACATAAGCATTAGCTTCAGTTTTCAGGAAATGACGAAACACATAAAATTTAATGTTTCATGCCAACTTTAAAATCACGAAGTTCATACTTGTTGATGGTGAGACAATCCATTTCGACTGAAGTTTGAAGAAACTGGACAAGGGCATTCGAGATTTATATTACAAAAATAATAAACTTTGTTTATAACTGAGATCTTTTTTGTACGAGCATTACATTATAAAAAGTACATCTAAATGAATATTTTATTTTTCAATCGTTTTGTTTTGGGGTTTGGTTTGTCACTCTACGGTCACTTAGTGCATATTTAGGGCTCATTAGCCTGAGACCTATAGTTTAACGTGGATTCCGAACTACTCACGAACATCCATGCCACCGCCTGGATTAGAACCTGAAGCCTGTGGTACCTGTTTTTTTTTATTTCTGGGGGATGGGGATTTACGAATACAACATAGATGCCAAACATTTAAAAAATGGAATTTACATTCACTGACAGCTAAAGGAAAAGTGTCCTTTCTTTTAAAAATCGTTGTAGGACTTTTTCCTCCCTTCGCGCCAACAATAAAAATCGCCAAGCTATCATCGCATAGGTTAAACAATAACAGGGGCGATTGCAAAAGTCAAGTTATGCTTGTTCCAACGTGTCAATCTCGATGCGTGCCCTATTTCATTATTACTTTATGATCTTATATGCAAGGAACGAAAAGACAATTAGAAGGCGTCATAAACTGTACCGATATACTACGCCTCCACCGATACAAATCCTTTGACAGGCATAAATAGAGTTAATTAAAAAGACGCGAAATAAATGCTACTAGTGTAAGAAATCAATACGAACAGAGAAATTATCTGAACAATTAACTGAATTCGAACTGAGAATTCGTCAACCTTAGAGTTGATTAATAAGGATGGAAAGATCTCCTCCATTCTATAGAATCTTGCCATAAATTTAATTCTCATCTCTTAAGCACAAGTTTTATTTGCCAGATTAGGTGTTTTCGCAACTCTTGAATTTCACTCTTTAAGGGAAGCTCTGTACCAGAGCTTCCTTACGGTAGAGCAACGGTACAGAGCTACCTCTGTACGTCGCTTCTTTGGCCTTTAGACTCATTTTATGGTGGTCGGTTTTTTTTAAATTTAATTCATTTTTTATCGGGCTTATATTTTATTATTTTTTATTATTTATTTATTTTATTATTGCGAAATTAAAATAGCAAGAGCAAAAAAGAAGCTCATGTGAATTTTTACAAAGGGTGAAGAGTCGGCCACACAATTTCCAACTCCGGAGTGGAATTTTCTATACCAATTCCTAGTAATTTACCGTAATTTTATGAACAACGATTTCTACATTTATTTGCAGCTAAAAAAATTAACCCTTTCTTTTGAAAATCGCTGTACGATAGTTGGCCTTTTTTTCGCTTTGCGCCAACAGCCTAGTGACAAGTCCCGTGCACATGCATGGCAGAGTGACCATGAAAGTAAGTGAGCAGTCATCACGGCCCCAAATGACAACCCACATGCGCGTACCATTATATCACTACTCTATGGGAGAACTCGATTTTGTTGCTTATTACATGTCAAACTTAAAGGCTATTTCAATCCAGTTTTAAGAACAAAACTGCCACCAAGGAATCCTGACACACATGCGCGATTACAAAAGCGTAGAACCGGTGAAAACTGACCCTGCATTTCATTTGTGACACAATTGCAACTTCTCACTCCGACGATATGAAATAACCTTTCGACTTGGTGTAGCTGTAAATTGACCTCAAATGCGCATCAATGACAATTGACTTTCGACCGTGTTCCATTTCTGCAAATCTCACTTTTTAAGTGACACTCACGTAATGGACGGCTTCCACAGAGAACCTTAAAAGGAAAGACGGTCGAAGGTTCGAGACCACGTGCGGTAACTCTTCAAGGAAGCAGTGGAACAAGAAAAAAACAAGTTAGATTGAATTGAATGGAAGGAGGAAAATGTGTTTCCAAGCACTGTTACTAAATTAAAATGCCAGAAGAAAAGTGAAAAGAAAAAAATTCAAATTTAACGTAATTATCGATTGTGTTTTTATGTAGATGTCATATTAAGCAAGTTTCTTTGAATGGCAGTTATTCACTATCGGCCAACTCAAAACAATCCTATAATATCTTAATAAATTGACGGCAAAAAACAAAAGAATGAACTTTAATAATCCCAGAAAAGAATTCTCCTAAAAGCAATCTTATCTTAATTGAAATAAGAGAAAAAAACAGTAATAGTAATTCATATTCAAAGCACGTGTAAAGGAATATTGTTGGTGCAGATGATAGAATCTGTGCTTGAATAATATGGATATAAAAAGACAACAAAGCATTTATATCAATTTAGAAAATCTGATAGGCTTAAATAAAATATTTAGATAGCTTTCAGTACAAATAATATTTCTCAATTTACTTTTACTATTCTTTTGCATTGGTTTTTTACCTTTTTATTATTATTTTTTACTTGTATTTGCCTTGCCATTGGAAATTTAAAAAAATGGCAAGATATAAAATCAAAAAGCAAACACGAATATTAAAAAAAAATTGTTTTTATCTTTTCTCTCTATGGAAAGTTCGCTGTAAATGTCACATTTTTATTTCATTAAAGATAAATAAATTATTTTTCCGTTATGCACCAAAAAGAACTGTACACAATTATGATAACACATTCTCCTAAAAGCTAGGTAGGTATAATTTTAAAATAAAAGTAAAGCAAACACAAGTGCTCGGAATTCTTGGTTTACACATTAAATAACTTTTAAAAGTTATTGTTTGATATCCTATATTAAGAAACGGCAAACCATGAATCAGGTCAAAGTACTTATTTAATTCAAAAGAACCCATTTAATCTTCTGTAGGATATTGGATCTCAGAAAAGGATTCAAAGTTCAAGGAAAGAGACAAAATCCATTTCATCAACACTTTTTCTCATGAAAAATTATTCGACTTAAGATTATGCAAATCCCTTTCCAACTAAAACATAATTCGTTACCTTTACATATAGCAATTCAATTGAATTTCAGAAACAGCAACGTAGGATGCATTCAGTAGGACTTACTTTTTAATATTTATTTCATAGTTATTTATTATTCATTTAAGATTGGCAATACTCTCTGAAGTTTTCCCAGCGGCCAAAATAAGCTATTTTTGTTTTACTTTAAAAAAAAAAAAAAAAAAAAAAAATAGTTATTTTTTTTTTTTACCCAACATTTTCAAAAAGAAGAGAAAATGACTTCATAGTTATTCTTATGGAACGTATGCCTACTGTAGCTTCTTATGTAATCGAATACATTTCTCGCATTTGACACAAAATATATAAATTTATATGCATATATGCTTACAAACACGAAGTCGGGTATTACAATTAAGTTTCTAGCAATCTACTTTTCAGATTGCAATAAAATGAACATACAAGCAATGCAGAAAAATGTTCAAGAACATCAGTACCTTATTATAAGAATTGAATGTATTGAAATGCGATACCAAAGAAATGATGAATAAGAACTATTTATATAATTTAAACCCAAGCAAAAATTACATTTAATCAGCACAAAAACATGTTTAAAAAATTAAAGACAGTACAGAAATATACAAGAAATAAGAAAAAATCAACTCCTTTAACGAGAAATCGTGATATGCAATGGTTAAAACAATTGCGATTCATTCTTAAAAAATCATTGCTGGTTAGCATACATAGTGACAGTTTCTTTTTTGTGGATGACGCAGTCACTACAATGTACCTGGTTTCCAGTCATGTCAGCTGAGGAGTTCAGATGTTATCCAACTCGGAAGTAGGATAAAAATCTTCTTCCAAAGACACAACCGCATTCCTGACATGTCTAGCAACTGTGCAATCCGCACTTCAGAGTCCATCTGAAATTTCACAGAAGGACGCGGACTGCAGTCGCGAAGTATTTGGATGACACGGCAAAACGTTTTAAATAGGATGTTTGAAAATAACAAGTAATATTCGAAAAAAAAAAAAAAATTATAAGTCAATTCCTACTTTTTTTTCACTGTATTGCAGAAAGTCCTTTATAAATAATTTCCATTCATTTTTTTAAGTTAGAAAAAAATTTCTCTCTCTCTCACACACTTTCCATCTCTCTCACTCATTTATTCACCTGCTTCATTTTCCATTCTGTTCCCTCCTTGACTCAGACTAGAAACCAGAATGAAAAAAGAATCTGAATCTTTTTCCAGCGATCTGCACGCTTCGCCACTGCCGATATTTATTCCTAAATTTATATCCTGCTAAATATCTCACAGAAGAGACATTTTTTTTCTCCCATATAAAACTAAAATTAATGAATTAAATTTAATTACTAGTAGGAATTAATATTTGAAAAAACTGTATTAACATTCAGTATCATCCACTACAAATTTAAAAAAAAATGTATTTGGACTTGAGTGGATGAATAAAAAGTATTTTATGAACGATTGAAAATTTGAACAAGATATATAAATATGTACAAGGAGAGTGTGAACTAATAGTAGGAATTGAAAAATAGGATACGATTGATATCCTTAGCAAGACGACCACGGTATTTTTATATCAACGTCATTCATTTTGTGATTTTCAAACTACTTTCAACGTATTCATAACAGATTTTTTTTTTTTTTTTTTTTTTTTTTTTTTTGCTATTATATCAATGCTTATATTATTTTTTTTATATTTTGCTTTATAAAAGATTTGATTCGTTTAATATATTGTATTAAATTAAAAGTTGCTTCCTCTGTCACATAATAATAGTAGTAGCGAGTGAATATTTAAAGGGAAATTATGGGTGAATGCAGTTGTAAGTTACGTTGTAGCGCAAAATAGCAAAGCCTTCCATCCAAATCCCTATATATATCTTGTTCAAATTTCCAATCGTTCATAAAATACTTTTTATTCATCCATTACAGTTCAAATGCATTTTTTTTTAACTTGTGGTGGACGGCACTTGATGTGAATACAGTCTTTTCAACTATTAATTCATTACTTAAATTTAATTAATTCCTTTTAGTTTTTTTTTTCTTTTAGATTTAAATTGCATGTATCTACCAATAGATGGCGCCAGATGTACGAGGAAAATTTCAACTTTATTTGTAAAGGACTTTTCTGCAATAGAGTGAAAAAAAAGTAGGAATTGACACTCAAGCAAAGATCGAGTTGCGACTGTCCAGTTCTTGATGTATCCAAAGAAAAACGGAAAGGTGCCACGACGTTAGCTGCAGAACAATTTAAGTGTTACGGAATCACGAATTTGGAAACGGGCGTCTGGAAATAGTTGTCAAGGTGAATCTTACGCTAAAGTTGATTCTTTGAAAAAACAAATGCGAAGATTATAGAGTCAGGGAGAGGGATCAATAACTCAAGCCATTCAACTTCTTACAACTACAATATTCCGAATTTTGAAAAAAAAAAAATGGCAAATCCATAAAACGATGAAATCCATATCCATTTTAAGCTCACGCACACGGATCCAACCATGAAGTCACGAATGTGCTTAAATAGAAATTAGAAGTGACATGTCCGGACATAGATTCAATAATTCCGAAATCAGTTTTAAAAAAACCAAGCAAGTGTGAAACCTTTGTTGATGGAGGGAAAATATGTCTTCGTGACAGAGGCATTCGATTATTGAATGTATAATTTAAGTAATCCAATGAATGAATCCAATTTTCAGCTGTATATTTTGTCTTTGAGTGTCACTTTTTTATAAAAGACACTCAAAGACGAAAACTATTAAGATTTAGGTGCATATTCATTAGTTTGGGTGTCCCATGGAGTGGCTACTTTCGCAAAATAGGCATCTCTTCCTAATATTCCTGTATGACCACGAACAAGTGCAAAAAAAACGGTCCTGTTTTGTTCACTAAGGAGCTTGAATGGCCGAGTGGCTAGCGCTCTGGCGCTCGGTACCACAGGTTTCGGGTTCGAGTCCCGGCTGTGCCACGAATGCTTGTAGTGGTTCGGAATCCACTATAAGCCGTAGGTCCCTGTCTATAATGATCGTAGAGAGTTGCAGAGTTATTGTTACTCCGCGTCCGTAACTTATCTTGAAGCTACACGCTCTTCCTGAGTAGTGCTAAGTGAATAACGTCGGTGCAGCGCTTGTCCTTAAGGCATCAAAGACAACTGTCTAAGTGTTTGCTAGCTGTATTAGAACAAAAAAAAAAAAAAATGTGTTGACTAAAGAGGGTTTTTTTTTTCCTTCAATTCCTTCTATTTGCTCACACTCTCCCTATATATAGCTTGTTCACATTTTCAATCGTTCATAAAATACTTATTCATCCACTCAAGTTCAAATACATTTTTTTTTTGAACTTGTAGCGGATGACACTTGATGTGAATACAGTTTTTTCAAATATTCATTCATTATTTAAATTTAATTGATTCATTTTAGTTTTTTTTCGATGTAAGTTGCCTATATCTACCTATAGATGGCGCCCGATAAACTTTAAAAAAAAATTAATGAAAATTATTTATAAAGGACTTTGCTGCAATAGAGGGAAAAAAAAGTAGGAATTGACTTTAAAAAAAAAAATTTGTAATACATGTTTTAATGTTAACGATGATTATGCTGCACGATGCACTATTTTTCAGTGATTCAAACGAAAACAACGAATGAAACGGATTCATTTGCAAATTAACTTTCAGCCACTCTGACGATAATTGACATGCACAACAAGCCCACTGTCGCCGCTGTAGTGGAAGGTACCCAAGTGTAACAGCGAACACACTAGGAGATGACCAACAATCGCCGACCCACTGACCGAACGGAATCGCTCCTAATTAACGAACGGTTCGTTTAACCGTGTTAAGCAACAGAGGAGTCGAAGATCTGTAAGTTCAGCCGACGGATCTCTTCCTTAAAGGATGCGGCCGACACCTACTTGGGCAGCGGCGCAGAACGGGGATGCTCAACAGTTTTGGGTTCTGCCATTAGAAAGCAAGGTCAGCCCTACACCCCCCTTCGTCAAACACCTTCTCAAACAACAATTCTCTAATTGGACTTGTTTTCTAAGAAGAAAGCATTTCACTTGATACTATTTTTTTTGGAACACTTGCTGCTCTCAATAAAGTTAAGTTAAAAACTGAATCATTTCTCAAAAAAATTTTAATTAACAAAAATAATTAACATTTTGTAAATTAATATGGGCTGAAAACTATTCATTTCTTCGGCAGTCATGCGTTAGGGAAATCAACTTTATGAAAGTACTACAGAATATTTTTAATGTATGAAAAGAATTTGCAGTCAAATGATTCAATTGGACTTGTTTTCTGAGAAGAAAGCACGACGCATTTCACTTGATACTATATATATATATATATATATATTTTTTTTTTTTTTTTTTTTTTTTTTTTTTTTTAACACTTGCTGTTCTCAATAAAGTTGAGTTTCAACCTTAAAAAAATGAATCGTTTCTCAAAAAAAAAAAAAAAAAAATTTTTTTTAATTAAAAAAAATAATTAAAATTTTGTAAATTAATATGGACTGAAAAAATATTCGTTTCTTTGGCAGTCATGCGTTAGGGAAATCAACTTTAAGTAGTACAGAATATCTTTAATTTATCCGAGAATCTTAAATAAATAAAATATCTTTAATATTCTTTGATACATTAAATATCTTTAATGTATCAAAGAATTTGCAGTCAAATTCCATAATAAAGATCAAAGTTTGAAAAAATCCTTCAAAAAGAAAAACAAAGGATTTTTCTTTCAAAAGAAAAATCCTTCAAAAGTCAAATCTGACGTGAAAAAAATCCCAACACCAAGAACGACTTGTGTAAGAGCACATAGTTCAATAAATGTATGACTTGAGAAGAATTTCTCGGAATATTCAGAATCGCTTCGTAACATATTTACAAGGAACCTAAGGGCGATGCAACGCCAGTTCTAGTATAAAAATGAAGGGAGATGTTTGCCCCAACTTTCTGTGTCTTTAGAATCGAATGGCTAACCTATGGACTCAACCTGAAGCGGACATTTTCTCTCCTCAAGATTGTCAACCATAGGGGCCTGAATGGCCGAGTGGCTAGCGCTCTGGCGCTCGGTACCACAGGTACCTAGGGTTCGAGTCCCGGCGCTGCCATGGATGTTTGTAGTGGTTGGGAATCCACTTTAAAGTGTAGGTCCCGGTCCTAATAGGATCGTAGAGCGTTGCGAGGGTATTGTTACTCCGCGTCCGTGGCTTATCTTCAAGCTACACGCGCCCCCTAGGTAATGTAAAGTAAGTACGTCTGTGCAGCGCTTGCCTTAAGGCATCCAAGACCAAGCTGTTTAAGTGTTTGCCAGCTGCATTAGAATAACAACAACAACATAAAAAAGAGATTGTCAACCATTCACGCATACTTTACGTTTCCTGTGCAAACTGAAACAAGCCCGTATTAAGAGCGTTCGCGGACGATGCTCAAATGCACACGCATTC
This sequence comes from Caerostris darwini, assembly GCA_021605075.1. Classification (NCBI taxonomy): domain Eukaryota; kingdom Metazoa; phylum Arthropoda; class Arachnida; order Araneae; family Araneidae; genus Caerostris; species Caerostris darwini. The sequence continues at coordinate 310,779 of BPLQ01012460.1, read as the reverse complement.
AAACGTGCACGGGGCTTCAGATACGAAAACTTTCTTCTCGTTTTCACTTCTCAGCCTTCGAACCGGATCGGAACTGAATGCGCTATTCACCAAGCCACTTCGACCGAATTCATTTAAAATTCAGATTCCGTATTGTGTTCTGCCTTTAAGTTTCAATTATTCAAATCTTTTTTTAAATGTACACTATTGCATCCCGTTTATCAAAGGATTCATTTGAGTTTCCAATCATTGAATCCTATTACATAAAAGACATCGCAAATCGAATTATGATTTCGAACATTCAATGGGCCCAATTGAATCAATAAAAACGAAGACATCGCGCATCGATAGAATAACCATGGGGAGAAAACCTCCAACGACAGCACTTTTTTACCCCCTTTTTAAGCCTACACGAAAGAACCCTACAAAAGAAGCTTATGACTCGTGTCATCTCGTTCAGAATCCTTACTAGTGTTTCGGATAAAAAGTGATTTAAAAAAAAAAAAAAAATGAAGACTAAAGAAACATATTACTGTAAGTACAGAGGCATTGCTTTGTATTTAAAACGTGTACACTTGATTCCTCCACTTTTTTTTAAACAAATGTAAAATACTTTTTCAATTCCTTCTATTAGCTAACACACTCCCTATATATATATCTTGTTCACATTTTCAATCGTTCATAAAATACTTTTTATTCATCCACTCAACTTCAAATGCATTTTTTTTTTAAACTTGTGGTGGATGACACTGGATGTTAATGCAGTTTTTTCAAACAGTAATTCATTCATTATATTTATTCATTCATTCATTATTCTTTAAGATTTAGATGGCGCCAGATAAACTTTAAAAAAATGAATGAAAATTATTTATAAAGGACTTTCTGCAATAGAGTGAAAAAAAATAGGAATTGGCTTAAAATTTTTTTATATATATTACTTGTTTTTAAACAAATGTAAAATACTTTTTTTAACACAAGTACTAGTAAAATAAAAAGCAATAAACTCGTAACACAATTTTTTAAGGGATTTTTAAAAAAATAAATAAATAATTATAATTTCTAATCCGAATTCTTAAAAGTATGAACGTAAATAACTTTTAGTTGACAGGAAAGAAAAGTTTGGATGATACAGTTTGACATTTACCGTTTATTTAATTTTTTCATAATCTTTTCTTTCTTCTATTAGTATCTGTGAATTATTTCAAGCACATGGATAGATTGTATTGATTAAAATCTATAACAGATTTGCGAATCTCTCTGGTGGCGATAGTGATAATCATTTCTTTCTAACTTGCAGAAGTTTCCCCTCATATCGAAACACTGCATCGTATAATGATATCACAAATATTGAAGAACAAAAAATGAAATCTGCTCAGCAAATTTCAACTTATCATGTGTGAACATTCGAGAATTGATGAATATACGTTTAATAATGCACGAGATATATGAAGCAATTGATTGGAATACTACAAGAATGGCCAAATTCAAATAGCCACAGGAATATAGCAATGTTGAATAGATCAAGAACTTCACGAAGAATGAAGTGTTCAAGAATATCTAAAAGAATATACAAAAGTAAGATAAATGTAGTCGCAAATGAAAAATGAAGTATTCCAAATTCTACAAGAAACACTATAACATTCAATACCCAAAAGAATATATCAAAGTTTGAAAATTCAAGGCATAAATGAAGAATGAAGTATTCCCAACTCTACAAGAAACATTATAACATTCAATACCCAAAAGAATACATCAAAGTTTGACAATTCTAGGCATAAATGAAGAATGAAGTATTCCCAACTCTACAAGAAACACTATAACATTCAATACCCAAAAGAATATATCAAAGTTTGAAAATTCTAGGCATAAATGAAGAATGAAGTATTCCCAACTCTACAAGAAACACTATAACATTCAATACCCAAAAGAATATATCAAAGTTTGAAAATTCAAGGCATAAATGAAGAATGAAGTATTCCCAACTCTACAAGAAACACTATAACATTCAATACCCAAAAGAATATATCAAAGTTTGAAAATTCTAGGCATAAATGAAGAATGAAGTATTCCCAACTCTACAAGAAACACTATAACATTCAATACCCAAAAAGAATACATCAAAGTTTGAAAATTCAAGGCATAAATGAAGAATGAAGTATTCCCAACTCTACAAGAAACACTATAACATTCAATACCCAAAAGAATATATCAAAGTTTGAAAATTCTAGGCATAAATGAAGAATGAAGTATTCCCAACTCTACAAGAAACATTATAACATTCAATACCCAAAAGAATACATCAAAGTTTGAAAATTCTAGGCATAAATGAAGAATGAAGTATTCCCAACTCTACAAGAAACACTATAACATTCAATACCCAAAAGAATATATCAAAGTTTGAAAATTCTAGGCATAAATGAAGAATGAAGTATTCCCAACTCTACAAGAAACACTATAACATTCAATACCCAAAAGAATACATCAAAGTTTGAAAATTCTAGGCATAAATGAAGAATGAAGTATTCCCAACTCTACAAGAAACACTATAACATTCAATACCCAAAAGAATATATCAAAGTTTGAAAATTCTAGGCATAAATGAAGAATGAAGTATTCCCAACTCTACAAGAAACACTATAACATTCAATACCCAAAAGAATACATCAAAGTTTGAAAATTCAAGGCATAAATGAAGAATGAAGTATTCCCAACTCTACAAGAAACACTATAACATTCAATACCCAAAAGAATATATCAAAGTTTGACAATTCTAGGCATAAATGAAGAATGAAGTATTCCCAACTCTACAAGAAACACTATAACATTCAATACCCAAAAGAATACATCAAAGTTTGAAAATTCTAGGCATAAATGAAGAATGAAGTATTCCCAACTCTACAAGAAACACTATAACATTCAATACCCAAAAGAATACATCAAAGTTTGAAAATTCTAGGCATAAATGAAGAATGAAGTATTCCCAACTCTACAAGAAACACTATAACATTCAATACCCAAAAGAATACATCAAAGTTTGAAAATTCTAGGCATAAATGAAGAATGAAGTATTCCCAACTCTACAAGAAACACTATAACATTCAATACCCAAAAGAATACATCAAAGTTTGAAAATTCTAGGCATAAATGAAGAATGAAGTATTCCCAACTCTACAAGAAACACTATAACATTCAATACCCAAAAGAATACATCAAAGTTTGAAAATTCTAGGCATAAATGAAGAATGAAGTATTCCCAACTCTACAAGAAACATTATAACATTCAATACCCAAAAGAATACATCAAAGTTTGAAAATTCTAGGCATAAATGAAGAATGAAGTATTCCCAACTCTACAAGAAACACTATAACATTCAATACCCAAAAGAATACATCAAAGTTTGAAAATTCTAGGCATAAATGAAGAATTCCAAATACAATAAGAAGCACTCTACAGCTCCATAAGCACGGGAAAATGCCAAAAATGATAAATGTGGAACTTCAAGAAGAAGGAATGGATCAACGCACTACGAGCGCTTATAGCCATAGGAAATACAAATGTTTAAAATCCCAAGCCAAGACGTGAAAAGTGCTTCAAAACCATACTACAAAACACTTCAAACAGAAACCAAACTCTCCAGAAAATTCGTTAAGACTAACGTTATTCATGAAGCATTTCAAGAGTTAAGGGGCCCACAATATCATTTTCTGCCAAAATTTGAAATGGAGTTTTATTTGCTTGGCCCACAATTATGAATAACGTCACGGATCCCTAACCAGGACAACATAATGTTCACACATGATAAAAAAAATTTTTAGTATCTTTATTGAACAAAACTGACTATACGTTTTTAGTAACCATGCAAGAATATTAGGCAACGCGAATGAAGGGCAAGCAACGGAACATTGAAATGAGTGTTCATATACCAAACTCTTCTCGCCACCAAAGACAAAACTAATGAGATGTGCATTGAATAATCTATCAACAATGGTTTCACACTCGCTGGGTGTCTTTTTTCTTTAATTTCTTCTATTAGCTCACACTCTCACTATATATATATCTTGTTCACATTTTCAATCGTTCATAAAATACTTCTTATTCATCCACTCGAGTTCAAACACATTTTTTTTTTTTTTTTTTAACTTGTAGGGGATGCCACTGGATGTTAATACAGTTTTTTCAATTACTAATTCATTAACTAAATTTAATTCATTAATTTTAGTTTTTTTTTTAGATTTAAGTTGCATGTATCTACCAATAGATCGCGCCAGATAAACTTAAAAAATGAATGAAAATTATTTATAAAGGATTTTCTGCAATAGAGTGAAAAAAAAAGTAGGAATTGATTTTCAAAAAAAAAATTTTTCTTTTATATTACATGTTTTAAGTAACGATTTCAGAATGACTGATTACGGCACTTTGAACATCTATTGAAACATGAACTCTATGCTTCAGAGATCTTTACAGCTGCGACACAAAGATATCAATCGCATTGCTTTTAGCTGCTCCGGTCTTGGACATCCAAGAACTGGCAACTGGAGTGTCCATGGGGATAGACCCCTTAACCTCCTCATCTTCATTCATAGATTGATTTACAATTTTAATAGGCTGCTTAAAGTTAGTAAATAATATAAAATAAAGGTTCTAAAAATTAAATATTGTACTCTTTAAAAATACTAAAAATAAATAAATAAATAAATTAAATTAAAATAAGTTAAAATTCAGTACTATTAGGGACAATTTTAGGGAAACAACTGACACTCCAAAGCGTCATATGGCCACACAATTTTTCTCATTTTCTTAACAATACAATTTGTTAATAATGTGCTAACAGCCTTTCGAAAATTCGTTCTCTCTTGTGCGATGTTATGTGCTGTAGGGATTGCAATACCGGTATACCGGAATACCAGTATTTTGAGCCATTTGTACAGTTTTGTAATACCGGTTACAAGTTTAAATACCGGTTTTTCGGTATTTACTACAAATTTAGAATTCTTTTCTGTGAAATTCTTACTCAAAATTCTTATCTAAAAACTAGAAATTCTTATCTGTGAAAACAAGATTGTAGTTGTGAAGAAAGTGTGTAATATTTCGATATTTCTTTAATTAGTGAGTTTGTTAGTCACATTATTTGCATACCATACTTTAGAGTTCAAAATATTTCACATTTATTTCAGAATATTTCAAAATTTTCAGATTTATTATATATATACTCATAAATAATACCCCATAATAGTGAATAAGAATAACTTTAAAGAACATAAAAAAAATCAATTCGGTTTGGTTTCATTATTTATATAATGAAAAGAATAGGGTGGCACAATGTAAAAAATTTTCAAGAGTTATGAAAGTGAATGGAGGAAGTACAAGCGGACTCCACACACATTTAAAAACGAAACATGATTAAAAATTTGTTAAAGAGGAAAGAATCTAATTGCGATGAAGATTCAAACTTAAGCACAGGTTCTAAGCCCAAGCCATCAGGGATTTTAGATTATTTTGAAAAGGAAAAATAATAATAATTTGGATGAAATTATAAGTAAAATGGCAGCATTAGATTAAAAAATTTGTAATAGTACCACAGACTGAGTAGTGATATGTACACTTTTTTTGTGATTTAAATAAATAAGATGTTGGTTTACTTTTTTGTGATTCTTTATATACTGTTATAATTTATAAGTTACAAATTTGTTTGTGATATTTATATTCTCTAATAAAACTGGCAAATAAAACAAGAAAACACCTTTGTTTGCTTTCTTTTTCTAAAATTTCTACTACCGGTATTGAGATCTAAAAAATACCGAATACCGGTATTGAAATTTTGGTCCGATATTGCAATCCCTAATGTGCTGTCTTTTTAAATTTGCCATTTATTTGACGTTTTTAATATTTAAGTCATTGATCGGTTTCTCTCTTACTGATAAAAGCCTCGAGGGATACTTTGAGGACTTATTCCTCGTAAACTTCAATTTAAAAAAAAAAAAGACTATTTATCTGAAAGTCCATCCCACTACTCTATGAAACATTTTTTTTTTTTTTTTTTTTTTTTTTTTTTTTTTTTTTTTTTTTTTTTTTGTTCTAATGCAGCTGGCAAACACTTAGACAGCTTGGTCTTGGATGCCTTAAGGCACGTGCTGCACAGACGTACTCACTTTGCATTACCCAGGGGGCGCGTGTCACTTAAAGATAAGCCACGGACGCGGAGTAACAATGCCCCCGCAAAGCTCTACGATCCTATTAGGACCGGGACCTACTTTTTAAAGTGGATTCCGAACCACTACAAACAACCATGGCACCGTCGGGACTCGAACCCGAAACCTTTGGTACCGAGCGCCAGAGCGCTAGCCACTCGGCCATTCAGGCCTACTCTATGAAACCTATAACTGTTCCGTTCGTCCTACGTAACAAGTCTAAATGCAAATTCAAAACCGTACACATTCAACATGATACACACTTCTTATCAGTCGACGAATTCCTTCCTTTCCTTTATCATGAAACATTGATAACGCAATTTTTTTTCTTTGAACGCAGTCTGACTTTGATTCACTTAAAAAAGATTCAAACAGCGATAGTAGTCAAAATGGTGACACTACCTTAGAGTATTTAAATAAAGTTGAAAATCCACTGTTTTTTATTACAGTTTCCGAGCTTTTGAACTTCGGTGATACAAAAAAAAAAAAAAAATTTTTTTTTTTTTTTTTTTTTTTAAAGTGAATGATAACAATATTGTTCTTCTAATGCAGCTTGCAATACAGGGACAGTTAATGTTTATGATAACATATATATATTAGAAATATTTATAAAAAATGTTCTATAACATTATAAATCTATTACTTAAGAAAACAATATAAAAATCACAAAATCTAGATTTTCCAGAAAAAAAAATCCAAAATTTTAAAATTAAATATGCACTTACTATTTCAATTAAACAAAACATAATTCCTTTTGAAATCATTTTTCAAATGAAATCAACTTCATTAAAATTCAAATGAATAAACCCTTTTTTGAAAGAATTCTATTTTTTCAATTCCTTCTATTAGCTCACACTCTCCCTATCTATATCTTGTTCACATTTTCAATCGTTCATGAAACAATTTTATTCCTCCACTCAAGTTCAAATACATTTTTTTTTTAACTTGTAGAGGATGACACTGAATGTTGATGCAGTTTTTTTTCAAATATTAATTCGTCAATTAAATAATTTTTTTTTTAAGATTTAAGTTGCATATATCTACCCATATAGGGCGCCAGATACACTTAAAAAAATGAATGAAAATTATTTATAAAGGACTTTCTGCAATAAAGCGAAAAAAAAGCAGGAATTGACTTTAAAAAAAAATTTTTATATTACTTATTTAAAAGAATTCTATTCCCCACACATTTTTAAGAAAGTAACTTTAAATCTTCTTACATTTGAGTAGTATGAATTTAAAAAAATCATAGTGTTCTTAAAAAATGGTTTGTTTTTTTAAATTTGTTGTCCCACCCACAAGGGTCGTACAACAGCAAGTGCGCCACGGTGTCAAACACGACCTTGAAACCATCAAAGCAACTGTGCGAAAAGCAGCGGATTCCTCCTGTAAATCACAGGCCATTGTATTCGCATTCCGCAACCACTTAGAAAACACATTTATTCACGGAAAAAATACGGCGAATAGAGAACATTATGAAAGGTGAACATGCATTAAAGGATCTCTATACAGAGAGATTCCACAATGGAAAACGAAAGTGTCTATGAATACTGCCATCATGACAAACAAAGGGAGTTTTTTTTTTCAATGCAAAAATTGAAATTTTGGACATTTGTACTTGAATAAAGCGGAATTCCATTTATTGTTTATTTGAATCTCTTACATTCTATTAAAAAACCCATTTTCGAATGTAAGAAATAAAAACAATGTGTCGCCAAATACATAGTGTGCGATTTTTTTTTTCATATATATATAGGGTGATTATAATTAAATTCCCACTTTCAAAACACTGTAAAAAAAAAAAAAAAAACTCGTCACAATGAATTCAAGATACTTGAAGAAGGGGGAAACAGTAAGGCAACAAAAAAAAAAGTTCCACCGATTTTTCCCATCCAAATTGGTATGACCTTTACGTGGTGGATGGGCTTTCCACTCACAGTGTCACAACTGTCGAATGTCCTGGAAGTCATTTTTTCCGTCCAAAAATCGAAACAATCCAGCACACTGAACACTCCAGTTGGTTGAATGTGCAACTCATGCCAAATAAGTTTTCATTTCGATTCAAACTATCACTAGCAACTGAATTCACTTTCTGTAGGCCACTTCACTTTCACTTTCTTTAGGCCATTTACAGTGCCATCTATTAATACACTTTGGAACCTTTTTTGATGCCGTATCGTTTTCCCCTTCAAGTATCTTCAGTTCAAATTTGAACTCATTGTGACGAGTGGGTTTTTTTGTTTTTTTTCTTTAATTATAATCACCCTGTATATATTACAATCCCTATAATTTAATTTTTAACACATTTCTCTCTCTTATTAACAGCAGAAGGTCAGTTAAATAAAAATTAATACTTATTACCAATATATAAATAAAAAAACTATGCAAGAAAAATAATATCCTTAAAAATAATAAGGAGCATGCATTTAAAACTTCAACAAGCAGTAAAAAATAAATCGCTGAAATACGAACTTTTGAATAGCAAATAAATAATACTGTATTAAAAGTGCATTTTCTAGGTGGATTCTTTTCAACTAATCAACACTTTTTTCTTGTTTTCTTTTCAAGTTTTCAGCAAGAGCGACAAAGGTCTAAATAATAATAATAATAATAATAATGAATAAAAAAATTAATAGAAATACACATTCAAGGAGAGTTTTAAAAATAAATTCAGATTAAAAAAAAAAAAAAAAAAAAAAAAAGACAAAGATATTCCATAATAAAAAAAGAAACGTCCTACTGAACAAGCACATGCTAAATGAAATAGGATCACGTGCAGTAGGAAGCGACGGGGGGACGTAGTATAGCAAACGATAACGGTCGCGTAAGAGCAATGAAATCCAACTGGTGTTGGGAAGGGGGAGAATCACCATAAAAATAAAAACACCAGCAGCCTGTTAAATGGACACATCAGATGTAATACGACATTCCAATGTGACAGACAGATGTAAAAGTAGATGGATATAAATTCTTTCGCGAAATATTATCTGATTATACAGAATGTGCCAGAAATCAGAAGAAGAAGAAAAAAAATTATAATCGTGATTTGACGTCCATAACAGGTGAATCAGACGCATAAATTGGAAATAATTTGTCGCTCGCCACTTCGCATGCGTCAATTGATCATTCCTACACCAGTTAAAAGAAAAAAAGAAAAAAGAAGAGATAAAAGATTTAAGGAGATCAAGGTCATAACTCAACCCATGAAGGTTAAGGATCATCTCAGATTTGCACAATAAAAGTTTTTTTTTTTTTTTTTTTTTTTTTTTTGTAAAACCCTCCCAAATTTGACCTTTAGAAAAAAAAAGGTCTTTCTTTCTTTCTTTAAGTAATACTGCAGATTCCCGAAATTTTTTTTTACAACATACTTGAGAAAAATACTCAATTATGTGTAGATATTTTATATTTCAAGTTTACAGTATGTGTGACAGGGCTTCATCTCAACAAATTCATTGTGCATGTTGTTGTTGTTATCGTGTCCATAGATTTAAATATCACTATCAAAATCACGATAGCGGCTGCTAGCAATGGCGCCGCTTCACTATACAGGAATTCTCTTAAGTTGGCCTCGATTGGCACCCTACCCAATTGCAAAACATGGGGAGTGAGTGCTGGGCACTCTAGAATGTGCTTAGGTGTTAGGAAAGCGTTGGGGCAATTTCTGCAAGGGATGTATTTTCTGGTCTTGTCTGGGAGATATATACAAAGAGAGACTGAATCGGCCTCAAACACCAGTAAAGCATTTTTTGGGCCTATATTATTACATAAATTTGAATCCCATACTATTCAAATTCATTTCAAGTAACCTCCCTTTTTTTTCTTAATTATTGAATAAGAATGGGTCTAAATACATTCAAACTCGTTCAATCATTCAAAAAACAAATATAAAATCAATCCCTCCATAACCTTGGTTTAAAAAAAAAAAAAAAAAAAAAAAAAAAAATTAAACACTAAATATTAATATAATCCACAGAATTGATTATTATTATCTATTTATTTTTTAATTCCGAAAACATGATTTCCCAATCTATAAGAAGGATGCAAATAATAGACATATGAAATGAATGTTATATCATTATCATTTGATAAACAATTCACTACAAAACTCCTTCTTTCATATATAATAAAACATTTCATGCCATTTTAATAAAACTATAATCTCTTATTACTAATCCATATGTTTATGCCGGTCTTCATACCCAAGAATGCGTTACTCACATGACCACATTTCCTGGGAAGCCCTACTTAATATATATATTACTGGGTCTTGCATCATCTGTGGGTAACACACCCTTAAGAATGTTAGTGCAGACTAACTTGCGTAGTTTGACTGTGAAGGAAGTGGTTTTTATCAGGTGAGCATTATTCTAATTAAATTGATTCGATTATTATGGCTTTAAACATTTTTCACCTCCGAAACTTATTCATTTATTTGGGGGAAAAAACAATTTTTTAAAATTAGGTTTCATAAACCTGAATAATGTTTATGAAACTTATTTATTCAATGTTTTATTGAATAAATAAAACATGGGCGAACTTTTATGACTCATTGAACACCCGAGTTAAATGAAAAAAAAATCGATCACTGCATATTTTTTTTATTAACAGATTCACATATTTTATTTACAGATTAATCAAAAATCAGTAAATATTTTGTCAATTGCTTTTCCTTTAAAAAAAAAAAAGCAAAATACTAATATCAATATAATTACAATTTTTTTTAAATCAAATAATAAAAATCATCTACAATCGGATTGATTGCCTTGCACACTACAATCTTTTCGGAGTATTCCACTCATATTTCTAACATTGGTATTTCGCTTCAAATATCCATAAAAAGATAAATAACTTACTTCGGATGCATAGAATACTAAGAACGAAGCATATATAGAAAAGTAATAATGTAACAGAAACTAAATAAAATAGTACGAAGGATATTTTTGCTTATTCTATATAAAATACCAATATATTTTTTTTCATTTGTTATAGAATTATTAGAAAAAACAAATAGTTTTTTCGAACAAATTGGGAAAATAAAGAAGTAATACTTACAGTAATTGGGGGAAAAAAAGATTTCAGACAAAAAGTGTGCCACACAACAGATAAAAATCAATATTACAGCAGCCTAATTTTTTTTTTATAAAATATATTGAGTTGAATCACCTGTTTGATCTCATTCTCGAAACGAATGCATTGCCTGAAAAATGGCTGCTTTCTCGGAAGTGTGCGGGATGATAACATTTCACGAAGAGCTCACTTTCCGGTTGGAAAGCATTTCTACTGGATGGAAAAAAGGTCGTCTTAAAAGATATCATGACAATTTCCGTGGTTTACTTCCATTGAATCATTTAACAAAGACTTAAATCTGAACTGAAATTTGAATTATTTAACACTGAGATACCAGTGCAAGGAATTCTCAATAATTTCCTTTCCTTAGATTCGCATACTAATCTATTTATAGTCAATTTTATATATATATAACCTCGGTACCTTAAGACACATGTAGATTATTTGAACTTTTAAAATAAGATTTGAGTATCTGCCGACTAATCGCACGTCTAGGTGAATAATTTTCAGAACAATAATTGCAGAAGAACAATTCCAGAAGAATAATTGCAGAAGAACAATTCCAGAAGAATAATTTGTAGAAGAAAATATTAATTCCAGAAGAAGAATTTTCAGAAGAAAATATTAATTCCAGAAGTACAATTCTAGAAGAATTATTTTATCAGCTTTGCTTTTCTGTATTTATCTTATTTATTTATTGCTGTAGCCTCCAAATGGATGTAAATGAGCAAAAAAGATTCTGGAATTATCGCGCTTATCATAAAGATTTTAAGAACCTTCCAAGATAAAAAATAACAAATCGTAAGAGCTTGAGATATTTCACTCAAATACTGAGTCATCTAAAATACATTACTCTTACGAAGAGAAATTATCAACACATTCTAGATAAATTAAAACATGGTTTATACTCAAACCATAAGAAACTGTATTTAAAAATAAAGATACCGAATACTGGACAATGACAATCTTGTTTTAAACGAATAACAAAAAATCTTTTTAATGAACAACAAAAAAGGGATATCATTGGAAAGAGAGACCCAAAAAGGTTCTTTCAAAAGTTCACAATAGAACTCTGCCATTTGGGCACAAAATCGTTTAGCAGTATTTCAAATGAATGTCATAAGAACAGCAGGCAAACTGTTTACTGAATGCATACACAAGCAAAACGGACAAAATTTCCATAAACCCCCAAAACTGTTCAGAAGAAATTAATTCATATCAGAATAAAATTAAGATAACTACCCATAATTATGAACGTGTGCACACATTTCATTAAAATGATCATTCAATGTTATTCAATTGCAAATGATCATTCAATTGTTATCCAACTTCTAATACTGAAATCAATCATTAATAATAAGCTCGGTCAATATTTTTAAACATTTTATTTTGATCTACCATAATAATGGATTGCAAATGTAATTCACGTAAAATAATGTCATTTAAGAATGGTTGCTTAGTTTGTTATTAAAATCATACACATAAACAAAATCACGCACTTCAACACAACAACATTAAAATAACACACTTCAACACACATATTAAAATCGCACAAAATTAAAATCACACACTTCAACACACATATAAATACAAATAATATAAAACATAAAAGATTCTCTAAAATAGTATATACACAACACGAAATTCCAGTTTTTAAGCAAACTATTACACATCCTAAACTTCCTCCTTACTTTATTGGGATACTATATAACTGGTGTCATCCAAAACAAAACATGAGCATCAAAAATAGAAATCGATGTAAAACCAAACCAAACGGAGGATGACCGACTTCCTAAGTAGCTACTTACTTCATTAGGATGACTTGTTTAGTGTCAAAATACCCATTTAAAAAAAAAAAACCAGCCACAGAAAACGAAACGGAAAGCGCAAACGATCCTCCCAAAAATTCGAATATTTATTTCTCAGAATTGTTCTTTTTTTTTTTTTTTTTTTTTTTTTTCAATTCCTTCTATTAGCTCACACTCTCCTATATATATATCTTGTTCACATTTTCAATCGTTCATAAAATACTTTCTATTGATCCACTCAAGTTCAAATACATTTTGTTTTTAAACTTGTGGTGGAGGACACTGGATCTTAACACAGTTTTTTCAAATATTAATTCAATGAATTTAATTTAATTCATGAATTTTAATTTTTTTTTAAATTTAAGTTGCATGTATCTAATAAAACAATGGCGCCAGATGTTAAGAGGAAAATTTCAACACTTAAATTGTAAGGATCTTTCTGCAATATAATGAAAAAAAAAAGGAGGAATTGACTTTAAAAATTTTTTTTATATTACTTGTTAGTTTCTAACTTGTTTTTCAAGAAACGCGGTCATTTGGATTCTATTATTTAATAAGTTTGTTTTGACTGGATGAAAATAGTCTTGTAAGAATCCCAACCAGAAATAATTCTTCAGAAATTCAAACATTAATAATAATAAGACTGGGAAATCAAATATTACGAATATTTGAATGATTTTTTTTTTTTAAAGAATACTGCCGTTCTTATAAAGCTTTATAAGACACCTTATTAAAAACTTAAACACCATTCATTCATTTAGCCATTATAAACTGTTATTAAGAATAATTTCAGAGTGTAAAAAAACAAATGATGAAAAATTGCATTTATATGTTTTACTTTTTATTGGAGTGTACAAGAAATCCTCGTGTATCACAAAATACCACACGATGTGACATAAGTGACAAACAAATGAATGGCAAAATATAAACATCACCCAATGAATAGCAAATATAAAAGAACACATTACATAATAAAAGCCATTAAAAACTGTTATTAAGAATAATTTCAGATGTAAAAAACAAATGATGAAAAATTGTAATAATTGGAATTGACTTTAAAAAGTTGTTGTCTTTTATATATATATATATTACTTGTTTTCAGAACAAAATTAATAATAATAACAACAACAAATCTCACCCGTTCCACGATGAGCGGCGTAGCCTTGGCAAAACTTGAGCATGGTAAGTCCAAAACACAGTTCAGCGCAGAAAGTTAATCCTCATGCTGGCCGCTCTGCTGCCAGAGTGCTCGCAGAGGAAAGGAGGCGAACTCAAGCATGAAACTCTCTCGCCGGCGTCGAAGAAGAATGCGACGCGCAGATAGCACGCGACACAAAGGGAAAGGGGGGCACCAAGGACAACTTTCACCTGTTGGTTGTGATCTCCGTCAAAGAGCAGCCACCCTCGCTATCAAGTTGGTCACGCTCGAAGTAGAACAGCCGCCTAAACACCGGCTCCATATTCGTTCAGAACAGAAAGTAAATGTTCTTTAATTGTTCCATCATTCGTGTTCTTATGTAAGTGTTATTAAAAAAAAATTTTAAAAAATAGCTTTTTGAAAACTTCAAATGAATCGGAAAATCATCGTGTTTTCTTTTTCTTGAATAAATTTATAGTTTAAAAAAAATAAAAAACACGCTTTTAAAGTTAATCAAATTAAAAAGTAAAAAATAATTGCTAACATAAGAATAAAATGACTGAGGAGAAAATGAATGTCACTGTTCTAAAAGCGTGGGGTGCTCGATATCAATCGTTATAATTTTTCACTCGTTTCATTCCGAAATGCAGAGTTAGTTTAAAAATGTCATACAAAGCACCCCACGCTTTTGGGACAGTGACATTCGTTTTCTCGTCAGTCATTTTATTCTTATGTTAACAATTATTTTTTACTTTTTAATTTGATTAACTCTAAAAGCGTGTTTTTTTAAACTATTAATTTATTTTTTACTTTTTAGTTTGATTAACTCTAAAAGCGAGATTTTTAAGTTTTTTTAAACTATTAATTATTTTTTTACTTTTTAAACATTCAGGTGAAACTAATATAAAAGTGTATTAAAAAGAATCAACTGTTTTCTTTCTGAAAGATGCCTGTAAATGTTTCTTTGCAGCTTAAATAGTGTATATGAGGAGAAACAGATCTCCAGGGGAAAAAGTCAGTTACATACATACATACAAACATACAGGTGAAGCTAATAAAAGCGTATTAAAAAGGATTCGCAGTTAGAACAAGCATTTCTTTTCAATACATTAAATGGATTCTCAAACACAATAAAATAAATATTAATGAGTATTTTTTTTCAATTCCGTCTATTTCTACTCTACTATCTTCCTATTCCTACTAGTCCACAGTCTCTCTCTATATATTTTATATATCTTGCTCAAATTTTCAATCATTCATAAAACATTTTTTATTCATCCACTCGAGTTCAAATACACTTTTTTTTTAACTTGTAGTGGAGGACACTGGATGTCAATGCAGTTTTTTCAAATATTAATTTATTCATTAAATTTAATTAATTCATTTTAGTTTGATATGGGAAAAAAAATTAACTAAAATAAAAATTTTCTTTGTTGACCTAAGTAGGAATTAACTTTAAAAAAAATTTATTTTATATTACTAGTTTTAAATAAATTTTAGCTTACAAAATATTCACAAACAACAATGAAGGAATCCTACGAAAAGAGTTGGTTCGGTTTGTTGCTCTACGGTCATCTTGAGCACACTTTAGGCTAAATAGACCAGAACCTACAGTTTAAAGTGAATTCCGAACCATCAACAAAAATCCATACCCCTTCCCGGATTCGAACCAGAAGCCTTCGGTACCAACCACCAGAGGGCTAGCCAGTTGACCATCAGGCCGCTGCGCGAAGGGGGGGTGAGGATCTACTGTCACAGTACAAGGATTTTCAAGGAAATGGTGGGGGTTTTTTCTATCTCTCAATAAATATAAGTTTCATTTTTCTAAATATGTGCCATTTACATTCTGTTAATAAATTTTCTTATGCAATTTGTTCTCTCCATAATGGTTAAGAAATAAATATTTATTTACATGAATTTTTTTAATGTTTCGTTTCATACAAAATGATCAGAGTTTTGAACAAAATAACATTTCTTCTATCTATTTATCTTAAGTAAGCGCACAGTTCAATAAATGTATGATTTGAGAAGAAGAATTTCTGGCATTTCTCGGAATCGCATCGTAACATGCATACGTTTTCTAAATAAATGCGAGCAGGCGACACAGAGCCAACTCTAGTACAAAAAAGATCTAGATGTTTGTCCCGACTTCTATTCGGAATAAGGGGACGCGCGCTATTGTACTACTGTGTCTAAAAAGAAAGACCAATTTTCAATTAAAAATTCCCGGGCCTTACGGAATTTCTTTCTTTTTTTTTTCTCTCTCTTTCTTTTCTTTTTCACTTTTAGGTTGCTACGACTGTCCTTGACGTCTGTGTGAAATTTCATGCCAAAATATTCATTAGTGCTTGAGTTAGGCTTGGTTTTGTGAGACGCTAAAACTGATTCTACGCGATTTTTGAAATGTTTGAATTGATTGAGCAAAGAACTTGCATTCAATTTTGTTTGCGGAAACGTATAGAATGTTGCAGAAGGCATTCGGGCAGCATTCCTATATGACACTGAATGCGCCAGCTCCCCCTGCATTGATTCTTTGTGACTTTTTTGCCGAAAATAAAACCCATATCGTTCCACAACCACCGTATTCACACCGTGCGACTTCTGGCTATTCCCTAAACTCAAAAGACCAGTCCGGGGACACCGTTTTGAGTCGATTGAAAAGATTCAACATGAATCCCCGAGCGCTTTGAAGGCCGTCGTTGCCGATGACTTTTTAGCATGCATTGAGGATTGGAAAAAAAGTTGGCATAAGTGTATTGTGTCCGGAGGGGATTACTTTGAAGTCAATAAAATAAATTTGGAAGAATAAATAAAGAGTTTTTGAAAAAAAAAATAATTGGTCTTACTTTTTGGACACAGTAGTATGACGCGATCTCAAAGCACTATTTGTTGAATAATTAAAACGTCCGCGATGATGATCTCCCTACGTATATAAATCAAACCCAACAGCGAACATCAAGGACATCCAATAGCTTATTTAAAACACCGATAGTCATCGTGATTTAAAAGCACAGTAACTTTTCTGATTCCAATTAAAAATAAACAAGTAAATAAATGCGGAAGAGGCAATTAAGTTTTTCAGATATATTTTTAGATGCTTACAGTTCTTAAGTGACCTGAAAGCATTAAAGTTATGTGAACTGAAAAGAAAGCTTTAGATCCGTTTATCTAACAGCAAAGTACCTTTTTTCAATTCTACCAAAGCGAAGAATTACTTCAAAGAATGTATAGGTTATCGAGTAGAGCCATCTCTTTTCAAAACGAACAACTTGCTATTTTTATCTGTGGCTACCGAGCATTCTTAAAAGAACGCTTTTCTGCGAGCCCTTTTCAATAAAGGTGATATCTTCCTTCTTCAGGAAGAATTTGCTTTCTAAAAGGATTGTTTTTCTTCTCTTGAACGATCATTCAGGTAGATTGGTTTTTTTTATTTCTGTCTTTCAGTCGAAGTAATGTATTGGACAATTGTTATTTCTTCTTGGAAAAAGGCAGGGCTTTGTGGTCATACAAAGGGCCAGCGATAAGTCAAAAATGTTTCCGTATTTAACAGACTAGTTAGGGATAGAAGAAAGAAAAAGGAATCGATATAACAAAAGCACAGAATTCATTAAATAGAAATGGCACTCACTATTCAGCTTATTTATAGCATCTTGTACAGAGATGCCAACCACAACGAATTCTCCGTAATGACTAGAGAAAATAAATGATGCTTTTCAGATGAACTCCACCTATGGAAAATAGTAATAATATTTCTGCAGAAATTTAAAAAAAAAAAAAAAGCATTTATTGTATTTTGCTTTTTCAGAAACTCTGATTTTACTTCGAGTTTCTGAAAAAGCAAAATACAATAATTGCTTTTTTTTTTTTTTTTAATTTCTGCAGAAATATACCTTATTTAAGGATGTCCGCAAACAAATATACTGACGCTATTTCGCTTTTCCTATTAAAAAACCTCTAGTCTTTGAAGTCATACTTAACAAGCAATATAAAAAAATAAATTGTTTTGAAGTCAATTCCTACTTAGGTCAACAAAGAAAAACTTTATTTTAGTTACTTTTTATTAAATAATTACAATTAATATAAGTATGTATATACATCTGACAGAATCACACTATTAAGTGGCAAAATAAAATTTCTTCAATTCCATTTTTTGAAAAAAATCCTTCATACTAACCACTAAGCCACAACTGATAACTCACTCTCAAAAATCATTTGGATAAAACGTGTACTTAAAGCAAAAACTTTCAAAAATTTATCAAAAAATTATTGATTTTCGCAAGAAATGAACTCGCATTCTTCACCTTCACGTGAAAAATACTGAAATCCTTGCATTTTACCGATTGAGCTACTGCCTGTGGATTTCAATTTTCATTTACAAACTGCTAAAACTATTTAAAGTATTAAAAAGTTAATTCAATTTAATTAAATATTTTTTCACGGTTAATCAAAAATTTTGTTATTCAACAAAATATAATCCAAACAGAACTTCTAAACGTCTTAGTAAAGAAATCGATTTTCATTTCTTACATTACAACAATTCACCAATTTATCTATTACTAACGACATAAACACGTAACTTACCCTGCTGTTGAACCTTCAATGTCTCATTGATAAAGTAATGGACGACAATGATTTTTTTTTACTTTAATTTCCGCAGAAATATCATTCCTTTCCCTCCCCTCCTTTTTCCCATGGTTCAATAAAAATTTTGTTATTCAAAAAAATATTAATCCAAACAGAACTTCTAAACATCTTTACTAAGAAATCGATTTTTAGTTCTTATATTATAACAATTCACCAATTTATCTGCTATGAACGACATAACAAGCGTAACTTACCCTTGCGCCAGTCGACCTTCACTGCCTCATTGATACTGAGGAACTTGGAACGAGGAAAAATCAATCGTTTATCAGCATTGCCCAACCAGCCACCCAGCTACTGAGACAAACAACAGATTTCAAGCCTTTAAAACAATTAAGATTAAAATCGCGACATTCGTTATTGTCTCTCGCGGGTCGTATTTTACAATGTTCATTAGACACAGCCGTAAATCGCTCAAGATTAGGTGACGCTATTTTTTTTATTTTTTTTATTCCGCCTGTCAAGCACAATGGATGTCATAAGTGTAAAACATTATTATAATGAAGATAAGTTTAAAGTGCTCCAAATAGAAGTAATGGATATTGCCCTCTTTAACTATCCTAAGAATAGTGGGGTAGAACAATTAGGTTTTTCTATTCGAAACGATCTTTACCATTCAAAGAAGTTTTATGAAAACAGAAGGAACAAGAGAGATGTGTGCCATCAACATGGTACCAATTATTACCATGATTCGCAGGCATAACTTTCATTCGAAACACAAGTAATATAAAAAAAAATAGTTTTTTAAGTCAATTCCTACTTTTTATTCACTCTATTGCAGAAAGATTTTTATAAATAATTTTCATTCATTTTTTTAAGTTTATCTGGCGCCATCTATGGGTAGATACATGCAACTTAAATCTAAAAAAAAAACTAAAATTTATGAATTAAATTTAATGAATGAATTAATATTTGAAAAAACTGTAGTAACATCCAGTGTCATCCACTACAAGTTTAAAAAAAATTTATTTGAACTTGAGTGGATGAATAAAGAGTATTTTATGAACGATTGAAAATGTGAACAAGATATATAGAGGCAGAGTGTGAGCTAATAGAAGGAATTGAATAAAACATCTCATGCAATTCGAGAATGTCCGTTTAACGTACCTTCTTAACATCCATTTAAATTCTGTTTTTATATCCATGGCGTAAAACTAACATAATATATATATTTTTAATTATAATTTTCACTAGAGAAATGAAAATCTTGATAAGAGAAATGAAATCTTCAGCACATTCTATAATCCAGCACTGATCAATCCTTTGCTTTCCTATGGATTTGGCCCTTTGTTAACCTTGATAGCCAGATGACAACATAATGCTCCTTGTATTTGTCATGTACTGGCTACACTCATTCAGAATGTGCATGTACACATTAAATATGTACATATTTTAATTGTTTACATTTTTATCTAGTGCTTTATTTTTGGTATCCCCTTTAAAATAAACTGACATTTGATAATTTGGCATGACCTTGATCCCAAACAAGTCCGATTAAAGGCAGATTTACTGTAATTCTTTTTTAATACCTTATATTGCAACTAACAATTTATTATTTTATCTAATTATTAAATGCTAATAATCTATCATTTTATCTAATTTAGGTTCAATTATTATAAAATATTTTGTTACCAGCTAAATGAGATCAGAGAAATTTGTATCTTAATTCATTTTAAAGAGAAAAACATAAGCTTCTCTATAGGCTATTTTAAAACTATCTCGGTTGCAATTAGCATAAGAACAGTACATTTTTCAAATAGCTTATAATTCTTAAAATTCACACTGACAATAAAAAAACAAAAGTGTTAAAACAGTGTGCCTATGCCAGCTCTAAATTTAATTTCAATTAATTTTTTATGGATGAATATTAATTTTATGGATGAATTATTCTAAAAATTTTATTTAAAAAAGCATTTTACTTATAATAATTTTGCTGATTTAATTTTTAGTTAGGCAATAAATACTTTTGCTTGAGAATTATCCCAGCTTTGGCATAGTAAAGAACTGACTTTAAAATATTTTTTAAATAATAATTTCTTTATTATTTATTTATTTTTTTAACATCAGTTCACACTTAAGTATGGCATGAACAACCCGACAGATGGTGTGATGAGGACATAGCCCTCTGGGAAGACTTTTAAGAGTTAAACTCCCACCAGATAGCCTGACTATCAATACTATTTATATATATTTTCACGATCTCCATCAAGACTCTTCATTTAGGAAAACAGTGAACTGAAATGAATGCCTCTAATGGGTTCAAACTTGAGAACGTATGCAGGTTAGCTGCACACATTACCAAAACGTGCGCAACATTTTATTTTGATAGGGAAAAAAAAGAAATACAAATAATTATATTGAATAAGTAACTTGTGAAAAGATGAGTGAATGCACAAAATGATTTCATTGTGATCATCAGTTCATCAGAATAATAAAAAGCAACGATCAGATTTTTATAAATAACACAAGAAAATATACTTTTATCCATGCTAAAAGTTACACATGTTGAAAAACGATAGTTGATTTTTTCTATCAAAAGTTCAAATTCATGTAGTGTGCAATTCAAAGAATTACCTATTTATATAGATTGTCTTTTTATTTTTCTACATCATATATCCATATAATAAAACACTATTACTTAATACTACTTTTGTTTAAGTTTCTATTACTTAATAATAGAAACTTAAACAAGTTTATTTCTTTTTAAAGTTTCAGAATACTTTTTTAAATATTAAAATTTAAATATTTTTCTGATTTGAATGTCTAATTTTAAGAAATTCATACAATAAAATATGTTTTACTAGCATATAAAAAAATGATATAGAAAAGTAAATTGAAAACTGCTCTGTTGAGCAGTTTCAATCATTTACACTATTAATAATAAAAAAATTACAAGTTTAAAAAAAAAAACTTTTGATACTATACTAACTCTTATTAATTTAGGAATTTTTAAAAATAACTTAAATTTTAATACATAAATAAATGTTTTTGTATTTTCATTTATTTGATTAATCGGGGTTTTTTTAATTATGAAATTCCTATAAGCAATTTATATTAAAAAGTAAATGATTCCTTATTAAATAGAAGAATTTAATTTACTCAACTAATTGCACTACATGTTAACGAATTGGTAATTTTAAATAGATTATGCTAATAACATTCTATATTAAATAAAATTTTATTGTGATTTCTCAGTATATTTTCAGAATCTATTAAAAAGTCAGTTGAAAGGCCATATATCATAAGCATTATTTTTTGAGCTTGTTCCTAAATAGAACTAAGAAATAAAACTGTCACAGAAATAAAGAAGAATTAGGGTCAATGAAAATATTCTTCCAAATTCATCATAGATAAAATTGTTAAAAAGGCATATTGAAACAAAAAATAGATGACGAGGGACATACTATTAAAACTTATGTGGTTTGTAAGCCTCAATAAATTACCAAAATTAATGTGTAATATCATCAATAGGATGATTCACTAAGCACCAACAAAATAGAAATTATTAATAATATTTCCATTTACATATAATTGACTTTCACTCACACAAAAATAGCACTCAATATTAAGAGTTATTGAGTCTAATGAAAATGTGCAAAATGCAGACCATATCATTTTTAATCAATTGATCTTTTTAACGTGAAATATATATGTATTAATAAAAATTGACTTAAATTTTATCAAATTGGTGAGGAATTAAAAATTAATCTTAATTTGATGCAAGTGGCTGAGATTTTTCAATATTGAAGAAAAACAATTTATTTTGCGATTTGATTGATAATGAATTCTAACGGGAACTATTTTACTTTGGAAGGAATTGTTAAATTTTCTTTGAAAAAAATCAAATTTTAAGATACAAACAATGATTTTAAAATGAATCAATTTCAAAAATTGATGAATACTGTAAAAGTAAACATTTAAAAAAATCTAATATGCTGGTAAATAGATGACCCAGAAAATTTAGAATTTAATGTAACAACAGAATGCATAATAGCGAGCTTAAATAAAGAAAAAGTTTCAATAAATCCTATGCAGGCAATAAATTATGTTTATGAATTATCATAGAAAACTGAAAACAGATAAAATAAAATTTAAAAACTATAGATTTTCAAACAATTTTATAAAAAAGTACATGAAAGAAATTTAAGTAAACTAATAAAAATAACTCATGAAAGAAATTAAAAAAATAAATAAACCAATAAAAAATGTTGAAAGTGGTTATGGAAACAAAACATTAATCAATGCCACTGAAAATTCCACTACCCAAAACAATATCTATAATTTTACGGGTAAAAAAAAAAGTTTTTTTTTTTTTTTTTTTTTTTTTTGTTACAAAATTCATCAGTAAATACGTATTTATACTATTAATTTAATATATAAATAATAAAATAAATTATGTTGATTTTTATAGTTTTTGAATAATTAATGTGAAAAAAAAAGATATACCCATTTTTCTACTGTATTGCTACTTTCCTGCTTTTCATTTTAAAATTCAAAGAAAATAATTCAAAAAGAGGTTTTTTCACGAATTTCAAATATACTTTTTAGAATTTCACTAACCTTTAGATAAAGCCATATTGGAACAGTCCCACTTGCTTTTCTTTAATGGATTGGGGGCGGATGATGATCTGGCAACAAAGCTCGATGGCAAGTTCTCTTTCTGCATCTTACTCGAACTTTTAGCTTTATGCTTTAGTACATAACAATTCTTTGATTGAGACGATTCTAAGACATAGGGCTCATTTAAAAATTCCAAATCATTTTGAGAGCTGTAATAAAAAAATGTATTTATTTATTTCAATTAATTAATTATACTTTAATTCCGACGCAAATGTGCAAGTTAGTTAAAGATGCCATATAATTTACGTACAAAATAAATTATCATTGCAACAAAATATCCAAAATATACATCAGATTATAAAATTAAAACAGTTTCTTAATAACTTAAAATTATAAATTTCAGAATTTCAATTCATTAAAATATAAATTTATAGCTATTATTACAGATAGAGCAAAACAATATAGTTAAAAAATAGTCGCAATATTATATTCAATAATAGCACTATTTAATGGTTTTTACATAATTAGTTTGCATAATTTAATTTAAATTTTTTTTGTATGTGATACTTTTTTAAAAATTTAAATTCCTGTTTAAAAATATTATCACAAACAGTGAAATGGCAAAGTTACGTTTTTGTGGATACTTTATTACTTCAGTTTCATCTTAGTATTCCAATTTATTTATAAATAACCATTTTAGATATAAAAAAAGAATCTACAGAAGAAAGCGAAATAAAAATTATATCAAGCCACATTTATTCACATTTTTTCTCCCGCTTTTAAAATATGAGCACTTTTTTCCTTTGAAATATTAATATGTTTAAGAAAAAGGGTAAATTTGAAGAAATGATTTTAAGCAAGTTGTAAACCTTGATTTTGTCAAACACTTAAATAATATTATCATATAAATGCATGCATTTTATATAGTTTTATAACCAAAATAATTTGGAAATTTTTTTATAGTTACATCATAATCTATTTGATGAATATTAATTGAACCATCAGACACAAAAGATATAAATATTTCTTTAATAAAGAAAATAAATTAAAAAGACATAAAAGAAATATACCTGCTTCTGTGTCTCAAAGTTTTAGTTTTCCACTGAAATTTGCCTCTTGTATCATACAAATCACAGCCAATTTCCTTTTTCATGCCTGATTTGTCACAAAAGTAGTGATATTCTTCATCTAAATCTAAAATTGCAAAAATATTTTTTAAATGTTCTTAAAAATATTTCATAACATTTTATATTTCGATAAAAGTAAAACTTTTTCCCAGCTTAATTAAAAATTTTCAATGTTAAATTTATTTATTTCATAGAATTAAAATGAAAAAAATCAACTTTAATGATACGCAATTACAATTTCTATATCATAATAAAATTTAGGTACAGAAATAACACCTACAATGGCATACAGAATTTTGCCTAATGGTATGGTGAATTTTGTCTTTCAGTAATTAACACAAATAAATAGAAAACCAATTTTGCTTAAAAAATTGATACTATGTACAATACATTTACGAGAAAATTTTATTAACCATTTAAGGCAATTTAACGTTTATCTTAATAAAAAAAATTCAATTTTTATTAAATATGAACAAGAACTCATATTTTCTTTCTTCCATTCTAAATAAGACATGATAGTCATAGCACAAATAAGGCTAAATTTAGATTTTGATTTTTACAGTGTATTTTATGATAACGGAATATTTACGTTTCCCCTTAAAGCACCATTAAAACCTTTAAAAATTCAGGTGCAAGGTGTAAAGATATTAATAATTTGATAGCAGTGCAACCTTTACCATTAAGGATTTATCATTCATCAGCACCCACTATGAATGAATTTTATTTATGCAACTTTGCAAATATAACTTCAAAGTATGAAAGCTTCATTTGAAATACAGTGCTCAGAGAATCCCAACAAGTTAACATAGTGTTATCTTTTGAATAATAATCAACAATATAGCTTAGAATTAAATTCCAGGAGAATAGGCAACATTATTTAAGAAGTCTAAAATTTACCATCAATTTTATTTAGGAAACCTCAAACTAATAACCATTAACTTCCTGATTTCCATAACAGAACAAATTCCAAATTCTTTATCGTTCAAAGAAAAAAAAAAAAAGAAGAAAAAGATATTTTATTTAAAAGGAAAAAAGCTATTATTATGAAAGTTAAGCAAAATGATTAAAAAACTGATAGTAATACATAATAATATTAAAAAACATGATAATAACTTAAAAATATAAATCAGTATACAACTAACCAACTTATTAAACAACCATAATAAATACCAGCAAAATAATAAAAAAATAAAAGCAATTTGCATTAGAAATCAACATACTAAAAATATTTACCTTCAATAAATATTTCAGATGCTTTGGAAACAGTTCTAAGTTTAAGGTAAAACTTATGATAAGCCATAGAGATAGTGAACAAATATTGACTCCTGAAATGTTTTAAAAAAATTAACACAAAAATAAAATAAAAAAGCATTGATGTCGTTTAACATAAATATTTATACTACACTGACTGACCTATAGGTAACAGCTGTAAAAAATCTGTAAATGACATGTTTCCCTGAGTAACTTTCTGTTCTAGGAGATAAACAAAAATAATTTCTGCAAAATGAAATTCGTTTTAGGTTTGGCCATGAATAAAATTGGCACACACTCTTTTTTCCAGACACTTTTTCATACACTTGAATACCAGTATCTTTGATACCCAACCAGACGGCGGATGAGAAATTTCGTTTATCCTTCAAAAAATAAAAAGATACAATTTTACAAAAGCAAGATCAACACATCATGGTAACATTTTATAATGATAAAAATACATAATATTTGCATTTTTTGAATGTAAAAATTGACAATTTTTCCAAATCATACCTGATAAACTTTATGAAAATGACATCCATATTCAGGCAATTTCA
The DNA here is from genome assembly GCA_021605075.1 of Caerostris darwini. Lineage (NCBI taxonomy): Eukaryota > Metazoa > Arthropoda > Arachnida > Araneae > Araneidae > Caerostris > Caerostris darwini. The sequence goes on along the minus strand of BPLQ01012460.1, from coordinate 284,462 downwards.
TCAAAGCCTATAAGAAAAACAAAAGGTAATCAATAACACAAATATCAAATTGATAAACATATTAAGATAAAAATTCAGAAAAACTTTTTAAAAACAATAAAACATTTTTTTATTTTCAGGAGGAACTAAAATTTTTATTAAATTATTAATAATTGCATTGCAAATCTGAGGGAAAATTGTCTAATGTATAAAATAAATAAATGCTCTTGAAAATTTCAAATTTTCATTCTTTTTGTAGATTTTATATGATCAAATTTTGTTTTCTAAAAGTCAAATGCAAACAACTTTTCTTCGAAAATTCTACTAATTAAAAAATTGTAGATAAAATACATATTTTTTTACACAAGCAATTGATTCACTAATAAGGGAAAAAAGGAACGAATAATAAAATCTTAAATTTAAAGTTATTTATCAATTACTTATAAAGCAATACTTACTTCATATTAATTTAACTAATAAAATATAATAATATTTCATATAAGCATTCAATATTTTAAAATAATAAGAAATTATTTAAGTACTAACTAGATTTCAAATGCCACCTTTTGGCTTTTGTGGATAAATTGTAAATAACACTTTCAAAATGTTGTCTAAAAATGTATTTTTTCTTATAGATGCAATTGTACATAAAATTTATAATTTCAATGTATCAAATTACAGAAATTGCTTTACATTAAAATACAGATAAACTTACAGAAGAAAAAGAATTTGACATATTATAAGTATTATTATAAATGAAAAAAGTAATTTAATTAAAAAGATAATAACTTGCCTGTATAAACTTCAATTCAGCTAATTCTTTGGATAATCCTTCAAATTTAATGTGATATTCATTCAGCTTTGCCTTTGCAATATGCCTGTTTAATTTCTCTATATTGAAGAAAGGCAAATAATGTTCCAACAAGAAGTATTCTTTGCCATGTGAAGAGGGCTCGTAATCTCCAAATTCAACTTGCAGTGCAAACCCACCCACAGTTAAGGCTATATTGTTGTCACAATGGTAATTTCCATCCACAAAATCATTCCTTAGTTGCAAATAATACAGATGCCTCAAACTGGGAGTTCTTTTCAAAGGAGAGAAGAAAAAATTTATTTTAATGTCAAAAGAGAATACAAATGATAGTTCTTTTAGAAAAACAATAGTGCTTGTTTTCAATATAATATCAAGAAAAATACTAACCCTTTTATTAAATACTGATTAATTAGTAAAAAACGGTTTCTAAAGTTCATAACAATTTAATTAATATTCAGAAATTTTAGCATACAAAACATGAAAATTAAAATGAAGTTTCAACATCAAAATGGCAGAAAATTAATTTGACAGATAAATAAATTTCTACTTGTGACTGGTTAAGTTTAACGGAATTTACATAAACTGATGATATCAATTAAACAATAAATTTTGTTTATTATTATTTTTTCTCATTAGAATTTTTCTGCAAAAAAAACTTTTTTAAATGAAGATTTAAAATATATGTTTACTTAAATTGCAAATTAATTATCTTTTAAAACTATTAAATAATGATACAATAATTAAGAAGTGCCATATTTAAATTCGATTTACTCTGAAGAAGAAAACAAAAAATTTAATCTAACTTTCATATAGTTGATACAGTTGTATTTTTTTTTTTTTTTTTTTTTCAGTTATTGTTAAAATTTAAATAAATATATCAAACTAATTATAAATGTGCACTTTTGAACACTAAATATAACTTTGAGCTCTAAAATAATCATATAAAACTACAATAATATGCATTAATTTAATTATTAATATGTATTAATCTACAATAAATCAATGTATATTGTTTTACACATAAGCACACAAAAACATTTCTTTTTTTATTTGCTTCTTTAATTCCAGAAAACTGTAAATAAATTTAGATCATACAGCAGTAGTGTTTTTACATGTGGTTCAAAATATATAGGAAAACAATACTCAAAATTGATTCAAGGTAATAATAGATTTGCAACACTAACTCCCATGTATTTTATGTTTCTTTTCTCTGAAGTTTACTAAAGCATATATAGTATATATTAACAACATTTAAAAATGTTTTAATGAAACAAGACCAAAAGGGAATGGAAATTCAAAAGATTGTTTTTATTAAAGTACTGAACATGAAACAATTGAGAGATTGAAAGTAAGTAGGTAGATAAAATAATTTTTCCTATATCTAAGAAAAGTGTATGCCAGAAATAGCATTTATTGTTAAGTGGCAACTGTACTTTCTTCCTAACAATGTTATACACATGAATCAGAACAACTCATTGAACTAATTTTTAAGGAATTGTGTCTATATTTGCTGAGAAATCATTACTTTTACATCAAAAAGCAATTGATATATGTCAATGTATTAATGTCAGAGTGGCTTCTCTATTTTTGACTTGCATGATATCATAATTCAAGGCTGAATACTTCTTTTCTGTTTAGTATAAGGAAAGACAATCATGTTTTTAGGAGGAGGGATATTAAATTAGTGTTCATGACAAATCACTATATTTTAATACACGCACAAATTAATTGCAACTAATGAAGTAATTTTTTTTGAAATTGAAAAAATAAAGTGCATAAAATCCAAATACCAAATCTTATAACATTTAATTTGGTAAAGACACAAGTAAGAAGAGTCATGGTGTGGTGACAATATAGAGATAATAAATGAGAGCCCTGCTTTTAAAAATTCAATCGCTAGTTTTTAAGTAGAGAAGAATCTTCAAGGAGGAAAAAAAAAAATTACAGTTTTTTTAAATTAAATTAATAAATATCTAAAAGCGAGTCCTTAAACAAAATCAATATTAATTCAAATTTTACTGACTCACCATTAAACGTACACTTTAAAATTAGATAATTTGACTTCTATATTAAAGTAAAAATTAAAAGCAAACAACTTTTACATGAATAAATATTTATTATTAATATAATAAACTGTTACAAAAAAATAAGAAACTACTTGAATGGAAATTATTTGAATTCTTTGTACCTCATTAGATGAATGTCATTCAAATAAAATTTGACTCTAAAATGCAATTGAATTCTATTGTCAGAAAAGGCTACAGTGGAATGTAGCAAATCAAACACTTGTTGCTTTCTTTCAATAAAAATGTGCTCATCACCTGCAAATATAAAATATTCCTTTACATATTGAATCTGGAGCATAAAATTACATTGATTACAAATTGCTTACAAGTTTCAATATAGCAAATTTTAGAAAGATTAAAAAATACATTTATATTATGGTCAATTTTAAAAAGCTTTAATAGATCATAATTCATTTAAATCTTTTTAAAAATTAAAATGAGTACTTTAAGAATTAAAAAAGCAACATACAAATAAAGCAATATTAAAAAATAATTTCCCGCAACAGAATAACTTTTCCATGCATGCACAATATAATTTTTTAGATAAAATTTAACTAAAAATGCATAAGATATATCTTTAACTACAATGGGACAAAAATGTAAATTTTGATGAGATTTCTGAATGTTTTAATAAAAATTTATAAATGGAATTCAGAAAATTATAAATTCTATGTATAAAGTATTCAGATTTTATTTAGTCGCTTTAATTTAAAGATAGATAAATCTGAAGTTATAAGATGTATATATTTGACCTTGAATTAAATAAATGTTTCAGAAATAAAGGATACTCAGCTGAAATGAATATGCCTAGTTTAGTCTTAAATGCATTTACTTCGCAGCAAGACTAGCTCTTGTACTTATTAAAATATGTACATGAATAAAAATAAAAGTAACATCAGAAAAATATTTAGTGAAAACCACAAGATAAATACAATTGAGAATCTCTGAAATGTTCCTTTGAGTAATCTAGCATTAGATACTCAAAGGAACACTTCTGTTATCATCACTGAAGCAGACAAAATTCAACAGATTTGGGAAATATTATTAAACTAATTTTTTAGGCAAATGGTGATGTACTTTTTCAAGGTTCAGGCAGTTTACAGAAATCACAGAATGGTACCTTCCACTACAATAGAATTTGATATATGGACTTTGAAGTTTTTATGCAAAAAAATAAAATTTTAGATAATGAGAATTTTTAAGATTTGCAAACAATTATTTAGAATTTGGCAAATATTTCTTAAGTATGGCAACATCAAAATATTAATCTCCAAACGGTCTATGATGCAAGGGAAAAAACAAGGGATCACTTGTAACTCTAAAAATTCTCACTCTTAAAATTCAAAATAAATAAATGCTGGAAGTAAATAATACGGAAGATTTAATTTTGAGTTTATACTTATAAATATAGGTTAAAATGCAAATAAAAGAGGTATTATAGGATATCAGCATTTGAGAAAAAAATACACAATATTTGAGCTATCTTTCATCATAAAACATAGAAACAAGCATATGACCATCTTAGTACATCACATTAAAACTGGATTGACCTTTGCCTTTATTTCCAAATCCATTACAGTCATTGTCATCAGTGATTTGAAGTTAAGAGAATGATGAACATAAAATACTTTTTTTCAAATTCAGAGAATCACTTAGTCTCATTCTGTGATGAGGCTACTTCTTTATGATCTTCTTACAGTAAAATTCTCCAAAACGTTTTTTGAAAAATACTTAATTACTATTTGTTATACTCTTTAATTAATTTTAACTTTTGAATTTAATTTTCAATCCAAGTGCAAGTAAATATTACTTGCATGTTGCTTTTTTTTATTTTTGAAAATCTAATAATTTACTTATTCTAGCATGTTCTATATCTCACATGAATCTGAGTAAATCTTCCGATATTTCTATTCATAAGAATGTAGCCCAGCAGTATCATAATATTAATAATAACAACACTCACCATGCATAAAGGATAATCCAAACAAATAACGTTCTCGAAGTTTTAAATGATCAGCAACAGATTTATACAGCTGCTTCCCCGTAACAGAAGGTATACATTCAATGTCAAGTGAATCACCATTTAATAAATGAACAATGACAGTAAAAGCAGAACTATGGAAATTCTAAAAAAAAAAGAAAGAAAAAACATTTATTTATATATATATATATATATATATATACATATATATATATATAGACATATAGATATATATATTTGAATGAAATATTAAAATGAACACTTTAAAAATTTATTTACTTGATTATAAAAAACACATTAATTTTAGTGCAATTTCAGTTATATTTTTCAGTTTTATTATAAAAATAGAAAGCAAATACCATTAAATGTTATTTGAAAACAATAATAAGAATGAATAACACATCAAAAGCTTTTAATATTTGATAATAAGATTTTTATTTATTTTTGAAATATTTCGTTTTAGAAAGAAAAATTTCCCAAAAATTAAAATAAGATACTTCACATATAATTTTTTTAAGCACCTAGAATATACTTCACCAATGTATATGGCACAGAAAAGTCTATTAATATGAATGACAAACAAATATGTGAACAAAAGGAATACAACTACAAAAAAAAGTTACAGGGTATGCAAATTTTAGACAACTTTTTAATTTTACAATTTTTAATTAAATAGAAATGCTAGATGCAAATATTTTACACTTTTTGTATTATAAAATTATATTTGAATTGGATTCATCATTGGAATTTTTGTATTTAATGGGGGTTTTACTCATAATTAAAAAAACTTAACTTAATTATCTTTAGTCAATTTATTTAGTTTTTGTCTGTATACAAATTCTCAGACAATTCAATGCTGTTTTTTGAGCATTTTTTTAGCAATGAAGACAATCTCATATGACATATAGAGACATGAAACATATATGTGTAGAAATAGGGGTAAAAATGCTTTACTGTTCTTTCATGAATATTTATTTTATGTAGTATTTTGTTTTTATTTTAAATTGTGTAGTATATGCAAAAATTAAAATTATTAGAAAGTTTACAGTAGTTAAAGAATAGCTTTAGAAACAGAAGAATATGAAAAATCATGAAATCAAATTCTTTCAATGCAATCTTATTCCTATTTGCAATGACAATCATGATTCCCATTTTTCAATAGATGTATTACTCAATACAAAAGAAAAAATGTTTGCTATTCAGTCATCAATACCTAATTAAATACTTTTAATGTAGACACAGATAGCTAACTTATCTATCACCATACCCTAGTAAACTAACTGGCAAGAAATTACCTTTTATTTCAATAATAAAAATCATATATATACATACAAAGTAAAAATTTAAATATATTATTTAATATGTAAAAAAAATTACACATTTTTATAAGTCAGTTTTTAGAACATATAGGTTTTATTTTTAAATTCATCATTTAAGGATCAAATGATAACTAAATATTCAATGCATCTTGGGCCTTTTACTTTACTTGTTTTTATAATGACATAAGCAAGTGAAATTAAAACAAAATTTTATGAGAAAAACAGTAATAAAATTTCACCTTATTAGTACAAAAGGGTGCTAGATGTGTATGAGGTTTTAATTGATTCACAATGAATTCAGGTCCAATTAAAGACTGAAAATAAATAACAATTAGTTAGGATAATAATAAATAGAAAATGCTACATTTTTCACATTAATAAAGTGTCGATGATTACTTCTTAGAAAAAGGTATAATTGCATATAAGACACTATGCAATTGATATCATTATAGTATTTTCGGTGCATCATTACAAATCTTTTGTTAATAAGTTTAATTTGTCTATTACACAAAAATTTTAATAATGTTATGATGTTGTTTCGTATCCCCTTTTTAGGCTCCTAAATCAGGTCCAAAAGACAATGTCACATTAATAAATCAAAAGCAATCTCTTTCTCCTAAAACAACTACCCCATAGAAGCACCAATACAATCAATGATATGAGAGGGAGAAGCGATGGCTGAGCATTAGCAATAGGCATAAGTCTTCACATTTTTGTTGAAGGTTAAACTCTTTATGTGATCAGTCCTTAGCCTAGAGAAAGCAGTCTGAGCAAATCTTGAGTAAGTGCACTTCAAGCACAATCCAGAGTATTTGACAGCATACCAGTCATACTTGGGAGGAATTTCCCAAGCAGTATTTACTTTGGCCAGAAATAGTGAATGTACCTCAGAAGCTCATAGATTGCAGGAAGGAGCCGTACAAAGTTCTCTATCCTCCTCGGCAAACAGATCAGCAACTTCATTCCCATAAATACCCACATGGAAGGGAATCCAATGCAAACACATAGGGCCACCCTGGGCCAGAGCAGCCAATTGGCAATGATATCCTGCTCTAACTTTTGCAGGATGTGTGGTCAATCCCTCAAGAATTGAATAGAATTCTTGCTATCAGTTAAAATTCATACATCAGATTCCAAAGCATGGCTCAAAGCATCTCTTATGGCAATAAGTTCTTCGTATAGCAAACTGAACAATGGTCCAGATTTCTAAAACAATATCTGAAATCACCTCCACTTGTTTTCACAAAGACACCACTGCCAGTTCTTCCAGGGTCAGATTTGCTTCCATCAGTGTAGATAACCAGGGTATGAGAAGGTGATAGTAATAATGACCTTGAGGGCCAGCTGATGCAGCACATCTGTGTGTTCATTATGCTTAGTCAGATTCTTTGTCAAATCTTTATTAAAAGTTACATTACCAAGAGTAGTAGTAAGTGTCAGAAGATTAAAAGGGATACAAGGCTCAATAATTTACTCTAGTTATAAATGAAGTTTAAAAAAATAATATATTACAAAATAATTTTTTCTTTTTAAAAGAAATTCTCAAGAAACTATATACAGTAGGCACTCTTTAATCCAGCATTCAATGCTTTAGCATTTTCCATCATCCACACTGATCGAGCTGTTTGTTTTTAGATTTTCTCATGTGGATTGAGGTGTTTGTTGAATATTGACTGCAACACAGCACAGCTCATATTTTTGCCCATGTTTATCATAACTGTCAATTTTTATTTCAGTGAAGCATAAGACTCATAATTCTATAGAACTCATACAGTTGTGTTTAATTCATAATGATTTTTGAAGAAGAGTTCTGAATCATGGAAGCAACACAATATCAGGTATTTTTTAAACAGTAAGGTAAGCTCATATATATACGTATTTTCTTGTCAAAACTTGCTTTAATTATCATCTTACAATCTTTTTTTTTTTTTTTTTTTTGCTGTATCTTTTTTTTATCAAATTAATGTTCCTATTTTAATTATTATAAGTTTCTATCATGTACCTATTAATGTTTGAATTTAATTTTGTAGTTGCCAGAATGATGAAACACTAGTTGGACATTGATATTGTCGATGCAAGTTCAGAATGTGCATAAACATAATAAACATGAATGTTTCAAATTTCATTTAGAGTGATTATAGAGACACTCGATAGTTCAGCAAAATGGCTCATCTGACACAGCCATGGTTCCAAATGTACCAGATTAAAGAGCACCTATTATATTGACTTTTCAATAAGCATAATTACAAGTAATTATAATTGATATAATACAATGTATTAAAATAATGCACATATTATTTACTTTATTTTATACATATTTCTTTTTCAGAATATCATGTCACATTAAAGAAATTCTACTTACATCAAATGGAGAATTATTCCCTGAGAATGGATCATTTAAAGCAACTTTATCAATATTATAGAAAGGTTTCTCATAATTTTCGCTATCATGAGATGAAAATGAAGTACTGCTCAGGTGTGATTTGGAACTAAAATAAAAGGTTGAAAATATTTTTTTAAATAAACAAAATATGTATTATATAAATTGCTGTATAACAAAATATAAAGTGATATTAATATTTTATTTGAATACAGAAACCACAAATGATTTTCTTGATTTTAATACAAAACTTTGTGAAATCTACATATATATATAAAATAATAGAAATAACTTTCAGTAAATCAATCAGATATCTATCAAGATAAATAAATAAATTTTCAAGCAAATTGTAAATTTTTCTTCATAATAAGAAAATTTCAGAAAGATTTATTTATAACCAAATATATGAAGAAATACTACATTTTTATCCTTCAAAGATTAATAATGTTGCAGTCTTGAAATGTAATTTATTAGATAAGATATATTATATGTGGCAATAAAATAAATGCAATTACATAAATTATTATGTTTGGTATTGATTAGTGCTTTATTTTGACCCAGATTACACAGCAAGAATAGGGCCCTGCCCTCTTCGGTAATGAGTTAAGATTTAATACTTAATTTATTTTCGATAAACTTTCATGTAGAGAGAATCTGGAATCCATCATATTGTTTTCAATACAAAGTGTATATGTACAATTGGGTAAAAATGAAACTTGTGTGTGATATTGGAAAATCATACATCATTTCACATCTTATGGCCATAATGACAGTTACAGGGTTAAGATGCTTGAACTTTATGTAAGACTTTCCCAGGAGCTGAAGAAAGAATTATTTAATAATAGACAAAGGAATTATGAACTGAATAAGACAGCTCTATTTAATATGGAAGGCAATGTAAGATTCCATAGATCTGAACTTGTCGATTTTTAGGAGGAAAGTGTTATCTTCTATATGATGTAGAAAGTTATGTTACTGAATCCAAATCCTGAACACAATATGTTTGGGACTTCCATGAAGAATTATTAAAACACAAACTCTTTTCAAGATCTTTCAAATTTTGAAATACATACTTTGGACATTTGACAGTTATTAGAAGATATGAATAACAACTTCATTCAAATTATAAATACCCATTTTATAATTTAAATATCGATGGTAAGGAAAGGTTTAAAAAGCAGAAACAGGAGAATCAGTTATTTGTTAAATGTGCTAGTCAGATATATGTAGCACAAAGCAGTTTTGAAAGAAAGTTTATTATTTAACATGGAATGGTTTTTCTCTCCTTTTTCTATCAATATTATGTAATTTGAAATTTTTTATAATTACAATTAAAATTATTTTTATTGTTATTAAAATCCTGTTGCAATTACCTTTCTTTCACACTATGACGCTCTTTTAGAATCCACCCGACTTTGCAGTTTGCCAATTTTCTATACAATTGATAGTTGAACTAGTTCATTTGATTACCGCAAAAAAATATATATTTTTTCATAGTATAGAAATATAATATGCAACACTTACAACTATTCTTTTCATTTTCTATTTGATTAGAATAAACCAATTATTATTTTTTTTTTTAGATCATACATATTTTGTGTTTGTAACCTTAATTTAGAACACCAGTATATATAATAGATGTGAATCTTAATATTTTACATAAGAGTGGTATGAAAACAATAGTATTTCTCAAAAGAGATGTATTTCTGAATTCTTTATAGTTCTATAATTATAATAAATATTCAAAAAAAATTATTAATTAATTGTTTTACAATTAACTTAATTAATTAAATAAACTAAGAAAACTGAAGAATGCTTTGATTAAATTTATTTGAAAGTCAAAATATGTAAGCTAGGAAGATTGCTTAAATAAAAATTAATTTTAATCTAAATGCTAATCTAATGATAAAAATGTAAATGTTAATCTAATGTTAACGATACAACATACACAGGATCAAGGACCCCAACACCCTATAAGAATGGAACATTCAATTCTTTTATTTTTCTATTGCAATTTTTCCAGTTTTATAAGACTGGTAGGAAGGTACAGGATGTAATTTTCTACAAGTACAAAAATATTCCTCGAAATTTCAGAGAAAGAAAAAGCATAGAGTCATTATGACCCCAGCGCATTTTCTTCCATGATGTTTTTCCCAATCGATAGTTGGCACATTTTACAAGCTGGCGCAGATTGCCCTTTCGCTTTCAGATTTTCTCATGTGGATTCAAGCATTTGTTGATATCCAAATCATAAAATAGCATTGTTCGCATGTCTACCGATACTTATCATAACCATCAATTTTCTTTTCAGTATAGCACAGAACTCATAAATTTGTGTTTAATTCATAAAAAATTTTTTGAAAAAGAGTTATGCTTCACGAAGGCAACTCAAAATTATATACTTTTTCAAATAGCTTCAAATGTTCACCATTTTTTGTTCTTGCCAAAACTTTTTGAGCTATCATTGTACCCTATTGATTTTTCTTTTGTGCTGTGTTTTTTATCATTACAAAAATAATATTCAATTCAATTAATATTTAATGTACCAGTTTGTATTTATTTTGAATTTTAATTTTGTATACTTTAGATATTTATAGTACCTCTACAAGTTCAGAATGTGCATCAACACATTCAATATTTGCATGTTTCAGTCTTAACAATTTTTATCTAGAACATCATATCTTTGGTATTCATGTTTATGGCCGTGGTCCCAAACATGCCACAAGGAGCATTTACTGTATATCAATTTTTATCAACATGACTAATTAAATATGATAGTTTTTGAAAGTAAGGTAATACAGTAATACTGTTAATAAATAGACTATGTTTGCACTAACTATAAAATTATTTAGTTCATGCACAATTTTTTATAAATACTGAATGAAGTACTGTTTTTCTTTAAATAAAATGAAAAGACACTTTACAAAAACTTACTTATCATTCAGAGCAGCATTATCATTCTTTGGTTCTTCAGCAAATGATTTAGAATATATGGTTGATTGTTTAGGCCTTTGAAGTAATAAGACCAATTCAGCTATTGTTTTTGGCTTCATTCCTGTAAAAATATTATTCAGTTAATTGTTATTAAATAATAGGAAAGAGGAAACCAACATCAGAAACACAGAAAAGGAGCAAGGAACCACCAACTTTGTTATATAAGATATTTTTAAATATTGTTTAAGCAGCTTAGTAAATCTGGCCTTTCTGCCATAAAGCAACACATATAAACATAAGATTTCATGCCCCTTGCAAATAAAATATTCTGAGAATAATTTAGCAGAAGTTCTTTCAACAATAAAACTGCATGTTTAGAAGCAAAGCTCTTCTTATGCAACACTAAAGATAGGAACTACAACTTAAAAATTCTTTGAAATGCTAAATGTCTTTTACAAAGTTTTCAACAATATGCATTAACCACTAGTTTCAATCAATTATAAATCATAAAGAAGGGACATTATCCATATAATCCAAGAAAATAAATTTTTATTACAATTTTAATTGTATTTGTAGTGTAAAATAAATTTGGCAACTAATATATTAATGAATCAATGGAAGAAAAAAAAACATACCAGTAGTCAGAAGTGGATTTTTATCCACATCTGTAGAAGCTACGGGATCAATATTAATACTCAGTCGTAGCAACTCTAACATTTTTCTTCTTTCAGTTAACTCTTCATAGACTCTAAATATCGACTCATGTGCTTTGTGGGTTTTCCAAGCAGAAAGAACTTCTTCTTTACTAAGAAAAGTTTTCTTTGACTTTCGTATCTGCATCAATACTTTTCTGTAGGCTTCCTTCCAAAGTTCTTTTGGTGTTTGCTTCTTTTTGGTTTGATAATTTCCATTTGAAGAAAATTCTGGATGATAACCAAGCCTTTGCCCATAGGATAAATATTTAGATGTATAGTCAGTGTTAGGTATGTTTTCATCTGTAACAAAAAAAAGAAAAGATTCTATTTTGTGCATAATCAATATATATAACCAATAATTTTCTTTATATCAAATTATTGGAAGATTTGTATACATTTCTATCTATAACATTTAAAATGACTGTATATTTTAAGTGCTCAAGATACACTTTTTTTCAGGAAAATTGTAATTTATTATCCAACATTTTTGCAAAGATTAGTAAACTAAAGAATTGAATTCAAAATTTGATGCTCTTTTAACAACATTTTCTATATAATTTGTCAAATCACATCTGAATATAGCTTACCAATATATATATATATACATATAGACACAATTTTACTTTTCTCTTGGAGTTAAATTATATAAAACATTTTAGTATAGTCTAAATTGATCTGTTGAGTTGATATGGTTTTTCTTCATGAAATAAATTAATAATTATTATTCTCACCTTAACGGTCATATAGAAGAAAATACAAATTTAAGTACAGAAGTCCAACTAATGTAAAAATAATAAAAAGGACTAGGCCATGAATTCTTATATCTTTTAAAAAAGATATTATTTAACAAATATTACAGAAAGCAATTTAGAAATTTCTTTTGATAATTTTTAACAGATTCAAATAGGAGATTTTAACTTTTTTTCCCCCCTAAAACTAATGATATGCAAAGTATCAATTAAACATTCAAATAATAACCTTAAAAAAAATTATTATTTTATGTTGAAAACATTTATTTCATACCTTTTAAATCTTCAGTATCATCTTCTTTCATGAAATCTTGATTAACTTGGGTCAATATTTCATTCTAAATAATTATAAGAAAGGAATTACAGAAAATATTTGACAATTAATTGAGATGGCAAAAGGAACATTAGTTAATGGTCATATATAGACAGAAACATTTTTAAATTTAGAATGCAGATGCAGTTTATTTATATTTTATAATATTTAAAATTTCCTATTTATTTGATCAATTCATTTCCTTCAAAGGTAATTTATAAATTCAGATATGAGTTTTAAACTTGGATTTTAGCATTAGCTTATGACTATTATTTAATATTATTTTTAAAACAAATGTGCATTGTTCTATCTAGAGTATGCAAACTACTATAAATGCAAAATTAAATTATATATTAATATATAATAAGATTGCTACTTAATAAATAAATAAAATAAAATTATCCAATAAAATCTGTATATTTCAGTGTAAAAGCCGAGAATTATTAGAACTTTTTCTGAAGCTGAATAAAAGGAGTCGGCTAACATTTCACAAAAAACGTAGGTACTTTTCCATTATCTGAAAAGTATCAAAACATACACCAGAAATAATAATAGACTATCATAAATAATGAAAGTTAAAATGATTTTCCCTCCCCAGCTTAAATATAGATTTTGAACTTTGGTAAATCTTTTGAAGAAAAAACTCAACCCTGAATTATGCACGAATTGGTTTATATACAGAAATATATGCTATGCTACACTTTATAATATTTATGAGTAGCAACCATTTTAAAAAGAGAGTATGACTTTTATATAGCAATACATTGAAGATTTTTTTCATATAAATTTTTTGAAAAATAAACAAGACAGAAAAATTATTAAACAAATTTCGAATTTATTTCTGTGTTTCTCATGAAAAATTCCCAAATCTTTTTTTTTTTCCTCTATATAAATAACTATAAAATTTTTTAAAAAATGTATTAAAAAAAGCCCAAAAATAATCATTTTGATTATTTAATATTGGACATATAAAATAGTATATAAAAGCAAACTGTCATATAAATATTATACTTTAAATATAAAAATTATTTTACAAGTGATCAATAGAACCAAGTTAAAATTCAATACATAAAAAAATCTTACTTCTGGTAAACTTCCTAAAACTTCTTGATGTAACTTTGCGATAGCTTTTGTAAATGAGAGACCATTCATATACTTTTCAGCATGTAAACTGCAAACCTAATTAAAATGTTCATTTTCATTAAAAATTTAATAACCTTTGAAAATTAACTTCTAAATATAAACTAGATTGAATTACATAGTAAAAAAAGACAAGTATGAAAAACAAAAGTGGTATTAATTCATTTTAAAATTGAAATAAAATTTAAATGCACATTATTTTACAACAAAAATACATTTTTCTTTAAACCTAATTTTTGCTTATTATTTAAAGTACATAATAAAATAAAGCAGCTATATTGATCTATTTGTTTAGAAATTACAACTAAAAAATTTTGATAAAAAAACCATAAATTAATTTTAATTTTCTACAATATATTTGAAGAGAAAATTATTCATACTTGATCAACATCTGATAGAACCATCCGCAGATCTACATCATTTTGACACATAGCTTGAAAGACTGTTTTAATCAATGGTGAAAATTTTTTCTGAAATAAGATAAATACAAAATTTTCAATATTAACATCAGTAATAAACACTTTTTTTTTTTTTTTTATAAAATAACCATTCAAGATAAAATTCAAATTAATTTCATCATCTATTATATCTGAAATATCGTATCTACATACCCAAAATTACAAATAAACTAACTACAAAAACAACATTTTTATTCCATTTTCTGAATTTCATCAAAGGCATAAAACTGCATTTTCAAGCCAGAAAAATGCTTAATAAAGAATTGCAACATTGGAAGAAAAATAACTAGCTCTCATTTTCTTAAATACATTTTTCCTGGTTATTTAGTTATTTCCTAATTTATTACTATTTATTTCCTAATAAACAATAAACTAATGCAGAGCAAAGGAAAAGTTAAAATGGAGATAAGCATATTATTTCAATAATTCCTACATTGAATGAATTTTCATACAAATTATTGATTTAATTTCAATCTTCAGTAACAAATAACATCACTCTGGTCTAAAACAGACAGCACTTTGTAATATTTTTACAATAACAATAAACTCATAGCATATATGTATAATAAAAGAAAAATCTTTATAGAACAATGATTACTTTTAGACAAAATATATATACTATTCAAATGTTTTGCATTCTTTTTTTCCTCTAAAAAATAAAATGTGGTGGAATAGGAGAACAAAAAGAAAAAATGAATCCTGCAATAGCTATTACTTTTACTACAAAATTATTATTTCTATTTAGAAATATGAATTACTAATTTATATGTATCTCGTAATCCTTTGAGACCAAAATTTTTTTTATATTAAAATTTTACCTTTTTTTAGTAGTCATCGACTCCAATGATACTAAAAAAATAATTAAAATAATCTATGTTTAAAGAAGATATGCTGTTTTAAAGATGAAATAAAATATTTTCTTTCAGAGTTAATAATTAAATTCACATAACCAAATACATAGAAAAATGTGCATGTGTTGATTAATCTGGTTGTATTTAATATGTTTTCACACTATTTTAAATATTTCATTTGATATGATATGCATTTTTAATTTATTATCTTGTTTGTTTATATATGTAATATGAAATAAATAGCAAGATACCTTGTTTCCCTCACTTTCCTCATAATGTGCTGCATGCAAAAGGGTTTGGCCAATAGTGAAAACATAAATCTGCAAATATAAAAAGTTTTAACATTTAACAACTAAATACATACTTTAAAATAATTTTGGGGTATTTAAAATTTATTTCATATTTTAACATAATAAATTGAAAAAAAAATTATTTACAAGTAATAACTTTTAAATTTTATGCAAGTTTCTTTCTTTTAATTTAAAAAAAAAAAAAAAAAAATCTTACTTTTTCTAAAACTGAACTTTGAGTTTGAAAATTGTCATTATTTAATTCTTGACACCAATATGGCGTTCCTTTTATTTTGTCAGGAAAACAGGTGTTTAGAACTATACGCCCCCGTGCAGAGCACAGCAAGTTATGAGGAGTCACTAAATACTGAGGTTCCCCATCTTTGCAAGCCTGCCCTGAAATCAAAATACAATAATCATTTTAGAAGTGATTAAAACTAAAATCACACAATAAAAGATGCTGTTTAAGTGAAAGTTAATAAATATTTATTTTCTGTAATTAAGTAGAATGAAAAATTAACTATTTTAGTTTATGTTATGAAGTAAATCAATTCAACAGTTTTGAAACAACTTCAAAATTTGAAATTATACAGATTATTAGAAAAAATATTGGTCATGCTGCAAGTAATAAATAAATAATTTTCAACAAATTACAGCAATATATATTAAATGCTATATAAGACAAATCTGTTTTTCAAGGAAGGAAGAAATTATGTCAGAAAATGATTTTAATGCAAATTTCCTACTAATTTTATTTTACTTTTCACATTAATTTCTAATATAATTAGTTGATGCTTCAATGTAAATTTACTTAAGCATTCAATTTTTTTCCCCCTTAAGTAAAACATGATATGTCCGCAAGTTTAAGATCATAAATTAATTCACAAAACATTTTTATTTTGATAAGTACTAAAATTAATATGGTAAAACAATCAAATGTTCAGATTACTTTAAATTCAAAATTTAAGAAATGTAGACTTATGTTAATCTACTGATTATAGCTTATACATGCAGAACTTTAAATCACAATTTCATCAAAATCATTTTGATGAACAATTTCTCTATGACAGGCACAAAGTCTGGAACAGATGTCTCTTTTTTCTTACACTTCATCCTTTCAGATTGGTTACAATAATTCAAGATTCTTTATGTAAATTCAAGATTAATGAAAGGATATATAAAAAATCTGAATATTAATGATGACAATATACAGAAACAGAATTTACAAATTTGAAATCAACCCACAAATCCTGTTTTAAATTTCAGAAGAATAAAAAAATTATTTTGAGAGATAAATTAGGAGATTGAAATGCAATGTTACTACAATTTTTTTAAAAATTAAAACAGAATAATTTCTTAAAAAATATTGAAATAGTAATTCAAAAGTAATGACTTAAAATAATTGTCATTAATTTTATGGTTCAAATTGCAAGTGCCTTACCATTATGCATTTTAAATATAGGTTAACTTCACACATAAGTAAAATACATGAAAAAATTTAGAAAAAATATGATTACCTCTCAAAAAAATATCCTGCACTGCTTGCGTAGTTTGAAACAATACACTCCATAGCTCCCATTCTTCAAGTGGCTGTCCTCGCACTTCCAGTATTTCATTCAATGAAACCTGCACATTTTCTAGCACAGGCATGCTGCAATGATATGAAACCATGTCAAGTTTTTGAATCAAACTTTTCCATGATGGTTCTTTTACGTCTAAATTCAGAGGATTTGGTCTGACAGGTAAGTAACTCATAATTATAATTTTTACACAATATTTAATATGCTGTAGTAGTTAAGAATGAAAATATTCAATATTTTTTTGTAATATAAAAAAAAATCATAGGACAAAAGGAAATCAAACAGTGGAATGATGAATACAGAGCATCAATACTTGAATGTAAGAGGAGGAAAAAATAAACATGAAAGGGGAAAGAAAGGGAAAAAAATAAACATGTAATTCAGTTGCGTCTGGAAATTTGTTAGATGGCTTCAGAGGATTATTCTGGAAGCCAGACACTTGAAACTAAAAATAAATTTGCCATTCGCTATTTGAAAAAAAAATATGTTATTTAATAAAACAATTTTGAAAAGAATATTTTTTATCAATGATATTTATTATATATCAATCTATTTTCCAATCATCAAATAAGAAATAAGATTCTAAATACATGAAATGCGACAAATATTAGAAGTCATATCTGTTCAGAAGAATTATATATTAAAAATAAATATTTAGTAAACTTAACAGTAAAAAGTGTAGACAGAATACTTCATGAAAAAAAAAATCTATTTTTGTAATATATGATAGATTAAATAAATGGTAAAAGCAAATTCTAAAAAATGTCATACAAACTCCAAACTGTAAGCCATTTTTCATAAAAACCAAAAATGATTATTAAATGGATAAAAAACGGTTGCATGGAATAACAACTAAAAAAAATAAATACATTTAAAAAAATGTCTTTATTATCGTAACAATAAAAGACAAACAATATAAACTAATTAATGAAAAAAATCCAATTTAAAATGTACAATAAATAATAAAATTTTATAAAAATTAGATTTATTGTATTTAGTACAATTTTAAATTAAGACAATATAATTAATTCTAATATAGTTCAGACTTAAATAAACAGGTCAGAATATTTCAATTTAAATATGCAGTCAGAATACTTCAGACTTAAAATATAATTAAATATATGAAAATAATAAAATAAATGTGATCCTACACAAAAACCTTTAAGTTAAAGATTTTTTTCTATTACATAATATTAAAAATATGTTACTCAATTTATAACATACTTATCATATATTATTACATAGATTTAAAAGCATATTTGTATTTTCATTTAATTAATAAATTTTTCAAAAATTTGAATTTATACAATTTTTAATTACATTTAAAATATAAATATAAGAAGGAAAATATTGTACATTACCCTAAAATTCACCAAAAATGTTACACCATCATTATAGGAAGACTAATTATTAAATTAAATTCTACAATATTTAATGATTAATTACTACAAAAAATAAAATAAATGTTATTTTTCTCACAAGCGAGAAATGCTTTGTTATTAGGTGCAGAAGCAAAAATTAGGTCTGATACTAATCTCATTCACTAGTCAACTATAAAACATATTTCAAATGTTCAAGCGCACCTGAGTAAATAATATAAGACGCGGTTACCTCAGAATATCAGTAAACACATGTTTGACATTGTAAGTATAACTATGCCAAGCAGGTGAATAAAAGATATCTAACTGGGTGACAGTGAAAATAAAAAAGGTTAAAAAAAAATTCTGTTTTGAAATTTAAAAAAAAAAAAAAGAATTTGATTAAAGAATTATTTCATATTATTTTAAAAGTTTTCAATAATAAAAATTCAATTTTTTTTTTAATTATTCTGTTTGAAAATAATGTGAAAAAAAAAACTAAAAACTAAAAATTAATCAACTGACTATTGAAATAATTATAGAGGAAATCTATCATATAAATAAAAAAATAAACTTTTTAAAACTGTGAATTTGTTACCTTTTCCAGTAATTATAACAAAATTTCGCTAAAATTCATAAAATTCCTTAAAATATTTTTTTAAACAGAACTATTTCATATTTGAAATAAAATAATTTTAAAAACTTTTATATATAAAAATTAAAATATTATTAAAAATCAATAAATACCTTAAACTTCATTTTTTATTAAAAATCACAAACTTACAAATTTTAAATTTTTGCTTTTACATGTGATTGATAAAAATGTTAATTAATACAAGGTATAATCCTGTTGAATTATGGATATAATAATATAGATGCAATTAAAGACAACTACAAAAATAATTTAACTGAGAATTTTTCCTAACTATAGTCCTTTTTATCAGATTCCCTTTCAATTATATAATAAGATTTGGCAATGATTATTTCAAGACTGTGAATGGTCTAGTCATAAATTCAAAGGCCAATGGACTCAAATAAAAAGTGTAAACCACTAAGATACTAATCCTGGAAAGGTTCACTGTAATTTGATAAAATAAGAATTCAACTGTCTTCTCGGAGTTTACATGTTTCTCAATCAAATGAAATCAATCAATAGAACTTTTTGCCAGCTACACATTGTTGAAATGCATCTAGCATATTTTAAACATGATCATGATTGCTTTTCCCATGTTATTTCAAAATAATTTTTCTAAGCCAAAGATTACACAATCAAGTTTTAAATTATTAGAGCACATAGTATAGTTCAACAAAATACAATGACTACAATACAGTCCAACAGTAACAGCAAAAAATCTATATATTACAATACTAAATATAATCACAGTTCTTAGAATATGGATAGATTACTTATATATATTTGAATTAGTTCAACTTATAATCCAGTCTGTTATTTACATTATAGTGCAAAATGTTTTTGATGATGTTCTGATCACTAAAATCAGCAGTTTCATGAAAGTCGAATAGAACAGACAGTGAAATTGTGTTAATAGCAAACAGAAGCTTTGAACTTGTAGCAATGTTTGAAAAACGATTTATGACTTCTCATATATAAGGCTAAGAAATTATAGTGATATATGTGAAAAATTCTTTTGTATGTCTACATAAAATTGTCCATTGTTATGAATCAGTACGAAAAAAACAATTACAATTATTTAATCATCCAAATAGACTAGTCCTTACAGGCACTTGATATAAATTTAATTGAACATGGGCATTGTGCGCTTTGCATAAAGAATATAATCTTTTAATGAGTAAAAGATATCTCAATATAATACTAAAACAGGAATTCTTCTATACCTTTTAATGTTCATAAGCAATCTTATTAAACATATGAAAAATGTTTATCATCATTTTTGGCACTTTCCATTTGGACACCAGGCAAAATGCAAGCAATCGCATTCAAGATATGATCAAGCATTTAGATTTGATATAAGATGGTACCCTACAAATGGGAAATACCCTACAAATGGGACTTTTTTTTCCTCCCTTTCAAATATTGCTTTTATTGAAATTTAATTTTTTTAATTATAATTATTCTATGCAACTGGGTTGTTGTATTTTGCATTTATAATAAAATCAAATGTAATGCTGTTTTAATTTGTTAATCTATTATAAGAGAATATTAACCTTATTATTACAAAAAAAAAAAAAAAAAAAAAAGTGTTATTTGTATTCAATAGCATAATGTTGATATTGTTTTTCAGAACAGCACATCATTTTGTTTCGAACTGGAGGTAACATTATAATAATTTATAAAAGCAACAAAAATTAATTAGGGATTCTTCAGGAATTTAATAACTTTAATCCAAAGATCATCAACATAAAAAAATATGTTGTTAACAATACAAATAATATAAGAAAGTATCTACTTTAAAAATATAATATCTGCTACTTAATAACATAAAGACAAAAACATAATGATGTATATTTTGAATTATTTGGCAACCAATACATTGATACAAGATATTAGAATAAATTTGGAAATAAACATATAAGCATACGTAACTTAACTAGATTTATGAAAATTTTCAAAAACGTAGGGGGGGATTATATATATATACACAATACAAATTCGATTCAAATTTACTTTTCCGAAATTAACGAGGAGCACTATATTTTTATAGCAGGGTACATTTCCTTTCGAAGAAATCATGTTATCAATTTTTATGGGGGTTTTTTCTCTAATAATAAGCAAATACTTAATTTTATAAACCTCCTCAGTATTGAAACAATTACTGTGATGTTTTTTAAAAAAGGGATTCAAAACACAAAATATGCATTTATTAAAATACTCACTCTCAAAAAATAAATGTTTTTCCAAGACCCGGCGTAAGCAAACAACACTTCACAACACCACACAATTTTATAAATAGTATACATTCCATTATTTAAGAATTCTACGATCCATGTTGATTACCTTGCTTCAAATTACGACATTTGTATATCAACAGTTATAAAAGGCCGCCATCTGTCATTCAGGAAATGCGCGTTCTCAAACCAAGGCAGGTGTCCAGGTAAGTCAAATTAAATAACATTGATATTGACATTTATTGTATTAATGCATTAAAATATTAAGTTCTTTTTTAATAATTTAAGAAAATAATAGTATTATTGGAACAATAAATAAATTTCATTTCATCATAGTTTTAACAAAATTTGCTTTTAAAAAATTTAAGAAACTTGTTTCGGAAACATTTCAAAGCTGTAACCGTATTAAGGAAAAGAAATCGTTTCGGTTCAGAGTTTGATTATATGAAGTATATAATAATAAACTAATAAATATAATGCGTATATTGTAATTTTAAAATAATATACTAACATAAAAATTGATATATTATTTTTATAATTGCTAAGTAAAAATGCAGTTTCCTAAGTAATTTCGTCATGTTGCTATTTCAATTACCGATTTAGAAATAAAATTAATTCAAATTTTAACCAATTTTTAAACTTTTATTTCAAAAATGGATTTAGAAGATGAGGCTGCTGACGATTTCTTGCGATTGCAAGGGCGTCAATGGAATATGTACAATTCCTCAGAACCAGCCGTCTGTGACTTTTCGCTGGGAAATCCATTTCGTAAAAAACATCAAGATGTTGTTCGTATGGGCAATCAAAGTCATAAAATGAATATTCATTCCGGCAAAATATCGAAAAATGTAAATTTTTCCCTGCCAAAATGTCTTACATTTCGGGAAAATGGGATGGCTTCTGAAAGCGATTTTGAGGCACAGGTATTGAAAATGAAACTGAAGCAGTTGAGATTAGTAAGCAACAGCAGAGTTGGTTTTTCAGATTATATTAACAGCTATTATATCAAAGGGTTTAAAAAGGACTTGATAGGAGCTTGGACTTATCATGAATATTCAGCAACTCTTCTAAAATCAATATCTTTTCAATGTGCCAAATTGGATTCCAAAAACAATACTTTGCAGTCTAGTATAACAGATATTTATTGTGCGGATATTGCTAATTTACCTAACTATAAGGTATTTGATCTTTGTGGTCTATCATGTGGAGACCAAGATTATGTTCTGTATGTTGCTAATTCATATTCACGTCATAAAAATATTGCTCACTTGGCACCAATTGGTGTCAATGAATGGGGAGATCAACAAGATGATATTGTACGACGATTTGAGCATCACGAGATTCTGTGGAGTTGCTCATGGAATAGCTTTCAGCAACGCTTTGCAATTGGAGCAGATCGATGCTTTTATTTGCATGATTATCAAAGCTTTTCGAAAAGAATTGACCTACCTAAAGGTCAACCATACTCCTTGGATTTTAATAGTAATGGAAATATGTTATACTGTGGCCTTCACAGTGGTGATCTGCTTTGTTTCGATCTTCGGGAAGAAACTAAAGTTCCTTCTTTAACAGTTCCTTTGTCAAAAAATATTTCTTACATCAAACTTCTTTCTGATGAACAAACTGTAATTGCAAGTGGTTTCAACAGTGTTTTGTTGAATGTTAGTATTTATTCCATACTTATGAAGTTTGTGATAAATTATCTGTGAATTATTTATACTAAATTCTAAAATTTTTTACTTCTGAAAGATTTGTATTCTTTTATATGGGTTAATTCATAAAAACTACAAAACCCACGTGCCCTTCCCCTCTTCATCTCGTTTTCTATAGTAAAAAAAAACATTTTTTTTTTTTTAGGGAGAAAGGGACTTTTTTATAAACAAATTTTATGCCTCTTTTAGGAGAGAAATAATTTCCAAGTAATTTAGAAACTATGCATAAAAGAACAATCAAAAGGATTGGATATGGTTTTAAAAAATTTCTTCAGCTTGCTTTTTTTCTGGGAGAATACTAATAACTAAATATTCTAGTATATTTAATATTAAAATATCTAATAAATTTAACAGGCTTTGAAGCTTTATGATACAAAAAAATTAAGATGCTAAAACTGATTTTAGCAGTATAAAAATGATTTCAATTCTTTAATTGACAAATCCTGATTTCAAAATCCAGGCTTTGCTGGCTTAAATAGTATTTAAAATTCATGTATTATTTACCAACACATTAAAATAATATCACATATCGTTTAATGCCTTAGTTCAGATTTTATTTCATATTTATATTATTGAATGAAGGTTTTTTTTTTTTTTCATCTTTTTAGGGCATTTTTAGTGGTATTTTACAGTACCCTCAAAATTGTTTGTTAAAATATTTTAAAATGATTTTGTGATTGATAGAAAATAAAAAAAAAAAATCCAGTTATTGTTTCAGAAATATCTTTAAAAAACTATATTATTTTATATTTTTTTAAAATCTTTAAATGATTAAATTTTAGATTCAAATCATAAGTCTCTTATGTGATATTAGATATCTATTAAAAATTCAAATAAAACAATGCTTTATATGTAATATAATGTGTACCTTATTAATAAGTTTTTACCGTTTTTTATTTATCTTTATTTTATGATATAACTATTGTGTAATAAACTATATAATTACTATCAATTTTTTTTTTTTTTTTCTAGGTGGATCTTCGAATAAAAAAAGCTACATTTCAATATCCAAATCATTACAGTCTATACAAAAAATTGGTCTTCAGTCTAAATGAATCTGTAAATGTTTTATGTGCATCTGGAGAAGATAATATTACCAGATTATGGTCGTTGAAAGAAGGAAAACTTTTGCATTCCCTTCCCTTGACACATCAGGACTATTGTGGTCAGATAAATTCCTTTCTAGAGGCAGATGGGAGAAGAATGTTTGTCCACATATTATTTGGAGATTCTATACATACATATGAAACTCTTGAAGATGTGGTTCAGGAATTAGAAGTTTTGCAGTTAAATGCTCGGCCCTTATACTAGTCATTTGATTCCCTTGATCTTGTTCATATCTATAAAGTACTTGTAATTATATAGGACAGTGTTTCTCAAACTGTGATGTTCAATCTTCATAGGGGATGCAAACAAATTAAACAGCAGTTACAACATATTTCTTACACTAAATTTATTGGGAATTTATAAAAATGTTAAGAAATTTTAAGTTAGCACAGGTTTCAATTATTATAATTTAAAAATTATTTAGAATTACACTATCAAACTGCTAAAAAAATATTTGATTTCTTTCACAATACTGTACAGTATTTCTATAATATTATGCCCCTTTTTATTTAAGCAGCTCAACAAATATCAACAAGAGCTCTTTTTGAGATGGCACTTATAGTCCATAGTTAAAATTACAGTGGACTATAAGTCTCATAAAAAAAAAAGCTATATTGTGATCATGGTTTGGTGTCATACAGTCATGAATTATCACAAAGAAATAACAATAAATTTAATATCCAATATACTTAATGCACTGCTTAATAATCCTTAATAATTATGCCTGCAATAATTATAATACTCTTATTTATTTTTTTCTTTGGTTATTATGAAAACCAGGCGATATATTTATGTTTTTATTATTACCAAAGTTTATTTGCTTTGCTTTAGGAGAGATTTATTATTGGTTACTCAATTGCATTTCAATATATGCATTAAAATTCAACTGAGTTTATAATTGGATATCAATTGCATTTCAATTATAAAAATTCTTTAAAGTATAATATTAATTGTTCTCCATGTACAGAAAATAAATTACAGAACAGTTACAAAAAATAAATTAAACTAAAGAAACATTAAACTACAATGACACTTAATATAATAATAATAGTTAAACAGCTATGAGAGATGCAACAATATTTCTCATATTTTGGATGGTAAACTAGGCAAAGATCAAAGTTTGAGAGCCACTGTATAGAATAATTGTACTTATAGATAATGAACTGAAAGTCTTTTGTAAACAATGTCTCTGTAAAAATAAGATTTAATTTTTTGTTTTTAACTTAATCTAATTATGTATGCTATTTAGTTGACAATCTCAAATGTTTTTTATCTTGTTATAGTTTGTGAAAATATATTTGTTCCTTTGATTTTATCTGTTTTTTTTTTTTTTTTTTTTTTTAAACATGTTTTTTTTTATTTTGTATATTAAGAAATGTGCACCTGTTATGACTATTTAAATCAGTGTTCACTGGTGCAATATTATATTTTTTTATATAAATTATGTTTCTCTTATTAAATATTAGGATTCTATATTAGGCATATTTTCATTAACATTTACTGCTATTTATATTAAATTATTGAGACTTATTAATGAAATAAAAAATTTATACATATTTTTTTCATTTTTTTTTTTTAATATGTAAAAAAAAAAAAATTCAAATGCTGGACATTTTTTAAATATTTTTTTTTATTTTGTACATTATGAAAATATTTGTTTTCTTCTTCTATCTCCAAAGTACTCTTAATTTTGGCCATTTGAGAACATTTACTGCAGCAGATTTAGTGTTGCCCAGGAAAGAAACAGAGAAAAGCAGAAAAGAAAAGAAACAGCTCAGAGAAAGTTAGCAACACTATGTTCTAGGAATGTCTTCCTGGAGATCTATCTAAAAATAGTTAGTACTCATTTGTGATGCACATGAAGAAAACTAAGCAAATATTCACGTAACCAGCTTGACAACAATAAAGTGTTGTGCCAAAAATTAAAAAAGCTCAAGTTAAGCTGATGAGAATTCCCATAAACTCTTTCTCCAAAGAGCCATGATACAACTCCTGTTGACACTGACCGGCCAAGTCATAATTAGAATAAAATATATAAGTGTTTTATTGGTGTGGTTAAAATATGCTAGTTAAAATTTCATTCAGATGCTGTTGATGATTTGTATATTATGGGGGATTTCTCTTTGAAGTAATTGTTCTTCCTTGCAATTTTTTCTAATTACAAAGTAAAATTTCATAATTGTGTATTTACTTTTATCTGCTTGTCTAGTGATATCAGACCAAAAATGAAATATAATTTATGTGTCTGATCATTTAGTCACAATTTCTTTTTTAGAAATCTGTTTTTTGAAGCATACTTAATAAATACACTATCTCACTTCATTTCTCTTTACTGTACTAACTTGGCTAAACTCTGATCTTAAAAAAAATTACTTCAGTTATAAAACCCTAGATTTAGAAAAATATTCTTAGTGCCTGCTTGAAAAAACTATTGGGGGATTCTCATTGCTAAATTTAATTTGTTAATAATAAGGCAGCTACCAGTGATATCCTTCACATTCTCTTTTCCTTGAGATTTAAATAAAAATAGTATTAAATATAGATGTACTGTTTTCAGCCTTTAGATTTGAAATTTGATTGATTGTAAAATGAGTAAATGTTAGAAACAGTCTATGTTGAAGAACAAATGCTTTAGAAGATATCTTGTAGAAGTAAATACAATTAGCTTTCTGAGTATTTAAATGTATCAGCTCCAAAATAGTTTTCTTTTAATAGCTCCTGTTCAGCTTTGTAACTGAATAACAATTAACATACTTTTAGGTATTTATTTCTGTTGTTGTTTTTTTTTCCTTCAAGAATACTATGTAATATATTTTACTGAAAGTTATCAATTGATGTATTTGCTGTTGTATATTGATGTAATTACTATTCTCTATAATAATTGTCTGAAAATAACTTTTTTTAAAATAGAATATATCTGATAAAACTCATTCAATATTTAATTATGCTGTTAATTTTTTATATGGTCCGATTTAACTTTGTCTTATTGAATTCTAAGATTTGAGTTAGTCATCCTGTATATAATATTAACTAAAATGAGTTATCATTCCTTTTAAGTTGAATAGTTCCTAGTTGTTACTTAAATTCATGCATGTCTTTCATTGTATCTCAGAAGATGAAGAGGTGTAATCTATAGCATAGATTTTCTTCATTGCTTAAAGCACTACATGTAGAAGTGTTTTAAATAAAATTATTTTATTTGTTGGTGTTATACTAATGCTATTGGCTGAGTAATCAATGCTTGAAATAGATAATTATGTTCTCAAGACATTTAATTTCTTTTTTATAAAATTCATTTTTATTATAATTATTATTATTAAGAGTTGTTGTTATATAACTGTAAAGTTATAGTAAATATTATTTTTCAAAATTTAAATAGAAAAGGAATGCATTGTAAATTGAAACTTATATATTAACTGTAACTAAAATGTCAAATGTGAACTAAATAATGCATCATCAAATTAATGGAATAGCAATAGCAATGTAGTTCACAGATAAATGAAATCAGCTCCAAAGTTTCCTTAATTACCAAATTCAGTCGGGGGAAAAAAGACAAAGAATAGGTTTGTGTTTGTGAAAAAGAACTCATATAATTATGTGATATTGAATTGCAGTTAAATATTCTAAATAAGAATTTGATAATATTCTCAGCAAAAATTTTGAAAAAAATATCGCTGCAAAATATAGAAAGATCCTGCTATAGGTGTGTGTATACATTGCTGTCCTAACATATCTAATAACTTCTTTGAATTTTGTATTACTTTATGAAAACTATTTATTTGTTCTCATTTGAAATGATTATTTGATCAAGGACTTTAATTTATTCTTTAATACTTCTTTCATTTCTATTAGTAATAATTTTTTCTATTTTGATTCACATATAGAGTGTAAAAAGATGTGATAAAGTATGAATTCTACTATCAGTATAGAGAGGTTTCACTGTAACAAGTTAAGAGTCTAAAGATTTTAATACAGGCAATTTAGTTTGTTTTATATTAAAAGTGTCATGACGTTTTCTAGAAACCATATTAGTTATATTTCATAGCAATACATTTTCATAGCACCCTAGTACATTTTTAGTATAGAAAAGAACTCAAGTTCCTGCAGGACTAAAAAAATTTTCAAACTATTGTACTCTTAAAGGTCTCTTAAACCATTTTAATAAAACGCAACTGCAAATATCTTATGAAAATAAATTTCATTTTTAAATCTACAAATTCACATTACTCTTTCAAATAAAAGTTTTCTAAAATTTCGTGATTTCTATATATGTCAACTTCAGATAATGCCTGAGTAAATATATATATATTTATATACAGGGGTTATCAAAATAATGAAAACACCATAGATTTTTAAAGAATCCTTTATTAGTATGGTGTAGGACCGCCTTTGGCTTGTAATACAGCTTGGATTCATACAAGTGTTGAATAGTGTTTAGAGGAATATTGTACCATTCTTCATGGAACATTGTGAAAGTTCTGGGATAGATGCCAGAGGAGGATATCGATTCCGTATTGAACACTCTAAAATAGACCATAACGTTTCAATGATATTGAGGTCGGGTGACTGTGCGAGCCAAGGTAGATGTTTAACTTCATCCTCGTATTCATTAAACCATGGCCAGCTAAAATTTCTCTATACTTCTCACCGGTGATTCTTCCTTTCAGGGTTACGATTGATCCAGCAGAAAACCACGACACGGCTGCCCATATCATGACAGATCCACCTCCATACTTGACAGTTGGAAGGAGACAATCACGATCATACGCTTGTGCAAGTGCCCTCTAAACATACACCCGTACTGTTGTAGGGAAAAGTGAGAAAGACGATTCGTCAGACCATATTACTTTCTTCCACTTATCAATCGACCAGGTTTTGTGAGTGTGGCACCATTGTAGACGACTTTTGGCGTTAACATCTGTTACAAGTGGTTTGGGAATTGCTACTCTGGCATAAATGTCCTGTTTATGACGGTGCATTCTAACTGTAATGGTTGACACTGGAGAATCCAGATGCTGATTGAGCTCTGCGGTCACTTTTGCTGCAGTTGTTCGCTTTTGAGACATCACAATCCGCTTCAATACCCGTCGGTCTCTCTCACTAAGCTTCTCTTTCGTCCACTCTTTTGTTTTCGCCGAGCTGTCTTGCCACGCAGTGTGCATGCTGTCATGACTTTAGACACCTTACCTCTAGAAACGCCTAAAAGTTGGATGCTCCAGCTAGACAGACACCAAGACTTACAGAACTTCAATAAAGCTATCACATACTACTCGAATATATACATTTCTATTTTTAAAAAAAAGAAAGGTAGCTATTATTATATTTTAACGCTTACGAAACGCATTCAAAAATGTCACTTTCATTCACAGATGTTTCCATTATTTTGATAACCCCCTGTGTATATATATGTTAGATTTAAGGCGGATTCTCTTGCCAAAAAATGAACAACTATCACGCAAATCTTTTGTAAAGACATTTCTTTTCACTCGAAACTGATGATCCGAGACTTCTTTCGGAACACTCTATCTGATAATCTACTTGAAGGCAACTCATCTAAAACCTGGTTTAAATTTATTCTAAACATCACTGATCAGCCCAGGTTTAAAGCTGTTGCCCTTTTCTGATTCCTGACGGGCCATGATTGTATGACCAATTATCTAAACATGTCACTATGTGATTTCTTTCGATTCTCGTTGTTGTTTTCTTGTTCCTTGTGTTCTTTTTCTTTTATTACTTTTTGTAGCCTGCCATTGGAAGAAAAAAAAAAAAAAAAAATGTTAGACTTACGGATGTTAAGACTTAATTTTCTTTGAAAATTTGTTTGATATACATTTTGATTAATTAAATTTTAATAATTATTTAAAGCTTAACAGCAGTTAATAACAGGATCTTTATATTTGGTTATTTGCATTTAATTGTGTTTTACAAATCTATAGAAAAATGTTGAATTGTTTTCAACCTATCATGAGATTGAATTTAACTGTTTTTCGTATTTACTAATATCATATAAATTCTAAATTGTATGCCGTCTCGCATTTCAAAACTATAAGTCGATTGCTTAAAATTGTGGAACCTGAAATAACTATATTGCTTTGATAAACAAGTTTTTTTTTTTTTTTTTTTTTTTTTTTTTGAATAAATTATTCAATGTACCTATTCTAATAAATGTTGAATGTATCCCATATGCTTTGACTTTTCATTTACTGATTATATATTTTTTATATTGTAATTATAACATGTTTTTTGTGAATAAGTATACAGCTTTCAAAGCTTATTAGATATTATGATGCAATTTATTCGATAGTTAATTATGTGATCAAAATTTTACTTATCAATGTTTTTACAATAAAATTTTATTTACCTTAATATTTTTTTTTTTTCTAATAAGATGTAAATTCAAGAATAAATGTTTGTAACGACATCAAACATATTACACCTTTTGGGGGCCTGCACAGTCGAGTGGCTGGCGCTCGGTACCACAGGTTTCGGGTTCGAATCCCGGTGGTGCCATGGATGTTTGTAGGGGTTCGGAATCCACTTTAAGCCGTAGGTCCCGGTCTCCTATGACTGTAAGAGCGTCACGGAGCAAAAGTCAGACTTCAACCTACGAGGGCTACATCACAACAGAAGCTCCCTTTCCTTCCATCCATGAGTAGATCACTCATGGGATGCCCGCCCCGCACTGCAAGATATTGAGGATTAGTCACAAGCAAACACCTTTCGGTCCAGTGGTTTAAGTTCAAAATCACCACAGTATTTTAATGTTTTTCACATGACAGCCAGTAGTTTCTTAATCAAAACAAAAATGTAAAATAATTTTGATCCTACTGTAAAACTCTAGATGGCAGCACATGTCCAGAAAAAATGTTTAATAGAAATTAATAATTTTGTGTGTGGCTATTCAACACCTGCTAGATCACAGTAGGAATAAGCCAACACTTCCTAAATATCTATGAGGTGTTGGAACAACACACCTGCCCTAGAGATAAGAAGGGGACTTTCAAGATTAAATTCCCCATATTTGCTTGTCGTATAGAATACACTCGGAATACTCTCAATGGCTGCCTGACTGACGGCAGTACAAGATGCTTTATACACATTCGCCGTCGAGTTTCTACATTTCTGAAAGCAGCAACGACATCAATAGATTCGAACCTGAATCCTCCTTCGTATTGCCCCTAGGTGTGAATAGCGCTTCTATCGAAATTGTTTTTTGGTAGTTTCAAGTTGCATTTATTTTAAAATTTCTAAATGTTTAAAATAAAACAAGTAATATAAAAAAAAAAAAAATTAAAGTCAATTCCTACTTTTTTTTCACTCTATTGCAGAAAGTCCTTTATAAATAGTTTCATTCATTTTTTTAAGTTTATCTGCCGCCATCTATTGGTAGATATATGCCACTTAAATCTAAAAGAACTAAAATGAATTAATTTAATTTAATTACTGAATTAATATATGAAAAGACTGTATTAACATTGTTAAAGTGTCCTCCACTACAAGTTCAAAAAGAAATGTATTTGAACTTGAGTGGATGAATAAAAAGTATTTTATTAGCGATTGAAAATGTGAACAAGATATATATAGGGAGAGTGTGAGCTAATAGAAGGAATTGAAAAAAAAACTGTCTGCGTAGAATAGATTTTTTAAGTTTGAATTGATACACATTTCTTTCATGTTCATTGCATTTTTCAATCTTGATCTTGATCTTGTAGAGCTCGAATTGTAACCAAATCTTGTTGGAGCAATAGATGCCATGATCTCAAGATCAGTTTGATTAGCATATTTAAGGAGTTGGTTGCCTCTTGGTCTATTAGTAGTGCAATTCCAGATTTGGTGATGAGCATTAAAGTCACTACACGTGATAATTTTGTTGCATAATACTTTCAAGATCTATTGTGAACAGTTGAAGATCATATATAACGTTTATAGATGTAATAATTATAGGACCCAGATTAGGCTATGGTTTAGAGTAGGGATGGGCAAAAATCGCGGGCCAAAAATCAAAAAAAAAAAAATTTGGCGGGCCAAGATAAATTTTTCTAAAATTTTAAAAACACTATACAAGTATTACAAATTAAATAGGTTAATGAGATGAAGGACATTGCGATTTCATTTTTAAAAGTTCCTTATAGTGAGGTTCGAAGTGAGATGGACTGATTCTAAGGAACGAGGCTAAATGCTCATCTGTCAGTCTATTTCTGAAATAATGCTTTCTAAGGTTCATAGTTGAAAACATTTGTTCACATATATAAGATGAAGCATATAAACATAGCATTGATTTTCTGGGTGTGAGATATTAAATTTGGGAAACTTACTTTCGATAATGATTTGTAAAACTTTTAACTTTGACATATTTGGAAACAACTGCTTGACATATTTGTTAAATTGAAACTCAATTAATTCAACCTTCAAATTTGACCTCACTGTTTCACAATTTATGTTGAAAGGCATGGTAAAAATATCCAAATAGAGAAAGTAAAAGTCCTTTGAAAAAAAAGGAAGAAAAAATAATATTTAATCAAAGTAGAAAAGGAGATAGATATATAATATATATTTTTTTTAATTTGCCTAGGACCGGAAAATTAAAATCCTAACCGCGGGCCGGATAGAACCTTCCGGTAGGCCGTAGTTTGCCCATCC
This sequence comes from Caerostris darwini, assembly GCA_021605075.1. Taxonomy (NCBI): domain Eukaryota; kingdom Metazoa; phylum Arthropoda; class Arachnida; order Araneae; family Araneidae; genus Caerostris; species Caerostris darwini. Next base: position 251,228 of record BPLQ01012460.1, on the reverse strand, counting down.
CTGGCCTACCACCTGCACGAGTTGAAGCAAGACTCAATACAGTCACCGAGCGAGTCAATATCACTTCATCATCAAACACTCGGCATAGAAACTATTTTTAGCTCTCTGTGACTCGGGAAATCAAAACATGTCCAATAAAATTTCAGTTGGGGAAAAAAACGGCGTATTTTCTTAAATAATAATTGCAAAGCCTGAAGTTTAGGGGCTTGACATCTTTCTTCCCAATAAATTAATAGTTTAAAAAAACTGAAAAACACGCTTTTAGAGTTAATCAAATTAAAAAGTAAAAAATAATTGTTAACATAAGAATAAAATGAATGTCACTGTTCTAAAAGCGGGGGGTGCTCGATATCAATCGTTATAATTTTTCACTAGTTTCATTCCGAAATGCAGAGTTAGTTTAAAAATGTCATACAAAGCACCCCACGCTTATAGAACAGCGACATTCATTTTCTCATCAGTCATTTTATTCTTATGTTAACAATTATTTTTTACTTTTTAATTTGATTAACTCTAAAAGCGTGTTTTTCAGTTTTTTTAAACTATTCATTTATTTTTTACTTTTTAGTTTGATTAACTCTAAAAGCATGTTTTTTAGTGTTTTTAAATTATAATATTTAAATGAGGTGTAATTGTAATTGTGAGTAAAACAAAGGCTAAATGCGAATATGTCGAGCCAGCCAGGATTCGAACAGGGAATCTCCTGATCCGTAGTCAGGCGCGTCATCCATTGTCCCACGTAGGTTTGAATGTCTTTACTGAATACTTTCATTCTACATGGGTTAAATTGCACTTTATAAATTAAAATAAAATCTCTAATCCTGGTGATCTTAATCATGATGAGATAATAAACTTATCAAACTACTTTAGTGTCGTTGGTCCTTCATAAGTCTACAACGTTTAAATTAACTCTGATCGCTTAAAGTAGGGCAAAATCGAGCCCAAAGAGTCAGTTACAAACAAACATTCAGATGAAACTAATATAATAGCGTATTAAAAAGAATCAACTGTTTTCTTTCTGAAAGATGCCTGTAAATGTTTCTTTGCAGCTTAAATAGTGTATATGAGGAGAAACAGATCTCCAGGGGAAAAAGTCAGTTACATACAAACATACAGGTGAAACTAATAAAAGCGTATTAAAAATGAAATCATTTTAAAGCAATAGAAATAAATAACTTGGGAAATGGGTTGCATGAACATAAACTACGAATTACAAAGTGGCGCTTTCAATAGCAAGGACTTTCCGATATAATTATGATTTTTTTTTTGTTGTTGTTGTTGTTGTTTCTTATCCCACTTGGCTGGCCAAGCCCACGAGCCCATATGGACTCATGATTGAAGGGGAAGGAAGCAGCTTCTGTTGTGATGGAGCACCAGTAGGTAGAAGCCTGACTTTTGCTCCTTGACGCTCTTTACAGTCATAGAAGACCGGGACCTACGGCTTAAAGTGGATTCCGAATCACTACAAACATCCATGGCACCGTCGGGATTCGAACCCGAAACCTGTGGCACCGAGCGTTAGACACTCGGCCATTCAGGTCCCAAATTTGCCAACGGCACGCAGTGTTCCCAGGTGGTCACCCACCCAAGTACTGACCGCGCCCAATGATGCTTAACTTCGGTGATCTAACGAGAACCGGGTTTTTTTTTTTTTTTTAAATCCTGTTAATATAAAATCCAAAAAAAAGAACTGTGATATCCTTAATAATCGATTCCACTTTTCACAAACTGAAAAAGAAATCAATCTTTTTGAAGCGGGCCTTTCTTTTTCAGTTCCTTCTATTAGCTCACACTCTCCCTCTATATATACATTGTTCAAATTTTCAATCGCTCATAAAATTATTTTTATTCATCCACTCGAGCTCAAATACATTTTTTTTTAATTTGTAGTAGATGGCACTTGATGTGAATACAGTTTTTTTCAAATATTGATTCAGTAATTAAATTTAATTCATTCCTTTTAGTTTTTTTTAGATGCAAGTTGCATATATCTACCAAAGAGGGCGCCAGATAAAAAAAAAAATGAATGAAAATTATTTATAAAGGACTTTCTGGAATAGTGAAAAAAAAGTAGGAATTGAATGAAAAATGAATGAATGAAAAAAAAAAATGAATGAATGAAAATTATTTATAAAGGACTTTCTGGAAGGACTGGAATAGAGTGAAAAAAAAGTAGGAATTGACTTGAAATTTTTTTTTTATATTACTTATTATGGATGACATTTGAATGTTATGTTATTTTATCATAAGACAGTAGATATTTGTATCTATGTAAGTCTAATCGAAGCCTGTTGTCTCTATACCGGAGATGGCCATGATGAATTCACGGGGCGGAAAGCCCTTCCGCTGGTCTAGATGAAGAAGGGGGAAATCCTTCAGACACCATTCGTCCAAATTGTGGTGATAGATACCTGTTTATATTTTACTTTTCAATTTTTTATTCCGTGCTTACGAATAAAAATACCGGAAAAAATAATTCATTTTTTTAGACATGAATTACAGAACATAAATGTAAACAAAAAAAATTATAGTTTAAAAAAACACGCTTTTAGAGTGAATCAAACTAAAAAGTGAAAAATAATTGTTAAAATAAGAATAAAATGACTGACGAGAAAATGAATGTCACTTTTTTAAAAGCGTGGGGTGTTTTCTATGACATTTTAAAACTAACTCTGCATTTCGGAAGGAAACAAGTGACGATTGATATCGAGCACCCCACGCTTTTAGCTTAAAATGCGTAGTCTTCCACATGTGAGGTTTAATTCACCTATATTGGATTCCCATATGTAAGCTCCCCGGGAAAGAGATAACGCTTGTTGGCGCCAGTATCTACAGCTATAACTAACAAAGAACTTCCACTTCTTAACACTTCACCGATTGAAAGCTGTCTGTGCTTGCTATTTCCGTCAATTTATGTCTTGTAGAACAAAACTAGAGAAAGTAAAAAGATCATCAGTCCTTTGAAAACAAATAATATTTAATCAAAGTAGAAAAGGAGATGGATATATAAATATATATTTCTTTTCATTTGCCTCGGACCAGCAAATTAAAATTCTATCCGCGGGCCGTAGTTTGCCCATCCCTGCTCTAGGAGATTTAATCTGAAGCTTGGAGGACTGACTGATGGAGGTCTCAGGAAAGAGTCCTTCGAAAGTACCACCTCCTGTCCCATTGCATTTTGAGGATAAATTCCTTCAGAATGATGGCGCTGTCTGTGCGACAATCGCAATGCTACAAAAAGAACTTTCGGATCATCAAACTGGCAACTGGCGTACCGATTACGGTGTACCAACAAGAGAAAGATAAGGGAAAATACCCCTTAAACCTCCTCATCTTAATTCATAACTATGCTTTGAATTATAGTTGGCTGCTTAATTAATGTTAGTAAAAATACCAGATAGAGTTTCAAAAATTCAGTTAAAGTGGTACTAAAAAAAAATAAAAAATACTAAAAGCAAAATAACAGAATTTAAAAGTTAAGTTTAAATTCGGTACCAGTTGGCGATGCCACAAAACTATTGTAAAAATGTAAACAGATGCTTAAGAATAATGTGAACTAAACAACACTGAAAGGGTTATGCTGAACGGTGCCATAATGAATGATCAGAAAAGTAAATTTTTTTCCACACACAAAAAAAAGGTCGAAATCAGAACCGATATTTTTAGTTATTTTCTTTATTTTAATCCATCCTTTTATTTTCCTAATAAAAAAAAGGGGTAAAAAAGCGTACAATAAAAACCTAACTATTCACTAGTCGTTATAATAGAATAATGGTGCACATCGTATATAAAAATAGTGAATTGGACCTAGTATGAGATTCGAACCCTCAACCATCATCAAAAGAACCATGCCTTTTGCTCTTCCAGCTCCTTTTTTCGGAACTGGAGACCTCCCGCCGGTTGCTCAAGCTAAATTGAGGATTGTTAATTTTGTAACACATAGTGCTGCTAACTTTAATTTCATCTAAATCAACTACACCTAATACAGGTTTGGCAACCTTTTCAAAATTAAGACTTTATTTATAGGTTAATACTCACGTATATGCATAGGTATGTCTAAATATGCATTTCTCTATGAGTAGTGATGCACTGGTATAGGTAAAGATGTACACTTAAATATACATGTATCCTCAACTACAACCGCATGTATGTATGCATTTGTATACATTATGTATTTGTGGGCTTAAATGTGTTTCGATACACGTATGCAAATTAGTGTTTTATGTATGTTTGTGTGTATATATGTCTGTATACCGGAGTGTATGTATGCATATACATGCGCATATGTTTGTATATATATACACATGCATGTAGATTAGTGCTCATGTATACTTGCAAGTTTGTGCTCGAGTACGTAAGCTCAATTGTGTACGTTAATGCACATGTATGTGCATATGTACCTGGATTCTGGATGTGCAATTCACATTATGTATATGTATGTGCTTGTGCACATTCACATACATGTGCATGTATCTACATGTATGTGCATGCAGATGTATCTGTGTTAGTGTGTGGGTCTTTATGTGCACATGTATGAATATATGTATCAGCATGTGTACATGTATGAAAATACACATAAATTCCTACAAACTTTGTTACAATCATACAATTCCTACATACATATATATACACACACATACAAACATATATACTTATACAAGAACACATACAAACACATTTACACACAGCACATGTGAACACATATATAGAAATGTACACACATTATAAATGCATACACATAAATGTACATGAATAAACACATGCATATACCATGCTCCTCTGCGTGCAAGCACATTCATATGCACATATATACATATGTGCACACACTCGAGCACAAGCATACAAGAATACATATTCGCATTAAATTGTACAGAAGCACTAATCTGTATGCATATATATATATGCACAAACATATAAGCATTGACATCCATATATATATAATATACACCTTAAAGATAGACAGGAGAAAGATACTGTCAGTATGCTGTAAGCTGCTACATCAGATTATGAATACATAAGCATCAAAGTCCTATGTTACTGCAGGGTCCATCTTTCAGAGTACTAACAGCTGCTTCATTAGGTTTAAACAAAATAACTACAAAAAGCTAACAATGTTTGTAATTTAAAATGTAAAGCAGAAATGTAGGCTCATGCAAAAATATCACTCATTAATACTCTGAAGTTAATTTCTTTAATACTGTGAAGTTAAATTGACTCTTTCTAATGCTAAGAGCACTGTCATTAATTATTTATGCTCCATTTCATGAATGCTAGGCTTAAGACTTGCGGATTTTTCTATAATATATGTGCCTTTTTAATTTAACATATTTATTAAATATGCCATTTTTATATTAGGAATTTTTATCTTTTTATAAATGTCTATGCTTAATTTTACATCACTAGAATTAAAAATTGTTAAATGCAGTAAAAATATTTTGTGAAACTTCAAAAAATTAATAAACATTTTTTTTATAAATTTATTAAAATAAATTTTTTAATTTAATATATTTATTTATTTTTTAATTTAACAAGCTGTCTTTAATATACACTGGCAGGGGAAAAAAAGAATGAAATACCATAAAATTTCTTGCTATGGGAAATTATAAATAACACTTTACCTCGTTATCAATATTTTATTGAAGATACATATAAAAATCTACATACACAAGTTACATAAATTAACATCATGCAAATGGAAATGCTTTGACTGTAGAAATCAGACAAATTAGAAGCACACATCTTTGATATGCACATTACAGAATGGACAATAAGTTTAAAAAAAATTACATCAATAAAGTAACATTTATCTACCTTTGAAATGCCTTAGTTATGAAAATAAGAAAAATTATTTATCCATTGCATCTGCTTAATAAACATATTATGCCAACTTTTTAGTCCGAAGTTATCAGAATTACAGCAACGACTGTGTTGAGATGGGTTGAAATGCAGGTTAGGACAACATGGCGTTTGTGTTTGACGATGTTGATAAGTATGGGTAAATCCTCCTTGATTCACATCTGTATAGTTATTAGAACAAATTGGTTGCATTTGATAATTATGTGGATAAAAATCAACAGATCCTCCTTCCCTTGCATCTCTGTGATTATAAGGTGCTGGTTGTGTTTGATAATAAGGGGGATAAGCAAATGAAGAATTTCCTTGATTTGAGTACAAATTTGCATTTCTATAATTATTAGAAGACCAAGTTTCAGGTTGATATGCAAACTACAGAATGGACAATAAGTTAAAAAAAAAATTACATCAATAAAGTAACATTTATGTACCTTTGAAAAATGCCTTAGTTATGAAAATAAGAAAAATGATTTATCCACTGCATCTGCTTAATAAACATATTATGCCAACTTTTTAATCCGAAGTTATCAGAATTACAGCAACAACTGTGTTGAGATGGGTTGAAATGCAGGTTAGCACAACATGGTGTTTGTGTTTGATGATGTTGATAAATATGGGTAAATCCTCTTTGATTCACATCTGTATAGTTGTTAGAACAAATTGGTTGCATTTGATAATTATGTGGATAAATATCAGCCGATCCTCCTTTCCTTGCATCTCTGTGATTATAAGATGTTGGTTGCGTTTGATAATAAGGGGGATAAGCAAATGAAGAATTTCCTTGATTTGGGTACAAATTTGCACTTCTATAATTATTAGCAGACCAAGTTTCAGATTGAGAAGTATGCAAATTTTGGCATGATCTGGAATTTAATCCTTGATTCCTTTTATTAGAATTAACTTTCTTTTTCACATAGTTATCTACACTACGAGTGTGACACAAAGATGGCTGCTGAACATTAGATATATTATGACATGTTTGTTTCCAAGTGAATGATTTTGTACATCTTCTATTATGAGTTGCATTTTTAAAACATTTTTCTTTCTGTTGAATCCCATACAGAGCTTTCACAGCCTCTTCCTTTTGTTTATCGCAATTCTTTTTTCTTGATTTACCTTCCATCATTTTCTCAAAATCTTTATCAAGTGCACAAGTTTCCAAATCTGAATCATCCAATGAGCTTTCTTCTTTTTCATAAATTTTATCTGGGAAACTTTTTATTTCTTCCTCATTAGATTCTTTTTGTTCATCACTGTGGCCACTTAAAGACTCATCCTCTAGCATATTATTACCTAGTAAAAATTGCATATCCACACTATTTAATGAAATAATTGAATCACAATCAGATTCCTCTTGAGAACTTTTTGACGAAGATTCTTCAATAACACAAGATTGTGGTGTATTTTCCAAATTCTCATGGATTAAAGCAGTATCAAATTCATCATTTGAATCAGAATGTTCAGAAATCATATCAGAAACAACCGAGTCAGAAATGTTTTCACAATCTAAAATCAATGATTTTTGATAAATAGAATTCAAATTAACTTTCTTTTCATTTTTGCTTTTATTAGTGGATAAACCGATTTTGTCCATTTTTGAAAGTACACACTTTTCATCTTCTACAATATTTTCTTCAGTCATTTGATTCACAAGATTTGGTGAAATATTATCTTTTAAAAAATCTTTATATACATTATATATATATTGATTTGCATTTGATCTATAATGCAAAAGTGATGCACTAGAAAACTGCTCATCATTGGATTGAGAATCGCCATTTGAATCCAAATTAAAATTTCCATCAAATGTATTAACATCCTTTTCATGATCTCTAATAAAATTAATTAGTGGGGAAATAATTTCTTTTAATTTTATATTATTTTGAACTTCTGATGTTTTGTTTCTCTTACTCATTTTAGAATCGTCAGATTTTCCTGTAGTAATCATATTTGCTCTTTCATTCTTACCATAATAACTTTTAGAATGTGGAGCATACAAATTTGATTCGGTTACACATTTCATTTCTTGATCGATACCCATGAATTGACTAGATTTTCTTTCATCACACTTCATATACCCAGACAATGTTTTAATGTTTTCATCTTCCATAATTGTATTTTTCAGCTGGGTTGAATTTTCTTGCTGCAACTCATTTTCATGAAGTTGTGTAATTTTTTCAGCAACTATCATTATTTCTTCCTCACTATTGCAATCCACAGCCTCTTCACAACGAAAACTGTGCTTGGATACTGAAGTACCTCTGATATGATCCTCTTCCTTCAAGAAATCCAAAGGATTAGAACAATCATTTGATTCTGAAATGCAATTCAAATGATCATCTTTGTTCAAAGATTCTAGAGAGTTAGAATTTTGATTTGATTCTGGAGTACCACTAAAATTATCTTCATTCGAGGAATCCAGAAGATTACAATTGTTATCTGAAGTATCACTCAAATTATCACCTTCCTTCAACGAATTACGGCTAAAATTATCACTTGATTCTGAAATACAATCTGAATGATTATTCTCTTCTCTTAGATTGGAAATAGAAGATTGATTTTCACTGAAAATAGCATTTGTAAAGGAACAGCCGAATTTTGTATCTTGATCAGCATTTTCTTGAATATTATTCAGATTATTACCATTTGAAACAGCTTCAGCAGTTTCAGTGTTTGGTAACATTTCATTTTCTGATTGTGAAACTCTCTTTAAATCAATCAGATCTGAAGGAACAGGATCTAAAAAACAAATGAGCTTAAACAAATGAGTTAATGAGTTTAAACTCTAAAATAAATAAGTTTAAACTTGTAGAACATCTTTTTTAATATTTACTAATATTCTTATAATTCTTATATTCACAACTTTTAAAAATAGCACAATAATAAAATTTTCCAACATTAACTTTTGTTTTTAAATTGAAAGAGAATGAAAGAAATCAACATTAATGATTATACATGTAAGCACATTAAACTTAAAGGGGGGAAGGGGGAGTATTGAAGAATATTAGTATTTTATTATTATTCATTTACTTTAATCAATTATTATTATTAAATTAATTATTATATTTAGGTAGCTACACACAATATTTTTAAGACAGGGGTTGATAAGAATCCTGGATCATGAAGTCTGTAAAATATACATGCAACCATAGAGAAATGAATGCTAGTAATGTAATTCAAAATTTCTAGATGAGTGCAACTTTAAAATCAAAATAAAAGGAATGAAGAGGAAAAAAAATCAAAATTAGACAAGTCCTGAAATTTTATATATAATCCAAGAGTTTAATAGTGTGAAGCATTCATTTTTAAATAATTTGCAATAAATGCCCACTAATATAATGGACATATTAATTACAAAAAAAAAATTATAAAATACACAATGAAAAAAGTACACAATTTCTTCATGGCTTTTATTAAAAACATTAATTTCTTAAACTTATGTTAAAGAAAAAGCTGACTGGCTCAAAACACTCACTAAAGATATCATGAAACACATAACAGAAATTTATCGCTTCTGCAGACCACAGAGGCTATGAATTAGAATTAAATTTTTAGTCACTGTCTAATAAGTTAGGGAAGATTTAAAATGTACTTTGACATCACAATTTAGGATTTTCTTCCCACCAGATCCACAATAAATAACAATATTTTAATATATTTTATAAATGAAATAACTACTAACCTGGCACTGGAAAACTTTTGAATTTTCCTTCAGTTCTAATTTGTTCATATCCTTTAAGTTCATCTTTAGTGATTAATGTGACGCTAGCACATATGGAGCCTAAACATAGAAATTATATAAGAATGCAACAAAAATCACAAATGAGCTTATATGAAACAAAAAATCAATGAAACAAATATCACAAACAATATCAATTTATAATTTTAAATTTAATTCAAAATATTAAAACTATTATTTGAAAAGACAATGTAAATATTTTAAAGTAAAAAAAATAATTTTTTTTTTCATTACAAATCTAATTTTGTCAACATTTATAATGTATTTAGATTTCATAAACAGACAGATATAGAGATTGATAAAAATATAAGATAATGAAGCAGATGTTAAAAATTAGAAAAATGTTACATTTTAAACATTGTTGCTGCTTAATCACTAATACATTTAAATTAAAACATCGAAGCATTTCTATCAAATATTTAAAAGACAAAATGTATAAAAAGTGAGTAAGCATAAAAGTATATAAGTTCATTAAAAAAAATATATAAAAAAAACAGTGTCAGCAATTACTAAGTTATTCTACTCAAATGGCAACTATTAATTTATCTTTGCCAATCTTTTTACCGTTGGTGTGTGTCTGCCTATGCATGTCAAATTAAACCAAAATTGGCAGGCATAATTTTAATTCAAAGCTTAGATCAAATGATAAAAGAAATTCCAAAATTGAATCAACATACATTAAGAATATTCTTATGCCCGATTAGGTTTTACACCAACTTGGTGGCTTTTTGTGGTTAAAGAATTTTTCATAGTTGACATTTTTTACGCTGTTGTACTGATAAATAAGCAGACACAAAACAAATAAAACATACTAACCACTGAATTGCAACCACACAAATCTTTAATAAGTAAGAAAAATTTCATTACAATTTTACCAATAAAAATGTTCCCTTTTTTAATCCTAGATCACTGTACTTCCAAAGAAGCCACCAGTGTTGCAACCCAAAGTAAATTGTCAATTCATTTTAGGTTACTGTAGTTCTTTCAAGGAAATTTCCATGGGATGTTCAAAAGTTGATAGTCTGCTATGTCTATAAACAAAGCCAATTGATTTGAGATTGGATATGATTAACCATGTTCAGTTATATGTAGCAATGACTACAATTAAAAGTTGGAAAAATTTATAATATGAAACCTTGTTCAGGAAAACAAGGAATAGTGTTTACTATCAGACTTTAACTGAAAAATAAATAAAACTTACTAATTTTGTAATTTTTGCTATTTAAAATGGTGATAAATAAAATAAAAATCATGCATCTTAAATCCAAACATGTTACAACAAATTATATAGATATATATCTTAATATTTATGCAATACTAAATAAACGACCTATTGATTCTTTATTTTCATTAAAATACATTTTACTGACATCCCTGCTAATATTGAAAAAAAGGATATTTATGAAGTTTTATATCAAAGAGATAAAGGAGTTAATGAGTTCCGTGTGGGTGCAGGTTAAAATAGCCCCACTGCAGCCCATGTATGCAGTAAAAGGCAACTAAAGTGGGTTGTCCTGTGCAATAACCGGTTGGGGTAAAGTCAGACTTTTCTCCTTGGGTGGCCCAAGGTCAAGTCTTTGTGTCGCAAGGTCAAGGACAAAAAGAAGCTGCATTTTTTACTCTTTCTTATGAAAGGGTGCAAATGAACTCATCGTTTTAAGACATGGGTTCATGGATTTGATGTAGATGTTGCCATGAACCATTCACACACATGCAAACAACACAAGTTTCATTTTTTTAAGCCAGGTAACGGCAGGTTATATATTCTAGTACATATACAGCCTGAGTAAAAACTTTAAGGCCAGTTAAAATTTTTGAGAAAATGTAAAATGAAATAAAAGGGATTCAAATAATATTAATTATTAAAGTTCATTGATAAGAAATAAATGCTGTAAACATAATTTGTAAATACATAATTATGAGAAACATGTGGTTATTTGCAAAGTTAGTATTTCTGCCTGAGTAAAAACTTTAAGGCCACCAGTCATTTTTTAAAAATAAATATAATATAATCGTGCAATTACCATTGCAACTACTAGCTTGTGGCAACGCTGCAATTTTCCTATTTGTCATACATTTCTTCGAAGTATTGGCGATCTTGTGAAGATGGCGAAGGGTAAGAAGTTAACTGATAGTGAAAGAGGACAGATCGAAGCTTTGTCTTCAACAGGAATGAGTAGCCGTGCTATTGCGATAAAGATAGGAAGATCAAAGACTGCAGTCAACAATTTTTTAAAATTGAAAGACAATTATGGTAAAAAGAATACTGGGGGAAGACCTAAAGCTTTGTCTTCGCGTGATGAAAGAAGAGTTTGCCAACTTTCTACTGGCATGATATAAGAAATGAAAAAGAAATATTCTCCAAGCGCCAATTAGGTGGAGGGTCTGTCATGACTTGGGGCTGTTTTTCTTACAATGGTGTGGGCTCAATTTCATTCGTTTCAGGTAGAATGAATTCACAAGGATACCAAAATGTCCTAACAAATCATCTTTTGCTAAATGCTGAATGTCTTGCTGGAGAAAATTGGAAATATCAGCAAGACAATGCACCGATCCATTCGAGTAATAGCACAAAAAATTGGTTCCAAGTCAACAATGTTGAAACTGTGAAATGGCCAGCTAGATCACCTGACCTCAACCCAATCGAGAACCTTTGGGTTGACTTAGCAAGAAGAGTTTATGCAAATGGGAGACATTTTACATCAACAACAGAGCTGAAATCTACTATCGAAGATGAATGGTATAAAACCGAACCCACCCTTTGTCAAAAATTCGTTTCATCCATGAAAACAAGAATATTTGAAGTAATTCGAAGTAATGGCTCCTACACAACCTTCTAAGAATTTGTAATTTTTTTCTTATATGTTATTTTCTATGTTGGCCTTAAAGTTTTTACTCAGGCTCAAATATTCATCTGTGTGCTCTGTAATATTTTCTAATAATAAAATATTTGCAACTTAATTTTTCTACTTTTATTTAAGCTCAATAATTATCAATCAAATGGTATTTTAATTCTTCAGTTTAAATGTTTCCATTTTCTCAAAAATGTCTACTGGCCTTAAAAGTTTTTACTCAGACTGTATATAATATCTTACCATATCTTCCAGCACGACCAACTCGATGCAAATATTGTTCCATATTACTAGGCAAATCGAAATTTATCACCAAGTTCACATTTTCTGCATCTACACCACGAGATGTCTATATACATAAAAATAAATAAAAATTATGAAGAAATTAACATATAATTTAAAAATTATACAACTTTCTAACAAATTACCATTAAACTTCATATAACTATTCAATAGATATTTTTCATTCTAAATAAAATGGAAATTTCCTTATTTTTAATAAATTCAATCTTTTTTTTATCATTCATGTCTTAAAAAACTGTACAAAGAATCATAATCACACACACACACACACACACACACACACACACACACACACACACACACACACACACACACACACACACACACATATATAATATGACCTAATATATAATGTGTCCATATATATATATATATATATATATATATATATAATAGATACTATAATCCTTAAGTTAGCTTATTAATAATTTAATAATTTGCTTCAGTTTTTATTATTACAAAAAGTGTGAAGAAACTCATTTAATTAGAAAGAAAATATTCGGCTTAAATGAAAGATAATATCTTAAAAGGTTTTGAGTAACTAAAACTTCTAATTAACCAATAAATAAGAAAGAATATAACATAATAAATTTGCACAGCAGTAAATAATACATAGATCGATTAATATATAATTATATCTGTAATACGTAAATTACTACTGTATATTTGTAATAAAATTACAATTTTATTACAAAAAATTCATTAAATTAATAAAATGTTATACATAATATATATATACATTATATTAGTTTTTATAGACATTTTCTAGTTATATCCTTATATGCAAATTTGATTTTTTTATTTAATAAAATTTTTTATTTAGTAAAATATTTTGGTATTTTCTAAAATAGATCAAGTAAGCTATATATTTACCACATCACTGGAGACCAAAACTTTACACTTAAATCTTTTTAAACACTCAATAGCCTTTATCCTATGAACCTGATTTTCAGCACTGGATATATAAGCAGTAGAAAATCCCATCTCTCTTATAACGCCAGACAACACTTCAACTCTGGAAATAAAAATAAATAAATTGTATATCGAAAATAGTACATTTAAAATGAAGAAATCAATGAGAAAAGATAAATAGTGGTTTTTTATTTTAGTTTATGCACAATGTAAAAATATTACTTTAAATATATTAAAATATAATTAATCAAATTTCTTTTATTTTACCTAGTTTTTAGCAGAATACATAAAATTTAAATTAATATTTTGCTGTATATTTAGAAAAATAGTAATACTTCTATTAAAATAAAAATTAATTTTTTTTCTCTCCTAAAATGTTAAAATCTTAATTATATGCAGATTTCTATCAATGTATAAGATTGGAAGTTAAATGAAAACAGTTCTATAGCTTAACTATTCAATTAAAATAATACATCCAAAACTGCATTAAAATAGTTATTAAAATAAAAGATTAAACTTTACATATTACTATTGCATAAAAGGAATGAAAATGGATAAACACATTTTTTTCTATTAGTAATGATTTTCTAGGAGAAGCTTTGTTAAAAGAAATTTTTAAAATTTGCATAGTTCAAAAAAAAAAAAAAACATTCCCATCAAGGATGAGATAAATTCATAATCTATCTAATATTAATAATCCAAACACTTTATATTCCAGATTAATCTACTTATGCTGAAGCTATAAAACTACAAAAATCCTTTTTCATAAAATACATAACCTTTTCATTCATAATTTATAATCATATATTAAAAATCAAATATAGCTATACAACATACCTTGAAACGTGATTGCAAAATACCAAACACTGTGCAAAATTTACATTCAGTAGAATATTTTCCAAAGCTATTAACTTTAATCTATAGACCACAGCTGCCATTTGGGTACCTGGCACAACATAGGTGAAGTGAATCATACCTGCAAATAAGTGAATAGTTAATTTTTTTTATTAAATATAGGATTTATTTTATGTTAAATCATCAAGAAACCATAACTTATTACAGTATGAATTGCATGGTCAGAAAATTTTTAAAACATTGAAGGAAAAAAAAAGGTGAACAAAAAATACATATTTTATATATATATTAATTAAAACTTACAAAAAAACATACTCAAAATATAGCATGAAAAAGTCTTATATCCAATTAAATTGACATTTTTTTTCCAACAATAATAATTTTTTCTTTGATTTAAGATACTATCATTAAAATATTTTTTTATTTTGTATATATATTCAAATTCTGATACATATTTAATGATTTGCAAATTTATAACTAGTTTATTTATTAAAAGCCCTAATAATGATTATAAGCTGTAATTACCTATTATATTTTGAGCTTTTTTTTTTTTGTATAATTTTGTATTCAATGAATGTTTCAGTTCCACTCAAGACACTTACGGTGAGTTTTTGTCAATACAGTTTTTTCTTCCAAGTCTTATACTAATCGTCCTTTTACATTATAAAAGTGCAATAAATAGAAACATTGAAGGAAAGATATATGACACAACATTAAGTATTTGTATTCATAGTATGATAACTGCAATACAACGTTTTGCTTCAACATTATCTAATTTTTGCATAAACCATTACAGCTTCTTACACAATATAAAATCTGGGTTTATACTATATTTTTGTGTTTGAACTTTTAAACAAAGTAAAATATTGTTGACTTAACCAAAACAAATAGCAAAAAATGTGCAGACCGGTTTCTAATAACACACACTAATAAATACAAGTTCATTGCACAAGAGTAAAATAATAACATCAGCTGTGGAAACCTTTATAGTTCTGCACAAGGCACATTGAATAATGAAGAGCTCTTGAGAGACTTCTCCTGTTTTGCATGTGCCAAGCTAATAGTTATCTCGAGTTCCTTGAACAATCTTAATCAGCAATGCCAAACCTGAATCGAAATTGCCAACTATCTGATATTTTTGATTTTGTATAGTACATATTTTTACAGAAAAAAAATAGTAATAAAATAAATTAAACAATTTAAATAATACATGATTATAAAAATGCAAGCATCCAGATTTATAGTATATATTATTATTGGACATTACTCTTGACTCTTGTACACTATGTGCAATTCGAAAAGTCACATCATTGCAAAAGCGCGCACCAAATTTGAAGACTTTGTGCATCTACAAAATATCAACACAAACTGCACATCACTTTTAAAGTCCAGTAATTTCTGGACACACAGCAGGTTCTGATCTTCTTCAATTAATAATGTGGATGATAATTTCACAAAAACTAGAGTGACAATACCTACAAGCTACTATAACTGATGAACTCTGGCACAGAAATAAGGCACCATGGGATAAATACCCATTGTTGTCATCCAGAAAATATTCGACCATATGATGCTGTTATTGCAGTCAGAATAATTTGTGAAATTTTAATCATTTTATCACAAATTATTGCAAAATAAATAGGGTTGTTCCTACTTTAATTTTAATTTCAATAAAATTTGTAATAAATTAATATTTTAATTAAAAATATTTAATTATTAAAATAATTATAAAATATTTAAACTTGCCTAATAATGACAATTTTTTTGCATCCAAACGAGCGTGAAAGGGATTTCTTAAGTAATGGTGCAATATTTTTTCCATTTTTTTTGGATAGGTAGCACTCGTTGTAATGACTTGCTTCTCTTTCGGCAATGCATTGAAAATTTTCCTACAAAATGATTAATAAAATTTTAATAATTACAGAAAAACAAAAATGCAGAAACCTAACGCATATTAAACTTTTTAATAGAACTCAGATTAAGAGATAAATTGTTGAAAGATGTTCATATATTTCCCAGAACATTTTAAGTATACAGCTTGCTAAATTTGTTATTTATCTTTTTTTTTTTTTTTTTTTTTTTTACTATTATTATCATTAAAATTTTTTCCTCTAATCATAAAAAATGGGGGGGAAATCAAATGCACCAGAAAAAAAGCCTGATCTACTTCACTGGATTTCTTTTCATGAGGATACATTAAGAACATGAGGTTTCAATATTAAGTAAAAGATTTGTATCAATGGATTGTCCTGGTATGTGCAACAGCCATTGTTATAAAGCAAGAGATTGGATATGAAATGGATATTAACCAACTCACTATGAAATGCACATGGAAAACTTTACAACTCGCATTTTATATTAATAAAATTTTCTAATGTGTGTGAAACATACTGCTATACAAAAATAGCTTCTATCATAAAAATTCTTTCATCAAGATCCTTTTTGATACTTGATTGCTGCCATTGGCTTGTTTTGGGTTTGAAATGTTTGAATGTTGCTCAGGCAGAAATATTAATATGAGTGATGAATTGTTGATATTAATATATGCTGAGGTTAAAGTAAGCAATCAATCACAAGCATGCAATTAATATGCAACCTATTTTTTATACTTACTCTACTTGATTTCTAAATGCTGTATGATTAAGAAGCTCATCAGCTTCATCAAGAATCAAAAGACGTATGGCACTAGTCCGCAACACTTTTAATTCCATCAAATGGAGGATACGTCCTAGGTTTTAGAAAAATAAATATTCATAATCCAAACAAATTCATTAAAAATGCAAAACAAGTTAGTACAACATATAAAAATTACAAATGTTTTGGAGAATTTCTATTTGTAAAATTATTAATAATGTTACAAAGCAACAATTTAATGGCATTTATATATTTATTTACACCTATTATAAAATGACATATTTTAACCCTAAATAAAATATTTTAAATAGATTAAAATGATATCTACTGTTTAATTATATTTTTTGCTGATAATTAGCAAATTTATATTAAGTACAAATAATCTACATGTATACATACATACATACATAATCATACATGATATAAGATAATCCAGTTCAGTTATACTAAGTATTTATAGTATGCTTTTTAATAAAAAAATTACTTTGAATTCAGGGATTCAATGATAATTTATTAGCATGATTTTGGATAAAATAATAAAATGTTAAAAGAAAATATGACACACTTATATATATATTTTTTTTCTAATGTTAAAAATTACCCCAGATTCAATAACACCACAGGGAATAGATAAAATCAAAAATATTTTGAAAGGTTGTTTATATTCAAGCAATGGTAGCTTTCAGTTTAGCTAATGTTCAAGAATAAGTTATGAATACAATTGAAATTCCTTGAAGTGCATGTAAATCTGTATGTGAAATAAATTAGACCCCATTCTCTTCCCCCACCTTTCCAGTAAAAATGAATATAAAATTTGATGCAGACTTTCAAGCACCATTCTCACAATCTTGCATTAACATACATTTTTAAATACATTCATTCATTTCACAGTTCAAGATAGATTTTTGAAAAGGGTCAAATTTTTTTTGAACAGGTTTTTATCTAATTTTTCAGAACACATTCACCCCTGCTATGATTTTTGAAGAAATAACAGAAAATGTAAATATTAGTCTGTGTTGGAGGGGAAAAAAAAGGTCTTTTCCAGATATTGTCAGGTACAAGATGAGTTTTTAGTTTTTAACTATATAAATTGTACATGATTATAAACCATTAAAAAAAAATCTATAAGTTACTAAGAAAAACTATTATTTACTTGAAAATACTATTTTAAAATAATTCAACATTAAATTTCTATCATATCATATCAAAAAAGGTAAGAGGGGAGAAAAAAAGAAATTTATTAGACAATGGAATTTTAATTGAAATGTATCTAGGATAAACAAATAGCAACAAAAAAATAAAATGATACTTTACTGCGGCAAAGAAAAATAAAGCAGCTCTCAAAAGATAGGTTTAGTTAGAATATCTCACCTGGAGTCCCAACAACAATTTGACAATCTGCAATGTTTAATTTATCCTCAGCTAGATCTAATCCGCCAATGAAACATTTGCATTTTAATCCTTCAAATGCATATCCAACAGATTTTATAACATTACAGGTTTGGTATGCTACTTCCCGTGTAGGTTCTAATATCAATACCTAGAAAAAGAAATTTTTTTTTTTTTTGTAATGTTTTGTATAAACAAAAATTATTCAGCACTTCAATGCTGTAAAAATTGTTCTAGTGATTTGTGTGTTTATTTTAAATAAAGCATGTGAAACTTTTGGATCACAATAGTATATTAAGATTTTTTCTTTAAAACATGATCATTGTTTTTTAATTCATTATGAAATAATATAGTTTTTGAAGAATAAGAAGATTATGTGGTCATGGAAAAATATTTGTGTTTTTATGCCTTCCAACCTTTGTATAATCAGATGTTTATTATGATGATTTTAAGAATCATGAAACAAGCATGATTAATTCATTGTAAACTTTTGAAGCAATTTATCCAGAACATTATGACAGAAATTTAAATTTATTATCTCCTTAATGTTTGCCAACAAATTTTCCATAATTCCACTACAATGTTCAACTTATCAGTTAGGATAAAGAACTCCTCGAATAAATTTAATATTTTACTTGATCAGAAAAAAAAATGGAATAACAGACTTTGTAAATTAAGAAACTGCCACATTAAGTCAATTTGATTGATTTCGTCCTGCAATAGGAAAGACAAAACAATGTTTTCAATGCTATTACAGCTACCAATATAGAATTTTGACTAATTAACTTATCATTATTATTATTATAAATAATGGATTTTGATATAATTTCATTTAAGTTTTTAATTTCTATCAAAATGAGTAGATTATGGCATGTAGATTACTTGGCCAGTCTTCCTTTGCTATGCATGGAAGGGAGAAAATTTAATAATGGTGACACAGAGAAATTTGAGAATAAAGTAATGATACACATCAATTAGCAAGAAATATAATTTTATTAATATGCTAAATAAACAAGTATTGGATAGTCAGTGTTTCAATTTTATTTAGGTCTTCTCCGTTAGGCAGTGTAAGTGCCATAGATTTTACAATACAAGCCCTCACTCTTATATTGAGTAGACTCTCTATCATTTATTCAAAAATACAGTTGCTTTTTTTTTTTTAACACCACAGCCAAATATATATATCACAGATGCACATGTTCATTGTACACACGACTGAGCAGTGAGAATAATGTTTTTTATATTAAATAATGATAAAAATTCACTCGTTTATTTTCCTTACTTGGAAACTATGTAGAGAATGTAAAATGGCAGACATGTAAAGGACAATGAAGTTAAAGAAAAATAGTAATAAAACATTGTAATAAATTTATAAAATTAAAATGAAAAGTAATTGAATAAATGTAAGAAATAAAGTATTAATCATACTTTAAACATCGAAAACGATCCATGTATTAGCTATCTGATCAAAGTAGACTTATTGAATGACAGTTTTTTAGTACTTTGCATATCCCTTCTTTCTTCACTCATCTAAAACATCTTAGTCCAGTAATGGGACAGAAGAGTTGCCATAAAAAACAAACCTCAGTCTATTAGTTCAATTATTACCATGTTGAGCTATGACCTCTACAAACATCAATCAGAGTACTAAATCTGGTCGTGGCAAAAAGAATTTCCAAAGAATTATTTTCGCAGGCCACATATTTCACCATGTATACCTGATAGTTTGGTTTGTCGCTCTACAGTCATCTTGTGCACACTTGAGGCTAAATAGACCGGGATCTACAGTTTAAAGTGGATTCCGAATCACTACAAACATCCATGGCACCGCCGGGACTCGAACCCGTATCCTGTGGTACCGAGCGGCAGAGCGCTAGCCACTCGGCCATTCAGGCCTCTTGCGTACCTGATGAGTAATGAAGAAAGGGCGGGCTTTACAAGAGCTTTTAGAGGGAAATTACCCAATATTTGTATGTAAAAGAAAATTGAAAAATTTCAATTGGGCAGCCTGACTGCAGATAGATGCTTATGCATGCTGTAAAATTTACCTTGTTTTGTTCAATGGATGCCCCCAGCAGATTTAAATCTGAGCACTCATGCTTTCTACCTGGCCACAATCTCACTAAGCCACGAGTCAGACATCTCCAAGAATAATAGCCAATAAATTCATAGTGTACCATACATATTTAATGTATTAATAAAGCTGCTAGAACATGAAAGCATCAATTACTTTTTAGCTAATATGTGATAATTATTTCTTTTGATTGAATAAAAAATATAAAGCTGGTCACTTTTTTGTTAAATTTTTACTTAAAATTTTGGTACTTACGTATTAACGATACCTTGGCGACAGACTTGGCGGTTTTTAAGTGTCACCAATCTAACAGCTACAGATTTGGCGGTTTTTAAGTGGCGCCAATCTAACAGCTGCAGATTTGCTGAGTTTTGACTCCATTTTGTAGTGCTACGAAAATGCGTATTTGCCAGAAACAGAACAAGATGCAATTTTATTTTTTCAGGAGCGAAATATTTTACCAAAACAACGAAAATGTCCCAATTCCCATTACATGAAACTTTATTTTGGTGAACGTGGAAATGCAATTTCAGTCAGTGTGCTTATCGTGTGGGACTTAGAAAAGACAACTGGTTTGAGAGAAGCAGAATTCCATTTTGTACTGTTTTGAGATTCATATACTGCTGGTGCGAGGAGTTGACGTTGATTAAATTTTGTGAAAAGCAACTTAATTTATCAGATAAAACTGTTATAGATTGGAACAATTACATGCGTGAAATATGTGTCTTGGACATGGAGAATAAACCAAAAAAGAAAGTAGGTGGATCAGATTGCATTGTGGAAATTGATGAAAGTTTGTTTGTTTGTTTAAAGTGTTTTGAATTTTGAAAGCGTTTTGATTTTAAAAGAAGTGTTTTATATATTTTATTATTTGGAACAAAAATTTTTTGAAAGCGTTTTGATTTTAAATGAAGTGTTTTATATATTTTATTATTTGGAACAAAAATTTTAAGTGTAGATTGACGCCACTTAAAAACAGCCAAATCTGTAGCTGCGGTTGGCGCGTGTGCTCTTTATTGGCGCAACTGTCGCCAAGGTATCGTTAATATGTAAGTACCAAAATGGTTTTTTTAAAAACCATTCATGTTAACACTACTAGAATTTTACATTATTCATTTTGGCATAAAATACAAGAAAATGCCTGTTATGAACAATATCACAAATATATATTAACTTCATTCAATTTTAAATATCCTTAATTTTATGCTATTTTAAAAAGTTAAATTTTGAATTTTCTAAATCAAAGTTCATCCATATTTCATTATCAATAAAATTTTAGCTGGTTTAACATTTATTCATATCATTTTATCTACTTTAATGCTGTAGATGAAAGCCTAGTACATAGAAAATTGAGAGTATTAAAATTTTTACCAGAGATTCTAATATCCCAATATCTATAAAATTTTATTGATATTTATGATTATCTTTTGCTTTATGGATCATCAACAGTTATTAATATTATATTCTCATTGCTATTAAATCTGATTTTATTTTTTATTGTTTTACAGTGTCTAACATTTTTCATGACTTAAGTTAAATGGTCTTTATAAAATTGCAAATCCAATCATTGTTGCAATTACATCTTTTCAATGACTTTTAGGATTACTTTCATATTCTTGAATACCACAAGAGACTCTCCAGAAACATTTTGGAAGAGATCATTTTTTTTTTCTCTCTTGGCTAGAAAAAAAAATTAAAAGTTTAAAATGTCTTATTTCTCCTATCTTTGCACCTCTAATGAACAAATCACTAAACTCAACATATTTTAATACAGTAGTTCATATATGAAAGGAATATTTTTATTACATACATTCATTGTAATAAATTCAAATAATGTCCATTAAGCTCCTCAGCGTGTCAAAGATAGTTTTCATTATATTAATTACATTTTAAGGGACCCTGGAATTTAGTAATTTTTTTTTCCTAGCAAAAAGGAAAGAAAAAAAAATATTTTGGCGCATTGGCAGCTCTTTATTGGCGCATTAGCGCTTTTTTCTGCTGCGGTGGCGTTAATACGTAAGTACCCATTTTTCTCATTATAGATACTTATGTTAAGATAGAAATAATTAAATTATGTTACACACCTGTGGAAGCTTATTCTCATGAAGCATTTCTAAAGCAATTATGGAAAACACTAATGTTTTTCCAGTCCCTGACTTAGCTTGTACAATCATATCTGCAAAGTGAAAAAAATAAATTACTGCAATTTACCATCAAATAAAAGTCACGAATCTAGTTTTAATAGAGAAATGCTAATTAATCATTTAAGAAAGCTTGTGTTCCTTACCTCTACCTATTCGACCAACAGGAATAGCTTCCACCTGAATTGGTGAAGGATGTTTGTAGCCGGCTTTTTTCAAGCCTTTCATAACTTCGTCTGATAAAAATAAAGAAGAAAAATCTATTTCTTCCTTAATTCTAATATCATTCGACCTCCACTTTTCATCCAAGGTATGTGCAATTTTTTTCGGCATGTTTATATAAACTTCAAACACGCTTATACTAAACAGAAATTTTCTTAAAATATTTTTCCTGAAAAAATATGCTTGCAACTATTGATTACAAGATCTTTTATTGTTTACACAGTTGCAGTTACAGAGTACTCTTTCACGGTTGCTTTCTTTTCTTTTTTTTTTTAAATGATAATTCCTATGTGAACATATTTTTAGAGCACATATATTTGAATAAAAATTTTCAAATGAAAAACAAAATTTTATGTTTTCAAAATAATAAAAGGTAAAAAAGTTATTAACATGAGCTAAGCGGAACAAATATATTCATGATGATAAATTCTGAAGAGATATAAAGTGCATCTAACTTATACAATTTTCACGTGTGACGATATGTGTGTGTGTGTCCGCATAAAGCTTTTTTATGCATATATGCTCAAATATTTTAAAGTTATATTTACTTATAACAGACCTATAGGTATAATGACGACATGTATATATATATATTCAAGTATTTAATTATTGCTATATTTGTAATCGCTTACGTGACTGAATGATTCTCCTAGAAACCAATGCAATAGGGTCAGCAATAAATAAAAATTGAAATTAAATACCATATAATTGTAAGTAATATCAGTAAAATAGAGGTTATAGAACACTAGTAATATACTTTCTGTTACTTTGTTACATTTTCTCGGTCCAGAAATTTCTTAAAAATCATATAAAGTTACTTGTAAACCTAAAGAAACATCAGGGAAATCTGTGGGGTTTTTTGAAATCAATATTGTTGGACATTAAAACTCATTTATTATTAATATATATTTACAACAGCTCAGTTTTTATTACGTATAATAAAATTAAAGAAAATGATTTTTACTTTTTGTGAAATATATTTTGGTGATATCCTATAAAAACTCAAATATTGGGAAAAGTTTTAACAATTGAATTATTTGTCATAAAAGAAAATAATTAAAATTATTGTATTGTTTATTAATTTTTTCTGTAAAACCAATTTCTGAACTATAGTTTCTAGCAAAAATAATGTTGTGTAAAACGGATATAACCTGTAATTCTTCTTTTCTCTTTCAACTTGCATTTTGTTATTTTCAGTTTTAGTTGAAAAAGAATTTTTTTTTTTTTTTTTTTTTTGCATCAGTGGTCCTCATGTTCCGCTTATGAGTATCATGATCACTGCCAGTTGATGAAAGAAGGGTACTGGCTTTCCGGAGGACATTTAGGGAAAGGCGCCCGCATTTGCACGGCAACCTAACTGTCAGGGCCATATAATTATAGACTGTATAAATCGCCACCTAGGCTCCTCGCTTCTGAAACAGGGACTACAGCGGGCGTCACCTGCAGATTCGAAGTCAGGTTTTCTTTTTATGATATCTGCGCACATTGCCACTGGGCAACTTAAAGCTCTATCGTAATATTTTTTTTTCAAAATTTTCTCATCTTTTATTTGTTTTTTCTAAAGCATAAACTTTTGCGTGATTTCTTATGGTGTTTGTAATAAATTCTGAAAAACAGGATCCGGATGTAATATCGCGCAAATCCTCTGCATATACCTACGTACAATTATAATTTTTTCTTTACAACAAGAAACAAGCAATTTTTTCTCCTCAAAATCGCGTAAGAAGTGTTTATGCATGCGAAATCCTTTTCATTATTTGAAGTTCTTAATTCAAATCCTAAATTGCATAAACGACGAATTAATAATTTTTAAAGCCATATTTTTTTCTAAAATTATTTTAATTTATGTTAATAATTTTAAACATATAACTAATATTATAAAGACATAAATTGAATTTCTTTGAGTTATAGTTTTTTTCCAAGCATTGCATGGATCTAGATATCATTTTTTTTCACTCAGTTTTGTCTGGGTATGATGGGATACTGCTCTTTTTCAATTCCTTCTATTAGCTCACACTCTCCCTATATATATCTTGTTCAAATTTTCAATCATTCATAAAATACTTTTTATTCATCCACTCAAGTTCAAATACATTTTTTTTGAACTTGTAGTGGATGACTGATGTTAATACAGTTTTTTCAAATATTAATTAATTCATTAAATTTAATTAATTAATCATATTTTTTTTTAGATTTAAGTTGCATATATCTACCCATTAGATGGCGCCAGATAAACTTAAAAAATTGAATGAAATTTATTTGTAAAGGACTTTCTGCAATAGTGTGAAAAAAATAGGAATTGACTTTAAAAATTATTTTTTTTTATATTACTTGTTACTGTTAACTTTAATATTAAAACTGTAATTGTAGATTTCAAACTGTTAAACATGTGTGCCATTTACACTTGCCCTTCAGAGAAATTTATTTTCTGGTGTTTTGCTAACTCTTTGGAGTCATCGGAAAAAAAAAAAAAGTTAAGTTCAAAATTGAATTGAAATATGTTTTTACAAAAATGCTCTGTTCAGCATCCGCAGGTGGCGTCCGTTACAGTCATTGCCTTCAGCAATTAGGTGACCTGATAGCGATTGCAAGCGTGTCGCATCCATAGTAAGACTAGTTAGAGAATTTTTTTCTGTATGGCACGCAAATGCCATGCCTTTAAAAGTCTTCCCTTCCCACTTTTATCATATGCCCGTTTGATATATAAGTGGAACACGAATTCGATTGATTTACAACAAAAAAAATTATAATAAATCAAGATTACATTAAAAAATATCCTCTTTTTATTAAGAATTAATAACTAAATTTAAAAATATTATTTCATCATAATATACCCATTTTTATCACAGAAAAATGTGTTTTTATTTTTTTTTTCAGAGGATACTTATAAAAACTTAAAAAAAAAAAAAAAATCAATGCAATCATTATGAAAATACAATCACCCAATAACATTAAAAATTAAACAAAAAAAAGATATTTATGCTATATTATAAATACTGTTTAAAATAGTTATAAAAATAGCTAAATACGAAAATATTTTATGCATCAGGCGTTACACCATTGATATTTTTAAAAACGATAAAAAAATGGTTTAAAAATTTTCTGTCATCAAAATTTAATATGTTTAATGAATTAAAAAATACTTATTGTTCGAATATTTCCTCTACATCGAATCAGTTACACAGATGCTTAAGAGATGGCGCCACTATCTTTACTACTAGATATCGACAGCAGAACAGACACATTAAAATCAACATTATTCCGAAAACGGCAACAACAACATTAAAAATTTTTTTTATTGCGATCCGCGAATGAAAACGTGATGGCGAATTCACCGTCAACTTTGAATTGACATAAGGACAGAGGAAGCGCTGCTCTTGAAAGCGAGCCGATCTGCTGCAATCTTGAAAGTAAACACGGCAGCGCGGAAGTTTTTTTTATATTTTTTATGATGATTATGTCATGGTCAGTCGGTGTGTGATGCAGCAGTACGTTTTTAACCATGTCTACCAAGAATATTTGGGTGCAGATAAACGGCCCCCCTTGGGGATTTCGAATGAAAGAGGGTGCTGGTGCCTCACTTGTCGTGTCCAGGGTGAGTTTTAGGCATTTTAGAATTCATTGTTATTTATCGTTTGGTTTTTTTTTTTTTTTTTTCCTCTTCTTCTTTACTTCGATGATGCAATGATTTCGCTTGTCACGTGTGGCATTGAGTAGAAAGCACACGATTATTTTTTCCGATTCCGCGATAATCGTCTGCTTGCCGGAAATTATTCTTATTTGTTTTTTTTTTAATTCTCTTTTTAACAAAAGATATGGAAATTTCATTCTTTTTATTTGCAATGTGTTTTGATATGAATTTTAAAAGGATTCGTGTATAGATTGGGAAATATATAATAATTTTAGAAGCAGGAGTCGATTTGAATACTATATTTATATTTATAATACTATATAAATAAGTAATATTTTATACATATATATATATAATTTTATACTATATTTAAAGCATATATGTTATAAGCTGCTTTTTTTTCACTAGTATTTTGATAGGAATTTTAATGGGATTCGTGTATAGAATGGGAAATATATAATAATGTTAGAAGCAGGAGTGGATTTAAATACTATATTTATATTTATAATACAATATATAATAAGTAATATTTTATATATATAATTTTATACTGTATTTAAAGCATATATAAGCTGCTTTTTTTTCACTAGTATTTTGATAGGAATTCGTGGAAAGAGTGGCAAATATATAATAATTTTAGAAGCAGGAGTGGATTTAAATACTATATTTATATTTATAATAATATATGTAAGTTTATTTTATATAAATAAGTAATATTATATGTATATATATATAATTTTATACTATATTTAAAGCATATTCATGAATATTATCAAGTGCTGCCTTTTTTCTTTTTTTTTTTTTCTCCTAATATAGTATTTTGTTCCATGTGTGTTAGAGAATTCGATCCAAAAGTTTTTCAATATAATTTTTTCAGGAAATTTAAATTATTTAAAATACTTCTCTTTGGATACAGGTACGAATTGATTTTACTATTTATTCATGGTGAATTCAAACATTTATAAATAATTGCAGTGTGTTATTTGTATTGAAATGAGTGAATGGCAAGATGATTTGAAAACATATTGATGGATTCCATTTTAGGAAAGGAATATTTATGCGTTAATTTTTGATTTATTTATTTTATTTTAATTATTATATTAATTTTTGATTTGTTAAATGACTGGAAATTCAAATTTCTGTAATTTATTTTTTTTAAAATACTATATTGTTCCTATTTAGGGCTTGAATAGCCGAGTGGCTAGCGCTCTGGCGCTCGGGTACCACAGGGTTCGAGTCCCGGCGGTGCCGTGGATGTTTGTAGTGGTTCGAAATCCACTTTAAACCGTAGGTCCCGGTCTAATACGATCGTAGAGAGTTGCGGGGGGGATTGTTACTCCGCGTTCGTGGCTTATCTTCAAGTGACACGCGCCCCCTGGGTAGTGCAAAGTGAGTAACGTCTGTGCAGCGCTTGCCTTGAGGCATCCAAGACCAAGCTGTCTAAGTGTTTGCCAGCTGCATTAGAAAGAAAAAAAATATATTGTTCCTATTTTTATTTTTATTTAAGATCATTGGTTTCAAAGGGAATTCCATAATGATACGGTTGAACCACATTTAAAGAAGGTTTATTAAAATCAAATGAGCTTTGGAATAGCATTTTATAATTTAAATTTAAATGTTGTTCATACACATTAAGTGTAAATGTTAAACCAAGTTGAGCATACACAGTGAGCAATATTATCGAGCATAAATATTAAGCAAATATTTATAATTTTTTTAAAAAAAGTGCAATTTTAAAAAGCGCACTGTTTGTTTTATTTTCCGAAAAAGATTTTGATGGGAATGTCACAGATGGAATTAAAACACGAGTAATAAACTGATACATAAAAAAGAAGACAACTTTAATGAAATTTATGGATTTATTGAATAGTTATAACAATTGCAGTGCGTGCGGAATGTGTAAACTTGTGTTTGTTACCTTTCGACGGGAAGAAACTGATATTGGATACTTTTCAGATAATAAATTGGAGCTGCATCGTTTTAAATGAGAATCCGATTCATACATATGAATCCAGCGATTGTCGCTTTATTAAACTCAAATTGATGGTCAATTGGTTAGTGCTCTGTCCTCTGGTACCACAGGCTTGAGGTTCGAATTCCAGCGACGGCATGGATGCTTGTGAGTGGTATGGAATCCACTTTACACTGTAGCTCCCGGTCTGTTGAGCCCTCGTGTGCACAAAATGACCGTAGAGCGACAAACCAAAACAAGAGGGAGAAAAAAATTGTCAAAAAAGAATAGGTTTGAAAAATGTCCAGTGGCCGGTAAAGCAACGCTATAGGACAGTGACGCGGGAATAAACAAAAATCAATCAAAAAATATTTCTATGGAAATGTCAAAACGAATCTCTGCCAGGACAGGAGACCACTGAAAACGTGTAAAAATTGGCGAAATTCAAAAAGAGCGGCGTCATCGGGAAGGATTCTTCATTGCAATAAGAAGAATTTTAAGGATTGATAGTTAAAATTTTAGAGGATACGATATTGAAAGAAAAACTAGTTGGATATAATTCCACTGGAAGAATCCTTTTTTTTTTTACCTTCCAAAGCAGCTTTTGGCCGCGTCTGTCTCATTAGCACTTCTGACAATGAATCGTTTCGTATGTTTCCGCCATTAAACTGGATGTTTGCAATCCCATGCCATCCGTGGTTGGAAGATGCACAGGTGAAAAAAACGCATCTGCATATATTTCATTTGTTTATATATAATAAAAATAAATAATTGAATTGAATAAAGCAAATAAAGTAAAGTAAAGTAAGCATATTAAGTAAAATAAATAAAGTAAAAAATAAGTGTGCTAAATAAAGTAAAGCAAACAAGTAATATCTAAAAAAATTTGTACAGTCAATTCCTATTTTTTTTTCACTCTATTGCAGAAAAGTCCTTTACAATTAATGTTGAAATTTTCCTCTTACATCTGGCGCCATCTATTATTAGATACAAGCAACTTAAATCTAAAAAAAATCTAAAATGGAGGAATTAAATTTAATGAATGAATTAATAGTTTAAAAAACTGTATCAACATCCAGTGTCATCCAGTACAAGTTTTAAAAAATGTACTTGAACTTGAGTGGAGGAATGAAAAGCATTTTATGAACGACTGAAAATGTGAACAAGATATATATAGGGAGAGTGTGAACTAATAGTAGGAATTGAATAAAGCAAAGTAAAAGTAAAGTAAATAGCAAATCAAATTAAGCAAGCAAAGCTTTTAACACTATTATTTGATACGCGATATTGTAAGTTTCTATTTTTCTAGTAAAAAAGTACAAAAAAAAAAAAAAAAAAAAAAATGACGAGTCAAATAATTTTTATTTTAAATGACTCCTAAGAATATGCGTTCACCAATATGTGCGGGTGGTAACATTTACGCAATTGAATCTACAATCTAACAAAATTGACGTTGATTTTTAAAAGAAAATTGATTTTTAAAAAGAAACTGGAGTTTGGAGTAAGTATCATACAGATGTAGTAGATGATCTTATTCTACCATGTCACTGAACAAAGAACCTTATATCCTAATCTGTCAGGAAACAGAAAAATTGAATGAAATACTTTTTTTTCTAACATTCAAATGCTGAATTTTTTTTTTTTACTGCACTACAGAGGAATACGCATTTTCTATGTGAATCTTTCATCCAATTCCAAAAATTAAAAAAAAAAAAAAAAAAAAAATTACCGGTGCCGAGCCCAATGAGTTTTTTTTATGGGGCCTGATGGCTGAATGACTAACGCTCCGGCGTTCGGTACCACAGGTATCGGGTTCAAATCCCGGTGTTGTAGTGGTTCGGAATCCACTTTAAGCCGTAGGTCCCGGTCCTAATAGGATCGTAGAGCGTTGCGGGGGCATTGTTACTCCGCGTCCGTGGCTTACCATCAAGTTACACGCGCCCCCTGGGTAATGCAAAGTGAGTAACATCGGTGCAGCCCTTATGGCGAAGATCACGGTCTATTTGCCAGCTGCATTAGAAGAAAAAAAAAATTAATGAAAAAGTGAAATATAATAAGTTGGACAGGGGTTTTTGCCTCTAGAAAAAAATCATATATCATTATCGATGCAAAACGCTATATGCATTCCATTTAGTTGCCGAAGAGTCGATGAATAAACCAGTCATGATAGACCGCGGTGTTCGAAACATTCCGTTTAACACTATTCTTTGAAATAAGTAACATCGAAGAGATTTAAGCGTGGAGATCGTACCGGCCATCTTATAGTGAATGAGTAATTGAATCACTCCTAAAAGCTATTCTACAAAAGGTTTTGATATTCTACAAATGTGAGAAGGTGCCCGAAAACGCACATTTCCAAGCACTGCCGCTGTTGGGGTGCCGCAGAATGTTTTAAGTATTTGTTCTTATCGGCGAGCTATTCGCAAATATCTGAATCTATCTGAATAAATATATTTTTGACTTCAATTTTAGTTTTATTTTAATCAGACAAATGAACACAGCTTTCGTTGCAAACTGGTAGGGCGTCATAATATGTTAATCTATGAACATATACTATTGGGTGGTAAATAAATAGCAATATTATGTTTTCAATAACATTTCATAAATGCACTATGGGTCTCAAACAGTCTAAAATCTGTAAATTGCTCCCCCAAATAATGAGGACATTATGATTTAGGATGAATATATCCTTAAAAACTCATAATTCCTTAATGATAAACCCCTTAAAACTCCATAAATTGTTTCAGTTTTGAATGGTATAACTTATAAGATATTTTTCCCTAGCTGTGAAATAAAATAATTTCCAATTTCCTTCATTTGCGATCAATAGTTTTCCATTCATGAAAATACACTCTGTGAGTGAATGAGAAATTGTAGACGTTCGTTATTTTCCCCTTACGAAGCAAATCGAGATTCAAGGCTTTTCATGAGATTAACGCGGAAGTGACAAAAGTATATGGAACGAATTTGCGTATTTTAATGAAACGTTTATTTTGCGAATAAACAATTCGATTTAAAGATGAGATTTATTCATGTACACACACACACATGATGATTTTGAAAAAAAAATATATATACTTTAGTTCTCTCAGAAACATATTGAAAAAAAAAAAAAAATGTTTCACCTCTTAATTTGCAACAGCCAAGTTTGTTTCAATTCGTGAAAGGGGGTAACACTTTTTCAAATTAGAAATATTGTGTATCTTAAGCATTTCTTGTTGGCTAAAGGTTTATTTACTACTCTGCCCAAAAAGTAAGACCAATTTTTTTTTTTCCAAAAAATCTTTACTTATCCTTCCAAATTTTTTTCATCGCCTTCAAAATAATCCCCTCCGGACACAATGCACTTATGCCAACTTTTTCCCCTATTCTCAATGCATGCTAAAAAATCATGGTATGGCCTTCAATGGGCGCAGGGATGGCCTTCAAAGCGCGCGTCGATTCACGCTGAATCTCTTCAATCGACTCAATATGCTGTCCCCGGAGTGGTCTTTTGAGTTTAGGGAATAGCCACAAGTCGCACAGTGTGAATACGGTGGTTGTGGAACGATATAGGTTTCATTTTTGGCGAAAGAGTCACGAAGAATCATTGCAGTGTGAGCTGGCGCATTCGGTGTTTTCGGTACCCATCGAGATTTGACGCGTTTGAGGGCCAAAATAGAATGGACCGATCCTTTTGAAATTCCAACATCATCATTAAGGTCTCTAATTGTAAATCGACGGCTTTCAAGCACCAAATCTCTAATTTTTTGGACGTGAGTTTCGTCGGTTGAGGTGGAGGGACGACCAGAGGGCTCTTCGTCTTCAAGGCGTTTTGTGCCTTCTTTGAACTGTTTATACCACTTCTAAATATTTCTTTCCGATATTGAAATGCTCAATGAAGGCCTTCTGCAATATTCTATACGTTTCCGCAAACAAAATTGAATGCAAGTTCTTTGCTCAATGAATTCAGACATTTCGAAAATCGCCGGAATCGGTTTTAGCGTCTGACAAAGCCAAGCACAACTCAAACACTCATGAATATTTTGACGTTAAATTTCACACAAATGTCAAGGACAGTGCCAGCAACTTAAAAAAGACAACAAAAAATGAAATTCCATAATCCGTGTGAATTTTAAATTAAATAATTTGTCTTACTCTTTGAATACAGTAGTACACATACACAACGATTTCCAAAAAAAATATCCCTTAGTTCCTGCAGAAACATATTGAAAAAAAGTGTTTCACCGCTTAATTTGCAACCGTCGAATTTGTTTCAATTCGTGAATAGGGGTAGCACTTAACATGGGGGTGAAATTAGAAATATCATGGATCTTAAACATTTTTTGTTGGCTAAAGATTTATGTATATAACATTGGTTTAGCGCTTTCCGATTTCCCGATTTACAATTCGATTATTGCATCTAATCTTCTTAACGTTTTCGCCACCGATCACGTGAGGGTGTGTTGACTGTGACCGTCCCGCCGTAGAAATCGGTTTTTCCCAGAAGGCGACTCTCCTTCTCATAACGAATGGGATTGAAAATACGCCTTTCCTGTCAGAATACTTTGACTACGTGCCAGCGCGTGACAGGCACGAGAGATGAAATTATTTCTTGAATGTGACATGACGTGTGATGGGTCAAAATGAAACAAAATAACTTACAAAATGCATTATTTTTGTTACGCTGCATCACTAAAAGTGTTGAATATGAAGGAATTATTATAACAACGATAGTGTTGTTCTAATGCAGCTGGCAATGCAGTGACAGTTAAATCTTCATGCCACAAGCAAGAGCTGTACCGCTATTACTCATTTAGCACTATCCAGGGGGCACGTGTAGCCTGAAGATAGGCTACAGACGTGAGTAACATTACCCCCACAACGCTCTATGAGACCGGGACCTAGGGCTTAAAGTGGATTCCGAACCACTATAAACATCCATGGCACTCCCAGGACACGAACCCTAAACCTGTGGTACCGAGCGCCAGATCGCTAACCACTCGGCCGTCAGGCCCCATACAATGACATTATGATTGCAAACTTTGGGGAGGAATGAATTCATTATCTGTGTCATAACTCGCATCACTCGTCCAGAAGTTCAGCCAACACATTTGCAATTTCGCCCTCTGTTAGAGGCTTATTCCCCTGCATTTTTCTTTCTTTTCCGGGGCCGTGAAAGCCCTGCAGAACTATCGTCTCTGCTACTCCTATGACAACATTTTTTTTTTTAATAACTCATCAAACTATACATTCGAAATTACGTTCCTTTACAACTAGGTTCTAACCTTTATTCTATGCCAATACCAGCAGATCAGGGCCGGATTTAGATGAAAAGAGGCCCTAGGCTATTTCATTTAGGAGGCCCATTTTTAAGTTTGTCAATTACTTACTATGTTTGTTTATGAGTCATATGTGTATAAAATTTCTCCTTATTTTCGATTCAGTGTGTACTGTTTTTAGAATAGTGTCATTCTAATTTTGCTAACAATTTGAATGTAGGCCCCTCTTGATCTTGAGACCCTAGGCTGGAGCCTAGTTAGCCTATAGGAAAATCTGGCCATGAAGACAATACTAGCTTAACCGTATAATGCCGATTGAAGAAGGAGACGAAGTGTCGATGAGCAGCTCTTCCCGCACAAACGCGTGACTGGCATTTGAGACATCACTCCACACCACGCACAATCGTGATGGGTTGTTTAGCGTTGATGCCCTATCACGCCTTGGCACGAGATCGGCGGCGAAGATGTTATATTTGCATTCTCATGACAGCACTCAGCAGCTACTTTCTTTTTCAATTCCTTCCATTAGCTCACACTCTCCCTAAATATATCTTGTTCACATTTTCGATCGTTCATGAAATACTTTTGATTCATCCACTCGAGTTCAAATGCATTTTTTTCTTGAACTTGCAGTGGATGACACTGGATGTTAATGCAGTTTTTTCAATTGATTAATTCGTTCATTAAATTTAATTCATTCATTTTTTTTTTTTTAGATTTAAGTTGCGTATATCCACCAATAGATGAAACCTGATAAACTTAAAAAAAGGAATGAAAATTATTTATAAAGGACTTTCTGCAATAGAGTGAAAAAAAATAGGCATTGATTTAAAAAAAAATTTTTTTTTTATATTAACTTTTTTTATATTAACCTATTTCAAACAAATGTGAAATTTCTTTTATCCGTTCAGTAACAGAATTCCAAAAATGCAATGCAAAATTTTTGTGAATGTACGTCATTATTAGATTGCGAAGTTAATCGTTCTAAGTTTAATCTAATATAAATGACGTCTATGCATTGTGCTTAATCGTTAACAGTTTTACTTCCTTATCAAACTTCCACTTACTATCTAAATTTTGGAAAAAAAATTTTAGATTAAAAAGATACTTTAATCAAAAAGATTGCAAAAATCTGATTGATAAGTTATTTTGTAACCTCTAAATGCAATGAAGCAAAAAAAAAAAAAAAATTTTTTCCTGGTATCTTCTGTCTGTGGAATTCCTTAAAAATTTTTAAAATAAAAAATAGATCCAAAAGAATTACATTTTTATTTGAATAAATTAGTTAGTCAATTCCTTCTATTAGCTCACACTCTCCCTATATATATCTTGTTCAAATGTCCAATCGTTCCTAAAATACTTTTTATTCATCCACTCGAGTTCAAATACATTTTTTTTTTGAAACTGTAGTGGATGACACTGGATGTTGATGCAGTTTTTTCAAATATTAATTCGTTCATTAAATTTAATTAATTAATTTTTTTTTTTTAGTTTTAAGTTGCTTATACCTACCAATAGATGGTGCCAGATAAACTTAAAAAAAAAAAAAATGAATGAACATTATTTATAAAGGACTTTCTGCAATAGAGTGAAAAAAACTAGGCATTGATTTAAAAAAAAAAAAATTATATTAACTTGTTCTCAAATGAATCGACCGCTTAACATTTCTGTTTGTGAACTCTTCTTGTCCCACACTTTGAAACACTTTTAATGATGTGCTTTCGATTTCATTCGCTGTGACACCTCATAATTTTTCGCTCTCTGCCGTCGTAATTCCTTAAGAACTGTTAATGAGCAGACTCCTTTATTTCTCATTTATCGGCTAAACCTACTTGGTTTTCGATTGCATTGTACAGCAGTTCCTGAACTTACTCTCTTTCTCTCTAGATAGATAGATCGATTAATATAGATAAAAAATACCAGTTTATATATGTTTATTAATTATATTTAATGAAAACACCCACCGACATACATTTTACATCAAGCACTTTTAAATATAATTGCCGATTTTGACAAGTGATATTTTGTTTGAATGAAAAAATGCAATTTAATTTTTTTAGTTTTTTGTGTTGAGATAAAATAAATAAACAAGTAATATAAAAAAAAAAAAGTTAAAGTCAATTCCTACTTTTTTCCCCATTATATTGCAGAAAGTCCTTTATAAATAATTTTCATTCATTTTTTTAAGTTTATCTGGCGCCATCTATGGATAGATACATGCAACTTAAATCTAAAATGAATTCATTAAATTGAATGAATGAATTAATATTTGAAAAAAACTGTATCCACATGAAGTGTCCTCCACTGCAAGTTTAATAAAAAATGCATTTTAACTCGAGTGGACGAATAAGATGTATTTTATGATCGATTGAAAATGTGAGCAAGATATATGTAAGGAGAGTGGCTAATAGAAGGAATTAAAAAAAAATCTTATTTTTTAGCATATTGTTTTTGAAATTTATCCTTTTTTTTTTAAAGCATACAACTGCTTATAACTTTCTTGGAGAAGATAAAAAAAACCCTGGAATGGACAGCCTATTTGAATAGTGTAGTTGCAATTCACTTATGAATCCTACGAGTTTTTATTGTTATATAAATTATCAGTTCAAGCGCCATTACCACTGCTGGAGTGTTTGCAATTTCTACTTTTGCAGTAATCTGCAAATGTGGGAATATTAGCTTTTAGATAGTGTTCAATAGCTCACACATATGAATAAACTCCAATAATATTCCAAATAAGTAAATAAATTTCCTTTATTTAGGCAGCCATCAAGCTCATAGATGGACTGCCACACGCAACTTTTTTCGTTGGTTACAGAAGTTCAACTCTTTTAATTATACAGCCATCATGCTCGAAGATGCACTGCTACACGACCTCTCTCTTTGGTCGCAGAGTTTCAACTCATTTTACTTACATTCCTTCTTTCTCTCCCTGGCCAGACAGGGTGTTTTTCTGGGCATAGGGCGTTGACCTCCCCTAAGCAGGGGAACCTGGGTTTCGACATAACAGATATTATCGATATACTATCTTTAAAATAAAAAATCAGAACTGAATCCTCTGCCGAGCTTTGAATATGCATTTAATATCTTTGAAAAGGGGGCCGATGCTAGCCGAGTTGCAGTCTTGTTCTTAGCATATTTCGCAAATGAAAAAAAAATTTAGTAAAAACGAAGTTATTAAACTCTTCAGCAGAGCTCTCTAAAATAATGACTTTCAAGGCTTGCAATCGAACCTGAATGGCCGAGTGGCTAGCGCTCTGGCGCTCGGTACCACAGGTTTCGAGTCCCGGCGGTGCCCATAGATGTTTGTAGGGGTTCGGAATCCACTTTAAACCGCAGGTTCCAGTTGTATAGGGTCGTAGAGCGTTGCGGGGGTAGTGTTACTCCACATCTTGTCTTCAAGCTACACGCACCTCCTGGATAGTGCTAAGTGAGTAACGTCGGTGCAGTGCTTGCCTTAAGGCATCCAAGATAACTGCCTAAGTGTTTGCCAGCTGCATTAGAACAAAAAAAAATCTTGAGATAAGAAAAAAGAATCTGATTTTTAAGCATATTGTTTTTGAAATTTATCCTGGTTTTTCTTTTCTTTTTTTTTTCTTAAAGCATACAACTGCTTATAACTTTTTTGGAAAAGATAAAAAAATCTGGAATGGACATCCTATTTGAATAGAGTAGTTGCAATTTACTTCAAACTCTACAAGTTTATTGTTATATAAATTATTAGATTAAGCGCCCTTCCCACTGCTAGAGTGTTTGTGATTTCTACTTTTGCAGTAAGTTGCAAGTGTACGAATTTTAGTTAGATCTGCTACTATCTTTAAAATGAAAAATCAGAACTGAATATTTCCTTCTTTTTCCATCCTCTTCTGCATACCTTTGAATATGCATTTAATATCTTTAAAAAGGGAAATGTACCTCAACTTATGAGTTGCTCAAACTACGATCTATTCTATGTCACAGGTTGACATCGAGGAAACGAAATCCAGCAGTAAAACCTGCAATTCACTTTAACTCTTCCTTTTATATGAATATTACCAATATTGATAAAGGCATCGAATTTATGACGCCTTCTCAACCAAGAACTGTACAATGGATACTCTCTTTGTCCCATAATAAAAGTAGCAGTTGATGAATTTAATTTGTACCATAATAAAAGTAGCAAAAATAAATAAATATAGAGCGCATCATTTATTGTCAAAAAACTTTCAATTAAATTAGAATTCAGTTAAACATAGGATTCCTGATTTTTATTTTGAGTGATCAGATAGTTTTCATCCATGTGAATATCATCCATAAAGTCCATAAACTTTCCGTCATAAAGTGTTTTTGACAAACAAAATTTTACGCGATCTTTCTTATTCGTTTCTGTTAGGAATGGTTTGACGGGGCTTGAGACTCGTTTTGTAGATGTCTCTTTTTTTTTCGAAATTCGCAATCATGTAGATTTGGGAACTTGAAGGCTTTGAGTTGTTGATCCCTCTTCTGCTAAGAGGAGTATGTCGAAGTTTTAAGTCCATAATCTTTGCATTTACAGTCACAGTTTGTTTTTCTTCAAATAATCAACTTTTTTTAGCTAAGATTCACCTTGACTCTTTTCCAAATTCTTAATTCCGTTAAAATAGTTCTGCAGCTGACTTAATTGCACCTCTTGGTTTTTCTTTGAGTGCATCAAGAACTGGACCCTCGCAACTCCATCTTTGCTTGAAAACTCTCTTTTTTTCTTCCTTACTTACTTGGTTGATATTCAACTGAAATAAACCGATTGATTTCTAACGGCGGATGAAATTATGAAGATAGTTATAATTCGTAATAATTAGGTTAATCTAAGAATGCCAAAATGTGTCAAAACAAATGACAGCAGTCATGAAAAAATTTTAATTGAGGAAGGTTTCGCAATTTTGAGCTACACTATAACTTACAGCTGCATTCTCCAATAATCCCCGTTTACATATTCATTTGCTACTATTATTATGGGATAAAGAGAGTAGTAGTACCTTTCCATAAGCTAAAACAAGTATTATAAAAAAAATTATTTTAAAATCAATTTCTACTTTTTTTCACCCTATTGCAGAAAGTCCTTTATTAATAATTTTCATTCATTTTTTTTTAATTTTATCTGGCGCCATCTGTTGATAGACATATGCAACTTAAATCTAAAAAAAAAAAAAAAAAAAAAATTAAAATTAATGAATTAAATTTAATGAATGAATTAATATTTGAAAAAACTGTATTAACATCCAGTGTCTTACATTACAAGTTAAAAAAAAAATGTGTTTGAACTCGAGTGGATGAATAAAAAGTACTTCATGAACGATTGAAAATGTGAACAAGATATATATAGGGAGAGTGTAAGCTAATAGAAGGAATTGAATAAATGAATAAAATATTTTTACACTGATATGAAAGTGTCAAATCAAAATAGAATCGTTATTGCTTTCAGGGTGAAAACGTTCTTTCTTAAAATCCTTTCTATATTTCATGACCAACCGATCGAAACAGATCGCATCAAACGATAAGAGACGGGAATAACCTCCCGACCGCGGCATTTCCGACGAAACGCTCCATTCAGGTACCGGAAAACGATATTCGTCTGCTTAACATTGACCGGAATTCTATTTAGAACTTTAATGCGCGTTCGTCATGTCTAGTGCGTTGAAATGGCGACCGATTTAGAAGCGAGAAAGAATTGAGTGACAAGAGTTATGGACGTGCGATGATGGGATTGAATCATGACATTCTTTTGTGTTCCGAGTTTTTCAGCGACAAGGAAGTTCTTAAATAGCCACGGGGCGTGGGATTTTATTCCCCTTTCGCTGTTCGCTTATGCATTCATAAATTGAATTCATACCTCATCGTTGTGGGTTCCAACATCTCTTTGTAAAGTTGTTGCTGTTTCGTGACCAGGTAGACGAGAGAAAAAATATTTGCTAAATATGTGAGGAAGCATTTTGAGCAACGATTTTCTATCGCCTTTTTTCCCCGAATATTCGATTTTCCAAGACTATAGAGAGGCGATTCTATTATTTGATGTGTTCTGTTACGCGTTCTCTATGGGATGCACCGACTTCTGAAGATTACGAGCCGCATAACTTGACCGCAGAAATAAAGAGTTGAAAATTATCTAATATATGTATATATTAAAATAGGGGCCTGAATGACCGAGTGGACAGCGTTCTGGCGCTCGGCAACCACAGGTTTCGGGTTCGAGTCCCGGCGGTGCCATAGATGTTTTTACTGGTTCGGATTCCACTTTAAACCGTAGTTCCCGGTCTAACAGGATCGTACAGCATTGCGGAGGTAGTGTTACTCCGCGTCCGTAGCTTCTCTTCAAGCTACACGCACCTCCTGGGTAGTGCTAAGTGAGTAACGTCGGTGCGGTTCTTGCCTTAAGGCATCCAAGACAACTGTCTAAGTGTTTACCAGCTGCATTAGGAAAAAAAAATATTTTATAATAACATCTCAATAGATAACCTAAAAGGATATATTGGAATCTTGTCAAACAGACTTCCATATCACTAATAACTTTTCACTGTTAACGGGAGCCAAAATATTCGAATTAAAACTATTCCTACCCTAGCGCCTGAATGGCGCTCTGTACTACTCGTATCTGGCGCTCGGTACTACAGGTTTTGGGTTTCGAGGAGTCCCGGATGCCATGGATGTTTGTAGTGGATCGTAGAATGTTGCGGAGGTAGTGTTACTCCGCGTCCGTAGCTTATCTACCTCCTGGGTAGTACTAAGTGAGTAACGTCACGCAGAGCTTGCCTTAAGGCATCCAAGACAACTTTCTAAGCGTCTTGCCAGCTGCATTAGAAAAAAAAAATTAAATAGGGTGCATCATAAAATAAGTAATAAACGACAAATTTTCGTGCGTGAACATGATCAGAGGGACATATTAAAAAAAAATATGTATATTATTCTAAAAGTAACCGAAAGAGGGCGCTCACACGTCATACTGAATCGGTTTATGAAAAACTGGCAAATACAAACATATCACAATAACATGACACTCTGCATTTATTTCACAGTAAAACATGTTCAACATGAGCACAAGGTATTATACAAATGAAGCGATTCACTATCAATGTTACAGCTGATCTTACAATTCCATCAAAGTGGTAGGGAGCCTCAATATACACAGGACTTTTTGTATACCCATAACCAAAAAATTTGCGGGGGTCAAGTCTGGCGATCGGGAGGGCCACTTAAACTTACAATCTCGACTTATCATTCGGTCTCCAGTGTAAATGTTCAACAGGATCGTCTTGGCTTCACGTGCAAAGCGGGGCGGGACACCATCCTGCATGGAGGTGACGACAGGTAACGCATGTTTTTGCTGAAATGCAGCACAATGTGGTTACGCAAAGGTGTAACAAACCGTTCTGCAGTGTCTGTATAAATTTTCCAGCCGTATAGAGGACAACGCTTTTCAAAAAAGAAAGGACCCAGAAGGAAAGACATAGTCATCCTATAGTCACACGAGAAGAATGCAGTGGCTTGCTCAGATATTCACGAGGGTTTGACGTCACCCAGGTACGACTGTTTTGCGTATTGACATCACCATGCAGTGAAATGTGGGCTTTATGTGAAGCCCACATTTCAGTGGGCTTCAATTCAATGTTCAGCAACCATTTAGGTTCCATTCCATTTCTGCCTGCATACATGTAGCAAAGTTTGGTCTTTCAACAATTGGTAATAATTGGTGAAGTGCTTGTATCTTGTGCGGATATAGAACCAAGAATTCTCCGCAGAATACGACGAATGACGATTTCGGAATCCTCGTTATTCTTCCGCCTTTACGAGCTCTGCTGATCCCCTATATTTTGGATGTCAATTTTTCCCATGACACCTTTTACAACATGGACGTGGTCCACGCTCAAGGATGGTCAGCCACTTCGTGGAGGATCCTCCTAACTCCCCATTTCCTTAAACATTGTATAAAATTTTCATAATCCCCATTCAATGAAATAAGACTTTTTGCACCTTCAGTCTTTCTCCTTGTGAAGCTTTTGCAATGCAATAGTGGTGGATTCATCATTCATGTAGAACAGTTTAACTCTGATAGCATGGGTCGAATGAAGAGTTCATTCCCAGCCAAGTGTTTTATTGCTTGCTTGATTTGCATGAAACGTACTAGTAGGTACGAGCGCCCTCTTTCGGTTACTTTTTTTTTTTTTTTTTTTTAGACCTGGGGAAAAAAAAATCCAGTGCCCCTCTGATCATATTCTCGCAAACTGAATTTTTTTTCCGAACGTTACTTCTTTTATTATGAATTTTGGTCATTATTTAATGACCACTTTTATTATGAATTTATGGCGCACACTGTATACTATAAAGTAAACTTGTCTGCAGGTGGTCCCTGCAGGTACATTCTCTGCCAGCAACATCATGACAAAAGCAGCAGGTCGGTTAGAATAAATTCCATTGCATAAAATAACTACTCCAAATTTAGATACCACAAAATTTAAAACTTTTCTCAAGCCAGCAGCACAAAAGAATTTACAGAAATATACATATGTTATAAACAAAAACCACATCCTAACACTGAGCAGTCGTCCTGGCATTCGTCCAGTAACTTGGCAAATCTTCCACGTCCAGGTAGTTGGGGATTTTTTTGGACCACCATTTCCGGTAAAATAACTTCAAAACTGGAACGAATGAAAAATACAGGAAGTTGCAGAATTTTTGAAAAAAAATAATAATAATAAATTCATACATTATAAATAGAGTCTCGCCCAGAATAGGAAACTAGTCAATTGTATTAGAGACGTTTTTTCAGAGAAGTAAGAAAGCATCAACTCTTCTCTTTTTTACCTATTTTTTTTTATCTAATTTTATCCCTTCGCTTGTTCTGACAGACCAAGGAAATCTTGGCTTCCTTAGAGCTGACCTGACTTGAGTTACATGATTTCTTACATATATAATTTCATTTCTTTATATACACTGAAGTGACAAAAGTCATGGGATACCTCTTAATATCGTGTCGGCCCTCCTTTCGCCCGGCGAAGTGCAGCAACTCGACGTGGCATGGACTCAACAAGTCGTTGGAAGTCTTCTGCAGGAATATTGAGCCATGCTGTCTCGATAGACGTCCATAATTGTGAAAGCGTTGATGGTGCAGGATTTTGGGCACGAACAGACCTCTCGATGATGTCCCATAAATGCTCGATGGTATTCATGTCGGGTGATCTAGGTGGCCAGATCATTCGTTGGAATTGTCCAGAATGTTCTTCAAACCAATCGCGAACAGTTGCGGCCCGGTGACATGGCGCATTGTCATCCATAAAAATCCCATCGTTGTTTGGGTACATGAAGTCCATGAATGGCTGCAAGTGATCTCCAAGTAGCTGAACATAAGCATTTCCAGTCAATGTTCGGTCCAGTCGCACCAGAGGACCAAGTCCATGCCATGAAAAAAACAGCCCACACCATTACGGAGCCACCACCAGCTTGAACAGTGCCTTGATGACAGTTTGGGTCCATGGCTTCGTGGGGTCTGCGCCACACTCGAACCCTACCATCAGCTCTTACCAACTGAAATCGTGACTCATCGGACCAGGCCACGGTTTT
This sequence comes from Caerostris darwini, assembly GCA_021605075.1. Classification (NCBI taxonomy): domain Eukaryota; kingdom Metazoa; phylum Arthropoda; class Arachnida; order Araneae; family Araneidae; genus Caerostris; species Caerostris darwini. The sequence goes on along the minus strand of BPLQ01012460.1, from coordinate 207,841 downwards.
CCATTCATCTAGGGACCAACCGATATGCTCACGTGCCCACGAGAGTCGCTGCAAGCATTGTCGTTCTGTCAGTAAAGGCACTCGAGTCGGTCTTCTGCTGGAATAGCCCAAGAAAGCCAAATTTCTCCGCACAGTTCTAACAGACAAGTCCCTTGTACGTCCCACATTGATTTTTGCGGTTATTTGACGCAGTGTTGCTTGTCTGTTAGAATTTACGACTCTTTGCAGACGTCGCCGGTCTCGGTCGTTAAGTGCAGGCGGTCGACCACTGCGCTGTCCATGGTGGGATGCTATGCCTGAAATTTCATACTCTCGGCACACTCTTGACACAGTGGATCTGGGAATGTTGAATTCCCTAACGATTTCCGAAATGGCATGACCCATGCGTCTAGCTCCAACTAACATTCCGCGTTCAAAGTCTGTTAATTCCCGTCGTGCGGTCATCATCACGTCAAAACCTCTTCACATGAATAACTTGAACAGAAATGAAAGCTCTGCGAAAGCACTGCGCATTTATACCTGTTCTACGCGATGCTACTGCCATCTGAAAATTTGCATATTGCTATCCCATGACTTTTGTCACTTCAGTGTATATGCATACAGGGTGATTATAATTAAAGTCACACTTTCAAAACGCTGTAAAAAAAAGATCCACTCGTCACTATGAGTTCAAATTTAAACTGAAGAGTATCTTCAGTTTAAATTTCCCCCTTCTTCAAGTATTGAAGAAGTATCACTGTATTCTAAATTGGCTTACAAAAAAATACATGGATCTTATTTTTTATATATATTATTTTTTATATATTTTATATAATAATATATATATAATAACGACTTAACGATATAGACTTAACGACTTAACCAAAGACCAAAAGTACCAAAGACTTAAACGAACGGCTGAAGACAAGCAAAATAAAGCGTCACAAAGCACCGACTCCTGGCTCTCTTTTATTATTCATCCAATCTTAATAATAGATCAGCTTCTATGAGATCTTTTTTCTGGGCTTTTGTTAAGCTTCAGCGTTGGGAACAGTCTCTCGACACTTGCATGGTTTTCTGCTAAAGCAGTCGCTATCTTTGCTACTGGTTGTATTACGGAAGGATTCAATGTAAATGCTTCCTAAACAGGAATTTCTAGAATTTTAGAAAAATAAAAATTGTTTTTAAAAAAGAGCCGGGAATCGCATTTTTAAACTGACTCCCGACTTCTTTAAAAATGTTCGACTCTTGATTCATCACTTCTGGAAACGAGGAGATTGGATGACGTTTGTGACAACGTGTAAAGCGTCTCGTATCGTTCATCAGGCTTCCTCATGGGAGTTTTCCTGATTTTCATCTATGTAACACGCAAACATGGGGAAGCTAGTCGTAGAAGACTTCTCTCGGAAGGCAATATCCTCCCTTCTTCGCCTTTGGTGGACTACACGGTAAATACAAAAGTCACTCACGTAAAAAAAAAGGAGAAAGAAAGAAAAATGTGTGCCCTGTATTTTTATTTACACTCATGTCCATAAATTAAGGATAATGAAGTTCAGGCAAAGAAAGAGACATAAGCAAACCAAATTTGACTTATTTGTAAAGTCTATTTATTAAACAAAAGGTAAAGAGCAAAAAAGATGCTATATGTTTGACATAATTAATAAAAATTGCGATTTTTACTCCCTGGAGCAAATTTCAAAAAAGAACCTATTTACAAAAAACAGCATAACATGGTTAATATGGAGTATGCCTCCCGGACGAGGCAATACAGGCCTTACAACGCCTAGGCATGCTGAGTATCAAATTATCAATCTGATCTTGGGGAATATTACACCACTCATTCAGCAATGCGCTCCGAAGTTCCGGTTGACCGGTGGGAGGTGGTTGACGGGTTGCAATTAGTCGGCAAAGCATATCCCACACATGCTCTATTGGATTCAAGTCCGGTGAGTATGCTGGCCAATCCATACGGGTGATATCTTCCAATTGAAGGCATTCGTCTACAATGTTTGCATGGTGAGGACGGGCGTTGTCATCCATAAACAGAAATTCAGCATCCATGGCGCCCCGAAACAAAAGTACATGTTGTTCCAGAATGACATCCCGATAGATGTGGCCTGTCATCGTTACACTCTGAACATGCAGGTCAGTTCTGGAACCAAGAATAATTCCTCCCCAAACGAGCCATCCTGCACCACCGTAATGGTGTCGTTCAATGGTGTTCTCTTGGTGGTAACGGGTACCTGGCGCTCTCCATATGAAAGTAAGGCGAGAATCCGACTGCAAACTAAACCTGGACTCGTCGGAAAACATCACACCAGACCACTGTTGCGGTGTCCACAATGCATGCTCTCTACTCCAGGTTAATCGCAGGCGACAGTGAGTTGCGGTAAGTGGAACACATCTGACAGGCCTACGAGCATATAGCCCAATGTACCCTAAGCGTCTGTACACGGTCTGCCTTGAAACTGTCGTACGGGTAGCTGAAGAGAGCTGACGAGACAGGTCTGATGCTGTGCTCAATCTGTTTCTTTTGGCAGTAACTGCTAAATACCGGTCCTCATTCGGCGTTGTAACTCGGGGGCGACCTGTGCTGTAACATCTACTCACATTACCATCATCTTGGAATCGTTGCCAAGGCCTGGACAGGACACTCTGGGCGATTCCAAGTTCCTCGGATACTTCCAGCTGGGTACGTCCACATTCCAGTCGTCCGATAATTCTACCACGTAAAAAATCATCCAAATGCTTCCTTTGTGCCATAACTATGCGGTTATTGCACTGAAAGGCTTTCAAAGCGCTTCTCACTTCTTTGCCACCATTCCTTATATACCCCTCTCTTACACTCTCGTCATTGTGACGTACTATCCGCGCCATCTGGTGGTTTCTTGTAATTTGCATATTCTTCTTCAAGATGTGTGTGATAATTCTGCAGGTGAAATTTTTATTTTAGAGTTCAATTTCTGTGTGATTCTGAATTATCCTTAATTTATGGACATGAGTGTAAAACGAGTATCTTATACATTAAATGTAGTTGTTATATTCACAAACTAACCTTGCTAATTACAAAAACAAATGTTTTGGGAAATGCTATTTTCTTGTGATATTTAATATTATTTATTTTCGTGTGATCAATAAATGCTGCCATAATCTGGAGCTCCTGCGGTTTTTTTCCCTCGATTCCAGCAGCTTTTAGTGCCAAGGTTTAATTTATTTATTTATGTATTTTATTTTTTGAAAAAATAATGAAACTAAACTTTTAAGTGGAAGGATAGGAAATGGTACTTGGAAAACTGTACTTTCGATCTTTAATGGTGAAAGTGCTGGTTCAGTTCACTTATCAAATCAAAATGGGGGCAAAAAAGAGGTGGGTTGTTGTTGTTTTTAGTCTGTTGTAAGTGTAAAATGCTCAGGAATAAATAATGTGCAGTCTGGATTAATTTTAAACGATCGAATGTGTATTGTCTTCATTGCTTGATAAATGGAAGTATTTATTTTCATTGTGAAACAAGTAAAATGTGAATAGTTTTCTTTTTCACTTTTAAGAGGTATAAAATTTCAACTCTAAAAGTATACAATTATGGCGAAAGCAATTTTGATTACCAATTCATCTTCCCCCCTCACTCCCTTAAAATAAGAATCTGTTGATTGTCAATATTTATCACAGGAATATCATTGTCATTGCCACTTCTTATATTTAAGATGTATCGCGATTCACGGGATTCGAACTGGTATTTTTCCCTCTGTGATTTATTTTTCGTCGGGTTTTTTATGTAGCACGTGGTATAAAAGGGATAAGAGGGAGAAATTATACATTTTCTATTAACGTTTCTATTTTATTTGTTCATGTGAAAGGAATTTGTATTTTTAATATTTTTTTTTTATGTAATATTGGCGAAATTATTGTAATCCTTTTTGGGTTCATCTAAACTTTCTAAACTAAACTTCTCTTTGGGCTCATCGGACTGATACTTTGTCAAGTTTAGACCACGAACTAGATCATTGAGTTCAGACTGACTGATTCTATTAGGTTCTGTAGACCTGTTACAGCAAAATTTGGATCTTCAATGTCGTCTTTACTGGTCTTAAATCTAAATCTTCATGGTACGATTTTTCAGGTGACGTTGAGATTGGAAGCACTTCGCTGTGAAGAAAAGGCGCGATAGCTGAAGGAAAGTTGGGATTTTGGATGGTCCTCTTGCTTCTTACATCAGTAATGGTGAAATTAGAGAGTGGTGCTTTGGTTCCTTCCAAATCACTGGAATTGCAAATGGAATATGTCCTGAAGCTAATCATAATTAATGTTACACAAGGTACATAGAAAGTAGGAGGGACCCTAGATTTGTCTTGCTCATTGATTTGACTTCCGAAATGAAGTTCACATGTATTTTTTATGAAGGGTTCTTTTTTACTATACTACACACATAACAGAAACCGTTTGGATGTTTTTGACATTTTTTCCGTGGCATTTAAGAAATTTTTTCGTACAAAAATAAACACTTGAACGCAAGTAAGGAAGAATAGTTCATTATACATGAATATAAACATCTTGAGCATGTCTAAACTAAACGAACATGACTCACGTAAACAACGCGCCAAGATTATCAAGTTCGCTGGAATTGTGTTTGATTACATTGCTAGACCTGTATAGTAACATACATTTCTGGTTACCACTTTTTTTTAATAAAACTGCAAGTAATTAAAATTTTATCGAATCGGACAATTTACTATTTGTGAAATATATATATATATATAATATTATGTGTAAAATTACGACTGGGGAAATTCTAAACCCCCCGATGGCCAGCTTTTGAGGTTATGTTCGATTTTAGCTTAGCAAACTACATAAGAAACAGCTACATTTGTCCCTTTAACAAAATTATTGTCGAGCAGTTTTGGTGTTTCAGTATTTGGTTCGATTTTTATAGTAAAATCGAGTTTGTTAAAAGCTAGTTCAAAATTCCAAATAGCTCTTATTTATCGCCTTTTTTGATTTTCATGCTTAGATTGTTTGCTCACAAATATGTGATGATCGAAGCCCTCTTTTGGGAATTTTGATGTTTTACTTAGTATACTCATTTATTATTTTTATACCCAACTCCATTTACTTTGTCGAGCGCTATTTTAATTTGAAATAAATTTCGGGACACATGCATTGGGCACATAAAAATGACTTAGATTACGCTAGTATGACAAAGAATATCATCATGTTGTCTGCAATAATATGAATTCCGACTAAAATATTTTCTGTTTGAATCTTTCATCAAAATATAAACAAGTAATACAAAAAAAAAATTTTTTTTTAAGTCAATTCCTTCTTTTTTTTCTCACTATATTGCAGGAAGTCCTTTATAAATAATTTTTATTCATTTTTTTAAGTTTATCTGGCGCCATCTATGGGTAGATACATGCAACTTAAATCTAAAAAAAAAACTAAAATTAATTAATTTAATTTAATGAATGAACTAATATTTGAAAAAATTGTATTCACATCCAGTGTCATCCACTATAAGCTCAAAAAAAATGTATTTGAACTCGAGTGGATGAATAAAAAGTGTTTTATGAACGATTGAAAATTTGAACTAGATATATATACGGAGAGTGTGAGCTAATAGAAGAAATTTAAAAAGAAAGGTTCTAAAAACCTTTCAACATCCACAAGAAAAGTTTGTTGCGAGCCGCTATGTCTACCCTAATATATTTCAGTGAAGAATGATTTATAATTTACATCATGAGATTAAGAAACACAGTATCTATTTCATTTCATCAGATACAGTAAGCGGTCATCTCTTTATGCTGCTTCCATAAATACGAATGGATCGAACTTTGGTTTACGCATCCAGCAACCAAATATAACCACCGGCAGATCGGAAAAAAATTCGACAACCATTTTGTTTACGCATTCCGTTAGATAACTAGAATAAACAATCAGCCAATTATCTGATTTTGAAGCCGAAACTCTCTGCCATTTTCCTTGCGCTAGACAGTGTTCCAAATGAGAAGTTTTTTGAACTAGCTAATGAGTTCCGAAAGAAAGTTCGTAGTTTTTTTAGAATGACAGAGGTAAGTTTTTTTTTGTTCAGTTTTATCTCGATAACTTTTACATAAATTCGTGGAATGATTTATTCAGATAAATAGCGGCGAGAGTGTTTGTAAATAGTGTCCTTTTCTTTTTGTAGTGTGCTTTTTGATGTTTTAATGATTTCATTTTACTTTTTAAAACTTCTTACGAGAAAGAAATTTAATTATTCATTTTAAAGTGAGAAATTCACTTTTTATTTAGAACAAAATGTTGCTGTTTGAAACTAAGAATAAAGCACGAAATAAACAAAAATAAAGAGAAAATTCTAGAATTAAGCACATTTATTAAGCCCATTGTCAGTATTGATACCTGCATCTAAAGGAATATCCTGAACGGCTTGCAATGATTTGCTTAATGATTTTCATTTACATGTTTACAAGTATGCTTTTTTAAAAATTCAAATGGATACGTTTCTAATAACAAGTATTCGTAACAAAATTGAATGACTATTAAATAGTTGTCAATTTCAAATATCAGATTCGTTGCTGTTTATATTTCTTTAAAACAAATGGAAAAGTAATTAAAATAAAAGAGTATAGGAGAAATAAAATAGAATATGCGCAAAAAAATAAATTGGGGCAAGATTGAATGAAATATTTTCTAAAATTAAATTAGAATAGATGAAGTCAGATCTTAAAACAGTGATGAAAACTGATTTATAAACATTTTACTTCCAAAAAGGAGGAAATAATATCTAAATTAATTTGGCAAGAAAGGACGTCTTTTTTCTTTGAAATAGCGATTAATATTTTATTTCATTAAAATTCTTCGAAATATTTAAATAAATCGCTCAATACTGGATTATATGTATAGTATTAGTACTGTTCATAAATAGTCCGCTTTTTTTGTTCTCAGTATTTAGAAATAAATAGAGAGTTTTTGCATACCGTACGTTAATTACCGTAGGGCGTCTGTTAGCTTTTTCTCCCTAGCGCGCATGCTCATAGGAAACATAATTTCCTATGGGCATGCGCGCTAGGGAGAAAAAGCTAACGGACGTCTTACGGTAACTAACGTACGGTATGCAAAAACTCTAATAACACCACAAAATTCTCATTTCTAATTTTTTTCTTCCAAAAATGATTTTTCTCACTGTCGTCCGTTCGTTGAAAGTATGTTAAAAAATGCTAAACTTGGATTTCTTTATTATTCCTTTCGAAGTAAAAAAAAAATTTAATACCTTACATATCTAGAAAATAAGTTAATTTTTTTCTTTTCGTGCAATATTATCCTATCAGCTTTATCTGTGCTTCCTTTCAGCATCTATTTTAACCACATTTGTGAATGAGCGGTACTATGTTGATGCACTATCAATCCTAACCGCGCTGACTTTCCATTAACCGATATTTCTCCAAAGTCTAGATCAACAGTCATGGCAAATGAAGTAAACATTCGAACTGGAATGAAAAACAAAACATTCGTGATACATTCCTTGCAATCTCCAGAATTTATAGACTTCCACCCGCTCCTTTCGTACATCTGGCAACACATACTGCAGCGCCCTCTTTATACTTTCTCAGTAGCAACATAGGGTTCTCCTGTCTGATTATTGAGTCACATTGTTGTTTATTAACTGTCGATGTTTATCCACATTGATACTTGAATACTTGGAACACTGAAGATTGTATACTTGGAAACATCATAATGAATACTTGGATCATTACTTGGATACATCATAATGAATACTTGGATCATTACTTGGATACATCATAATGAACCCTATTTTCCTCTTTCACATAATCAGAAGATTTCTGGAATAGAATTCTAGTCTACCATAGTAATTTATAGTCATTTCTTTTTCAGTTTTCTAATTTCTGCAATAGTAATTTATAGAATCTCTACAATTTATAGAAGACAAGGACAATGTTCTCTTTGTACCCAATACAAAACTTTTAATAACCTTTGATTCGATTATGTAGATAAAGGTCATCGTCAGAATCGAAAATATTCAGAGGTATCCAGTGACAAACCTTAAAGAGAATTAGGACAGGTTAAAACGATCAAAATTCGAACGTTCCAATCTCTGGAAGACATCAAGCGAGTTCGTTCACAATGGCGAAACCCGACTCCACTGCTCAAAAAACCTCGAATTTTGCAACAGGATAGAATTACCATCGTAGGGGTGGGAAGGTTAAGGGATTCATCAGTCAACTTCATGGTTTCTTCTCAGTCCCTCTTGCTCTTCCACCCACGCTTCTGGAATAAGGCCAAGAGGACTCTTGTTTTGGAACGTGTTCCTTTTTTTTTTTTTTTTTTTTGTTCTTCTTCTCTCCTTCCAAGTTTCTGAAACTCGCACGGTGCATTCTGTTTTGGAGAGGTTATTTGCAACGACCCCTCTTCCGCCTCCAAAACGTCAACTTCTTGACTTTTTTCTTCCTTCTTGGTCTTCTTCCCCAAGTTGCTGATTCCGGTTAATGTATCGTTTTGCGGATGTTGGGAAGTTCCACTTGAGAAATGGCTTGCAGTTTTTCTTTCTCTTTTAAATAAAACTGTCTGTGAATGTCTGTGAACTTTCTAACTTGATGAATGGTTAAAACTGGATTAACGTCCTCGCTTCTCATTCATTTTGTTCTTTTTCCTCAGGATTTAAATAAATTTGGGTTTTCTTTATTTTTTGGGTGACACATCAGATGCTGGATGATTCTTCAGTCTTTTTCAATTCCTTCTATTAGCGCACACTTTCCCTATATATATCTTGCTCAAATTTTCAATCGTTCATAAAATACTTTTTATTCATCCACTCCAGTTCAAATACATTTTTCATTTTGAACTTGTAGTGGATGACACTGGATGTGAATACAGTTTTTTCAAATATTAATTCATTCATTAAATTTAATTCATTAATTTTAGTTTTTTTTTTTTTTTTTAGATTTAAGTTGCATGTATTCTTTAAATTTCTTTTTGCATGTATTCTTTAAATTTCTTTTTTTTATATTACTTTTTTCTTCCTTCTTCGTCTTCTTCTCCAAGTTGTTGATTAATGTATCGTTTTGCGGGATGCGTTGGGAAGTTGTACCTGAGCAATGGCTTGCAGTTTTTTCTTTCTCTTTTTAAATAAAACTGTCTGTTGCGAATACGTTGATGAATGGTTAAAACTGGGTTAACGTCCTCGGATCTCATTCGTTTTGTTCCTTCTCATGAGGATTTAAATAAACTTGGATTTTCTTTATTTTTAACCACATTTGTTACGAATTTGTGATGTGTTATTGATATGTATTATCAATCCGAACCGCGCTGATTTTCATTAACCAATATTTCTCCAAAGTCTGAATCAACAATCATGGAAAATAAAATAAACATTTAAACTGGAATGGAAACCAAGACATTTCTGAAACTAACATGAAACAATGTTTTTTCTTTATTTATGAGATGTTGGATGGTATTTCGGTCATTTTCTATTGGAATCTTTTCAATTAACGTTGAAGTTAATTAACGTTAATCTGTTCAATTAACGTTAAGAAATAATGTCATTATTACAAAACGCGTTAAATTTTTTAATTGTATTGTATTATAAAGTAAATAGCGTATTAAACTATTTTTTGCAAGGCAATCAAAAAAGAATATATCTTTTTACTCCGTTGAAATAAACATAGTCTGATTGATGTTAGAAATAAGAAAATTTCTTGATGACTATAGGAGGGAAAAAAAGTTATATAAATATTATCTTTCTGTTATGAATTACAATAAATGCAAATATGAGTATAAAGTATTGAAAAGTAATAAGAATTTAGAATAAGAAGTATTGAAAAGTAATAAGAATTTAGAATAAGAAGTATTGGAAAAGTAATTAGAATTTAGTATAAAAAATATTCAAAGTTTCTTACCTAAATTAAATTCTTGTTACTTAATCGACACTTCTTTCTTAAACGGTGAAAAGTGTTGAATAAGTAATAAACATTTAATATTGTACGCAAATTAACTGTATAATTTAAAGATCAATGTAAGTTTATGGCTATATTAAAAAAAATACATAAGCTTGAAGTTTCTTGAGTTAATAATAATTGAAATTCATAAAGAAAATTCATTGAGGAAAGTTTTTCTCTACTTCGAGACAGATGTATTACAGTTTTTTTTTTTTTTTTTTAATTTTTTTTATGCAGTTTTATGCAGGGGGATTTTAATTAAAATCAAAAAGTTTGCTATCTGTTTATATTTTTTAACTTCTAAAGCATTCTCTTATTATTTTATTTTTCAGAGAAATACATAGTTTCAAACTGCTTGTAAAACTAATTAGATATTAACCAAAATTAATATTTTATTTTAGAATATTACGTTCTTTTTTTTTTTTTTTTACTTATTCGCATACCATAAACATTCAATATGTCCGTGATGACATGCATGTGTGCACATACAGAAGGAATTTGCTTTTCTAGGTTCAAATTATTTTATTTTTTTTATTATTTGCATAATAAACTGTTTAACTTTTTATGCTTAGTTTTTAAGCGAATGAATTTTTCTCGTTCTTATAAATGATTGTTAAGTAATTCTTGAAAAGAGCAAGAAAATATATTATTTAATGTTAACCAAAAAATTATTTCAATTATTTTTCCTGTTTTTTTTTTTTTTTTTAGAGTTTAATATTGGTGTAACTCCAAAACATGATTTCGCATGTTCCTTCATTTCATTCTTCTTTTTTTTGTGGAAAAATTTAATTCATTTACACAAACGTATGTTTCATTTAATTCATTTACTGGAGCAGATTAGCAAAAAGTTGAAATTTGTTAAAAATTTATGTCACTACTTTTTGAATGAATTGAATAAAAAAAATAAATAATCGATTAGGAACGATCGATTAGCAAAAAAATTCTACTGTTTTAAATTTTAGTGAAATAAAATGTTCTAACATTTTATTTCACTATACGAACAATTAATTTAAAATATTAGAATTTAAATAGGCATAAACATTCCTATGCGAACAATGGAAATAAATATGAAAATACCGACTTCTATCGAATATCAAGTTTTTTTTTAATTTCTTTTACTTGAAATCATTATCTCTATTTTATACCGTGCCCATCTTTGCTGGCATACTCCCAAATTAACCAAGTGTAAAAGACCAAAACAATCCATTTCACTTTTAGGCTGCGATTCATTTTTTCGATTAAGATTCATTTTCATGCCGAAAGTCTGTGGTGAATCCGAACGGTTGGTCCACGTCTGATTGAAAAAGATGCATTTTACATGAATTGAATGATACGTGAGCTTCGTCGGTTGAGGTTGAGGGTCGACCAGAGGGCGTTCTCTGCCTTCTTTGAACTGCTTATACCACTTGTAAACATTTCTTTCCGATATAGGAATGCTCACCGAATACCTTCTGCAACATTCTATACGTTTCCGCAAACACAATTGAATGCAAGCTCTTTGCTCAATGAATTCAGACATTTCAAAAATCGCCAGGATCAGTTTTAGCGTCTCACAAAGCCACGCGTAACTCAAACATTCATGAATGTTTTGACGCGAAATTTCACACAGATGGCAAGGTCAGTGCCAGCAACCTAAAAAAGAAAAAGAAAAATCGAAATACCATAAGCCCCGGGAATTTTAAATTGAAAATTGTTTTTGCTTTTTGGGCACAGTAGTAAACATTTCTGTGCAACAATAGAAATAAATATGAAAACACCTGCTTCTATCGAGCATCGAGTTTTTGTAAATTTCTATTATTTGAAATTATTATCTTTGCTTCATACCGCGTCCATCTTTGCTGGCGTGTTCCCAAATTATACGAATGTAAAAAACTCAACAATCCATTTCATTTTTAGGCTGCGATTCATTATTTCGATTACGATTGATTTTCATGTAGAAAGTCTATGGTGAATCCAAGCGGTTAGTCCACGTCCAGGCCCTGATTTTCCCATAGGCTAACTAGGCTTCAGCCTAGGGCCTCAAGGTCAAGAGGGGCCTGTATTCATATTGTTAGCAAAATTAGAATGACACTATTCTAAAAACAGTAAACACTGAATCAAAAATAAGGAGAAATTCTACGCATATGACTCATAAACAAACATAATAAGTATTTGACAAACTTAAAAATGTGAGGTGAAAGGGCCTCTTAAGCGGAAAACCCCAGGGCCCTTTTTCATCTAAATCCGGCCCTGTCCACGTCTGATTGAAAAGATACATTTTAATGTAAATTGAATTGCAAGGCTTCGAATAAGTAGTCAAAGGTCTGCTGGGTTTCGGTTCGGAGTTTTACCGCCAACATTTACAACAAAGTAAATACTTCCTTCATTTCGTCACGTTTTCGAATTGATAGTTAGTGCGGGAGAGGGGGTGGTGCAGAATGACTCATCACACGATCCGCAGGAGTCGAAGGTCAATCGTAAATGAGTTTTTTTTTTTTTTTTTGTTCCCCTCCATGAAGAGCGACAAACGAATGATGTAGATTCGCATCTGGCAGCATGATTGGCGGTTTTGTTTCGGTCAATTGAGTAATTACGAGGCTTCTATTGAGCGAGAGAGAAACACGTTTCCGGGTGGAAAATTCGAAAAAAAAAAAAAAAAAAAAGTTCCATTAGAGAGAGAGAGAGAAGTCCCGCAATCTTTTTCTTTTGATGTAGCGATTGTTCACAAATTGCCTTGTGGATTCGAAGCCATTATTCTCAATGACAAGGTTCTTCCATAAAAGTGGCATTGGTATGAAAACGTGTTTAATTTGTTTACTACTAATACAGCTTACTTACAAATACTTACAGTTTTATTCATGGAAAAACATTTATTTTTATTTTTATTTTTTTTATTTGATGATTTTCACATCTGAAACTAATGTTTCTGCTGATTTTCGATGAGAATTTATTCTATTCCATTATTTTAAAATTATAAAGTAATTTTTTTTATTTATAGATTATGGTATTTTTTTAATTACTTTGGAAATTCGGATTGTGTTTAGCATTTTCTTGGTCATAGAGAAAATGAAGATTGTGAAAGGGAAAAAAATAGGGTACATTAGAATGGACCCTACCTTCCTGTCTGCCCTGCATCTGTTTCCTTTACTGTGTAGGGTCGTTACTGGAGGGCTATGGGACCTTATGGGCTAAACATGTCACTATGTGATTTCCTTCGATTCTCGTTGTTGTTTTCGTGTTCCTTGTGTTCTTTTTCTTTTATTGCTTATTGTAGTCTGCTATTGGAAATAAAGAAAAAGGATGGACCCAAGTCACGTAACAATTATTTATGGCATTTTAAGTGATATTCGGACAAACATCAAAATGTGTTAACAAAGAAAGGTGTGAGATTCAACCTCGCAAGAGCAGTTTTGGGCCACTGCTGAGGAAGGATGGCACTGCAGTAGGTGTTGCCAAATATACGAAAGGAGCGGTTACATCAGGGGTGGCCAACCCAAATGATCTTACTGTCCAATTTTGGAAATGCACCATAACTCCTCTGGTCGCATATAAAATTATATCTACCCATATTAGAGTTAGACCCACTATAGACATTTTTTGGGAGTGAAAAATTGAAGTATATTGAGTTATTATTTTTGTGTTTACTATTATTCTTACATGCAAACATAGATAATATGATAACAATGATACTAAACGCACAATGTAAAAAAATATATAACACTCAAAATGAAATATAAAATATATACAACTATAAATGAAATCATTAAAAAATATTTATTTTACCTGTGCGATATTCGTTTGCGCAAGAATATTATTTTAAAATCAAAGTTAATTTTTTCTCAAAATTTCGGCAGTTAATCTTTGAATAGATGGATGCGAACGTAATGCATTTTTTTAATACATTGGTTTTCACTACTTCGGCCATTCTAAAATAAATATATTTTGTAAAAGTGTCATAAATCTCATGGACCGGAAAAATGTTCAAGGCGGGCCGCGGGTTGGCCACCACTGGTTTAGAAGATAGTTAGGTATATTTATCAATATGTGGAATATATGTTAAAATATTAAAAAAAAAATATTCAACTTTAATATTATTTTTAATAATTCCTCGAGTTTATTATTTAAAAATGCAAATCACTTTTTTTTGTGATAAATGATATTTAAAGTGGATTTTATGAATTTTGTTTACATTTGTTGTGATGATACTGGATCACAAATTTTCTTTGATTGTATCTAATTGAATGTATCTAAAAGAAATCAATACAAATAGAAATTCTGTTGTGTGTTAAGTTTGCGTTGTGCTTGGTTTACCGTAGGAAAAAAAAATGGACAAATTACTACATATCAAAGTGCATGTAAATAGAGCGGAATAATTTAGTTAAAACCTATATTCAAGTTGGAATAACTATTAATTATTATTATTATGTAGTTATTATTGAATGAGGTAATGATACTAATTATAGAACAATGCATGTAGAAAAAACATCAGGAAATCAAAGGTAGTAATTTGTTCTCTACTCAGTAACAAATTGCTCAATTATCCTTTTGCAAAGAATGGTGTTCTGTTGTGAAAGCTCTGCTTTAGCATTTAACGAAGACTTTAATAGAATTTAGCGATCAAAAAGATTTAGAATTTAAAAGATAAGAATAAAGATGATGCTTAATCGTCATTTTTATTTGTTTATATTTTGTTATCACAAAAGTTAGACAATGAATAAATTTAGTTTAAGGTGTATTCGGCACATGCAAGGGTGATGTTATTTTTTAAATCTTTATATTTAAATAAACTTTTTTTTGTTTTATGTGTTAATTACTAAATTAACTTTTGAATTTTTCTATAATAAATTCTCAAATATTAAACATTTATAGTTGGGAATTTTTTGTACAGATACGAATTTTAAAATGTTAGGAGTAAACAGGTGTCCACAGTATTGAAAACCAAATATTATAGATTATAAAGAAATTAAGCCTATAGCTTCTCATCTTCCTCAAAAATGCATCGATTTTCGGATGCGTCCTGCAGGGAAACCATTCCTCCTTTTAAAGTCACATATGAGAGGTGATTAAGAAACAAGCAGACATTTAGAGCATTTTAAGAAACAAACAGAATATCGCCATCAAGATTTTTTTTTTCAACTTTTCAAGCACTCTGCCCCAGTGTGTGACGTTGCATTTTCACAACATTTTATATCTCAAAGAAAAATAAAATATATATATGTATATTTTGTTCTAGCAGCTAGCAAACACTTAGAAAGTTGTCTTCGATGCCTTAAGTCAAGCGCTGCACCGACGTTACTCACTTAGCACTACCCAGAAGGTGCGTGTAGCTTGAAAAGAAGTTACGGACGCGGAGTAACACTACCCCCCACAACGCTCTGCGATCCTGTTAGACCGGAAGCTACGGTGTAAAGTGGATTTCGAACCACTACAAACATCTATGATACCTCCGGGACTCGAGCCCGATACCTGTAGTATAAATAAATAAATAATATATATATCATCATCTTCATGATTGGCGCAACAGCCCCATGGTGGGCCAAGGCCGTCTGCCTAATGGCAGATTTCGAAACATTAGATGTCTTCTTTTTACGGGGTAGGGTTGTCAGCCTTACGCCTAACGTTCTACAGTCAAGTTAGACTGGGACCTACAGTTTAAAGTGGATTCCGAACCACTACAGACATCCATAGCACCGCCGGGACTCGAACCCGAAACTTGTGGTGCCGATTAAAATTTTATTCATTTCTTTTGGATGAGTTTTAGTGTTTTAGGAGGATACACTTTCGGGCACAGTAATGAAAAATGAGTTATGTGTTCAACAAAGATCCCGCAACATCGCAGCCCAAAGCAAATATAAATCCTCCCTTTCTTTCTTCCTTAGTGCGAATGGATTGATTTTTCCCTTCGTGCAATGCCCTCTACAAGATCAATGTGCTTCTTCCTCTTGTAAAGAATGTAGCGCCGTGTGACAACAATGTGTCCCTTAAGAGATGCCAAAAGTAGGTCAGGAATCGATTGGAAGTCGAAGAATGTCTGCGGATTTCCCAGACGCTTCCTAACGCGAGGGGAATCCGGGATGGCCGGACACTCATCTTTTCTTTTCTTTTCTTTTTTCCCTCTTACCTTCCGAAATGAGATAAGACGATCGACATTCAAAAAGGTGGGACATGGCGTGATTGGAATGAGTCGGTTCTAGTTGCTTTTATTTAGAATGTTTAAAATTAATTTGGTTCGTGTTCCTGATTTGGTAAGAAAAAATGCACAAATGGATGAATTCATATTTTAAAAATTATGCATTAAAATTCAATAGTGACAGCCGTCAAAGTTGATTTTCGATTAAAATTTTATTGCAAATTTTAATATGTATTCTATATTTTAATCCATTGGTTAATTTAAGGTGAATATTTTATGACCTTGGATTCAACTCTGTTTAATTTTTTAGCTCATATGAATCAACAAATAAATGCATTACAAAGTTTTTCCGTTTATTTCTTGCATTTTATTGCTAAAAAATATCGATGATAAAAATTTGTTTATTGGAATCTGTTTGAATAAATAAATTCTAATTAATTTTATGCTATTAGAATCTATTAGAATTTATTTAAATAAATAAATTCTAATAGAATAAAATTAATTAGAATCTATTTATTCAAATAAATTCTTTTAGAAATTCTTTTTTTTTCTTCTGAAGTTGGTTAGAAAATGATTAAAATCGTCTGCGCTAACAAAGCTCAAGTTTCATTTTTTCTTCCAATTTTTATAAAATTAATACATTTGTTATCTACTGACTAAATCGTAAATTTAATATTGTTAAGCGAATTACCATTTTTATAATATTTTCGCCATATTTTATCAATTTGTTATTTATAGATGTAAAAAGAAAATATTTTTTTATTTAATATCAATAGAAAAAAAGATTTTTTTTTTTATTACGAAAAGATTATTTACAAAATTTATTTTTAAAATTTGGCAACAATTAAAATTAGAATATTCTCAAGATTTTATTATTTTTTTTATCATGTGTTCAGATATTAAATGTTTTATTCTTTCGCGATGAGGTGTTGATTGATTAATTTGGCGAGGAAAAAAAATAAGAAAAAGATTCATGCATTTGATTAAAAAAATATTTGTTTCAAGAAATGTTTCACTGCCAAAAGCACTTCACATTGAAGAGGTAAATTACTTTACATCTTGTTGCTAATTAAAATTTTTTAGAATATTAGAAGTGATAAAATTAAAAATTATTAACAGAGGTTTATGGTTATTTATTTTCACTTAAATTATCAAAAAAAAAAAAAAATGTACAAAATGTTATTTAATTTTTAAGATAAAAGTTTTTATACGATAATTATTTTGAATTTTTATTATGTTGATTTTGAAACATAAGTTTTGAATTTATATATTTTTTTAGATTACATTTAAATTTGATTCAGGATGATTATATTCATAATTTTTTATAATTTAATTTACAATTTTTGTATGAATTAGATTTTTATAGATTGATTATTATAATCATTAAAAAGCTTCAAAATTTATTGCTCTGCTAAAGTGTTCCTGATAATTGATATGCTAATGTATTCTTATAAACTCATGCATAAAAATTCAAAATGAACAATACCGATATAAATTCGTCCTGTTTCTATTTTCTTCATGTATTTCTTGAAATATTTTTATGTAATTATTTTGCAAATGCTGCTGCTTTTTCTTCACATTTTACTTTTTATTGTGATTATTTTCTTTTTGTTTTCAGTGTACGAAATTGTTTTAATTATTTTTTCTCTTGTTAAATGTGTATGAATTGTGCAGTGCGTGTTTATTTTTCGCTGTTTCTTTAATTTGATTTCGCATTTTAATTGCAATTGAAAAATATAAGAAGAATGTGTTGCTTAATTTTAGCTGTTTTGTTTATCATTCTAAAATCAATTTCAAAGAAAATTAATTTTCTTTATAAAATATTCTTAAAATGTGTTTTCCTAGTTTATATGATTATTACGTTCTTGAATTATTACATAATTCCACGCGATCATTTCGAGTATGTATTCCATTTTTTAAAATTTATTTATAATATAATCAATGTTATTGAATTAATTTTATTATTTTTAAGTTTTGTCTTTCAATGCATTTAGCAGACGAGTTAAGTCGTATTATAAAAATTATTGAATAAAACATAAGTAACTATTCTGATTGTACAAACAATAAAGCATAAATATTAATTTAAATATAATATATATATTTTCATAGTAATAAAATAAATGATTAATTATATTAGTATAAGTATTCCGGAGTGGCTTAGTGGAATGTAGGGAATCAGATACGAAACCCAGCATGCAAAGCCCAACTGAAAACTCCCATGTCTATGCCGGGAATGGGCACGATAAATCCGTGTTTTTCCAGGGAGGTGGGAGATGCGTATCCTTTAACCTGGAAGGTGTTTGTTCAAAATTATGGGTGCGACGTAGAAATTCTTATTATGGTATGCGGGTGCAGTATTACAGTTATACACTCTGGCTAACTCAGAATATGCTATATATCTTTCTTTACTCATACGAATGATTTGGATGAAAGTGCCAGCGTCCAAAATATTATAAGAAGTTATATTATAAGAAAAAAAAATCTTCAAATCAGAGGTCGAGATAAGAGGAATGGTGAAAAAAAAAAAAAAAAAAAAAAACCATTTTGATTTTGGTTAACTTCGCCTAGAGGGAGAAAGTAAGTTTCCATATAATATGTGTAGGACCTGAATGCCCGAGTGGCTAGCGTTCTGGCGCTCGGTACCACAGGTTTCGGGATCAAGTCCCGGCGTATGTTTGTAGTGGTTCGGAATCCACTTTAAACTGTAGGCCCCGATCTAATATGATCGTAGAGCGTTGCGGGGGCATTGTTACTCCGCGTCCGTGGCTTATCTTCAAGTGATACGCGCCCCCTGGGTCATGCAAAGTGAGTACGTCTGGGCAGCGCCCAAAGGGACAGCGCACAAAGCGCCTTAGGGCATCCAAGACCAAGCTGTCTCAGTGTTTGCCAGCTGCATTAGAAAGAAGAAAAAAATATATATAATGTGTGTTGTCAATTATTCGAATGTGCAATACTGCTATTCCACCTTTTGCAAATCAAATGAGTCTTTTTTGCAAAGCAAATTAACTCTTCTCAAATTTAGGGGTTTTATTTATACGTACGTATAGTACTTGTACGTAGGTATGTTTATAAAGACGTATAAGCATATGTACATCTAAATATGCATTTCTCTATGAGTAGTGATGTTTTGATAATAGTAAAGATGCCTGCTTAAATATGCAAACTGTAATGAGTATTTATTTCAGTAAGCGTGATTATAGGTTCACTCCCAACAATAAGTGCATATTTACTTACGTGTGTATGTAAATGCATTTGCATGCGTGAACGTATGTGTGCATGTATGTGGATGTGCGCATACATGTATGAAATCCGCAATCGAACAGAAATTTGCACACACATACTCATTTACATTCGCCATATATATATGTTATATATATATATATATATATATGGCGAATGTAAATGAGTATGTGTGTGTATATATATATACATTGTTATATATATACACGTAAAAATGAACACATATTTACACAGTGGCATACATACACGTACAAATATACACATCTAAAAGCTCATTCGCATACGTCCACACACAGATAAATGCGCACATGCATACATTCATAAATGCATATGCATACATGCATAAGTAAATATGCACTTGTTGCTCAAGTGCATACATAATTAAGCTTCCAGGGTGACTTATGAATATTTAAGCGTACATCTTTACGCTTACCAGTACATCACTACTCATATTTATGGGTGCATATGCATATACATCTTTATAAACCTACATATGTACAAGTACTAACATATAAAAAAAAAACTTCTTAATTTTAAGAAATGTTCATTTGATTTTGCAAAAAAGCGAATTTGGATTGCCACATCTGTATAATTGAGTGTCTGATAACGGAAAATCTAATAACTGCAACCCACTTAATATTTTCACATTCCTCTTGCTGTTCCAAGTCTCATTTTTCATCACTATTTATTTAATATTGATTTTCTTAACTAACTATTCACGTCAACTCCGAGCCTCATGAACCGGCCAATGCAGACATCATCCGTCAAATGAAGTGGCACGCTACTTCCGCGCGTATCATGTTCAAGACGTAACGCATAGTGTAAGAAGCGCTTACACTATTTTTCTGTTCCGAGATAATTGCTGCAGCACAGAGGCTGGCAGTTACCGCCGATACGTCAACGCTTGAAGTGTAGTATCTGGAAGAGACTGTTACCATCTCAGCAAAGGATTTTTTTTTATTTTTTTCCTGTTCGTTAAATTTCTCATGTTTTTTTTTTCCCCCCTTTGGCGCCATTGCCTATCTAAATGCTCTGTTTTTTTTAAGTCTCCGATAAAACGGATAATTCTGATAAAATTTAGATGCCTCGGAAGTGGATCAATTTAAAGGCTTTTGTGAAAAAGAAGAAGGATAAGTCCTTATTTGGGGTATGCATTATTATTATTATTTTTGTTGTAAATCGTTTCTATTCATCTTAAGGCTCGCCTTGGCTATTCTATTTCATGGATAAAGACAAGTTGTTTGTAAATATAAATTTTTTTATTAATGAATCTTTCATTGAAAAAAATTGTTTTAAAGAAAATATGTTAAATGGCATAACTCGGTATTCGAGATGTTCAAATTTCCATTTCATGGATAAAGACAAGTTATTTGTAAATATAAGAATTTTTTACTAATGAATCTTTCAGTGACTTTTAAAGAAAATCGGTTAATCTTGTAATTGGCATAACTCGGTATTCGAGATGTTCAAATTTATGATATATATTAGATTTTTCTTTTATTATAAATTGTATTTGTTTTAGAACTATTCATTGTATCAAAATGCTGCGGATTTATAATAAGCAATTTATTACATAAATCATGCAAAAGGTATGTAAATAGATTCAAAACAGGATCCCAAAATTTATGTTATGAATGTTATGTTTATTAATGAATCTTTCAGTGACTTTAAAAGGAAACATGTTAATCTTCTAAGTAGCATAACTCGGTATTCGATATATTCAAATTTGTGATATGTATTAGATTTTTCTTTTATTATAAATTATATTTATATAAGAACTATTTATTGCATCAAAATTCTGCGGGGTTATAATAAGCAAATTATGACATAAATCATGTAAAATATATGTAAGTAGATTTAAAACAGGGTCCCAAAATCTACTTAATGTTTATATATATATAATTAATATTTTAAATTTTCTGATAAATATATATATATATATATATATTTTTGCTTAATTTAATCTATAAGAATTGTATTGGTAAATAAAGTAATAATAGTAAAATATTATTTGAAATTTTTGGGTTTATAGCTCGATGATCTTTGTTATGCTACGAAATGCACAGTGAAAGCGAAAAATCAATACAAACTTTTGTAAAATCTACTCTTTTGAATTAAAAAACTGCTTTACGAGAAGATTTTTCGTTAATTTTTTTTCATAATATTAAAAAAAAAAAAAAAAAAAGGAAGGGGGAAAATGATATAAAACGATAGAAAAATAAAAAAAAATCTTAAAAAAATAAATAATACAGAAATACTATAGTATCGAATAATAAGAAATATTATAATGTAATTATATTTACTAACTTAAAATGTCAACAGATCATTCCGTTTATAAATCATCAAAGCTTGTAATTTTGTCATAAATATTATAACCAATAAAATTTGCTTTTCTTCATTTTTATAGTGTTCATAGACTTTTTCAAATTTGTATCAGATATGTTTGTTTATGATTGTAGAGTTAAAGTGATCCTCAAATTTTAAATATATGTTTAAAATTTTAAAGTGTTATTATTTTAGAGCTTTGGACCTATCTTGATTCCACTGCTTTTTTAATTCCTACTATTAGTTCACACTATCCCTATATATATTTTTATATCTTGTTCAAATTTTCAATCGTTCATAAAGCACTTTTCATTCATCCACTCAAGTTCAAGTACATTTTTTTAAACTTCTAATGGATGACATTTGATGTTAATACAGTTGTTTCAAATATTAATTCATTCATTTCATTTATTTAGAAAGCGAATCAATAGTAACAAACAAAAATAATAGTCCAACACCCTAGGAAATTCGCTTTCTATTTTGTCACTTAATATTATGATTCTGTTATAGATATATACATATTTATATTAATTGTAATTATTTAATAAAAAGTAACTAAAATAAAATTTTTCTTTGTTGACCTAAGTAGGAATTGAAAAAACCTTCTATGGCTATCGGGATAGCTAAAATAGAGCATCTGCATCCATAAATATGTCGTCCATTTACAATCCTAAAATTCCTCATTCAAAAGATAATTGTTCGGCCAAAATGTTTCTTAATAAAGTGAATTAGGGTTCATTTTAGAGATTTTGTTAAATGAGATTTTTTCATTAAAAGAAACGTGTAGCAATTCTACCACTGAATAATGCTTTGTATTATATAATGTATTCAGACATTCAAATATATTAACACGAAGCATTTTAATTTTATTTGCTGAAAGGAAAAAACATATTATAATTATATATATATTTTTTGTTGTAGGGCGAAAGTGCAATATTCGTACTTTTTTTCTTTGTTGGAAGAAATCAAAAGGCATTTTAAAGAGTGTTTCTGAAGTGCTTTCACGACTGCTATTTTCTTTTTATACAGTATGTGTTTCATTTTTAAATAAGCCTGTTGCCTAGCAACTCGAGATAAATGAAAAGTGGATCCTTCTGGTAAAACTATCCACCTTGCGTCTGCTATTTAGTCGCACATTTTGCATATTATTGAAGCAATATTTATTATTATTATTATTATTTTCATTGGAGCAGCTGATCTGTCAGCATCCTATGTCACTTTCAGTTTTTCCTATTTACTTTTTCGCTCTCCCAAACAAGATCAAGGACGTTTCTTCGTTCTAACCTTTTCTTTTCTTTTTCATTTTGTATTTTATGCTGCGTCATTATTTTCCTTCCAATGGTATAATTAAACGTCAACACTTATTAATTAATATTTATCTCGAGGAAGCAAGCTGATTCTCCACATTTTTATGTAAAGCGAATATTTTATTTACCTGAAATTTTATAGAATTCGCAAGGTTTTAATTTATCTTCTTTTTTTTTGTTGTTGTTGTTGTTTTAAATACACATTTGCAACAAGAATGAAAACAGTATCTGCTAAGTAATAATTCATTAGAGATTATAAAATGAATATTCTAATATCCTGGTATCATGCTATAGGTTTTTTCGTATTTAAATGAAGGCTGTGCAATCTAACTGATTGTTCATTTATTTTATATTTCAAAATTAATAGATTATCGATATTCTAAAAAAATTTTCGATATTCTAACATTCTATAGTCATTTTAACTGTTTCTAATTTTGCATAAATGTGTATAAAATTCATAATTGAGTATTATTTTTTAATCTATATATTTTTGCTTAAAATGTATTCATTTAATATCATAATGATATATAAAAAAAAAAAAAAAAAAAAAAAAAAAAAAAAAATTAGTTAAGTTTCTTCCTTATAAAGTTATAAAAAAATATTTCTGTTTTGTGATAGATATATGATTTTTTAAAGTAATATTTTATCTTAGTACATGACCACTGCTTACAAATTTTTTAACTCTATTATTTGCCAGAACACTGTATACTTCTTTTAATAAAGTCGTTCCAACTCTGTCTGCTTACAATAATTTCTCAAGGTAAATTTTAATGTTCCAATGAAACAATTCATTATTTAATAAGTGAATTCTGTCACATTTTTCATCCAATTTTAAATTTCAGTTGGAAATACCTCGGTGTCATATCTTTATCAAGTTGACAATTACTTTATGTTAATCAGAATCAGAACTGAGATGAATGAACAGGTTTGATTCATTTTTGAATAGTTAAATGTCATAAGAATTCAAAAATCATTATCCCAAAACGTGACTCAAATACAGTAGATTAATAGATTTATTAGTATTTTTAAATGATTTTTTTATATTTTTTTTATTAACAATAGAACTAGAGTTTTTTTTTTATAACATGAAGAATAAATCTTTTGTCCCTCCAGATATTTTCATCAGTTAATTTTATCAACTTTGTTAACTGGTCCATAATGATTTTTGTGATTAGCAATCCTTACTATATTATAAAGAATACTGGCGGGTTTTTTTGTTGTTGTTGTTTTTCTTCCGTACTTTTCTCTTCCAGTTTACTTGTAAATCAAGAAAATTCTTGGTTAATTTAAAATCTTTCCTTGCACGGATAGCAATGTGAACCTTATTTTAGCTTCAGAGATCTTTCCATTCCCGCATAGGTGAAGAAGTGATTGCGAGCAAGGAATTTTGGAAACTTTCAATGCGCTGTTTTTCTCCCTTATTCGTTGATTGAATGACGAAGTGGCGCAAGCTTGCCAATCTAATTACTGCAACCCTTGTAACCTCTCTCTTGACCTCTTGTCGTGGGTGAGGAGCGAGAAATCGGAGAACCATGTCCGACAGTTATGCCCGGAGGTGGGTGTTTTGCTTGCATTGTTTCCTCACGTTCCAAGGATAACAAGAGAAAGGTACGCAAGCCATTGTTGCATTTTTATTCTGTAATCTTATCCCGAGATCGATTTTAGAGAAAAGCTTTCACGTTAGTAGTTTTCAAAAATTTTATTATTATTCAATTCCTTCCATTAGCTCACACGCTCCCTATATATATATCTTGTTCAAATTTCCAATCGTTCATAAAATACTTGTTATTCCTCCACTCAAGTTTAAAGAAATGTTATTTGAACTTGTAGTGGATGACACTTGATGTTAATTCAGTTTTTTTCAAATATTAATTCAGTAATTGAATTTAATTAATTAATTTTAGTTATTTTTAGATTTAAGTTGCATGTATCTACCCATAGATGGCGTCAAATGAACTTAAAAAAATGAATGAAAATTATTTATAAAGAATTTTCAGCAATAGAGTGTGAAAAAAGTAGGAATTGACTTTAATTTTTTTTTTTATATATTACTTGTTTTTACTCTAAAAATGATTAAAAAAGGAAATTTCCTCAGTTATGTTGTAATACGAAGTGTAAATCGTTATTTGTAATATATATTCAATGCATTAAATGTTAGTATAATTATTTAAAAAAAAACATTCACATTCATTTTAGTTTCTAATCCATAAACACTACTAAACTTTGTGCTACCTATATTTTAAAAGCTAAGTTATTTATTTATTTTTTTTTTCGTAATTTAAACGATGTTTTATAGAATTAAGTAAAATATTTCAACAAACCAATATAAATCATCGTTAAATTTATGTAAGACTCGATCGAATTAATTTTTTCATCCTATAATCAGCGTAGATTTCATTTTTTTATGGCTCTCTAGATAGCTATTGATCCATCACTGATCTAAATTCTAATTACACGTGCGATTAAAAACATTGATTAAAAATGATTTCTAAAGTGCAGCGATTCGTAAAAGATCTTAGATCCATCCATTAGTATAGATTCATATCAAAGAGCATTTCTAGTTGAAAGCAACTTGTATAAAATGCATTTCTATTAAAAGATATAACATACACTAAATATCTTAAAAGCTATAGCAATATATATATATATATACATAGATATTACTTTAGCTTTTAAGATATTAAGTATATGTTACAGTTTTTTCTCTATATACTTTTTTAATATATATATATGTAGGGTTAGCCGCTGGCAATAGATGCATCCCGGCCGAAACCCCAATTTCTGTAGGGTTACACCGGTTCCAATAGATGCATCCCGGCCGAACCTACAGTTTTGTTAGACTTCTCTAGCAGTCTAACCAAAGCTGAACTTTTAAAGTGGGTGTCTAGGGGTGTATTTCCAAACACATTAACGAAGCGTTGGTTTTCTCTCAACAACACATATTTAATGAAGCACGGTTTTATATACAGCAATATTTACATTAATAATTATTACATAACAGCCATTTTCTACCGCTGCTTGACGCAGCCCGTTGCAGTTTCGCCGTCTCCCAGCGTTCTCTTCTTCTTTTTTCATCTACGGGGCCCTCTCCCCTTCTCGTGGGGTCAGAGTTCAAAGTTCAATACACCCCCACGCAGGCTCTGTCAAAAACAAGCAAGTGTCGCTATCTGGTGAAAAGAAAACGGTGTATGAAGAAAACGAGGAAAATCTATTCATTTCAAATTACTGCAATTGAAATTTAGTTTCTCTGTACGTTGTGATTATGGATGACACTTTCATTTTCACCGATTTTATTATTGAATTCACGGAACTAAAACTTTTGCATTGCTTTGATCGAAAATTTTTAAAGGATACGTGTTACTATCTGTCAGACTTGTTACTATCTATTACTACTAAATAGGATGAGGAAAACTTTCATTGACTCCAAATATCACACACATACATATATAGTGTAAATACTTCCAGTAGCCATGCTAGCTGTCCTTTTTCTCGCATTGAAATATTTCATTCAGTCACCAGTTGACATTTTCCGTCTTGTCTTTATTAATCTATGAAGATGGATTGGACGGGTTTCATTCATTTTATGCAATTTATGAAGCTGAGTCGTCATCTACTTTATGTAATGAGGTGAATAAATATTCACCATCTACTATATTTATAGAAAAATGGTTGTGATAGGATGTATGGAACAGTTTATTTGTAATTTTTCAATTCCTTCTATTAGCTCACACTCTCCCTATGTATATCTTGTTCACATTTTCAATAGTTCATAAAGCACTTTTTATTCCTCCAGTCGAGTTCAAATACATTTTTTTTTGTACTTGTAGTGGATGACACTGGATGTTAATACAGTTTTTTTCAAATATTAATTCAGTCATTAAATTTAATTCATTCATTTTATTTTTTTTTAGATTTAAGTTGCATATACGTATAAGTATATATAAGTTGCATACCAGTAGATAGCGCCAGATAAACTTAAAAAAAAAAAAAAATGAATGAAAATTATTTCTAAAGGACTTTCTGCAATAGAGAGAAAAAAAAGTAGGAATTGACTTCACATTTTTTTTTTTTTTTTATATTACTTGTTTTCGATGACATAGTAAAAAAATTTATTTATTTAAAAATCATATATTGGATGACTCAGGGATATTTTTTATTTTTGTGTGTGTGTTTTAATGGAAGCGTGTATTGCGTTTTACAGCAGGACTACGCAGACGAATGAGGGTTTGCGGCCTGCATGTACTCGTTAGTCACTTGCAAAAGAACGTTTTTGGTTTCTTTACATACAATAACAACAAATAACAAAATAGGATAAAAATCAAATAAAGAATTGGATGCATGCTATTATGAAAATTGTGTAAATGTTTCAGTATTGGTTTTAGTATTGGTATTCCTATGTTTGTAGTAACACGGTATCAAAATTACGAGTCAAAAGTTTCCTGTGGATCGTCTCTTTTCGATATTAAAGCATAAAAATGGTTCACAATTATGTGTTATTATCAACAGGCTTGTTCATTGGAGCATGCCATTCCGTCCACTTTGTTGAGTGCGCCTTTAAAATGGGAATGAAAATTATCCATTTAGATTCTGCTTCTAAGAAAGCACGCTACCGATAAAGAATCTTCTATCCTGCTATAAAATAGAAAATATTGAATGAAATATTTTTTTTAATATTAAATGCCTACTTTCTTTTTATTAAAGTAAAAACGAATCGTCTTCTTAGTTTGAAATTTATCTTTACGTTTGAAAAGTTTTCAAAGCAATTACCTATTCTATTTCTGAATAAAATGAGCACACGGTAAGGCGAGTCGAGGTCTGTTAGTCCCTTTTTTTTACAGTTATAAAATTATTTTTTGCCTATTTACACCTATTTATACGAAGCCTATACGATTGAAGCAATGGAGTCACTTCTATGTCTTTCTGCTTTTATGTTCTGTTCAGTTTGTCTTTGTGATGGGAAAACGTCCTTTTATGAGAATAGGAATATTAGCGCTTCTATCTTGACATTGTCGTGATGGAAATTTTATGTTGCTGTTGCTTTGTTTTAGGTTAACATTGATGCGAATAAAAAAAAATAAATATGGTTAGAGATGTGAACTGCTCAAGATATAAATTTTATAAGAAACCAATTATGTTCGTCAGTCTCACGTTTAGATGTGGATTAGGTTTATTTAATAGATCCTTACCTAAATAAATTAGATATTCTATATCTAATATAAGTTTTTACGTTAATTTATAATTTAAAATTTTCTTTCCATCAAAAAAAAAAAAAAAAAAAAAAAAAAAAATCACAAAATTTTTATCTTAAAAATCAAAAAATCCCATCATTTTTTAGATAAAGTTTTCAGCTAATAGAATGTACTAAAAAATTCCTTACTGCAATTCGTGATCACGCAAATGAGGTTCAAACGCATGAATCATGCTTTTTCATACAATTGCTTTTTATTTTGAATGAGAAGACGCATATTTTCTTGTGACGTTATTCGAGACACATTTTTTTTTACTGTGATGAAATAAGCAATCATTGAAAAATGACGTATTTTAAACATTTTATTTTATGGCTTGAGTATGTTTCATTTTAAGTGTCCTATTTTCTGTTTTTATAGAAGACTACTTCAATTTTTTTTTTTTTTTTTTAATTCGCGCTATCCATGTTAATCTAAAATAAAGCAACAGCGACATAAATCTTCCATCACGACAGTGTCAAGATAGATAAGTCAAATTCTTCTAAGAAATGGGATATAAACAATGCTAACTATAAACTATACTCATATAACAGCAACAACAACAACGGAAACAGAACGATACATTTTACCTTAATAAATTTTAATATAATCACTTCTTGTTATAAGTTAGTACATTCGGTTCCTTTTATAATTGGCTGTATACTTTTCATTACTACATGGTGTAATTGACGATATCTCATTTCTTGCTTTCAATAGATATTATACATTAAATGAAAAACAAGTTTTAAGCAGTAATAACTAATAACAAACGTTTATTAGATTTTGCCGATTTAGTTAAGCTCATCAGACAAATATTTCCTTGTTTACACATGAAGCGTCTTGTGTTTACTTAGTTCCTATGAGGGAGAAAATCTTAATTTTATGTAAACAAGAAATCTTAAAGAGATACTTGTGTTTTTTCTCAGAAAGTAGTGTTTCCACTATCTGTCGTTATTCTTTCAACGCCGGGATTCGATCATACATTCCCTGGCTGTTATGGGCCACATTTTTTTTCTTTCTTATTCTTTAATTTGCCCACGCAAAAATAAATGAGCGAGTTTTGATTATAAGAAGTGATGTCGTCAGTGCCGTAAAGATTGAAAGGAAGCATTGTTTGTCGGCGCGAAGATAAGTTGGGGCACGGGCGTAAAACTGGACGATAAAAGGTTCCAAGCTTGCATTTTCAGTTATGTTTACTTGAACATGGCATTCTGATATCCGAAGGTTGTTCACATCTACTCGTAATCTAATTTATACTGCACGCATTTAAATTGAGTTGATGTTCTAAAAATAACAAACTATAAACAAGTAAAGTAAACAAACTAACTTTCGATTCCAAGCCTTGAAAGTCATTACTTTAGAGAGCTCCGCTGAAGAGTTTAATATCTTTGTTTTTACTAAATTTGCTTTTCATTTGTGAACTATGCTAGGAACAAGACTGCATTCTCATTTAAATTAAATGTCATCCTGCTTTTGAGATTGTTCTGCTCATAAATTGGGTGATTAAATTTTTTTTTTTTAAATTAATTAAAAATTTTTTTTATTAAACGAGTTAAATTTTTGGTATATATATATATAAACTCATGAAAGAGAATAATGTCAATCAAAAAACTAATAAGATAGTAAACTTATCAAAACCATAAATCCACTTGAAAAACAATGCTATAAAATAAAATTGGCTTTATAAAAAATCCTATTTATCTCTCGGTCAGTCCCATCAAAATAGAAATACAAAATAAGGAAAATGGAAAAATTGATTGAAATCTCCAAGTGATTATGAGTTGCAATGATGAAAGTGAATATCATAAAACATAGACAGTAATTAATACTGTAGAAAATATAATACTACAATGTGGGAATAACACATCCAGGAAATCATTAAAATTCAGAAGTAGTGTTCAAACACTAACAAGATATTCTCTTGAAATACATACACCCCCGATTTCATGCGCTCATATTTCTTTATTGTTAATATAGTTCAAAATGTCATATAATATAAAATTGTAATTATGGTGTTTCTCAAACTTTCTGAAGTCGGGGCACATTTAAAATCCTACACATAATTGTAGGCGCACTCTATGCAGATTTCTGAGAAATAGGGTCTAATAGTTAAGCCAAATGTTACACGAAAAATTAATGCGATACAAAAAACATTTCCACTTAATTCTCTTTATTTACACTTAATTAGGCTGAGGGTAAAAAATCCTAATTCACATAAATAGGACGTTAAAAATTGCAGTAAAAATTCAAAGTGTTTTTAGATATTGAGATAGATATTCATCACTCACAGAAATACAAAAGGTTTCAAGAGGAAATTCCTTACGTTTAATCATCAATTTATATAACTGCCAGTCGTTCATCCTCTGTTGTTGTCAAACCAAAATCACTTCCATCAATGGGTATCCAACGGCATTGTTCTGTGTTGAGGGATAGAAGTATAAAAACTCAATTTTTCTTCTACTATTGTTAAATGTTCATCTATGTTCCACCCATGCAAGTGTTACTTACCAATGAAAACATTTCCAAATTATCTTCAGCTGCCTTTCTTTTCCAAATGTGTAATTTTCTCCGAAACGCTTTCATTTTGTCAGTGGATGTGAGACTATTTTCTTCTTTCTTTTTCATGCTAGCAATAAAAAATGTTGACCCCTCGAAATATATTGGCTACGTACTGTAACCTGGCAATCCGAAATTCACACCAAAGGAGGTTACAAAAATGCAATTATTTCATTTGTTCGAAAAAGCGCAAGAAGTTTTTGTCTCAGCTCGTTGACACGGGTAAATATACTTTCCCTCTTGACAGCCCTCTCGCCTCAGTGTGTAAAAGCAGCCGTCTGAGCTGTGAATTCATGTCGATGTAAACGCTTTTCAAATAAATGCGATTTGGCAGGTCTGTTTCAATAAAGTTTACCGTCTGAACTACTGGATGTAAAACTTCTCTTAAATTTTATCCCACTACTTTTGCCATCAAGGCAAAAAAGAAAGAGTTGCGATACTATTATCATTACTATTAGAGTTACGATTAAGAAAGAGTTACGATACTATTATTATTCTTTTTTCACAAAAGATATAAGACCCTTAACATCCATCTATACAAACTCCTACGTATGATTTCCATGTTAACTTCCATTTATCAAGATATTTATTCAAAATGTTAAAATCGTGTCAAAATTTTGTAGACAAATTTAATTTAAAAAAAAAAAAAAGATTTATTATTTGATCTTCATGAATGAAACGGACGAATATTAAGAGTTTCACCCTATTGGTAATGTCAGTGTTGACTTATCGACTTGCCATGCAAAAATAAATTGGAAACTTGAGTTTATGGTTGACATCTTCTTTGATATCCAATGACTTTTCATCTTTCTTATTTTCATTGCTGCTTCAATTCCTAGCATTGTCATGACCATTTTTCAGCATTCAGTTGAATTAAAATAAGTGGCTCATCTACGGTTTCAGCTTTCATATTTTTTACAATCTGTTTTGAGACATGAAGTAACTTGAGTTGTTTTCGAAAACAATCATTATACTTTACAAAAAAATTGACTTTTGTTGGCTGTTCAGTCATTCTCATGAAAATAGTTGTAAATTTATGTTGTCAATTAGTATGTATAGTTTGACTAGTAGACTAGTCAATTAGAATGTATAGTATAGTTTATACTGAATTTACAAGGAAGTTTTGATTCATTTGCTATTTTACATTCACATGCTTAGCTTAGGATGACCTACACTTCCGGTCCAAGTGAAACCAAAGCTTAAATGGCCTTCATTCTATTTGCGAGTAGGCCTTGATTTTGCTTTCTTGCATGCACTTAACTTTTGCTTACTTTTAGAATCTAATTCTCCAATATCACGCTTCTTTTTTGAGAAATCTATCCATTTTATTTGAACGTAAGTAATATAAACACTTTCGAAATATAAGTAATATACACAACATCCTCTACCATCGTCTCACAGCTATATATTCAGACGGCCAACTTCACACAATACTACTTACAAATGGCAGTCTCATAAGCTGCTTTTAAACATTGAAATTAATGTAGTTAATTTTAATTAATTAATTAATTAAATTTTTAACAATAATTTTTTTAACATAGACGCTAGTAGCCAATCACGGAAGTTACCTCTCCTATTTTGTCGGAAACCTTCTTTAAAGCATTTTCACTGTTTGGTGACTTTTATACGAGAAAAGGAAGAAAAAAAAAAAGCAACGAGAAAAGTTTTAGTGGGTTGTAATGAAAGTTGTCTTTTAATGGAAAAACTGAAAAGAACAAGTAATATAAAAAAAAAATTTTTTTAAGTCAATTCCTACTTTTATTCCACTCTATAGCAGAAAGTCCTTTATAAATAATTTTTAATTCATTTTTTTTAAGTTTATCGGGCGCCATCTATGGGTAGATACATGCAACTTAAATCTAAAAGAAGCTAAAATTAATTCATTAAATTTAATTAATGATTTGATATTTGAAAAAAAAACTATTCACATCCAGTGTCATCCACTAGAAGTTTAAAAAAAATGCACTTGAACTCGAGTGGATGAATAAAAAGTGTTTTATGAACGATTGAAAATGTGAACAAGATATATATATATATGGGGAGAGTGTGAGCTAATAGAAGGAATTGTAAAATAGTTATTATGTTAATTTTTGTATCTGGACGCATATTTCTCTGTAATAGCGCACTTTGAGTCCTAGCTAAAGATCATAAATATTTTTATTTGTCTGAGTCAAGCTCGATTTTTCTTTATCAAAAAAAATAAGCATAAAATAAGCATAAATTCAAAATAAGCATTTTTTCTGCCGAGAAAGATAAAGAAAACATATTTAATAAACAAGTAATATAAAGAAAATTTTTTCTTTCTAAAAGTCAATTTCTACTTTTTTTTTCCAGTATATTGCAAAAAGTCCTTTATAAATAAAGTTGAAATTTTCCTCTTACATGTGGCGCCATCTATTAGTAGTTACATGCAACTTAAATCTAAAAATACTAAAATGAATTAATTAAATTGAATTAATGAATTGATATTTGAAAAAAAACTGTATTAACATCCAGTATCATCCACTACAAGTTCAATTTGAACAAGATATGTATGGCGAGTGTGTGAACTAATAGTAGGAATTGAAAAAACAATAGTTTTATGTTAAATCAAGAATTGAGTTAAAATTGCCTTCATGTGTTGTTTCATGAAATCTATGCGCACTGGAAAAAGAAAAGCATTTATGAGGTATGAAATGAAGTATTTTTACAATCCTTTCGAAAAAATACCTGCCTAAATAATTAACCTAACGTAAAACCATTTGACATTAGAGAGTTATTGAATAACGTTTTTTTATCGTCCGATATTTTTTTCTCCCTAGCGCGCATGTTCATAGGAAACATTAGAGAGTTTTTGCATACCGTATTTTTATATTACGCTATTTTTTTCTTCCTAGCGCGCATGCTCATAGGAAACATTATTACAGATACGCATGCGCATTTTCCTATGAGCATGCGAGCTAGGGAGAAAAAAATAGCGTAATATAAAAATACGGTATGCAAAAACTCTCTATTATTACAGATATGCATGCGCAACAGTACAATGTTTCCTATGAGCATGCGCGCTAGGGAGAAAAAAATATCGGCCGATAAAAAAACGTTATTCAAAAACTCTCTATTATTTGGGATAATCTCACAGTAACATATTTTGAAATCAAATGCCATCCTCATCCTCTCCTTAAAATTATACTGTAAATTGCAATCATCCTGCCATTTATGCGGATTCGCTTGAACGCTTTTGAAATACCAGTTGCCATCGCAATATGTTATCTCAAAACACTCATTCGGAGGTCCGTTCAATGTAATTCATTTACGTAGACTTAATTGTTGTTGTGTACTGAATAGTCTCTGTGCGGTAGAAGTTAGAAGTTATTGGTAGATGAGTTTAGAAGTCACATTTAAAATTATCCAGACGTTCCAAAAATCCGAGAAAATTAATGCTTATAATTAATAAGGCAGTTGATTCTGGATACATTACATATCATCAACTTTAACTGCAGCAACAACTTCTATCCAGATAATCATAACCGTAGGTGTAAAATGATTCATCTGGCGAGAGTTATTTCGAATAAACTATGGAAATAAATGTTAGTTACATCAAAAACTATGTTTCTTGTTACTTACTTTAACCTGTATTTTGGAACTTTTTCAGTCCGTAAAAGCTCATTACAATGTTTAACTGATCTTTATGTTAACTTTTCATGGTTTCATTCATTTGCTAGTTGTTTATTTTTAATTTTCAAAATTGTGATTGCAATCATTACGTAAATTTACCTCAATGCAAATTTTAATTTTCACCTTGAAATTGCTATATTGCAATCTTTGATATTGCTATATTACAATCTCTAATATTGCTATATTACAATATTTGATATTGCTATATTGCAATCTTCGATATTGCTATATTGCAATCTTCGATATTGCTATATTGCAATCATTTAGATTAAAACTTAACGTAAAGTGCAAAGAAAATGCTGACTGTCGGTAAGGAGTGAAATTCTCTTCGAAAAATATCAAAATTAATTTTTTACTTTGTAATCAATGAAATCTGTCTTTGCCGTAGTAACATTGGACTCCTAATTGTACTTGAGTAACTTAACTTAGACTTAACTTACTTATTTCTTTTTATTATTTAACTTAAAAGCTTAATTTTTCTTTTTTATCTAAATTCACGATGTAATTTCAATAATGTAAATTTAACTGTATTAATGATTATGCGGAGGTTTTCGGGGTATATTTACCCCATAGGTACTCCGAAACAGGTACGTCCGTTTCCGTTTCCGTAGTAACATTTGCATTATTTTTTCAAATAAGGAATAATACCCACACTACAGCTGTCACCAACATTTTAAATTTTTGACGTAAAAATACATTATTCATCTTGAAATAGTGGGCTCTGCAGAAACGAACTTACCATCTGTTAGTTTAAAGAAACATGACATTTCACTGCGTAAGTTTCAGTCATTTTTATTGCATCTTCACTGCGCATTCAAATGATTGACATGTTTTACACTCTACGAGACGTTCTGGAAATGCGAACCTTAATTAGTTTGATCTCGGGAAAGCAATGAAAGGAAAATTTATCTCTCCAATGAAGAACCGAAAAACTTAAAAAAAAAAAAAATACATCAAACCTAATGGAACGATGAGTCTCAGTAAAAATGCGTCAAGTAGCGTTTCTTTACTAGTAAACAGAGAGTTCTCGGAGTTTTTTATGTCCTTCAAATATTTCTCGCAAGTATAAAAAAAAGATATATTAAATTGACATGGAAGATTTAAATGTGATCTGTTACGAAGCTCTTTTTATAAAAAAAAATCATTTAAAATTTCAATGATTTTATAATCCATCTCGTGGCATAGAATTGCACTGTAAAGGAAACTCAGAAAAGATGGAAGATTCGATTCTCGCTCTACGATCACCCGTTTTAAAAACGATGAAATCGTAGAATGATGCATTACGCGATAATTTTTTTTTTTTTTTTTAAAATTAAGATCTCCATACCTTTTAAATATTAGATTTTTACAACTTGTACATTTAAAACCGCCGAAGTGATAAGTTTTATTGCATATTAACAGTTTTAGAATCGAAGCTTATCACTTCCGACAGAGACATTTATAAGAGTAACTTTTGCAGAATTTAATTTACTGATAACGTTTAAAATGTTAACCGTAAAAAGTTTGAAATCGTTGGAAGTTAAGTAAAATAAGAAATAAAACTGAACAAGGATTTGAACATAATTTCAAAAAAAAAAAAAAAAAAAAAATGTTTCTTCATTCTAATTTTATTATTTTAAAAGGAATTGTAATTATAAATTTAATATCTAACGAACTTTTTCGCATGTGTGTGATTCTCGATAGAACTTAAAGGATTGCAACTTGAAAAGAACTTCGGTTTATTCCGAATAATAAGAGTATATTTTATTAAATATATTTATTGGCCTCGATAAATTTCATAGTTCTCGCATATGATTTAGATTTCCAAGCACGCATATTTCGTTAGATACTGGCAAATGAATCATTTATTTGCTCTTAGAAAAAGATTATACTATTTTAAAAAAATTCCTCGGACGGCTAGTTTAAATGATTCTATTGTTTTTTTTTCTATCATAAGACCTTTTGAAAGGCGTCTTAGAATAGTAAATACTTTAAATACGGAGACCGACAAAACTGTCCATGGAGTGAAACGAATCATAATTTGAAAAATAAATGCAAATCCAATATTATCACTTTCAAACTTAGAATTGCAAGTTTGCTTTGGAATATGTATAAGTAAAACAAGTAATATATATAAAAAAAAAATGTTTAAAGTCAATTCCTACTTTTTACACACTCTATTGCAGAAAGTCCTTTATAAATAATTTTCATTCATTTTTTTAAGTTAGAAGAAATTCTGTCACATATTTTCACTCTCTCACATACACACTTTCCATCTCTCTCACTCATTTATTCTCATTTTCATTTTCCATTTTGTTCCCTCCTTCACTCAGACTAGAACCCAGAATGAAAAAAGAATCTGAAAAAGAAATTTTTTTCTACACGCTTCGCCACTAACAGTATTTATTCCTGAATTTATATCCTGCGAAATATCTTATGTAAGAGAAATTTTTCTCTCCCCTATAAAACTAAAATGAATGAATTTAATTAAATTAATGAGTAATTAATATTTGAAAAACTGTATTCACATCCTGTATCATCCACTAAAAGTTCAAAAACAAATGCATTTGAACTCGAGTGGATGAATAAAAAGTATGTTATGAGCGATTGAAAATTTGAACAAGATATATATAAGGAGAGTGTGAACTAATAGTAGGAATAGAAAAAAATGTTGATAGGTCAGTTGTCATGGCTATGCGGATAGCAAGAAATTCTTCATCAATGTAAAGAATCAGTGGCTCCGAACTTCACTTGCCAAAAACATGAAAAAAGGTTTTTTACAGTACTTCCATTGACAAATTTAACATAGTTGCAGAAGAAATTTAAAACATATCCAAAGCAGTATTTTAAAAAAAGTTCCATTCGGTGGTGGAGCAATCGTGGTCTGGTACATGCCATAGGCTGAAGTAGGTCAAATTTATTGATGAAATCATTGATTAATATTAAGTATAAAGCCTTTTAATTAAATTTGAAAATCGACAGCCCAATATCACCCTAAATATGGCCACTTCCAACTGAACCCCCGATTATTTTTTGTTGACAATTTAGTCTTTCAACGCGTTTTTCTTAATAGTGTATTCATTATTTTATTAACGAGCCTGAATGTGTTGACGGAGATGTCGTTTTTAATGGTTTAGTTTTATTAAATATTCATCTAAATAGTGAGGTTGGCATTGATGAGCTGTCAAAAGAGAAAAGAAAGATTGAATTTTAATTTATATTTTTTATGTAACTATTTTTAGAAATTCAATTTTTTTTTGTGTGTGCCATACTTTTTTAGTTTTAATGTTTTCTTTTTTATGTATTTGAACCCAATGAATGCATGTAAGAAGGATTAATAAAATTATTAACATGAGGAATTTCGACTTCAGATAGCTTTTTCTATTACTTATTGTTCAATACAATTATTGAGCTTTCATAAACGATTACGCTTTATTTTGTGAAGACAAAATTCTGACTGCTTAATCTTAAATTGTAATGTTCAGTTAATTAGCAATTGTCAATAAGTTATTGAAATGGAATGTCCGTCACCCGATTTGAACATGTTTAAAAACGAAATTTAAAACATATCATTTCTTCAAAGCATCCGCTAAAATCGGTAACACAAGCAAAAATGGTTTCACATTTACCAAAAAATTCGAATCTATATAAAACGATTTAAAATATTCAAGAATATTACGCGAATATTCAAGTAAGTATTAAAACTGCTTTATCAACAGTCAAAACTTTTTATTGAAATTAACTTATGACATGAAATCTTATATTTATATGAAAACTTTTGTAAGTAGTATTTATTTTTTGTATCATTCATTCATTTAGTATGCATTATCGTTTTTAAATAAATTTGCAAATTTTCAAATATTATTTGTTAAAACAAATTTATTCAAATGAATGAAAAGAAATTGTAAAAAAAATTATAGTTTAAAAAAACTAAAAAACACGCTTTTAGAGTGAATCAAACTAAAAAGTAAAAAATAATTGTTAACATAAGAATAAAGTAACTGACGAGAAAATGAATGTCACTGTTCTAAAAACGTGGGGTGTTCAATATCAATCGTTATAATTTTCCACTCGTTTCATTCCGAAATGCAAAGTTAGTTTAAAAATGTCATACAAAGACCCTACGCTTTTAGAATAGTGACATTCATTTTCTCGTCAGTCATTTTATTCTTATGTTAACAATTATTTTTTATTTTTTAGTTTGATTCACTCTAAAAGCGTGTTTTTTAGTTTTTTTAAACTATAATTTTTTTTTTTTACTTTTTAGTTTGATCAACTCTAAAAGCGTGTTTTTAAACTATAATATTTAAATGAGGTCCCGGTACGCGGAGGACTGGAACTATAGTTCTTACAATAATTTAATTGTGAGTAAAACAAAGGCTAAATGCAAATAGGTCGAGCCAGCCAAGATTCGAACAGGGAATCTCCTGATCCGTAGTCACGCGCGTTATCCATTGTGCCACTGTCCCACATAGGTTTGATAGTCTTTCATTCTACGTGGGTTAAATTGCTCTTCATAAGTTAAAATAAAATCCCTCATCCTGGTGATCCTAATTACGATGAGATAATAAACTTATTAACATATTTTAGTGGTCCTTGATAAGTCTACAACGTTTCAATTAAATCCGATCGCTTAAAGTAGGGCACAATCGAGCCCAAAGAGTCAGTTACAAACAAACAAACATACAGGTGAAACTAATAAAAGCGTGTTAATGAACACAATTATTTTTTTATGTTAAATTGTTTCAAAGCAAAATATTTCAAAGATTTTTCTTGAATAGCTTTCTTATCTGACAATTTGTCTAAATGGCCCGTCCGTTGAGAACTTCTAGGATGCGTTGTTCAAACTCCTTTCTTGAATGACCTTGAACCGGAACTAATATTTCGCTTTGTTTTCACTCTCTCACTCTCTTGATTTCAGTCATAAAAAAGGCAGCCTAAAAAGTGCTTTTCTTATAACCGTAGAACTAAAAAGTATTCGTTGCATGAATTTTAATACAAAACCCGCTGTGTTCCATGAGATTGAAAAAGTATTTTTTACTGTCACGGATTTCTAAATCGGGTATTTTTCGTATGAATTCATGCAACGAATGTTTATTGTCATTACTAGTAGAAGCGACAGACTGCTTCCTGCCACATCACAATTTTAAGCGAGATAAATAGCATCCGTATTCACATTGGCAAATTTGAATAATGAAATTTTTACAATCCTTTTCTTTGTTACACATTATTTAATATGCCCTAGAAAATGCACATGCAGTGTAACTTATTTTGCGCATTTAGAAAGGGATTTCGTGGTTTTTTTTTTTTTTTTTCTTTCCGTGAACAAATAGAAGTCTGTCGAAGAATAATTTCCTTTTCTCTTTAATATAATACTGTAATAAATTCACCTGTGTGTTCTTTTACAGGTATAAAATGACCTTCCAAAATGGTGAGCAAATCTCATCATTTAGTCAATATATAGTTTATGGATACTGAGTTCGATTATATATGGCAAAATTTATAATTATAAATTTATGATAAAAATCTATGGTACTTCAACTTGTGTTGCAAAAGTACAAAGGGTTCCTAAAATTCACCGGGCACCCTTTAGTTTCGTTCATATAGCTAATGCGTTTTTTTTTTTTTTTTTTTTTTTTTTTTTTAACTTAGCACTCCCATTTTTTTTTTTGGGGGCGCAAAATGAACATGTAATGTTGCACGCAATGTTTCAAGTATCTACCAATCGATGGCGCCCGATAAAATTTCAACTTTATTTGTAAAGGACTTTTCTGCAATATAGTGAAAAAAATTGGAATTGACTTTAACAATTTTTTTTTATATTACTTGTTTTTCGGAAATTCGCATAACACAAAAATATTAAGTTATTTAGATTATTTGCAATTTATAGAATGGAAGGAGCGTTCCTTCAGAACGAAACAAAATTACTGTGAATGGCTATTGCATTTTAAATTTAGAGAATTTCTTAGTCTACCAATAAATCTGAAAACATACTTCTACCAATAAAGGAAAAATTACACCTGATCAACAAAAGGTCTTCAGTTCGTTAAAAATTTTTTTAAAAAGAGTTACATCGGGTCGTCACCGTTGTCTCTTACCAGGTACCAGGAGAATTTTACCTGGAGAATTTAATCTCTCATTAGGAGAATTTTACCTGAATTTCTTTTAACAAAAAGAAAATCAGGAAAACACCCACACAACCCATCCATTGATGGTGAGACACATTGCTGTACTGCCT
Organism: Caerostris darwini; assembly: GCA_021605075.1. NCBI lineage: Eukaryota > Metazoa > Arthropoda > Arachnida > Araneae > Araneidae > Caerostris > Caerostris darwini. The sequence continues at coordinate 167,284 of BPLQ01012460.1, read as the reverse complement.
ATCGACATACTATTTTAAATTGTACTAGTCAATCGAAGCCACGAAAAGAATTCGTCATTTCCTTCTAACTAAATAATATTTAATTTCTCAAACGAATCCCTTAGTCAACAATGGGATTTATCCCGTAAATGCTTTCTCTAATAGATGCTGCCTATGAAAGCATCTCTCAAATGAATATTTTTCACTATTAAGATGAGATCAATAACAGTGTTCTCATGTAAGAAGCACTCGTTTTCATTCACGTCTTCGTAGAGCTCTAGATAGCTTTCCGGATGACTTTGATGGAGGGGGGAATTAAGAAAGATATTAATTATCTCTTTCCTTTATGCATTAGTGGTCTGCAATTAACTCGCGTCCTTGACTTGTTGATCTCCATCCGTTGTTTGGGTTGCCGCCTTAATCGCAGTTGATGAACATTCTGCGTGATGTTCGTCGGCCAAGCATATCCCACACATGCTCTATTGGATTCAAGTCCGGTGAGTATGCTGGCCAATCCATACGGGTGATATCCTCCAATTGAAGGCATTCGTCTACAATGTTTGCACGGTGAGGACGGGCGTTGTCATCCATAAACAGAAATTCAACACCCATGGCGCCCCGAAACAAACGTACATGTTGTTCCAGAATGACATCCCGATAGATGTGACCTGTCATCGTTACACTCTGAACATGCAGGTCAGTTCCGGAACCAAGAATAATTCCTCCCCAAACGAGCCATCCTGCGCCACCGTAACGGTGTCGTTCAATGGTGTTCTCTTGGTGGTAACGGATACCTGGTGCTCTCCATATGAGCGCCAGGTACCCGTTGGCGCAAAGAGCGAAAGAGGTCTACTATCATACTATGATTTTCAAAAGGGAATGTCTATTTGTTTATGTGTCAATAACTGTACATTTAATTTTTCTAAACATTTGGCATAGAAGATGATCAGAGTTCTAAACAAAATAACATTTCTTGTATCTGTTTATTTTTTGTGAGATTGGGGTCCTTTTGTATCCACCCATCCCTGTCTTGAAAATGAGCAATTCGTTTAAAAGAGGTTATAATATGTGTTACATTTTTCAGGTGAATTCCAAAGGTCGAGAGCAAGGACTGAAGGAAGGCGACCGCGTCCTGTCCGTGAATGGACAACCCACGGCCGAAATGACTCACGCTGATGCCCAGCGAGTCATTCGAGAAGCCTCCTCTGGTATTGAGTTACAGATCGAACGGTATGTAAATTTTATTTCAATCCTTTTTTTTTTACTTGAGTGTTAAAAAACACACATTTTGCCAAATATTTCATTTTAGATTTGAATAATAACGATTTCGTAAGTGATGGAAAATCCTCTACTACTTTATAATGTTGGAAGAAATGATCGACTAGGATTTATTTAAAATTAATCCTACTCGACAAGGATTTAGTTGCTCAACAAGTTGAGCAAAGTACCTCTGTTTATTTAAAGACGTTTTAAATCGATATATTACATCACTGGATTGTTATCCCATGAAAAAGCGTTTACCTGATCCTTTCATGCTCGAAAACCATGCCAAACGAATATTAGTCAAAATTTTTTCTTCATGAAACCTGTTTCAGAATAATAAAAAAAATTTAATTTTTATAATTTATTTTTATCGTATTTTTAGAAATTTTTTTCAAAACCTAACTATATTACTTAAAATTTTGATTAAGATTGCAACCTATCGTTGTCATAGCTTAGAAGAAGCCGTGGTTTAGTTTTCTGCTGATCTAATTAACAGATGAGTGTTATTTGTTTTTTTCGCAAAAACTTTTTTTTTTCGAATACCCCCACCCCGTCTTCTTTCTGCCCGTTTCCTCACATTCAGACTGGAAACAATGAGCAACGCAGTGAGGCACGACACTCCCATGCCGCGACCGACCGTTCCACCAGCGAATCGTCATGAATGGATATTCGAAAAGGGACAGGAATCCGGTACCTCACCGGAAGGAAATCGAAACAAATGGATGATGGCATATCCATTGTGCGAATATGGGAGTTTTTTTGTGCAGAAATATTCTGCTCCACACATGCCCGCAGTGGCTTCCTCAAAACAGAATGCAAAGCGCAATTTTGCGAAATCTTGCCCGTTTTCTTTGGCCAACACACTACAGCATGTAATTGCGCCCTATGTCTTTTGTATTATTGCTTAATGAGAGGATCCTTTGGTACTCTGGATGGATGCGAAGCTCGTTCAGTGAATGGACTTTTCATTGATGCAGTAGAAGTAAGTTTGCCAATTGTTTTCATTGTAGTACTTGCAGTAACAACATTTGTTAATAGACAAAATATTGTGTTTTTTATTTACAATGTTAACAAACAAAATGACTAAAATGTAAAAAAAATCCACTTTCTATCTATTATAAGGAAATGTAAAGGTTCCACATGTTACTGCTTTTGTTTACCTATGGATAACAGGAAACAATTTATTAATTGATTTTCCTGAGTCTTAGCTCCGTAGTCATCCAATACAGCGCAATTTGCCTCAAATAGTATATAATATAGTAATCATTAGTAGTAATCAATAATCATTATAGTATAGTAATCATATTAAATAGTATAGTAATCGTATTAAATAGTATAGTAATCGTATTAAATAGTATAGTAATCGTATTAAATAGTATAGTAATCGTATTAAATAGTATAGTAAAGATTATTACTTTTATTAAAAAATTTCTTTAAGTTGAAAAAAAATGAAATCTGTTTTCATTTTTGTTTATCCTCCAATCAAATGTTAAATGTTTGTCTATTTTTAAATATGTATTATTTTGATATTTTGATAAATGTTTTAAATATGCAATACATAAATATGTTAGATATAAAGTTTGATTCTTTGGATATGTATTTTAATGTAGTTTTTGAGTGGTATGTGTTTTATATATATGGCTCTAAACTATATATATATATATATATACGTATTACACACACATATACACACACATACACACACATATATATATATATATATATATTTTTAATGTAGTATATCTTTTAATTAACAAATGTATTACTCGTGATAATTTACCAGTCTGTTTTTAATGTTTGGTAGGTTGATTATTTATGAAATATTTTGGTAGAATTATGAATAATGTAAAAAAAATTAATCTTTACTTAAAACTTACTAATTTTTTTCTTTAAAAAGGAGTGATACGTTTTGAAATAACAATATTCAACCATTATTATTAAAATAAGGAAACACTTCTGATTTTAATTATATGGTTTTCAAAATTAATTTTTTGTTTCATTTTTTTTATTGCTAAAATTGTTTTGTTTACGCTTTCTAATTGTCTATGAATGGTGTCATCTCGATGAAATGAAATCGGGAAATAAATTATCTGTAAAAAAAAACCAAATTTATTTTTTGCCTTATGTTGTATACATTCATACTTGGGTATTTTTCATTGAGTGCGTCTTGCATTATGATTTCATCTCAGCATGATTGAAAACCCGAAATAGACAGACAGAAGAGGTTTTTTTTTTATAACCCTTTTTGACAATAAAAATATTTCCTATTAGGGTTGAGGAATAAGGTCATTTAGAGGTTGTGCTGTTATCACACCACAAGAACCATTATGCTTTTATTTATTTGGAAATGTTTCTTTACTTTTATCACTACTATTAAGTAACAATAAAACTAACTATTAACCATAATAAGAAATTATTAAACTAATTAAAAAACTTTAAAAGCTAACTGTTATCCATAATATGAAATTAAAATTTCATATTATGGATATCTATTTTGGACATGAGGGTTTTACTTTTTATAAAGAGACTTGTTAAAGCAGCTGTACTTAAAAGATGTTTAAAATCTACAAAGATGTTCGTGAATTGGCACCATCAGGAAAACAGCCCCCTATCGTAAGAGAGAGAGAAACCGGAAAACGCCCACCAGGCATTCTGATTCCATCGATACAAGTGACTTATCTACATCGTTTATGAAAGCAGCGACTGCGACAGACGGAATGGAGCCTGAACCGGCGTTTGAAAATGTCTTTTTTTATGGAAAAGGAAAATATAATAACTATTCTGCCATTTTTTTTCCAATTTATATCTAGCTTTCAAAAAATTTTAAAACTTTTTTGCCAGAATTAATTTTATAGTGATAAATAATAATAATAAAGTTTCATAAGACATTTAGAGGAAATGCCTTTTGAGATAATTATCCTTGGGTGAAAACGATCTATTCATATAAAGGTGGAGGTTTGGTTTGTCGCTCTACGGTCGTGCACGTTTTAGGCTAAATAGACCGGGACCTACAGTTTAACGTGTATTCCGAACCACTCACAAACATCCCTGCCACCGCCAGGATTTGAACCTGAAGCCTTCTGTACCAACGGCCAGAGCGCTAGCTATTTGGCCATCAGGCCGCGTTTATAAACGTGGAAGAATACAATTTCTATTTCTACTTGTAACAAAATTATACATACCCTAGATGTGACTTTCACAAATCACTGGGCCAGTGATAGTTAACGAGTGCACATTTGGAAAAAATTAACTTTCTTTTATTATGTATGGAAAATAATAAGCCATTGTACATTTTGTCTCTTTGTATAACAGTCATTTTTCTCTTTGTCTCTTACATATTTCATGATTAAACAAATAAAACAAGTTATAGTTATAAAAATCTATCGTTTTATAAATTCAAATTACACGTAATTAATATTTCATAATTTATTAATTAAGTGCAGATTAATAAAAGTATAGATAATTAAGTACAGATTAATTTCTTGAAAAAACTTAATTCCTTGATAGTTTGTGCCGCCACACACACGAAAAACATTCCAGTGCTTGCTCGAACTACTATCTGCTTACGTGTCATAACATTTTACATTTGAAAGCAAAAAAAAAAAATAATAAAAAAATAATAATAATAATAATCGTACTGTTGAATGACGCAAGTTTTTAAAAATTTCTAAAAAAAAAGTACATTGAAAAAAAATATATAAATAAACATCTAAAGGAAATATTTATGTATGAAGTAATTATTAAAAGTTTAATAATTATTTCATAGATATTTGAATCAAATGAGTGATTATCATATTATTAGAATTGAAAATACATTTGTGTTGGAAGAGGGGGATTAAAATTTTTTGGAATCTCCTCTAAACCAATAAGAACAAGTTGTGAACAAGTTCTCTTTTAGGATTCAAATGCGAAATACTGGATCTTAATATATCTCCAAAAGTATTGGATTGGAAAAAAAGTAATTTCGGCTTTTACCATTTAAATATACATGGTAAAAAACGAACCTACTTTTTTTGCCAACCAGAAATAGTGATAACATTGTTAAAAAGATAAAAATTTGTTAAAAGATAAAAAATTGAATAAAGAATTGTTTAAAGATAAAAATTTCAATTTATTATTATTTTTTTATGACATTAGGTTTTAAATTTAAAAACTGGCTACATTTGGTGGACAAAAAGAGTCTTGATTGCTCACTAGTATTTTTTTTTATGATTCTTAATTAAATCTGTTATTTCGTTTAAATAGATCTGTCGTCTTATATTAATTTGATTTTATTTTTCTAGGAACACGGCTGCTTCAGAAACCAATGGTTTCGACACAACTCGGAACGGAAACATGTCCGAAGAACAGATAACAGAAGCCAAGCTAAGCGCTCTGGACGAAGAAGCAAATCACACTGGTGGGCATACATTTCTTATTTTTAATACGCTTTTATTAGCTTCACCTGTATGTATGTATGTAACTGACTTTTTCCCCTGGAGATCTGTTTCTCCTCATATACACTATTTAAGCTGCAAAGAAACATTTACAGGCATCTTTCGGAAAGAAAACAACTGTTTCACCTGAATGTTTGTTTGTCTGTTAAACTAAGAAGTAAAAAATAAATTAATAGTTTAAAAAAGCTAAAAAAACACGCTTTTAGAGTTTAAAAAAACTAAAAAATCACGCTTTTAGAGTTAATAAAACTAAAAAGTAAAAAAATTAATTAACAGTTTAAAAAAAACTAAAAAAACACGCTTTTAGAGTTAATCAAACTAAAAAGTAAAAAATAAATTAATTGTTTAAAAAAACTAAAAAACACGCTTTTAGAGTTAGTCAAATTAAAAAGTAAAAAATAATTGTTATCATAAGACTAAAATGACTGACGAGCAAATTAATGTCACTGTTCTAAAAGCGTGGGGTGCTTTGTATGACATTTTAAAACTAACTCTGCATTTCGGAATGAAACGAGTGAAAAATTATAACGATTGATATCGAGCCCCCCACGCTTTTAGAACAGTGACATTCATTTTCTCGTCAGTCATTTTATTCTTATGTCAACAATTATTTTTTACTTTTTAATTTGATTAACTCTAAAAGCGTGTTTTTTAGTTTTTTTAAACAATTAATTTATTTTAAAAATAAAAAATAATCAAATAGTGTCTGCAACACTGAATTCTGGCACAGACAGCCTAACGCGGGACAGAGTCCAGACCATAGTGTAATAATATAATAGAGTGCATTTCCCTGTACCGAAAGAACAAAAAATTGAGGCAACAAACATCTCCCGTCCTTTTCCTACCACAATTGGCGCTTGGCTTCTTTTCTCAGAGCTTATTATTTATTTAGAAAACTGTTAAATATGTTACGAAGCGATTCTGAACATTCTGAGAAATTTCTTCTTCTCGAATAACACATTACGCCTATTCCAGATAAAGGGATACAATAAATGTTATTTCGTTTATAATTCTGATAATTTTGTATGAAATAGAATAGAACATTACAAAAAAGAACATATCGAAGAACGTTTTATTTATGAATAATTTTGGAGGATATTTTATGAATAGAATATAAATGTTTAGAAAAATTAAATTTACTTTTGTGGACTGATAAAAAAATTAACTCTTTCTTTTGAAAATCGTTGTATGATAGTAATACATCACTCAATATGTCTCCGGTCTGACACATTTATGGCAACAATGTAACAGACCCATATGATTTCTGGATAATAGAATCCTTCAGAAGATATGCGTCAAAATTTCATGACATTCTGATGATCAGGTCAGAGGTTTTAGTGACCTCAGTTTTTTAATTTTCAAAACAATGAATAAAAAAGAATTTCTTGTGTTGATTAAACATTGTTTTTTGATGAGAAAAAATACTTTTGAAGCCAAATAGTGGCTTGATAAGCGTTATAGAGACTCTGCACCAGAAAAATGAACTATTATTGACTAGTATGCTGAATTTAAAGGCGGTCGTACAAACACCAATGATGCTGAACGCTCTGATCGCTCAAAAGCAGCAGCCTGAAAATAATAAAAAAAGCCCACAAAATAGTTTTGAAAAATCTTAAAGTGAAGTTGCATGAAATATCTGACATCTTAAGAACGTTGGAAGGTAGTGTGTTCACAATTTCACACGAAAATTTGAGCATGCTTTAGTGGCTTTCGAAGTGGATGCCGCGTTTGCTCACATTGGACCGAAAACAACAACGTGTCGATGATTCAGAGCGCTGTTTGGAACTGTTCAAGCGAGATAAAAAGGATTTCTTGCGTCGATATATGACAATGGAGGAAAAATGGATCCACTACTACGCATCTAAATCAAAATGATCTTCAGCTGAGTGGACAGCAGCCAGTGAAAGTCGTCCAAAGCGACCAAAAATTCAAAACCAGTAGGTAAGGTTATGGCATCCGTATTTTAAGACACACATGATATTTTGTTCATAGATTGTCTCGAGAAAGATAAAACTATCAGTAGCGGCTATTGTATGCCATTATTATGTTGATTGAGTGTAAAAATTAAGAAAAAAAGTGCTGTTCATCAAGACGTTGCCCCGTGTCACAAGTCGATGAAAACTATGATTAAATTGAAAGAAATACGCTTTGAATTGCTTCCCCGCCCATCGTAATCTCCAGATCTGGCTCCCAGCGGCTATTGGCTTTCTGCATACATCAAAACGATGCTCAAATGAAAGACATTTGGCACAAATGAAGAAGTGATTACAGAAACTGAGGCCTATTTGAGAATAAAGACAAATCGTTTTACAAAATAGGCATCGAAAAGTTAGAGGAAAGTTGGAATGAATGTATCACTCTTGAGGGAGAATTCGTTGATGAATAAAGTCGAATTTCTAAAAAGAAATTTGTTTTTCTTAGCTAGACCAGTGACTTATTCAGTGATGCGTTAGACCTTTTTCTCTCTTCGCGCCAACAGCAGGTTAATAATAGCTAACAGTAAAGATTGTTGGCAAAAATCGACAAGCTACCATCACAAAATACAAACTAAAAAAAATCACGTGAGGATTATGTTTCATTGTATGTGAGATTATGTTATGTACCAAACTGACAAGAACGATACACGCCCTTTTATATTATTACTCTATTAGTGTCGATAAATTTTTCACTGTTTTAACGCATTCTTGGGAGAAGGCGTTCTTTTCGGCACTCGTAAACGCATGACAGTTATCTTTAACCATCAGTCCGATGCATTTAGAAAACATAACAGGAAAGCAATAGTTAACAGCATTGGTCTGAAAACACTGCGTGTATTATTACACTAATTATTTTCAGTTTTCAATGAGAAGAAAATCGTTCAGAATTTTGAAATGCTAGTTTTTTATTTATGTGCATAACCCTTTATAAAATTATTCAGTGTTTTTCAGGATCGTTTCACTTTTCAATGCGGTTTTTTGTGTAGATCTGCTCATTACTGAGGAACAAGTTGAAGCGTTTTTGCCAATTCACACTTTTCGTTAAAACATGCTGTAAATTTTGATATCATAGAATAAAATACAAAAAATGCGAGCAGTTAAAATTTTAATCTTAAAAGATAAAAAAGAAATGAAATTCTCCAAATATCTTTAAAATTCTTTGCATGGTTCCTAATCCATTTGTAAAAAGAATTTAATATGCTGGAACTCTTGGTCGAGGCGTTTTCCTATTCGTCATGCCACTTTCAATTTACTGCTTTGCAATTAATATTTTCTTTAACATGATAGGAAGATCTAATTAAAAAATGAAAAGCTCAAAGATTTATCGGTCGTTGCTTTTATATGTGGGATAGATTTTGAAGTAGACGGTAGATTTAAAAATGAATGTGTAATAAATACATTTGTTACCGATTATTAGCATTTGCATTAAATTGAGAACTTGAAAAATTTTCACGAATATAAAAATTGCTCTATTACAGCATTTTCTACTCTCATGTAGCGACTTTTCTCAATTTCCCAGTCTTTAAGAAGTTCTCCGGGAAAATATCCTACCTATGCATTCTTTGTTGTTCTCTGGTATAGCATTCCTTAACCAACTGTGGTTTGTACACCAAAAAATTACCAAACTCTCTTACGAATAGTATCACAAAATTATTAACTAATCACTATGTTTTAAGGGATCGGAAAAAATTTCCAGTGGAATTTTGTAAATTTTCTAGCCGATTTTTAATGTATTAATATCAGTTTATCAAGGAAAATGTATATCAACCATGGAGTAGAAGTCCTAAAATAGAGTGCGTCTCCCTATTCTAAAGGAACAGAGAAAGTGGGGGCAAACATCTCGTCCTTTTCGTACTAGAGTTGGAGCTCGGCTTCTTTTCCCTGCACGCATTTATTCAAAAAACGTAAGAAGCGATTCTTCTTCTCAAATTATAATACATTAATAATAATGGTAAATAGACTCAAGAAGTGCTATTTTTTTTATAATTTTGATCATTTTGTGTGAAGTATGATAAAACATTACAAAAAGTTCATGCAAATGAATAGTTTATTTTTGAATCCTTTTGGACTGAACAATTACTAATAAATTCTAAATGTTAAATATTTAGAAGAAATAAATATTCATTTATTGAAAGTTGAAAAATAAACTATTTCTTTTGAAAAGTATGAGCTTCGCTTAGATAATTGTTAGTGGAGAAACTGAAATAGGTCAGTCGATATGTCAGTGCTCAAGTATTACAGGGTGTGATTTTTTAAAAATGTTTTTTATAAAAAATAATTTTATATTTAATAAAAAACCATTTTACTAAATTTATTTAATACGTGATTCCTGGTAAACATTTAGTGTCATTTATTAGAATGATAGGCAATGGAAAAAAGATCCAGACGCAAAAACATTGCCAAGTTTGGTGAGTAAAGATATTTCAAATATTGATTGTATGATGCCTAGCCTTTAACGAGTGATGTAATTATAAACGTCAATTTATATTAAAAAATGTCCTTTAGTATTTGAAGAATTTTAAGAAAGAAATATGAACTTTCATGCTAATTTTAATGCTTTAGCTAATATTTAGAAAGCTGTCATTTGAAAAAGACATTTGAAGTGTTAAAAAAACCATGGAATTTAAAATTACTAATAAAAATTATTCTGTCATTAAAATTATGTTCGTAAGAACCGTTTTTAATTTTTCATTTAAGTCATCATTTAATGAAGCATTTTATACTTTTTACCGCAACATGAATTTTTATAATTTTTAACTGTTAAACAAAAGTAAATTTTAAAGGAATGGGTTTTTAAGAACTTTCATAATCCCACGTCACTCGTTAAAAAATGATTTTTTCTTATTTTACAGATTCAATCTTTATTAAAAAATATATGTCATTTTTGAAACTCCTAATTTATTTCAATAAGATTAGTTCTTTATGTTTGTAAATATGTAAAAAAAAAAAAAAAAAAAACCTTAACTAAAAATTGTTCAATTGGATAAAAATAACTTATATTTCATTGATAAAAATGGATTCATTTTATGAATGAAATGTATTACTTTCAGCATTACACGTGTTCAGAGAAAGAAAGAAAAATCTATAGATATCAGTTCTGCTACGTAATCCTCGGTAGGATGAAGCATTCATTTTTTCCTTCACCTTTGACACGAACGACATTTGTCATTTTCTTACAGAAAAATGTCGTGACTACAGATTTGAACGGGAGACGCTCCTAAGACATGCTGAATCCCGTCGTAACTCTGCTCAAACAATTTTCTGCTGTCAATGGGCGAGTGTAGAACCGTTTAGGTTGTGAAATCGATTACGTAACACATATATATAGCCTTGTTTTTCTCCCTTTTTGTTGTTCGTCGATCAAAACAAGGAAGCTTCTTCTCTTGAGAGGTGCCAAGGACATCTGAAAGTTCTTCGATGTGCTTGAGCGCACGAGATAGTGGTATCTGATGGAGAGTTGCTTTCTTTTTTTTTTCAATTCCTTCTATTAGCTCACACTCTCCCTATATATATATACCTTGTTCCAATTTTCAATCGTTCATAAAACACTTTTTATTCCTGCACGCGAGTTCAAATACATTTTTTTTTTAACTTGTAGTAGATGACACGGGATGTGAATACAGTTTATTTCAAATATTAATTCATTCATTAAATTTAATTCATTTTTAATACTTTAAATAGAGTTTTAGCAGTTTGTAATGAAAATTGAAATCCACAGGCAGTAGCTCAATCGGTAAAATGCAAGGATTTCAGTATTTTTCACGTGAAGGTGAAGAATACGAGTTTAAATCTTGCGAAAATCAATATTTTTTTGGTAAATTTTGTTTTAAGTAGACGTTTTATCCAAATGATTTTCGAGAGTGAGTTACTTGTGGCTTAGTGGTTAGAATGAAAGTTTTTTCTCAAAAAATAAAATTGAAGAAATTTTATTTTGCCACTTAATAGTGTGATTCTGTCATTTCGTATATACGTATTTATATTAATTGTAATTATTTAATAAAAAGTTTTTCTTTGTTGACCTAAGTAGGAATTGACTTTAAAATATTTTTTTTATATATATTACTTGTTACGCTATCAAATGTCGATGGAGTAAAGAAGCGCTAAACGTTTTTAAGTGCTGAGTGGAAAAAAAAAAAGAACAATTTTAAAAGCGTTTATGTATTTGAAAATCATTTTGTTATATGAATTCGAGTTGCTTTCCTTCATATCTTAAAGTTTTTCCATTTTAATGGTGTTTACAAATATAGGACAATTAAATATATTAAAAATTTATATACAGGGTAATTCAACAAATTTATATAAGTAGTGTGGTCAGTTTATAAAAGCAGTGTGTTCAAGTTCTCTTTTAGGCCTGGGAGTGCCGCTCTGAGCTCGGATGAGGGAATAAAAGCGCATTATCGTTATTATCATTCACTTCTACTAAAACCTAATAATTAATATATGAATGCATGCTACCAATTAAAATGGTATTGGGATTACAAATAGAAATCAACATAAAAAATTAAAACATCTTTTATACTTCTCTGGCTATATTGTCAACAAAGCCTTGACGTTAATTTATATGAACACGCATCCTTTAATATCAATACTTTGTTTAGATACAAGCACGTGTCAAAACTATCTCCCGGGATGTTGGGAAACAAGTCACTATTTACAAATTTTGCCACGATTATTAAGAGATCATATGTTTCAGTTGTTTACACTTGACACAAACTTCCTGTAATAAAAAATGGATTAAAAAAATAATTTAGTATGAAGTTAAGACATAGATTTATAATAGTTTTTATTATTAATTAATATATTTAGTAAAGTATCATTATTTAAATAACTGAATACTTTGATTTTATTCTATGCGTTTTAAAATACTATTCTGAGAAACGAAAAACGAATATTCTTCCAGTTTAGTCGTAAAAAATTTATTTATTTTATTTTATTGGAAAAAAAAGAAAAAAGACCGAGTATGCCTGAATTATATAATTATCTGGCTTATCGACAATATTATGTAATATTTGGATTCAAGATAAACTGAAGATGGAAATGTTTTTTTTTTTTTTTTTTTCGTCTCTGTTCTAAATGTTACTAATGTTAATGTCTAGCTTTTAATGATTTATGATTTTTGAATGATTTATGATTAAAAGATATTTTTACATAAAAATTGAATTGAAAACGTTTAAAAAGAATGAACTATAATTTTGAATTAACTAACATTATTTAATTTCTGTGTGTACAAAAAAAATCCAATATTTAAATATCAATTAAAGGAATGACCTTGTTTTTAAGAAAACTTTTGAAACTTATGTAGCAACTCTTAACTCTTATGTAGCAAAGATATTAAATCTGATGGATTGGACTTTATAAATTTAAAAAAAAATAATAATAACAGCCCCTCACTCGGGGGAAAAAAATGCGTCGTGGTGAAAGGAATGTGTACTTTTTGATTTTCAAACGTAATTTTTTTATCACCTTGCATCTTAAACTATGATTAGATTTATTTTTTTAAAGTTTACATTGTAATAAATAATTGAGTAGCGCTTTTTTTAAATTCGTGAGCTGCATGGGGTCATAACAGAAAGTGCTATAGAATAACAAATACTTTTTACATTTTTATAGCTTGGTTTGTCGCTCTACGGTCATCTTGTACACACTTTAGGCTAAACAGAGCGGGACCTACGGCTTAAAGTGGATTCCGAACCACTACAAACATCCATGGTACAGCCGGGACTTGAACCCGAAACCTGTGGCACCGAGCGCTAGCCACTCAGCCATCAGGCCCCGATATTTTTATAGCAGCGAGAAAGCTGTTGTGATTCATTTTAAGCTAATAGTTTTTTTATCACTTCAGTTTTACAGAGTTTTCCAATGAACCGATAATTGTTTAGATTTCATTTCAAGAAAAATCTCTGTATCCGTTTCGGGAGCCGTGCTGCTCAACCATCAAGAGAAGTAATATAAATTCGTACACACATGTACCTCGTCAACCACCTGAAAATGCTTTCGACTGAGAACGAATTACTTTTCCAACCCTCTCTCTCTCTCTGGATCCAGATGTCGAGCGCAGCTGTCTAAGTGCACACTCCTGAACGGGTAAACACGCTTCCAAGTAATCTGCTTTTCCTTAAAAGGCTGAAAGGGGAAAATGCGCCGCTGCAATTGCTACGTGATTCATCTAACAGGATAACCTGATTAGACCTCATTTACTGCCCGCTAACCGTAACAAATTGAATCTTAAACAATTGGCACGCCTTCACGCCTGAATAGACGTTTGTCACGATCTTACTCAAGAGGCGAATTTGAAATCTTAGATTCTATCTTCAGGGGCCTGAATGGACGAGTGGCTGGCACTCGGTATCACAGGTTTCGGGTTCGAGTCCCGGCGGTGCCATGGATGTTTGTAGTGGTTCGGAATCCACTTTAAACTGTAGGTCCCGATCTAACAGGATCTTAGAGCGTTGCGGGGACTCCGTTCCGTTACTCCGTTACATGCGCCCCCTGGGTAGTGCTAAGCGAGTAACGTCTGTGCAGTGCTTGCCTTAAGGCATCAAAGACAACTAAAGTGTTTGCCAGCTGCATTAGAAAGAAAAAAAAATCTTCAAGTTATGTGCAACCAAAGTAATTACTTTATATTCAGACTATATGCTGGAGGTTCGAATCCGCTGCAGTCATCCCTGTCAGATTGGTTTGGTTTGTCGTTCTACGGTCACCTCGAGGGATAAACAGACCGGGACCTACTGTTTAAAGTGGATTCCGAACCACTACAAGCATCATTAGCACCGCCGGGTCTCGAACCCGAAACCTGTGGTACCGAGGGCTAGCCACTCGGCCATCAGGCCTCCATCCCTGTCAGAAACGCAATGCAAATTGTGATTGTGTATGTAAGCGTCGCGTATCGATAACGATGGGAGTTTTTCGCGTTTTCTTCCATACAAATGTAGGGCATCCATCCTCATACATCCTCCCTTATGGCAACAATCTCCTTTTCATTGCCTGAAATATGGCTGTTCGTGGTGTGCATAAGACCATCGATATATGGGGGAAAAATTTCTTGATTTGGATGTCGTACAATCAAAGTCAAATATGAGCACTCAATTCAACTGAAAAATGTTTACATCCTTTCTATTCCAATTAATACTGTGTGTCGTTTCAAACAAAGATTGTATCCTATTTTAAAATTTTATTTGTTAGAATACACATGCAAAAAAAAAAAAAAAAAACATCTTATGTATTACAGAAAAATACCTTTTCGAATCATATACATTACAAAAAATGACAAAAATGGCAACAATTTTTTTTTTTTTAATTTAAAATATCTTAGTTTTGGTAGGTTGATAAAAGATTAATAATAAATGAAGTTGGTGGTGCAAGTAATTCAAATACATTTTTTTTGGGTTGAATAACAGCAATGTTTACTTGTAACTAAGAGGGAAAAGAAACACTTATTATTAATACTCATAAATTTGTTATATAGTTATATTCGCACTTATAAATTTAATTTGATAAGCTATCTAAATCCATAATAATGTAAGTAAGCATGGTATTCCAGTTTTTTAAGGCAATTGAAACCTTTTATGATCGATGATTATAAACTATTCATTATTCATCGTAAAATATTATTTCAAACTATCGCAATTGAAAATTCAAATTCAAGTTTTATTCAATTATTTGATCAAACTGAAATGTGAAATTAAATAATATTTTTAAGACAGACGAATGTTTGCTTTCTCATTGCCACTCTCAATTTAACTTAAGGCGAGATCATTTATCGTCTTTGGCATATTTAAAAGCCTAACTTTCACGATTTTTTATTTATAAGAAATTAAAAAGAATTCGTATATTTTTTTTTATAAAAATCACGACTTCTATACAATACTTTTTTCAATCAACAGGCTCATCAGATAAACAGATGGCATAAATTTCGAAACTGATAAATATATCGTCTCGTATATGTTTTATTTAGTATATTCACTCTCTAGAAATTTTTTCCTTTTAATAGCTGTCCCCGATAAATCGAGACCTTCTTATCATCCACATGTAATTATTTATCCAAATAATTTCACATTATAATTATTTACTTCCTAAATTTATTAATACTAGGCACACCAAAGATATCGCATTTCGTCCATTTGCAAGGACGGAGATTTACTGCGTAATACAATAGAGAGCGCATTGGAATTGCCAGCTTCAGGCAAAACATAATCCTCACGTGACTTTTACTTTCTAATTTAACATAAGCGATGATAGCTTGGCGATATTTGGCAACACTGCCGGCTCTATGATGTTGGCGCGAAGGGAGGAAAAAGGTCTACTATCCTACAATGATTTTTGAAAAGAAAAGGCTCATTTCTTTAGCTGTCAATAAATGTAACTTTAATTTTTGTAAATAGTTGGTATTTATATTCTATTAATGAACTTTCTTGCATACGAGTTTCACTTCGAAATTATAAAAAAAATAAAATAAGCATTTATATTTTTGTAATGCTTTATTCTATTTCATGCAAAATGATCAGTATTGTACAGAAAATAGCATTTATTGTATCTGGAGTAAACATAGGGTTCAAAAAATGTGTGACTCGAAAAGAATTTCTCGGTACGATCGGAATAGCCCTGATGGCCGAGTGGCTAGCGCTCTGGCTCTCGGACTACAGGTAACGGGTTCGAATCCCTCCGGTTCAGTGGATGTTTGTAGTGGTACGGAATCCACTTTAAGCCGTAGGTTCCGGTCTCAAATGACCGTAGAGCAACACAGAGCCCAATCAGACTTCTTCTTACCCACATCATTCCCAAACTGTAAAGGGGCAACTCAGCTCTAGGCACAGTGGTGTGGTGTAGTAGTAGGAGTAATCAGAATCGCCTCGTGACATGTCTACGTTTTTTAAATAGATGAGCGCAGGGAAAAAGGGCTCCAACTCTAGTATGACAAGCACGAGAGATGTTTGCCCCAACTTTCTGCACTGTTAGAATAAGGGTACGCGCTCTATATTACTACTTTCTGTTTAAAACCTCGAATTCAAATATATTTTTTTTTTCCATCTCAGCGATTAGTGGTACCAGATTTTTGTTCTCACTTAAGTACAATTGAAGCTTATGATATTAAGAAAGACAAACAAAATTGACCAAAGGATAATTGATATTTTATTTAATTTTTTTTAATTCGATAAATATTTCAAGCAATACTATATCTATATCTATATATATATTTAATTATTCTGAAAAAAAAATATTTCACGATATTATCGTATGTATTGCTCATGTTTCACAGTGCCATCTATCAATAAGCAAAAGAACTTTGATGCAAGGAAGAATTATTCAGCATGCTATGAAATATTTTTATGAATTATTCAACATGTTATTTGCTTAATTGTTCAATGTCTTATTTAGCCAGCTATGCTACTTAAAATGTAATACTATTGCAATTTGGTTTTAGTTTAATTTTAAAAAATCACGCATTTATTCAGACATTTCTCATCTAGGATCTTGGTCAACGGATTCTACGAGTACGGGTTCTACCACTATCTTGGTCAGTTCTTTAAACTCTGACGACACTTCGGCGTCTGAAAGCGGTAAGCTAACATGCATTCAAATTGCTATTTCATCCTCAAACATTACATTTTTATTTTATGATCTTTATATTCTACTCAAGTATGAATAATTAAACAGGATATCTGACTTTGTGGTTATTAGATTAGTGACCAAAAATTTTCTTTTGTATTTTGGAGTACATAATAGCAATAATTTTAATTCCAAATGATCGAATAATTGATTGTTTTTGTTATAAATCGCATTCGAAATTATTGACCTGCTCTCTTTTAAAACAATTAATTCTTCAAATACAAATATCGATTTTATGAGGGAGTGATCTAAACTTTTTCAACTCTCCATGTTCTATTTTCGTTTTTAAGTTGTGCAGCAAAAGCAACATTTGTTTTAAAATGATTTATTTACATTGAAGATAGTGAAAAGAAAAGTCATCAAATCTTGCAAATTCGCGTGTATGTTTTCGTGTAAGTACATACTGACCACATTTTGATTTGGATGTTTGTTCATTGCATGGGTGATTATGTAAGTGAATGTGATAAAATATCTTGTTCTGCTGAAATATTAACAACAACAACAACAAAAAAAACAGAATCGCTTGAAATTCCTTACTATATTTTAACCTTGTGATTATTTTATTGTAAATATTACCGAGGAGAACTAAAACATTTTAAAACAATGGTTCGTATTTTCTTATTTATAGAAATATTTTTGTTATGTTTGTTTATTTATTTATTTATTTTTTTGAAGAATTTTCTTAAAATCTTGCCTTTTTTAGAGACAGGGAGAATATATTCATTATAATTAGTATACCAATGATATTGGTTTAGAATATATTTGAAATGCTTTTTTACATCAACGTTTTAAATTATAAATATCTTGCTTAGGATGATCCTTTACATTTTATCACCATTTCCATTAGCAATTTTAATTAAGTTAAATTTATACAAAATATTATTTTTTAACTTTAAGCTTGTATATAATTACGAAACAGTACATTTAACTGTTTTACAGTTTATGTACATTTCAGGTTCGACTGATTATTACTATCATTATTATTATAAACCTTTATTCAACTCATTCATATTTTTCGCATTGGGTTCAAAATCGAATTTTAAACTATTTCTTGACATATCACCCACAGATTTTACACGTACAATGATTTTGAGTGACAAAAAGATATTTTTAAAAATAACAAAAAATTGTATAGACAATTTCGCATTTTAAAGGACGTAGGTTTTGAAACCCCATTAGTTTCTTAAATGTTTTACATATACTCGCCAAACCGCGAATTGTAAAAATTCAGTTGCCTGTTATTTCTGTAGTGTAACTCTATAGACTCGTGGTCGGCCCAAATTTTCAGAAGTTTCAATTGCAGTGAAGCCTCCTCCCCTCGCCTTCCCATGCCACAGACAACAACTATCCTAAGCGTAAAGTCGAAGAAAATTTTCTGAAATTTAAAACTCTCAATCAACTTTCCTTTATTGAAGCTTGGAGACTATATCTCACTCCAAAGGAATTTTCTCATCTAAATTAAAAGCCGGCACTATTTAATCATCCAATTACATTACAAAGTATGAAATTATTAAATTATTTCAACAGCAAGCCATGAAAACGTGATGCAATTTTTCAAAAAAAATCTATCGGGCGCGGGCCTCCATTTTGCAAGAATCCATTACACCGCTCACCGAAAATATAACAGCATCTCTCGCCTCCCTAAGTCAAGCAATTAAGATACTTCTTAGAGATAAGATACTAATTCTACCTGTACAACTCCGATTCCTCCGTTTAAAGATAATAAAAAATAAAAGGAAAAAAACTGGGTTTCAAACAAGATTTTGACAGTACAGTGACACACTTAACAGATCATGGTAATCAGTGTTCAACTCTATCTCTCATTTTACATAACATTCAATCCAGAGCACTACATTGATTTAGGTATTCCTTTTTTTTTTTTTTTTTTATGAATTGGGTGCAGATATTTACCCAAATTTATCTTATTTTATTCACTCCGATCCTTTTGACAGTGATCCTCTTCCGATTCTTTTCATATCTTTTCTCCACAAAAAAAACTTGCAGATCGCTCATTATATGGTCTAAAATTCATCTTTTTCTGTTGTTGTTGTTATCTTTTTCTTCATTATCAATAGAATCTCGCACGCACTTTTGCATCATATTCTGATTTACAATCTTTCTTGCCGTATGCTCTCCTTAATAATAAGAAAAGAAAAGCAATGGAATCTCTCACCATCCAGCACTTCCTTTGTGGAGTACATAATACAATAACCTTTTACGACAGAAACGAAAACTCTTGCATCAAGCTCGATCTCAACTTTCTCGGGACCTCTGGATTTCTTACAAGAAAATCAAGCACTAAGATATTTCAAGACATGAACAGAATTCATTGAAAATGGGTGGTTTATGCTCATCGACTCATTTTTATTATTACAAAAGATATTGAAATGAAAATTGCCAAAAACTCTTAAATTCACCAATTATGATATGCATTGGCAACCGTACAGTCGTTTATAATATTGCTTTTGATGTAGGATGGAACTTTTTTTTAGATGAAATGACAAAGAGGGAATTCTATTAAAAAAGTGTTTACTGTCACTGGGATGTTTTCGAGTCACTTTCTGTCTTTTGATTTTTTTTTAACCTACATTTGAGCGAGTATTCATCTAGTTATGTCAACAGAAACGGCTCTACTGTCACCTGTATAGTGACTATGAATTCATAATTGTCCTTGCTGGATGCAGTACCATTTTGTTTTCCTAGGGTGGGTTCCCTAAAATAAACTCTGGATCTGGGGCAATGTGTTTCCTGTCGTATCTGCATCTGAAAACGGGAGGAACATCCTTAACTTGAAACAAGCTGAAGTAGCAAATCATTGAAAAAGTTCTGTCTTTTCCAACGCGACATAATCGATAGGATTTGATTTTGCTGCTTTCTCAAAATCACTCCTCACATGTTTTATAGACTCGCACTTCAAACCTTAAATGTCTTATGGAGCATGCTCCATAAGACATTGCTTATGTCTTCAGTTTTTTTTCTTAGTTAGACAATCCTAAATTATCACCTTATAAAGCATTAATTGAATGAATCGAGTTATTTGATAATTAATTATTATTTGTTGAATCGAATTGCATGCTGGCCAATTGCCTATTTAAATTTTTCTCCGCTGTTTCTGTAAAAAAAAAAAAAATTGAGAAAAGTTATTATGTATGGAATAAATGTTTAAAAAAAATTATCACTTGGAATACACATAATGTCCTTCAGGAAATTAATCATAATGATCCCAACAGCAAACTGAAGCAATGCATTAAGGTTTTATTAGCATTAATATATGAGTTTAGTCTGCCAAAAAAAGAATATGAGAATTTATGAAGGCGGAGGTACTTTTATAATACCCCCACCCAAACATCGCCTATCATTGTTAAACAAGTCACGGTATTTGGCGTAATTTACCAGGTTATAATTCATCACATTGCTCACATTTTTGCCTGCCTCCCCACTAAAATATTAAGACAAATGCTGAAAAAAAAATTTGTCAGTCAATGAAATAAACAAAAAACATTCTTTTTTAAATAAAATGTAAAATTCAATATGAATGACAAGATGATATATTACATAATGAATCAATAAACATTTTGATTAATAAGTTTCAGTTCTTGCTTTTATACTATATTTTTTTATTTGAGTTTTTAATTTTTCACTGGGCCCTATATTCTATTATATTTTATTCTGTTTTCTTGAATGATTGTTTATGTATTCATTTTTTTTCCTAGTTAGACAATCCTAAATGGTCACCTTGTAAAATATTAATTGAATGAAACGAATTATTTGATAATTATTTGTTGAATCGATTTGCATGCTGGGCCATTGCCTAATTAAATTTTTCGTCGCTGTTTCTATAAAAAGTCTATCTTAATTGAGAAAAGTTGTCATGCATGGAATGAATTGGCCGATGTTCTACTATCCAAAGACGCTCAATATCGCATTAATCAAGGGTGCTGCCAGAGTGAAAAATTATGTTGGAAGTAGGAAAAGATTCCTTTAATTGGATATTTAATTTTTTTTCTGACTTCTTCTCTGTATATTAAGTTATTTTAAATTACTTGAATTCCCGTTATTTGAATTATTTAAATTCCTTAAAAATAGCATTCGCAATTAAAGGAAACTTATATCTGTACTAACTATTATTTTCATTAATGTGATGATTTTAGAAAAATTCAGCAAATCAAAAGCGAAAAAAAAAAAAAAATCATTAAAAAAGGTGCGAAATATCAGAGCTCTATTATCTAAACATATTCAAATTAATGTAATCTTGAATGTAACTTTTGAATACGAAATATATCTGTATTATCATTAAAATTTTAATTTTAGATAACTAAACTATTTTCTAAATGTCTTTTTTTATCTAATCGATATAAATTTGACGCAATCGCATGTCTAAAGTCCTATGCTTTGTCCTATGAAACAATGCTCAATTACTTTCTTTTTCCCGTTATAACACATAATAAATAAAGTATACGCAGTATCATTTTCCATATCAGTTCGACGGATTTCAAATAAAGAAAAGTGATTGTAGGGCAGTTTTTATTTTAGGCTAAAACAAATCGACATCATCCGATCTTATAATGCAATCTAATTATTAATTCCTTAAAAAAACATTTTCATATTGTATTTCTGCAGTGTTTCTATCATTCTGTGTTGCATCGACACATAGAATGGCCTCAATAATGAAATAAAAAAAATATTACAGAAAAATCCTTATATTTCATAATGGAATGAAAGTATTAAAGAGAGATACTTAATTGAACTTTTAAAATTAGTTAATATAATTAAGATTTAAATGCCTATACAATAGTTATTGACGTTTTTTTTTTAATTTATAGAAACAAGTAATATAAAAAAAAAAAAAAAAAAAAAAATGTAAGTCAATTCCTACTTTTTTTTCACTATATCGCACAAAGTCCTTTATAAATAAAGTTGAAATTTTCCTTTTACCTCTGGCGCCATCTATGGGTAGATACATGCAACTTAAATCTAAAAAAAACTAAAGTTAATTAATTAA
Source organism: Caerostris darwini (assembly GCA_021605075.1). Taxonomy (NCBI): domain Eukaryota; kingdom Metazoa; phylum Arthropoda; class Arachnida; order Araneae; family Araneidae; genus Caerostris; species Caerostris darwini. The sequence continues at coordinate 145,022 of BPLQ01012460.1, read as the reverse complement.
ATTTAATTGATGAATTAATATTTGAAAAAAACTATTAACGTCAAGTATCATCCATTACAAGTTCAAAAAATGTATTTGAACTTAAGTAGAGGAATCAAAAGTATTTTATGAACGATTAAAAATTTGAACAAGATATGTATAGGGAGAGTGTAAACTAATAGTAGGAATTGAAAAAAAATGATGTACCCTATTTTGGATATATATTTAAAAGAACATTGATTCCTGTAGCCTAAGAAAAATTTCAGAATGAGAAAGGAGGAGTTGTATCAAAACGCACAACCAGTTTCTTTTTCACATAGTTAAAACAGAAGCACGTGCATGTTGTAAAGTGCACACGTTTATTGTAAAATTTTGAAAACATTTTTATGAAATACTAGTTCAACATAAAAGAGTGCTTATATCTACCATGTCAACAGTTAAAAAATTTAACACTAAAAATCAGTATTTTGTCGGAGAAAATATTTTATATATAAAAACATGTATAAAAATATCAAATGAGAAATCATTCAATAATGGCTGATAACCGATACTATCAATTATAAAAATATATGCCACTGGGAATGATGTGGGTGAGAAGAAATCTGATTGAGCTCTGTGATGAACTACGGTCATATAAGATTGGAACCTGCGGCTTAAAATGGATTCCGAACCACTACAAACATAAATGGCATCGCCAGTATTCGAACCTGAAACCTGTGATACCGAGCACCAGAACGCTGACCATCATCAGGTTCAATTAATCATACTAATTTTCATACTCAATAATACTAATTTTGATAATTTTACACAATAATAATAATACTAATTGTGTTAATCTAATTTGATTGTGTGAGCCATTGTTATTGTAAAAATCATTTTCGTAACTGCAATTTGACTCGCATCACTGCGCCAGGAATAAGTATTCAGAAAATGACGTTGGAGAGGTTTTAATGCTGAAATGAGCTGAACCATTCGCTAGGAAAACAACGGGTCGTAATATCTTTTTAATTTTCATCCTTGAATCTTATTGCAGTTTATAAAGCTGCATGCTGACCTTCAGAAACTTAGTTCCGTTTGTACAGTGTAAAATGTGATAACTCGTCGATTATTGCGTTTGCGATAAGACCTGTTTTATTACCAAGTGATGAAGAGTGATAAAGATTTGTTTCATTTGACTTCGGAAAAAGAAATGCCTGGTTCATCAGTGGGTTGCTGTTTTAAATTAATAATAGCAATTTTCCACATGAAGTCTTATTTTCTTTTGCAAGTCTCAAATTCACACTACTGTAAAAATTGTAATTTTCTACATATATTATGATCAACAGCGATCTTTTAGTTTGGCCTTTTCTTTGCATAGCATAATTAAACGCATATTTATAATAATAGTTTGGAATATGTATTTAAAAAAAAATGTCTTACTTTACTTATCGTTTATGTATGCTTCTAAAGCAACTTAATGTTTAATAAAGCAGACCTTTATTAAATATTTACTTCTGAATTTCAAACTTTTAATAAAACTTAAATTAAATTACTTATATATCCATAATAAATTAACCTATGATAGATTGCTTTTTGCATATCGATGATATTTTTCTGCATTATATAAATTGTATTACATTGATCATTAGAGAGTTTTTGCATACCGTATTTTGGACGTCCGTTAGCTTTTTCTCCCTAGCGCGCATGTTCATAGGAAATTGTGCATGCGTATCTGTAATAATGTTTCCTATGATCATGCGCGCTAGGGAGAAAAAGCTAACGGACGTCCAAAATACGGTATGCAAAAACTCTCTATTATTAAAAAGATTAACTGTGAGACTACAATAAACGTGTTTTTAAAAATGCTATTTTAAAAGGCCCTTGAAGCATTCTTTATTTTTGAGTTTTATGAGAACTTTTTTCAAATTTTTTCTTTAAAGAACAGTTTTTTCTCTTTAAAAAAATATTTAAGAGAATTTTTTAAACAATTGAAATGAGATAAAGTGTGATGACTTCTAAATTTCCTTATTATATCCATTTATAACCGAAGTGATGCACAAATCGGCTTTCATTTCCAAACTCGTAAAAGAACATTTGAGTTCCGATAGTGCTCGTGTGAATCGATATCCTCTTTCATTTCAATAAATTTAATTAAATTAAATTGGATTTTCATGAAGAACTTTTACAATGCGTCTCATTTGAGAATCAATTCAATTTAATTTTAAATTTAAAAATTTCGACACTAAATGTGTTGAAATTTTTGCTCTATGAATTTCTGCTAAAAGTCCGATGGGTGGATATTTCCATTCATTTTTACTTTAAAAAAATTTAAAGATTACAGTTACAAATTTTAAGGTGATTTTAAAATAACTTATAATTTATAATAAATAAAATTTCATTGTAAGGAAATTTCAACACATATAAATTCAAATTCAGCTGCACACTTATGATTCTAATTACAATCTGAACTCATGTTAGTCAAACATCAGCGCTGAAAGTTTGCAATCAGTCAAATCATTCTCAAAGGCAACCAAACAAAGCATGCCTGCGCGATCACACAGTTCCCTCTCTTCCCTCTTCGAAATCTGAACGCAAAATAAAACTCTTAAGTTATTTTCTGATGTTCTAAGTTTTTCCTGAATTGCTTTGGTAGCAAATCATAATTGAAAGCTCTTTTTCTCGAATACCGGAAATATACAAACTACTATAGACTAGGTTTTTTATGGTGAATGATTTCTTGTTGTGATATGTTGTTTTCTCTCCCCGCTCTCTCGCTGCCGGGCGGCCTGGTGGCTAGCGCTCTGGCTATTGTTATCACAATTTATGAGTGGTTCGGAATCCACTTTAAACCGTAGGTCCCGGTCTGTTTAGCCCTCGTGTGCACAAGATGACCGTAGAGCGACAAACTAATCTAAACCATCGCTGCGGGATGGTCAATTGGCTAGTGCTCTGGCCTTTGGTAAAACAGGCTTCAAGTTCGAATTCCGGCGATGGCATGGATGTTTGTAAGTGGTTTGAAATCCACGGTAAGTTGTAGGTCTCGGTCTAATTAGCCTAAAGTGTGCATAAAATGAGCGTAGAGCGACAAACCAAACATACCCACTCTCTTTTACGTTTAACTTAGTTCAGTGGTTCTCAAAGGGTGCTTCCTAGAAAATTTCCGAGTGCGCCCTGTGATATTTCGAGTAAACGTGTCCAAATATAAAAATAAATATAGTTATTACTATTTTGTTCTTGCCAATTAAAAGTTACAATTGCATTTTTGAAACCTCCTTCGGTGAGAATTTTGGATTGCCAGGTTACAGTATGTGGCCGATATATTTCAAGAGGTCACTATTTTTGAATACTAGCACACAAGAAATAGAAGAAAATAGTCTCACCTCCACTGACAAAATGAAAGCGTTTCAGAAAAAATTACAAATTTGGAAAAGAAAAGCCGTGGAAGATAATTTGGAAATGTTTCCATTGGTAAGTAACACTTGCATAAGTGGAACATAGACGAACATTTAACAAGCGTAGAAGAAAAATTTAGTTCTTATACTTCTATCCCTCAACACAGAACAATGCCGTTGGATACCTATTGATGGAAGTGATTTTGGTTTGACAACAACAGAAGATAAACGACTGGCAGTTATATAAATTGATGATTAAAAATAAGAAATTGTCTCTTGAAACTTTTTTTTTTAAATTTATGAGCGATGAATGCGTCTCAATATTTGAGCTACAATTTTTAACATCCTATATATGGGAATTAGGATTTTTTACTCTCACCACAATTAAATGTAAATAAAGAGGAAATCTTAAATACAATGACGAGAAAATGAGAGTTTACCTTTCAAGTATATGCCCAGACATTGTAGAAAGCGCTAGAACACGTAACAGCTCATGTTTCTCATAAACACAAGAATGATTAAATTAAATTAATGTTTCATTTTATTTTTACAATATTTCTTTTTTTTCTATGATATTCAACGAAATGATCCTAACATATTTTTCAGGAATGTGTATAGAGTGCGCCTACAACTGTTTGTAGGATTTTAAATTTGCCCTGACTTAAAAAAGTTTGAGAACTGCCGCCTTAGTTCATTGTTTTTAAAATTTTGAACTAAATAGAGAAAGCGAGAAATTTCATCCTAAGAGAGTTTGATCTATTTTTAAAAGATCATCAAACTACACGTTATATTTCTGAAACAAATAATGTAAAAAAATTTTTTTTTTTTTTAAAGTCAATTCCAACTTTTTTTCACTCTATTGCAGAAAAGTCCTTAACAAATAAAGTTGAAAAAAAAAAAAAAAAAAAAAAAATGTAAAATGAATGAATGAATATTCGAAAAAATTGTATTCACATCCAGTGTCAGTCACTACAAGTTTAAAAAAGAATGTATTTGAAGTCGAGTGGATGAATGTAAAGTATTTTATGAACGATTGAAAATGTGAAAAAGATATATAGAGGGAGAGCGTGAACTAATAGTAGGAATTGAAAAAAAAAAAAAAAAAAAAAAAGATGTTAAGTAGCTAAGTTCACGTGTTGTTTTCATTTCAGTAACCCGTATCATTTGAAATTGCATCAGCTAATAAACCAAGGAGATATCGCAAAAAATCTTCTTTGATTAGTGCTTCAGTACAAAATCTGGCGCCGTGCTTTTTTTCCGAAGAAAAAAAAAGAAGCAACAGCTTTAGAAGAAAAAATAAGACGAGATGAATGAGTTTCAGTTTTTTCCCTCCAACAAGTGTCGCCCGTGTTTTGTTTACGTTTTGCTGGCTGTGGGAGTTTCTGTTTATGGGATGGGGCCACGGGACAATGTCGCCCGGTCTCAGATTGCGAGCTTCTAAATATAGTTGGCTTCTTCAACCACCGGGCGCGAGTCCAATCCAGCGGCGGGGTTGCTGAGCCGCACTTCGCCAATCCCCGCGCCAACAGGTGATCTTGGAGGAGGATCCCTACGCAACTTCAAAATGGAATCGAAGTTTAAAACCACCTTAAATAAGTCTATTTTCCAATTCATCCCATTAGTTCACACTCGCCTTATATATATCTTATTCAAATTTGTCAATCGTTCATAAAACACTTTTTTTTTCATCCACTCGAGTTCAAATACATTTTTTTTAAAGTTGTGGATGACACTGGACGTTAGTACGGTTTTTTCAAATATCAATTAATCCTAGTTTTTTTTTTTTTTTTTTTTTAGATTTAAGTTGCATGTATCTACCAATAATTGGCGCCAGATAAACTGAAAAAAATGAATGAAAATTACTTATAAAGGACTTTCTGCAATAGAGTGAAAAAAAAGTAGGAATTGACTTTAAAAAGTTGGGTTTTTTTTAATATTACTTGTTTTAATTGCAATAACCATTTTGTCATTTTTTATTTCATTCGTTTGTTCATCGTTTCAGCTCATCTTTTTTTAAAAAAAAATATTTCTCCCTCAGGGAATATTATTCATTATTTTTGAATATAGTTTATATATATATATATATATATATATATATATATATATATATATATATATATATATATACCTTTCTTTCTCCATGTCAAGCATTTTCTGTAATTTTGTTTATCATGTTTTTTTTATATCCGAGTTTTTTTTTATTTTGTTTTTTAAGTCGAGCAGATGATCGCTTCGCGATCAGTTACTCGTAAACTATTCAACTTAGTAGGATGGGGAAAGAGCAGATGGTTAACAATTCTGTTGTGTATGAAAATTTAATCTATGAAGCTACTGAGATGGAGTGATTTAAAAAGGAGAATAATACAAAATATCAATCTTATTTCGTTTAAAAAAATTTTTATGAATAATATGGATTTGGTATAAATTTTAAACATTTTATTAATTACATGTGTGAAATAACCAAGATCAGAACCGTCCCATTAGCTTTTATAATACAGAAAATGTTAGTTTGTCAAGTTACTATTAAGATATTTCTACTATTGTATTTTTTTTATATTTCCAATGGCAGGCTACAATAAATAATAAAAGAAAAAAGAAAAAGAACACAAGGAACATAAAAACAACAACGAGAATCGAAGGAAATCACATAGTGACATGTTTAGCCCATAAGGGCCCTAGCTTCCCAGTAACGACCCTACACAGTAGAGGAAACAAGAGCAGGGAAGACAGGAAGGTGAGATGAATCCATGTCCTCTCCAAGACTGCAGAGCATGCATTTGGGGCTTGCAAATATTTTCATTCGTAAAAGAGGATTGGCCAAACAATCGTGGCCCGTCAGGAGTCTGAAAAGGGCAACAGCTTTAAACATGGGCTGATCAGGGATGTTTTGAATAAAGTTAAACCAGGTTTTAGATGGTACTTCAAGTAGATCATCAGATAGAGTGTTCCGAAAGAAGTCTTGGATCATTCGTTTCATCGAGTGAAAAGAGATGTCTTTACAAAAGTTTTGGGTGATGGTTGTTCTTTTTTTGGCAAGAGAATCCGCCTTCTCATTACCCAAGATCCCACAATGGCCTGGGATCCACTGCAAGATGATATACGGGGGGTGCAACGTAGATCTACCTCCTCGTTGGTGCACCTCGGACAACGCCTTGTCGGCTAAATGATCTACAATTTTGGCAGTGGGTTCCCTGCCGAATAGTAATGCAATTGTATATAAATAACAGCAATTTCAAAGATAATGCCGATTATTGCATAAAATAATTTATATACTTGACTAAAATTAAAAGAAAAAAACGAATAAAATGACTATCAAAGCATTCAGAATATTCCCACTTGCCACATCAATTCAGTTCAATTTAATCTTTTAAGTTGATCCTAATTTATTTTAATCTTTAGAACTGAGTATTCGTTGTTGAATTAAAAAGTTGGTGAATAAAATTTCAGTTTACCTATTAAAAAAATCTTTTTGAAGGAATGCATTCATTTTGTTGAATCGAATATTTCATTTCCAAAGCACAAAAACTCCCAAAAGAATTAAATAAAGGGTAATCCTATAAAAGTGAAGATTTTAAGAATTAGCATTAGAAAATTACTTTTTTAGCTTTATACATTTTCTGTAAAAAAAAAAGTAGAATAGAATTATGAATTTTCACGAGATTTAAGGATAAGTTTTAAATATTACACATTATATGCTTAGGTAAAATGCAAAATTTAAATAGAATGCTATGAATTATATTCAGATTTGCTCAACTGGGTCGATATTTTCTATTAGCCATCATAAATATTAAATCATTGCCGTAAGATAATCATCATTCACTGTAAGATCATAATTGTAAATCATAAACTGTTGGAAAACCGTATGATTATTATACGCTACAACATAATAATAGGATTAAAATAATTCATTGCCGTCTTAGTTATGTAAATTAATGAGTACAATCTATCAATTTTTAAGCAGTGTAAAAAAAGAAAACACTTATTGTTATTAAATATAACTTAGAGAAGAATACATTTTTTTTGTCTCTCTATGCATAGATTTTAACGTGTCTAACATTTGCTATGGATTAAGAAATTTTTAATTAAGTTTAATGTGTGTGTGCGTGTGAAAATATTTATGTCGACTCACTGAGATTTTGCTAGGCAGAATTTTTCAGATGTCAATTATGGTGTCTTTTTTGAGTCACATAATTCATAAGTAAACAAAAGTGGAACATGCAATTTATATTATTTCTTATTATGTTGCACATAAGTGCACATTTATTGTAAAATAGCATCATGTAATCAAAATAAAGAATATTTATTCTTAAATATTAAATTAAGAAATTAATTTGAAGTTAAATATCAAACAATAGTTTATCTGTGAAGAATTTTAAACAGCTATTCGTGAAATTTAAATAAATATATATATCTATGAGTATGTAGCAGTTCCTATAGCAATTCTCTTTTGAGTGAGAAAGAGAATTCAAAATATGTTTATCCTTTTGGTCCAAGTTATTCGCATACAAAACAGTTTCAAATATTGAGAATGATGCAGTTACAGAATGAATGAGGAAATTATTTATCGCCTCAACATTTTGTTTGGTAGTTACATACACAGAAGAAAATGTTCGAAACTAATTAATAATAACTAATAATAATAAAAAAAATATTTTTTTATAATGTCATAATGTATAATGACATTATAAAACACTTATTTATTTCGTTATATAACATTAATTATTATTATTATTATTATTATTATTATTATTTTGTAAATATTGGAAAAATTGGAGTAATGTAATTTTGTAAATGTTGGCATTTTTCTTAACTAATATGGTTCAAAAGCCACAATTATTTACTGTTCTGCATATCTTATCAAAAAATTGCAGAATTTTTAATATTATTTTAAATAATTAAGAATTTCCTATTATTATTTATAAATTGCAAATTTATTATTATTTAAAAACGTTGCAATTTTAAATTAACTTGGTTTTACCGTTATGTTGTAAAATTATAAGAAATCCATTTAAAAATAATTGCTATGTTTAAAAAATTAGAGTTCTCATTAGAATGTGTAATAAATAAATATGAATTTCTTTCATTATACTTGGAATTTAATTTAGCAAATCAGCACATTGTGATTTTAATTCTGAAATGACTTGGAATAACTTCTTTTTTTTAATGATAATATTTCACAGTAATAAATAAAAACTATGAAATCCGGTTAAGAGTTGATTGTTTTCGTCATTTTCAAAATTAAGAACGAAATTGTAACGTAATCTTTACTATTCCAATAACAGGGCAGATAAGATAATTTTTTTTTTCTGCGTAGTGATTTTCTACTTTTCAAATTTTTTTTTGTTTCAAAGTTTTTTACTTGAACATGAGTGCTGAAATTAAGTGTGATAGAAACTAAATGAAAATTAAAATTTAAATCTCTGATTTTTTTTACAAATGAATCTAAAACAACTTTTATTTTATTCCGGCGTTAAAAAAAGAAAAGAGCAAGTTACCCTAGCATCTTGAAAATAAAACGTGACTCTTATCTTATCAGAGAATTCTGGAGCATTTTTATTGACATAATTTCTAAATTTTAATTCGTCGTTTGTCTGATGAGAGCTATTTTAATAACAGGTATTATCTTTTGTTTATCACAAAATGCAATCGCTTTCGAATGTAATAGGCCGATGTACAAGAGCAGAGCTTCTTGAAAACGTAACTGTGTTGTCTCTTGAAGTACGAGTAACTCTCATTGCTTTGAGAGAAACAATAGCATTATAAGATTCCTATAGCATTATAAGATTCCTATGGACTCCTCGCATGACTGTGCATTCTTGAATCGAAACTACAGCATTTTTATTCTTGGCGCCTCTTCGAAAATTTCAACCTTATTACATTGGATTAATAATATACAGTTATTAAATGTTAAACAAGTTTGGTTTGTCGCTCTACGGTCATCTTGTGCATACTTTGGGCTAAACAGACTGGGACCTACAGTTTAAAGTGGATTCCGAACCCCTCACAAACATCCATGCTACCTCCAGGATTCGAACCTGTAGCCTGGTATACTAAATGTTAAAACAAGAACATCTGGTACAGAAAAAAAAGTAATCTTGTAATATCTTGTAATTTTTCCCTATAAAATTGATTGCTTAATCACATTTCAAGTGTTGCCACCGAGTGAAATTATTTTGATTACAACAATATTTTAATTCTGATGAGTATTTGTTCCTATTTTCATTTTGAGTTGGCACTGAATTTAAAAAAATACTTGAATTATTGTCTACTGGTAAATAAATTGCTTATTTCGTATAAAATGATTTTTTTCCCCCAAAAAATAATAGCACTATTTCATTTATTTATTATTATTGTTTGCATTTTTCGTTATTTGTTTCAATTTTCAATAAATACCTTTTATTTTTCTTTCAACAAAAAGACGTTGTTTTTAAACAATCTACTTGATTGCTTTCGCTCCTGTCACTTGTAACTCGATCGTTTTACATTTCTGTTGAGTGATTTTAAGGCACTTCTACGTCATTTTTATTTTTCTGTTTCATTTTTTTTTTCTTTTATGGCTTTTCGACGGTGGGCCTTGTGTTACAAAGGACTAAACAGCCCACTATGGGAGAAGAAGGAAGAACTTTGCCGCCTTCAAATTATCCCCCATTTGCGTGCTGTGTAAAAGAGAGAGCGAGTTTAGAAGACTCTAGCTCCGATGCTCGATGCTCGACTCGTTTGCACATTGTCTTAATATCCACCCTGCCTTCTCGTTTTTGAAGGCAGTGACTGTAAGCAGATTCGAACCCGAGTCCTCCTGGATTAAATGGCCCGAATTCCATTTGGAAGGACTTTTTTTTTAAAACTTTCTATGCAGTTATTGCATGGTTTGATTCTGAAAACCTACCTTGAGCTTAAAAAGATAAATCAGAGGGTTATGTATTAAAGGCTTAAGCTTTCTGTGAATAGATTTATTATAAGCGCAAACAAAATGTGTAGCTTTTTATTGCGAGTTTTTAAATACGATTAAATTTTCTGGCAAGCAGTGTACGATATGTCGTTATCGGTTTAATGGAAAAGTCTTTCTTTTAATGGTGGAAAGACATGAACGTTGAAACAACATTATTTTTTTGTTTGGAGATTGATACCCCTTTTAGAGAGATCGTGTTTGCCTCGCTCCCTGCAAATCTGCAGTCCAGATTTTATTTGGCAGAGGAAGTGTATTTCAGTAATCTATTATTGTGAATATTTTGTTTTTTTGCTTTGAGAATTATTTGACAAATTAATAAACAAGTAATATAAAAAATAAAAAAAAAATTAAAGTCAATTCCTACTTTTTTTCACTCTATTGCAAAAAGTCCTTTATAAATAATTTTCATTCATTTTTTGTAAGTTTATCTGGCGCCCTCTATGGGTAGATACATGCAACTTAGATCTAAAAAAAAAAATTAATGAATTAAATTTAATTACTGAATTAATATTTGAAAAAACTTTATTAACATCCTGTGTCATCCACTACGAGTTCAAAAGAAATGTATTCGAACTTGAGTGGATGTTTAAAAAAAGTATTTTATGGACCATTGGAAATTTGAACAAGATATATACAGGCAGAGTGTGAGCTAATATAAGGAATTAAAAAAAAACACCTAAAATCAAACGTTTCGGATAGTAAGAGGCACCGCTTCATTCATGCCATCTCGCTGCAGAGTGTTCCTCGCCAAGCGTGCGAACTTGCCAAATGTGATCGCTGAGGACGCTTATCTGGGGAGAGGACTTTTCGGGCGCACCCTAATTTCGAACTTTGTTTTACTCGGGATGATTAGAGTGCGGCTCATCGCGATTTATGTTTGCTATCTTCCAGAGATGAGTTGTTGGCTCGACTTTGCTTTCTTCTGAAGAAATTTCCCACCTCGTACGCCCCTCGTGTGAAAGAATGATCGTCCGCTTTGGATTTTCTAAATCTCATCAGACATTCAGTAATTGTTGGGGAGCAGCATTTTGAATATAACATTTTATTTATTTATTTATTTTTTTACATAATTGCCTTGAAGTAAACAGTTAAAACATTTGTGTGCCGTGTCTTCAGAAATTTGATATCTCGCATCCAAGCTATCTAACATGGAGAGGCCAATTTGAATCCTCTAATTCTTTTTCGATTGGATAGTTTAAAATCTTCTATCTTTCCAAAGGATATAGCTTCTGTCAAGATCTCGGTTGACATCTTTTTCGAATTGGATTACTTTGATATCGTGCCAAGCATTAAAAAAAAAAAAAAAAAAACGTTTGCCTTGTCTTTGTGTGAAGCCATCCTCCACCGAGCTGCTAACCCTGCAGAGTGCCACAAGGACGAAAAAAAGGGGCAAGCATGTTGATATCTGGACAGCCCGTCGGGCCCAATTTCAAAGCCTCGGCCCCCAACGCTGGTAAGTGTGTCGCTTCGCTATTTCTGGTGTGGCAAGTGGTCTCGCGGCACTTTCAGAAGTGTTGTTGTCTACTTAAGAGTAGGCACTTGAAAGAAAAAGATGCCGACAAAGAAGTAGAACGGAATTCAATGGTTACCCCTTTTTAGTTTCATGTTTGTAAACCATGTAGTACAATAAAAAAAAATTTTTTTTTAGTAAACAGGAAACAATACATTTGTAAACTTTCATCCTATTTTAGTGTCTAATTCACTTCTCAATGACCCCACATAATTGCGGCAGAAGAAGGAATGTCTATTTTTAAAATGACACATTTTGATTGATATGCAACAATTAATTTTTTCAATTCCTTCTATTAGCTCACTCTCTCCCTATATATATCTTGTTCACATTTTCAATCGTTCATAAAATACTTTTTATTCATCCGCTCAAGTTCGAATACATTTTTTTTTTTTTTGAACTTGCAGTGGATGACACGTGGTGTTGATACAATTTTTTCAAATAGTAATTCATTCATTAAATTGAATTAATTTATTATGGTTTTTTTTAGATTTAAGTTGCACGTATCTACCCATAGATGGCGCCAGATAAATTTAAAAAAAAATGAATGAAATTATTTATAAAGGACTGTCTGCAGTATAGTGGAAAAAAAAAGTAGGAATTGACTTTAAAATTTTTTTTTTTTTTTTTTTTATACTAGTTTATAATGAATTATTTTGTTAACACATTTTTATAAGTGCAAACAAAATGTGTTGCTTTTTCTTGTGAGTTTTTAACACACAAATTTTTTAGCAAGCATTGTACGATATAACGTTATCTGTTTCGTAGAAAGGTCTTTCTTTTACTGGTGGAAAGACGCGAACGTTGAAACAACGTCATTTTTTTGTTTTTAGATTGACAAGCTTCACGCCTTTTAGAGAGATCGCGTTGTAGCAAGCATTGTACGATTTTCATTTTTAAATGAAAATCCTTAAAAACTAAGATTAAGGGATGCGCCCTTTTTCTTCCATAGGATGGGTGGAAGATCACTTATGTTGATGTGAAATAGAATTTAAAAAAATGGTAATTTTTTGAGGGACACAGCTTAGTTTATTAATAAATAATAAACATAGTAATAAACAGCTTGATTTATTCAGTTATTATAGCACTGCACATTTAAAATAAATAAAACGAATTTTAATATTTTCTCTATCAAAGATTCGCAATTTTACAATTATCATGAAACGTGTTTAAATTTAATAACACATTTCAAAGTTTAAACATTAAACTTTTGTTAATTTTATATTGTTTGAATCAGCTAGTACAGTAAAAAAATTTTTTTTAGTAAACAGGAAACAATATAATTGTAAACTTTTATCCTATTTTAAACACTAAAATGCCAGTATGAATAGTTCGTTGTTTTGGAATTAAAATTACACCGCATTCAAATAATTTGAAACTTAAATTCATTATTTTAAAAGTATATGCAGATCACATTTTATATATGTTTCAAGAGTATTCGGGCTAAAGTAAAGACTTTGTTGCCTTCCTTCTCATTTATTAATCGAGTCTCTTTTATTTTTTGTAATAAGAATTCCCCTATTTAATAAAATATTTTATGATCTTGAATAGAAGAATATTTATTAGAAATACGAAGCCTATCTCACATAAATATATAGTCTCTTTCTTTACATTCGGTATTTTTTTAATGGGATAAAATTTTTATATTTATTTGCACAATTTGGATAAAAAAATTCTTGAAAACCAAGGTCATTTTTTTTTTCATGAAACGTCTAAAATAGTGTGTGCTATAAAATGTATCTGTTTTTAAGAATTATATGCTGTAATAATCTCATATTAATGCCTATTGAATAAAATTAATATTTCATTTAGAGAGATCAATAAAAGGAGGTTGGATCTTTTTTTATGATTACTAAATCATCATTAATTTAGCACTGCAGTAAAAAAGTGTCTAGACTCTAAGAACATACATCTTTATTGAAACAGAATCGGAATTATGTGGCCTTGCACCATTAATTGATTATTCATTCATACATGACGATTGAGAGCTGGTACAAAAATATTTTGATAACTGTTTTTGAAATAACATATTTTATTTATTTTTTTGAACTCTATTGAAATATTTTATTTCGCTTATATTTGAAGAATGTTATGAATTGATATGTTTTTAAGGAAAAAATAATCTTTTGAAAGAATAGTATGTAATTTATAATATAACTTAATAATATATATAATATAAAATTTTGCTGTATTGCATTTTGCTTTTGAGATTGAATGTGCACAAATGTATAGAAATCATTTATTATTTATATACCACTGTTCTTTTACTTTCTTTCTTTTTTTTTATTCCCAACTGTCAAATATCTTTTTTCTCCTTGACTTGAAACCCTGTGGATTGATTGCATCATGTTTGTCAATAAATTTGATAAACCAATTTAAAAAAAATAAACGCTCACCAAAGTAACCATTATCAATGTTTATCTTCAAATTTAAGTACATTAAAAGTGAATTGTGAAAAATATTGTGTTTTCGCCAACGAACGAAATATGAGCGACTATGTGCATTTCATCTTTTCGCAATCTTCTGACTTTTAAGAAATTCCTATGAATGTATTTCAACATTATTTTTCTTGTTTGTTTTTGTGATGCATACTCAGGGCCGGATTAAGATGAAAAGAGGCCCTAGGCTATTCCACTTATTTCATCTCCCATTTTTAAGTTTGTAAATTACAAGATAGATAATAAAATACATCATTGGTGTGATATATATCAATATATTAAATGAAACATGTTGGTGAGTACTAATCTTTATAAAAAAATGCGGCACGGATAATAAATAAAAAAAAAGTCGGGAACACTTATATGGACATTTATTCTCAGCACCCTATATAGTACCTGTAACAATAATCATATAGTCGGGATATCAATAGGTCTGTTCGTTTGTGTGTTCCAATTTACACCAATTTGCACTTTATTTATGCAAGAACAAACCAGAGCTTAGTAGCATAAGGCACGTCAATATTTGCCATAGCAATCAGTGAACGTACTATTGGTGCAATCTAGTATATGCAAACGAAGAGACCCAATGAGCCGAACGCGTTGATCTCAAACACTACTTTTTTATGTTTTTTTATGAGTCATATGTGTAGAGTTTCTCTTTATTTTCGATTCAGTGTTTTTAGAATAGTGTCATTATAATTTTCTTAACAGTTTGAATGTAGGCCCCTCTTGATCTTGAGGCCCTAGGCTGAAGCCTAGTTAGCCTATAGGAAAATCCGGCCCTGTGCATACTACAAGACCCAATTAAACCTAACAACAACAACACCCTGTATTCTCTCAATAAACCCGAACGACCTCTGGAAACCTTGCCGTACTTCTAGCTTGCTTCTTTTTTGACGATATGGATAAAACAGATGTTGTTTCTGGATGAGGGCCCGGAGATCCTTGCGACTTGTTTAGAAAGGACACGCAATGCTGCTTGTCCTTTTAGAAACGCCCCACTTTCTGAGTTAATCCTGATGGACAGGGAGGGGGTGGTTATCCTCTGAATATGTTATTGTTGTAATTCTATTATGCTTTTTTTATTGCACTATTAATTATGAAATCAGAAACATGGATAAATAGCAGCAACGAATGCGAATATCCCCATCCCCCTCCTAAAAAAGCTGCAAAGTAAATATTTCAAACCGTAATAACTCACAAAAACGTTACTCATTTGCTCGATAATCTCGCTAAGCCATTCCAGCAAAGTTAAAAGAAAGATTTTCAAAGAAATATATTTATTACCATTGAATGTTTTATAAATTTTATTATTATTATCTGAAATCTACTTTTTTTTTAAAAATCTAAAATCTACTTTTTTTATTACTCTCACTTTATTTTCTTAACTAAATTTACTGATGCTTTACTCAGCAAGGCAGTTTGCACAGCGTCATCATTTATTTTTTATTATATAGTTAAGAAGTATTTATAACATTATTTTACAAGTGTTTTATATTGAACCTAGCTTCGTTGTAATAAATGTTTAGTTAACTAACTTAGTAATTATAGAAATAGGAGAGATAAGTAATCAATTTAGATGAAGTAATGTATGGATGAAAATGTCGAAACATCTTTATTCATTATAATATGAAAATTCTTTTTATTATCATATTTAAAGGAAATATTTCCGAAAATTATAATAACTTTAGAGATCTTTCTGCAATGAAAGATCGTTCAAAGGATCGCGTTAAGAGTCAGCACTGTCCCACCTTTCATATAAAATAAGAAACATTTTTTAATTTTCATAATTGTATTTATGGATTTTATTTATATTATTATTCAAGCTTATAATAAAAAAATAACATAAAAGATGCAAAAATAAAAGACGATTTCATACATTAATAATAAAAGTTATAAATCAACGAATAATAAGTCATTCAATAATTATACATTATGGTTGGAAATAACTATTTTGCAACTTTTTTTGAAGATTGCTACAATTTAAAAGGATTTCTGCTTCCCTAATGAATCGTTCAATACAAATGTTTGAGCGCATTTTAATTTATCATTGATATCGAAAATTTTAAATAAAGCTTGAGTTGCTATAATTTCTATCAGATTTATATTGTACACTCATGTCGATAAATTAAGGATAATTCAGAATCACACAGAAATTGAACTCTAAAATAAAAATTTCACCTGTAGAATTATTACACACATCTTGAAGAAAAATATGCAAATTACAGGAAACCACCAGATGGCGCGGATAGTACGTCAAAATGACGAGAGTGTAAGAGAGGAGTATATAAGGAATGGTGGCAAAGAAGTAAAATGGTTCACAAGCGCTTTAAAAGCCTTTCAGTGCAATAACCGCATAGTTATGGCACAAAGGAAGCATTTGGATGATTTTTTACGTGGTAGAATTATCGGACGACTGGAATGTGGACGTACCCAGCTGGAAGTATCCGAGGAACTTGGAATCGTCCAGAGTGTCATCTCCAGGCTTTGGCAACGATTCCAAGATGATGGTAATGTGAGTAGATGTTACAGCACATGTCGCCCCCGAGTTACAACGCCGAATGAGGACACAGCATCAGACCTGTCTCGTCAGCTCTCTTCAGCTACCGGTACGACAGTTTCAAGGCAGACCGTGTACAGACGCTTAGTTCACATTGGTCTATATGCTCGTAGGCCTGTCAGATGTGTTCCACTTACCGCAACTCACTGTCGCCAGCGATTAACCTGGAGTAGAGAGCATGCATTGTGGACACCGCAACAGTGGTCTGGTGTGATGTTTTCCGACGAGTCCAGGTTTAGTTTGCAGTCTGAATCTCGCCAGACTTTCATATGGAGAGCGCCAGGTACCCGTTACTACCAAGAGAACACCATTGAACGACACCGTTACGGTGGTGCAGGATGGCTCGTTTGGGAAGGAACTATTCTTGGTTCCAGAACTGACCTGCATGTTCAGAGTGTAACGATGACAGGCCACATCTATCGGGATGTCATTCTGGAACAACATGTACGTTTGTTTCGGGGCGCCATGGGTGCTGAATTTCTGTTTATGGATGACAACGCCCGTCCTCACCGTGCAAACATTGTAGACGAATGCCTTCAATTGGAGGATATCACCCGTATGGATTGGCCAGCATACTCACCGGACTTGAATCCAATAGAGCATGTGTGGGATATGCTTGGCCGACGAATTGCAGCCCGTCAACCCCCTCCCACCTGCCAACCGGAACTTCGGAGGACATTGCTGGATGAGTGGTGTAATATTCCCCAAGATCAAATTGATAATTTGATACTCAGCATGCCTAGGCGTTGTAAGGCCTGTATTGCATCGTCCGGGAGACATACTCCATATTAACCATCATATTGACTATGTTATACTGTTTTTTGTAAATAGGTACTTTTTTGAAATTTGCTCCAGGGAGTAAAAATCGCAATTTTTATTAATTATGTCAAACATATCGCATCTTTTTTGCGCTTTACCTTTTGTTTAATAAATAGACTTTACAAATGTCAAATTTGTTTTGCTTCTGTCTCTTTCTTTGCCTGAACTTCATTATCCTTAATTTATGGACATGAGTGTATATATAATTAGTAGAATAAATAATTATTTTAATGTTTCAACCTTACCATCATTTTTGTAGCGGCAATTTTATCAATACTTAATTGGGAAAAAAAAAGTTATCATGCTTAAAAATTAAAAGAAAGTGTACATATTTTACTAATTTATATATATATATATATATATATATATTCTCACATAAATTTGCCTTAATGCTTGTGAATGATATAAATTAAAAAGCTTTTTTGCAACAAATGCTAAGGAATGTTGTTATTGTAATTGAAGTTTGTGAGGATTAAGATTTCTTACTTTGTTTGATAACTGAAAATTTCAAAATTTACCCATGTAGGTATATTTTACTAACATTTAACACTATTTCTGAGGTTTAGTTCAAAATTGTTATCTTAAATCTAAACCTTAAAAAACCTGATAGGTTTCTAAAAAAAAATACCAATTTTAACTTGTTATGTTATATTTTAAAGAACAATGTTACATGTAGAATCGACATTATATAATTTACAGAAAAAAAAATTAAATCAAATTTAAAGAAAATAAAATAAAATATGCAGTTATTGGTGTAAATTTCATGATGGGAATGAACTTTTTTTCCTGTAAATATTGAATCGAATCTCTTTACAAAATTGTACTGCTACTGTGATATTCTACATGAATCTAATCCATTGTTATCCCAAATCCTCATCCGTAGACAAAATTGTAATGTATTTACAGTTTTATAAACCATCTAGCGCTCTTAAATTGAAATCTTATTATATATATATATATATATATATAATTTAACTATTCCCATTTATACTTAAACGAATCGTCATATGTTCAACATTTAAAGCACGGTTAGATGGAGAGGGAGACATCTCAGCTGTCACGAAATCGCGTGGTGTGTGGCACAAATTATACACAAAACTTGGCTCCGTCTGTTTGTGTTTGGTTTTGGAATCGACTCATCCCTTCGGCACAGAGCCACCTCGCCCTTTGTCTCAACCGCTTCTAAATATAAAATGCCTCTTCTTGCACTGCAAGTGTGAAATTAGTCTGGAATCGGTGCCATTTGGCCATTTCCATTTGCGCCAAAGAATCCCGGAAGCCGCTTGTTGGAGAACACCATTGACGATGCCTCTTTTGAAAAATGATTGCTCGCATTAACTCTTAGCGCTTTTTTGTGATTTCGTTGAAATAATAGAAACTTGTTGGGACAGAAAAGGAAGTGGAGGATTGATATCTGTCTTCGCACTTTTTCAATCGGAAAAACAATATTGCCGTCTGAATCGAGAGTTATGCTCATTTTAGTAAGCATAAAAATTGTACAAATGAAATGTAATATCTTAATCTGGAACATTTTTATTCAATTCCTTCTATTAGCTCGCACTCTCCCTATATATATCTTGTTCACATTTTCAATCGTTCATAAAGCACTTTTTATTCATCCACTCAAGTACAAATACATTTTTTTTGGACTTGTAGTGGATGACGCTGGATGTTAATACAGTTTATTTCAAATATTAATTCAGTAATTAAATTTAATTCATTAATTTTAGGTTTTTTTTAGATTTAAGTTACATATTTCTACCAATCGATGGCGCCCGATAAACTTAAAAAAATGAATTAAAATTGTTTATAAAGGACTTTCTGGAATAAAGTGAAAAAAAAGTAGGAATTGACTTAAAATTTTTTTTTTATATTGTTAATAATAATTTTAGGCTTTTTTTTTTTGCTGCCAGAATCTATTTAAAATAGAATGAAGTCAGAACAAACAGTAACTGTGAATCGGCCATGACACAAAACTAATTATATTGTTTTCTGAAGGATCCAGGAACATTTATATTAATGAATTAATTTTGTAGTTATTCAAACATTCTCATCAATACGAATTCAAAGCAAATTTTGTTGTAATGCATAAATATAGCAAACCCATTTCAAATAGTATTTGGTGAAATTTTTTAAGCCGTGTTTTATTTTTGTAAGATGAATACGGTGTCCTATTCCATCTGTGATACGTCTTGTCCAATTGTTTTGTGTAAGGATAGAAAAACGGTACAAATAGTAAATTTTAATCTTTCTATCTTTCTTATTTTTAAGACAAATCAATAAATGGGCTCAAAATATAGAACCCTTCCCCACCGTTTGTTTCATTCATTTTAAAGTGATTGTTTTCAGAAAAGTCCGTTGTACTTTGGACTCCCTATTTGTCAACCCTCGACCTTTTCTTCTCATTGAAGGTGAACTATTTTTTCACCTTTACCTACTAACGTGTCTGAAATCAAGAAGGAACTCGAGGCAGTTGCAAAAATGTCGCATCGATTTAGGGGAAAAAAATCTATTCTGGGATGGAGAATGTTTACAAACATTATAAACTTATATTATATGACAGATAGATATACCATTGAATTAGGAATAATTATGTAAAATTTCGAATTGTCTCACCGGATATTAAAATCATGCATGTTATGTCTTTTGTATAAAATTTCATAAATATATGGATTTGGAAAGGTCTTTATGAAAAGCCTTTTACGTGCACCTCAGTCTGAAAAGAAAAGAGGAACAATTTGAATAGCACAGTTCCATTCATTTCGTAAGGGGGCATTCGGTGTACTGGTTTTTCATGATATGTAAATCTCACGCCCGTTCTGTATCGGAGAGTGAAACGATCTACACGCATTAGACATTCTATAGCTGTAAGTGAGATCCCATGAAGTGCCAAAGATTGGTGAATTTCTTGGAACTCAAGAATGTTGGTGATAGGAGTAGTTGGGTAGTTGTCTTGGTCCAGTAGAATTAGTGGTTCTATACTTGGAAACTAACCTTTTTTTTAAAATGATTAGATTAAATCTCTTTGCTGCCACGTAATTTGATGAGTTTTTTAAAGACAGCGCAGTACAATTTGTACACATTATACATAAGAATAAGCACGCGGAATACATGATTCGACAGTCATGGGACATGACATGATTCGACGATCATGGGACACTCTTTGGCGAGGTGATACAGCATACTGAAACATACATTTTTTTCTACTGGAATGTAGAGTCGAAAGTGACGCGTTGACGGGCGCACACACTTTCTCGCAACAGCCAGACACAATGCCCAACTGATATCCGTCACGTGACGAGTTTCAAGTCTTTTGGTTGGCAGTCTCGATGCTCACTCTATTTTGTTCTTACTCTGTGTTTGCAACTGTGCTTTCATTTTGCGAGAATTCAGGGGACTTCGTTGCTCGACTTTCCATTGTTGTGTGCGAAAGCCCTGGCATCTATTCGCCAATCATTCTTTCGATGCTACCAAGCATGTATGACCGTGGGTGCTCGCCATTTTGAGCATTCATTTTAAACATTGAATCAAAGAAGCACTTTGCAATGATGTTGTCAATAAACTATGTTTTTCTTTTCTTGTCTCATTGTTTACACTTATTCCTCAACGCGTCGCTTCCGACCTTACATTTCTATGCAAAAAATTTTTGTTTCAGTATGCTGTACCACCCCGTCAAAGTGTGTCTCATGATTGTTGAATAACTCTGTATATCTATATAGTCCTGCTAAACTAGTTTTTTTAAGCATTAGGTAGTCTCTCAGCAGGTAGTCTCCTCTGTGGATTACCACATTGGACTGTCCACTCTGTCTCTCACTCTAATCTAATCTAATCTAAAATCTTGATGTCCGAGTCCCTCTATATTTATGAAAATCAATCCCGCCAGAAATTCTCCATGAAACTTGTTTTGTAAGAATAAACGGTTGGACGTTAATCTCTTTCTATTCCTATTCCTTGTTTTGTTCTGGTTATAAGTAGTGGTTCTGATTGATTCAGCGTTTCGAAGAAATTGCTGTTGCGATTTCCCGAAGAATATTCCTTTTTTACCTGTTCTTTTCTCTGCTATGTAATGCATGGTTCGGTCACTGTGAAACTAATCTCTATAAAGTGCTTTTTTTTTTATCACACCCTTTTTTTCCCCCCAAACATTTTGCAAACATCATCTACCTTCTTTGACACAACCAGCAAGCTATAAGTCTCGGCATTTTCTATGTTAAGGAACGCAACGATTTAAACATCTATCATGCCTACTTATTCAAAGCCAAAATCCTTTAGGAAATCTAAAGCCATATTTTCACCAGTTTTTACTATTTCATGCCCTTTATAAATATACCAATAGAGATGCATTGCTGTTCGCCCTAAGATCAATGAACGTCTGCCTTTAAAGGTTCGCTATTAATAGAGGTCCATTTCTGGAGACATCTATTAAAAGCGCTATGTCATGCTTGGTAGATCTATTCGATCGATAATCGATTCCCTTCACAGAATGTGTAAATATAACGAAAACATTCACAAAATAATAGAAAACGAAAAAACATTTTGTGTATATAAGTTTATTTGTTTACAGCGTTATTTTATTGTAAACTTTTTTTGCTTTTGTGTGTATCAATTTTTTCATAAACCTTTTACGGGTCTCTTGAAAAAGAAATCTCTATAAGAAATAAAGGTTTGGTTTGGTTTGTCGCTCTATGGTCATTTTTTGCACACTTTGGGCTCATTAGACCGGGACCTACAGTTCGACGTGGAAGAAATAAAGGAGATAAATTACCAAGTTATTAAAATAAGAAATAAAACAAAGAAACTAACGCATTATTGAAAAAACTCATATTTTATTTCAGGAATAGTTGACGAAAGTTGAAATAATTTACATTCCTTTAAATTAATCAGTCGAAATTTGATCTACGAGCATAGCCCAGAATTTGCTAGTGTTTGTATTAATTATTTAAAAAAAAAAAAGGAATTTAGAACTGATTTAAAATCAACAGCCTATTTTGAAATAGTAATAGGATGTTAGTGTATTTCTTCCTTCTTATAAAAATAAACTTTTAATGAATATTTCTGAAAATAATTAGAATTTTGTAATTCTGAATTCGCATATTTCTGCAAATGTTGCAATGCTTATTTAAGTCATTTATGATTCTTCCTGTTCTTCCGACTTTTGAACAGTCATTTCTTTCTATGTATTAAACAAGCGATTTTTGTGTCTTGTAACTTTAAAGTAATAATGATTAAATATCTCACTTGGGCTATTATAATTTTTTTTATCAGGGGCTTAACTGAAATTACAAAAAAATTATATTCTTTAAAAAAAACCTAATTTTTAATCTATACTCGTTTCCACAAACTATGCGATGACCTGAAAAATTGCGGCTTACATCGCCAAAAAATATTTAGACTGCCATAAAAATACGTAAAAAGTAATATTGCATCAGAATATGATAATGTGTGAATAGGGTTAATTGCACAGCAGTTATTTATAATATTTTAAATTACTTATGGACACAGAGCAAAACTTACTAACAACAAAAAGAAAAAGAGAGATGTGACATTCAACTTCACAAAGACTGTCCTTGGCCACTATTCTGGAAAATCAGTGAGTATAAAGAGCAATATGTGCCGCAATAAATGTTGAAAGCTATTCGAAAGGAGCCGTTACATAGGTAAATTAAAAACTTATCGTCATTGGGCACATGACTAAAAATGGGCTTTAAAAGCGCTTGCAGTTTCTGCAAGTAGAAACTGCGTTCCGAAATTTCGAGATTAGACATGATTACTTAACACTATTTATATGAATTGCGTTAGGTGAATAATCATGGGCCAAAGTCCGTTCTGTGTAGCAAGAGGGTTAAATATTAGCTCTTCTGCATTTCATAAACTATGGAATACTTTTCTAAGAAAAGAATCTATTTCTAGGAGGTACAGCCGTGGAAGAGGAAGTTACAATAGTGCAGATAAATATTTTTAGCAAGTGACTGCAATGAGGTACAGAACCGCTATACCCATATATATCAGATCTTCTCTCCGATTGGAATGTGGCGGTAGCATGGATGTTTGTGAGAGGTTCGGAATCCACTTTAAGCTGTAGGTCCCGGTCTGTTTAGCCCTCGTGTGCACAAGATGACCGTAGAGCGGCAAACCTAACCTATTGGAATGCTCTAGGGAAATGTACTGCCTGATCATAGTCCACATGTGACTTTTGCTTCGTAGTTTAACACATGCGTTAATAGCTCGGCGATTTCTCGCAATTTTCTTTTGTTCATCATTAATGATCCATGCTGTGATCGGGAAGGAAGGAAAAGGTCTATAATCATGCAATGATTTTTAAGAGGAATGGTTTCTTTTTCTTAGCTGTCTATAAGTGTAAATTTAGTTTTTTTTCCCAATATTTGGCATTCGTATTTTATTAATAAATTTTCTTCAAAAATGATTACATAATGTTTATATAAATAAATAGTTTATATTTTAATGTCTTACTACATTGAATGAACAATTCTGGACATTTTGTAATGTTTTATTATAAAATGATCAGAATTGTAAACAAACTAACACTTCTTGTGTATCTTGAATAAGTACACAGTTCAATAAATGTGTGATGTGAGAAGATGAATTTCTGATTTTTCGGAATCCACTTCGTAGCATGTTTAAGCTTCCTGAATAAATGCGCCCAGAGAAAGGGAGCCAAGGGGCGATGCAGCACCAACTCCAATTCGAAAAGGACGGGAGATGTTTGTTCCCACTTTCTGTTCTTTTAGGATGGAGGCACTAGCTCTTGTTTTATTATTACTCTGGTTGTTACACGCAAGAAATTGGTTACTTCTTGATCGAACAAATGCGTGTAATGTATTAATAATGTAAAAATGCTTGAAATGTATTGCTGCACTTCATGAACCTTCAGGTAGGCGCAACGGTTGCTAACTGAGTTCATCCTTCTGAGCATGAAACTGGATGTTGGAAGTTCCCTTTCATTCGGATGCAGGGTTGTGTTTCCATTTTGTGCATTTTCAAGGTAGATAATAAGCTTATTTGTTTTTATTTTTGTTCCTAATGTGTGTTGATGAAGGTTTTCCAAATTTTATTCAACTTCAATAAATAGAAATTTCGTAATCGAAATATTTTTGATTTTACTTTATTCGAAGTCAATCTAGCATAATAATTTATCTACCATAATAATCTACGACTTAAATGGATTATTGTGTTTATTAGAATCGTATGGAAATTGAAATTATTCATTGATTAATACATTTTTCTATCAATTTTATTTAAAGTGCCTATGTGAAATGGTATGTGAAATGAGTGAATAAGGCAAAGATAAAAAATAAATAATTAAAATATTATTTCATCATCATAACTGGCTCGACAGCCCGTTGTGGGCCTTGGCCTTTTTTAAAAGATGCAGCCAGGCTGTTCTCCTCTTGGCTGTGGACCTCCAGTTTTTTATCTTAATAACATTAAAATCAGAGTCTAAACATTCGACCCATCTCTTTTTTGGTCTTCCCCTGGATCGTTGTCCAAAAGGGATTGCGTTGAAGACCCTCAAAGCGGCTCTGTCACTTTCCATTCTCATGAGATGACCGGCCTATCTCATTCTGTTCAGTTTAACACATTTTAGAATGCCAATATCTCTAGTAAAAATTTGTAAAATTCAAAATTGTATCTTCGCCAATTTCCATTGTCATTGATACCGCCAAAAATAGTTCGTAGCACTTTTCTTTCAAAGATTGCCAACATTTTCTCTTCTCTTGCTGTTAGTGACCCTATTTCAGATGCATATGTTAATACTGATCTTGTGAAAATTAAAAGAAAAAATAAATCATGACTGGTCTTTCAATAATGGTCATTGATTTTCAAATTAAGACAGACAGTTAAATGTTCATCTATTGAAATATCTCTATTTTATAGATTTCAATATGGAATATTAATTATAAAGGGTATCTCAAAACTCCACGTACAAGCTTAGAAATGAGATAGAGAACTATTTGCATTGGGGTTTCTGACCACATAGAACACTTCATTAGGCAACCCGTAGACACAGAATAGAATTTCACAAGAAGTGTTCGAAGTTCTCGGCGATGCACCCATGTCACATGGATTGTGGAACATTTTCAAAGATAACTACATGGATATTAGCAGCAACGAGGGCGATTCTTACCACAACAAAGCACGGAGATCTTGAGAGTTTTCTCATAGAAAGAAAAGGATATCTATCATGCGATGGGTCCTGCAGATCCTAAGACCCGGCTGAAAACTAGTAATGAACTTTCTGGATGGTGGTTCTCCAGGACTCAAAAGTGCAATTTGTGGGAATCGAAGACTTCTTTCGGTAGCCCAAACCACAGTTTGGGATTTTCTTGTCAATCGCTCTTTGTTGCATACGAGTCTCCAACTGCAGTAACTGTACTGGACAGAAGGTTGTAGTGCGCGTGTGGGAAGCGCTGCACCTCAACATTTAATGGAGAGTTTTTGCATAACGTTTTTTTATCGTCCGATATTTTTTTCTTCCTACCGCACATGCTCATAGGAATAGCTCAGTAGTGAAGTATTACAGATAAGCATGCGCAATAGGTACAATGTTTCTTATTAGCATGCTCGCTAGGAAGAAAAAAATATCGGACGATAGAAAAACGTTATGCAAAAACTCTCTATTGTTTCATTTCGGCTCTCTATTTCTACCGGTACTGGCATGGAGTGAAAAGTTAGACGCTAGTTCTAAACGAATAACTTTTCAAATGCATAAGCTCACTAGTTGTTTAAAAAAAATATCTTGTCATAGGAGTTGTAGAGACGATAGTTCTGCAGGGACTTCTCGCCCCTCAACAATCCAATGAGCCTCTCCAACAGACGATGGATCTGCAACTGTTTTGGCTGAGCTTTCGATCGAGTACCGAGTGACAGAGATGAAGAACTCATTCCTCCCCAACTTATAATAATTCTTATATTACATATTTGCAATAATTCATTCATATTAAACATTTGTTATTCATAACTTATAATAAATCATTCATATTAAATATTTGTGAGTGATAAAGTATCCTACAAAAAATAATGCGTTTTATCACTCATTTTCATTATTTTGTTTCATTTTTACACAGCACGTGCCATTGCATCATATGGCATTTAGGAAATAATTTTACCTCCAGTGCGTAATCGAACTATTCTATCAGTAAAAATATTAAATATTATTACTATGGTACTATAAATACTATTAAATATTACTTAGTAATCAGTACAATATACACCATCCTGTTTTATGACTATTTGTTATGAGCGAAATGTTTGTGAAATCGCCTTCTGGGAGGGGAAAAAAAAAAAACTGTTGGGCAATCACTATCATCACTCCCTCACGTGCAGCGAAAGTGTTAAACTATATATTATATACACGTGGAGACGCTGTCAAATTCGTTCTCTCTTCGTAGTCGGTTCTGATCTTCTGTTTTAATTCGAATAAAAATGGATGTTTTAGAATTTTATTCAAAAATATTTGTAGACTTTTTTTCCCAACGTTATTTCTTCATTAATTTTAATTTATACGAATCCCTTTGAAGAAGCTTGTAAGTAATCGTCTGGAATGTAAGAAATCGTGAAGTAATCGCCTTGGCACGCTTTCTAAAAAAAGATTCAAACTTTTCCATATCATGAATGTTTTGTACATAATTAAAATTATTATTCCAAAGTGTTTTAAATGCTATAAAAAAATGTTTGAAAAACATTCAATTTTCCTCGATACACTAATCTTGCGAACATTCAAATCAAAATGTAGCCATTTCTTTTAATGTACATTTATTTACTAAGCTTTAATACTAAATTTCTTATTCAATTTCCGTTAAAATGAATGTATTATTCAAAGTCATTAAAATAACTCTGAATATTTAAATAACTTTGAATTTTTTTGGTATGATAAAGATTTGTAAAATGAATGGATCGAAGTTATTAATCTTTAAATGGGGATTTCCACGCTCCGTTTTGTGAAAAGGGCACTTTTTGTGTATTTATGTTGTATCCTTTTTCAAGATTAAGATCTTTTTTTCTTTCATGCATTTTATGCCTCATTAGACAAAATGCCGCTCTTCAAGTTTTTAAAACAAATATTTTCTGTATGGACGATATGAAGAGACGCTTGTCGATAGCGAAAGTGTCCTTTAAACGAAAGATATCCTTCTAATTTTCTCTTCGTCACTTAGGTCTGTAAATATCAGCTAATCTTAACTGCAATTTATTTTATCTTAGTACATTTTCTATTTAGACTTGAAAATCGTCTGCTTTTAAATCGCCTTTTTCAATTCCTTCTATTAGCTCACACTCTCCATTTATATATAGCTTGTTCAAATTTGCAATTGTTCATAAAATACTTTTTATTCATCCACTCGAGTTCAAATACATTTTTTTTTTTTTTGAACTTGTGGTGGATGACACTGGGTGTTAGTACAGTTTTTTCAAGTATTAATTCAGTCATTAAATTTAATTAATTAATTTTAAGTTTTTTTTTTTTTTTTTTTTAGATTTAAGTTGCATATATCTATATATCAATAGATGGCGCCAGATAAATTTAAAAAAAAAAATGAATGAAATTTATTTGTAAAGGACTTTCTTCAATAGAGTGAAAACAAAGTAGGAATGGACTTAAAATTTTTTTTTTTGATATTACTTGTTATAATGATGAATTGCTTTTGTCTTTCAGTGTGGTCTCCCACCAGCAAAAGGGCCAATCTTCGACTGAACTGCAATTTCCAAACTCAGAAGGAAGACTCTAAACAATATCCAAACTCAGTCCAGCAGGAATCCACTCAACCCGTGGCGCCACCCAAAGCAACCCCCGGCAGCGGGACGGAAGAGGAGAAGAGCCCCGTCTGGCAGCCCTTCGGAGCGCCCTATGACGGACCCCAGTTCCGCCCCATCAAACTGGGAATATCGCAGACCAAGATGACCACCACACTCTCTCAGGTGAGGTCACTCGCTGTTTTAGTTGTGAATTTTACATTCCTGTTGGAATGTAAAATTAAAAAACACTCCATTTGGGATGTGTCCTCCGACGTTATCTTTTTCAATGAGGACCCATGTCTTCGAATTCAACGGAAAAAAAAACTGCTTTCTATATAGTATTGATGATTGTAATAAAAAAAAAAAAATGTCGTCATTTGTTTATGCAGCTAGAACTAGGTGTGGTCAATTCGAGTCACAAGTCCAAGACCACATTTATTTTGACGCTCACAAATACGGACACGATACACTACAAAGATTAATATACAGCAGGTAACTTCTTTAAAGACATATACTTATATCTAAGTGGAAGAATTCCACTTCTAAACTGTAAATGAAGTTACTCAGGTACACGCTGGATAGCGAAATATACTTTCTCTCTGGACGAGAGGCCAATTTATGCACAGGATGATGCTAATTATATCTTCTCTCGGGGTGAGAGACTAAACTAAACGTTTCTGAGGCAGCACTTAGGATGAAAGCTCTCAACTAACGGCTGCGCTTGTTTTGCGATACGTCCTCTCCGGTGAGAGGCTCGGGGCCAACAGACGATTTCTTCTGAACGCCACATGAGGCACTCTTGCAGTGCGTAGGAGGAAACATGGTTGCGTAGGTGGAACCACGATTACATTACTTATTTATTATTTCATTCACATAGTGAAAATAAATAATTAATAGAATGAAAAAATAATAAGAATGAAATAAATAATAATAATATTATAAAAAAAAAAATGGAATACTATGTTTTGCAATTTTTTATCCATTTGTGTTCATGTGTAAAATCAAAATTGCTCATCTGGCAAAATATATTTCTATAACTTTTATTGTTGTTAATGACATTTTTTAATGCTTCACTTTATCATTTAAATATCAAACAAAATAATACAAAATTGTTTCAAGGTTCTTTATTTCATCTGTTTTTTTTAAATAAAGTATTATTTTATAAGTTTAGGTATTAAGATTTTTATATAAATCAGCTTAACTATTTTTGTATAATAGAATATTCTTTTTAAAGACCTTTTTGTATAATCTTGTCTTGAAATGTTTAATTAAAGGAAAAAAAAAAGAATACTATATCAATAGGTTTAAAAAAAATAGGTTAATATCAATAGGTTTAAAAAAAAAAACAGCCCTATCATAATTGTAATGTGAATTATAGATTCCATTTTATCCGTTGTTAATACAATTTTTATTTTTATGTTTTTGAGGTAGAAAATATATTTTTTATTTTAGAATTCAAAGAAATATATGTATATTTCGAGTTAGTTTTTAAAATTTTAATGAAATATTTTATCCATAATTATAATTTCAGTAATTTTTTTTTTTTTTTTTATGGAAAAAAAAAACATTACAATATAATGAAATATTCATATATCAATATAAATAAGTGATATCTCCCATGCTTGCACGTTCATTTTATGTTAGATTCGAAAATTTTGCTTTATTGAATTTAAATTTCTTAACTTTTAAATAGATTAAAAAGTAGAGAATTTCATGCGTTAAGTATTTCTAAACGATCGCAGTCTTCTATGAAGAGAGGTCTGTTTTCGGTAGTGGATCGATAGTTTTAAAGGTTAAGTGTGGAGCATCAGCGTAGAGTCTAGTTTCAAAAATGTATGAACTGTAAATGTCAGGGTTAAAAAAAAGGTATGTATTTCTTCATTTTCTTTTGTAAAGACATCTCTTTTCACTCAATGAAACTGATGATCCGAAACTTCTTTCGGAACACGCTATCTGATAATCTACTTGAAGGCAACTCATCTAAAAGCTGGTTTAATTTTATTTTAAACATCCCTGATCAGCCCAGGTTTTTAAAGCAGTCGCCATTTTCAGACTCCTGACAGACCATGATTGTTTGGCCAATCATCTTTTTCGAATGAAAATATTTGCAAGCCCCAAATGCATGCTCTGCAGTCTTGGAGAGGACATGGATTCATCTTACCTTCCTGTCTTCCCTGCTCTTGTTTCCTCTGCTGTGTAGGGTCGTTACTGGGAAGCTAGGGCCCTTATGGGCTAAACATGTCACTATGTGATTTCCTTCGATTCTCGTTGTTGTTTTCATGTTCCTTGTGTTCTTTTTATTTTTTATTTTATTGCTTATTGTAGCCTGCCATTGGAAATATATATAAAAAAAAGTTCTTCATTTTCGACTTAATATGCTTTCTTTCTTTCTTTCAGAACGAAGTGCCACAAGCAAAAGAGACCGAATCCCCACAAATCACCCAACCCGAATCTCCCTGTACAGAAAGGGCGAAAGCCACGCCGCCCGGCATACCTGAAAACGCATGTGAACCTCCCTCTACCAGCACCGCCCCCACCATCTTCACCAAAACTGGATGGGGCAGTCACCTGCCCCCCTCCCAGAGTCCCACCATCACTCTCCTGCAGAAGGCGAGGGGTACGGTACTCCTTAATACCTCTTATTTCACACCTTAAGCCTGACAATCAATATTTTTCACAAAAAGAAAAATTTGCTTATTTTTATCACATCAGTCGTGTCATTAACTACATACGGTAGGCCTAAATGGCCGAGTGTCTAGCGCTCGGTGCCACATGTTCCGGCGGTGCCATGGATGTTTGTAGTGGTTCGGAATCCACTTTAAACCGTAGGTCCCGGTCTCCTATGACTGTAAGAGCGTCACGGAACAGATGTCAGACTTCTACTTACGGGTGCTCCATCAGAACAGAAGCTGCACCCCTCTTCCCTCCTTCCATGAGGGATATGACAACTACATACGGCTACCCTCTCAACCACAAGTTGCAATCATAGAGTAGTAATACAATAGATCCCGTCCCTCTATTCTAAAGGAACATCCTTTTCTCTCCCGCTCATTTATTTAGAAACTTTTTACGCAGCGATTTTGATCATTCCGAAAAATTCTTCTCAAGTTATACGTTTACTGAACTATGTGCTTAATAAAGATAAATAGAGGCAAGAAATGTTATTTTGTTTATAATTCTGATCATTTTGTACGAAATATATAATAAAACGTTACAAAAAAGGTCATATAATTAAATATATTTTTTCTATCGTTTTGGTGCTACAATATTGAAGAAAATTTATAAGAATACAAATGCCAAATATTTAGAAAAATTATTTATTAACAACTTAAAAAAAAGAACCCTTTCTCTTGTCGTTGTATGACAATAAACCTTTTTCTCCCTCGCGCCAACATCATATTGTAATGGCAACAGTAAAGAGTGTTGCCATAAAATTGTTGGGCTACTATAGCATATGTTAAACTACAAAATCCTGAAATTCATGCCTAAAACTAATTTTAAATGAGTTCATATCAATAGATGACCTTATACCTTTTCGTTAGAATAAGAATCATCTATGTAACATACTACATTATGATACCATATACATGAGATATGAATTGCGTATAAAATGGCTTTCGAAGCATCCTCTATTCGTCCAATGTAACGAATAAGTAAAACTCATACGCACGTTTGAACCCATCCCACCCCCCTTTTACACATGTCCCGATACAGCCTGATACAGTGCAGTAAAAGTTCATTTTCCATCTGCAACGCAAGTAAACAACAAGCCATCACGTCACTCCTGACTCCTGACAGTGACGATTGTAAAAGCCACGTGAGGAATATGTTTGCCCCAAACTGGCAACCCTGTTGCGAACGCTGTTACATTAATACTCTATGGTTGGAATCCTGAAAAGGTGCTTAAAATAGGAAAATTCCCTATTTATAACGCTGCGTTTAGCTCTTTTTAGATTGGTAGGTGTTTTAAAAACTCACTGGCAACATACCGTTTGATACAGCTATCATTCATTTCCGTAGTTTAATGTCATTAAGATAGATTAAACTTCTGTTTTTGTGGCTGCTGTCGATGGCATAAAGAATCGTATCCGGAATCTGTTGCCTTATTGACTTCCTCACTTTTTTATTTATTTTTTTCTTGAAAGCCTGGAATTAAAAAAAAAAAAAAAAAAAAGAAACAGATATTTTAATGAAATACGGAAGCCTAAACAAGAAATGAATTTAGAAGGCAACTTTGTTTTGTTCAATAGCAAGTTAAATAAAAAGTCTAAACAAAAGTAAACAAGTTAGTCTAAATTTGTTTTAAATAAAATTAAAGTACCTTTATGTGAAACATTTTGAAATGCATGAACAGCTATCACTGATCATGCTATCAGTGTGTTAACAGTTAATGAGCATTCCCACTGAATACTAATTTTCTGCTCTATTTCTCGATACGCACATTTACTTAAGCATATTTTTCTTAAAAATATATTAACCATTATCAAAATGAAACTGAAATGCAATCTACATCTTTAAAAATAGTTAAAATGAACTGTTGTCCTGCATTCACTTATACTCAACATTCTTCTTTTTTTTTCAGAAGGCCAGATACCTAAAGGAGCTGTGTACATAGAAGAGAAACCCGATTCAAGTAACTATTTGGTTTTCTTCTTTTCGATTGCATGAAACCGAAATCCATTTCTTTCAAGTCGCTATATATATATATATATATGTCACCATTTTTTTTCTTCCATTTTATAAATACCCACAAAGCTCCTTATTGTTGTGCCATTTTGATATTTTTTTGTTAAAAAAAAAAAAAAACTTTTGCAAAGATAATGCATTTTATATCTCTGTTTGATATACGCAGTGCGTCAAAGAATTTTCCAGACTGGGTTTATAAAATGAAACAAAAACTTGTAAAACTATATTTATTTTGGGAATTTTCATTCCAAATAAATTCCATCGGCTTCAATACATTTGTTATGGCGGCTTAACAACGACTCGAGTTCAGTTTGTGGTGTTGCCTCCAAAGCTCTCGTCGAAGTCGTTCGTTTGTATAGTCACGGTGTCATCAAAATAATAAACCCCCTCTTTTTTTTTTAAATTCATTTTTAGCTTTTTGAATAAAGAAAAGTCGCAGGATGCTAAATCAGGTGAGTGATTTAACACGCAGACGCTATTTATCAAAATTCGTCTCACCTTTAAGGACAGCATCGTGCAACAAACATCGACTGTTTTCATCGGGATATTCAGTCCGTTGAACGCCTCAAATCATTTAAATAGTGCTCATCACCAGTCGAAACATATCTTTTGTGGATAATCTTCATCATGAAGGATGATGGGAATCGTTTCTTTGTGGATTTTCTAAGGCTCTTCCACCCTTTTCAGTCACGCACTCCTTCAATAATAGATAATTTGTCTTCGTGTGTGCTTATCGACTTCTAGAGTATCTCCTGTGTCCGAAAAAACCACGTAGAGGCATATCTACTTAAACAAATCTCGCCGTAAACTTGTTTCCATTAAATGATACGTTTTCAGTGGCGTTTTGTATGAAATTCGATAGCAGCTCTTGGTTCTATCTTGAAAGTTCAACATGGGAAAAAAAATTGTACTTCTCCAAGGAACATTCGTATCGTTTGAGATAGTGAGCCAATGCATTGAGGTTTTGGCAGTGCGTCAAACTTGGCGCCAATGTAGGCCAAGATCTAACGTTAGTCCTAAATATTTTTTGAGACTTTGTATATCATATATAATATACAAAGTCTCAAAGAATATTTAGGATTTAAAACAAAACAATAACAGCTGGATTTAAAACAAACAATATATATATATATATATATATTTGTTTTGTTTTAAATCTTCCAATATTTTATTACTTTTATTGCCCTTGTAGAAAGATGTTCAGATGCCTGCCTTCACTTGAATGTATCATTATAATCATTGTGTGAAGTTGTTAAAGTTTTTAATTAATGTGTGAAACAGTCTTGATGTAGTTATTTTGCAACTCTCTTAAATTGAACCTTCATGAATCTTTGTGCGAATTAATAAATATCTTACAGCGCCTATTCCAAAGAACGCCGTCCTTATCGACCAGAAGGTGACGGTGGAGGGAGACAGAGTCCACACGGACAGCTACTACGCCGTGCCCACCCTGACCACGGAGACCACGATGCACAACATCAAAGCTCCTCCCAAATACGACGGCATCGGCCCTACGGAGTACGGGATCCCTGTAGGGCTGAGGACGGTGGGTGCCCACTTCCATTTTCTTCTCGAAACATGAATTTAGATGACTTCCGCTTCTGACAATCGAAATTAGATCTGTGAAATGGGGAAGTAGAGATAATTGTGGTTATGTAATAATTATTTATTGTATTTTAAGTTACACACAGACAAACATCAAAATTTAATGCAAACAAGTAATATAAAAAAAATTTTTAAGTCAATTCCTACTTTTTTTTTCATTCTATTGCTGAAAAGTCCTTTACAAATAAAGTTGAAATTTTCCTCTTGCATTTGGCGCCATCTATGGGTAGATACATGCAACTTAAATCTAAAAAAAACTGAAATTAATTAATTGAATTTAATGAATGAATTACTATTTGAAAAGACTACATTCACATCCAGTATCATCCACTGCGAGTTCAAAAAAAAAATGTATTTGAACTTGAGTGGATGAATAAGAAATATATCATGAACGATTGAAAATGTGAACATGATATATATAGGGAGAGTGTGAACTAAAAGTAGGAATTGAAAAATAAACAGGAACGTGTGACATTCAACCAGGCGAGAGATTTCTCTGCCGCTACTGAGAAAATTCAGCCAGTACAAAGAGGGCGTTGCTGATTGGATGCTTTAGGTGTTGCCAAATATACGAAATGATCCTGAAGCATTATTTTAATTGATATAAATAATTTTTTTTTAAATTATATCTCTTCTAATAAATCTTGTTATTTGATTTCAGTAACATTTTAAAAGATAATTAAGCTTCTAAATTATAATGAAATGTCCTTCAGATTATTTCTTGATAAGTATTTTACTTACTGTGCATTTTTTAAGCATTCTATGTGTGGATAAATATAACTTTTCTAAAAATTTATTTACTTCATTGTGTACCTATCCTAATTATTTAAATATCTATGAATACCTTTATTAAGAAAACATATGGAAATAATAAATATTTTCTAAGAAATTTCGTTTTGATATCAGATGTTGTCATTTTTTTCCATTTAAAATACTATTTTTCTTCTCTTTTCAATGTTTAATTAATCTATTTTAAATTAATTTTTTAAAATTTAATCTACTTTTCTTTGAATCCATTTATTGTAGGGTGTGAAAGAAGAGTATGCCAGCGATTGGTACAAAACGATGTACAAATCTTTACACAGGAACAAATTTCCAAATGACTCTAGTAAGTGCTACTTCATTTCCGCTTCCTACCAAAGTTAAATAGGGAACTTTTGTGTTGCATTATAATTTTTGAAAGTGGGACATCATTATTATTTCTATTTTAACTAGCGCCTGTAAATAAAAAAATTTCAATGTGCTTTCTTTAAAGGTAAAATTGTTCACCTGGGCGGTTATATGTCTGAACCTGAATACGACAGAAAAGGTACGCTTATTTATTTTATCAAATATTGATGCACATTAATTTTTTTCTTAATAACTGATGTAGATTTTTTTCAATTGCTTATGCTGCCTGACATAGGAAATTCAACACCATGAAGCTTACACCGCATAGATATGCAAATTTCGGGGAATACGCAGTTGAACAAGCTTTTCAGATGATCTCAAATGCAAGTGGGTCGTAGAAACAGCGGCGTATGACTCGCTACACTATCTACGGAATCTAGAATTTTGAGAAACTCTGCGTTTCAGAAGACACGTTGTGGATTAAAAGAATAACGAAACCGAAGACTATCGGACGATTTTACGAGGCTAGTTGATCTATCACTGCTGAACTATATGCATAGACTACATAGATATTAATTATATAGACTATAACTATACGCGTTAAATAGACGTGTCCTCTGTGCTTGGAATTTGGATCAATGAACGAAATGCGAATCATCGCTAAAGACCGGGTCCGGCTCGGCATGATTATAGCTTGGGATGCAGAACGCATGGATCGCCAGGGAAGTCAGGGATCAACTACTCTCTAAATTCTGTGGAAGGTGCAGGGAACTTTGGATGCTCTAATATCTGGAAGAACAGTTATACAACGATTGGTTAAAAGTCCACAAACTGCCCTTTGCGAAGATTGCTATTGACGAGCCACCACGAGCCAATGATCGTCCACTTGATCTGCTATTACGATTCAATGGAACAATGTGATGCTCAGCAACGAGTCTCGATGATAGTCGCTAGGCGAGGCGTCGGGGAGATAGAGTCAATCGTACCACTATTATTGAAAACATCATACCGCTCGTCATTGTGGCATAATGGTTTGGGGGACCAACAGACTCAATAGCAGATCATCCTTAGTACGCAGAAGATCATCATAGTACGCATAATAGTAGATCATTCTAGTGGCCTATTGACCCCACGACGGTTGATGAGATACTGCAGTCGGTTTACATTCAGTGGCTGCAAAATGGCATTTTCCCGCAGAACAACGCAACACTGTGCATGACATTCATCAGCAGACAAACCTTGAGCATGGCTTTCAATGTCTCCTGATCGCTCACCGATCGAGCCTCTCTGAGACATGATTGGCCGTTGTTTGTCTCCTGTGACCCAGTCTAAAGGTCTAACTGTGAAGGATGGTTGTGACAGCATATGGGCTCTCCGCACTATATGCACGCTTATTGAATCTCTCATATTCAATTAGCGTGCATATAGTGTCCTCGTATATCTCGTAGAATTACTGCTGCATTGTCGGGAGAGGTGGTGTTATTTCCTATTAATTACACTGCATATTTTATTATTGTATAAAATTATTTTCATATAAACATCATTACTTATAGAACAGATACGTCCTCTGTTGGTGTATTCATTTTCATCACATTCAGCGCACTCTTTTGTGGTGTTGCATTTTCTATATGGAGCAATACTTACGATGTGTACATAAACGTAACAAAATGTTTTTGAAATTTACAGAATTTCGCTAAATATTATTAAAAATGGTAGAAATATTATATCTATTATTTAGCTTTAAAAAATAAAAGAATGACACGATATTCCCTTTAAAGGAAGTTATCTTTTAACAAATGGATAAATGATGATTTTTCTGGATTAAAACGATTGGTTGCATTTCTAAAGAAACTATAATTATTAAATGCAGATTTATTTTAACAAAAAATATGCACAAAGATTATATGTACCATTTTCTTCATTCCAGCAGCTGTTTAAAAAAAAAACTGTGTGTGGAGGGGAGCATAGTGATTTATTTCAGAGACGGTTCGCATTTTTTGGACATTTATGTTGCCCTTTCGTGCACCCTCATACAAAATATTAGATTAGTATACAGTTCTATTCAATTCATTACAGATCTCGGACCCCATGAGCACTGTTTTGTTTCTTAGGAATGTGTCTGCCACATGTCATATTATTCCATTATATTAGCTATTTGTTGACGAAACTGTATAATTTGTTACAAAGTAATGTGTTAAAAAAAATGTGCTCCTATATCCTCTACATGGCGATGAATTTTTTCGTGAAGAGAAAATTATTTATGGCCTTACTTTTAATGGATCATTTGAGGGGACATCCAAAATTTATTTGTTTTTAAATTTTGTTGTGCAAATGGGTTTTTTTTTTTTTTTTTTTTTTTTTTTTGTACCAAGATATAATTTGAAATTGGCAAGCGCTCAATTAAATTAAATCGAGCGGATTAAAAAAAACGGCAGTTTCAAAAGAGTTTTAATTGCAATAAAAATAATTTCAATCTTTAAAAATTTCAAAATTGAAATTAGATGAGGATATTTTGTATTATCTATAAAACTTTTTTCTTTTAAAATTGCTTTGTGTCGCGGATGTCTGACAAGCACTCCTAACAACTAACGCTAACGCTTTTCAAACGGATTTTTACTTCTCCACATAATCAGTGGTGGGTCTCTACATTACACTATCGATAGGATCAAATAATAAAAATAATTACTTATTTGTATTAAAATACTGTTTACAAAAAACTACAAAATTTTTTAAGCAATTGTAACTGTTCCCTGACCCTCAATTTATACTAATATTGCAACTTTTTTAAATGGCCATTTGTTGCATACCCAGATATGCATCTTAAAATCAGACTTTACTAAGCTGATAAACTATGCATTAAAGCTTTATCGAAAGGCGACATTTTCTTGAAAATTAATTTGAACGCCACAAAATTATTTTTAAAAAAATTAGCTATCTAACCCATTAAAAAATGGACGCGCACAATTTTTTTTCTTGGAGTATTTTGAAGTGATAAAATAAAAAAAAATTCGACAAAAATATGTTTTAAAAAAATTTAATTGTCTGAAGCATTTTATAATTTAAAAAAATGTGATTATTTTTAGAAAAAAAATTAAATTTTAAAATAATTTTTTTTTTCAATATTTTCCAGTTTATGTTATAATGTATCATTTTACAAAGCTTCGGATTTTTATTTTATTTATTTCTATGAAATTAATAAAAAAAATTTATGTCCATGTCTTTTGGGATATCATATTGCTTTACTTTGATTTGGAGTGATATATCTTTTGGGGATATTTTTTTCATTAAGAAGTGATGGCATATTTTTTTTTTCAGATAAAATAAAATCGAAGTATGCGACGGATTACCGCCGAAAGCCAGAAAAGTCAGTTTCGTATTCAATTGAAGTACCCACAACGGACACATCACTGTAAGACTTTTTTTTTAAATTTATCTAACGCATTTTGGTATTTCTAAAATCAATTCCAGCCATCTTAACTATCATGATTCCTATATGCATTTTACCTTTTGACATTCTATGAGTCTTTAATAAATTATAGGGTGTACCTAAGCGAAATGTTTTGCTATATTTTAGCCGATTTATCTTCTAATATAGACTCCCTCTGTCAAATAATAATAGCAACAAGTGGATACATTTAATGTGTCTTAAAATAACAGTATCAAAAGAAAATAAATATAGAACATTTATTTTCAAAAAACTAGATTAAATTAAAAATAGGACTCTTAAATTTTTATTTGGAGTATTTTTAATCATCTCGTTACTGCATTTTAAACATGTAGGTAGGATCCCTCGGCTGCGAAGCTTCGCCTTCCTTATATGGACGAACTTAAAATAGATATGGATTTCATTGATTTATGTATTTCATCCTTTTATGAATTTTCCTTTAGTCAAAATTCGGAACAATGTAGATTAGGGAACGGAAATGTCTCAATTTTAGAGTGCCTCTTCTGCCAAAAAGAATATGTCTAAGTTTCCCTCCATAATCTATGCATTTAAGTCCACGGTTTTGTTTTTTCAAAAGAATCGACATTAGCATAAGATTCACCTGGACAATTATTTCCAGATACTTGATAGGGTCATTCTGTTGCACTTCAATTGTTTTGCAGCTAACGTAATGGCACCTTTTCGCTTTTCTTTCGATGCATTAAGAATTGGACAGTCGCCACTCGATCTTTAATGTGTCTCGAAATAACAGTAGCAAAATAAAATAAATATAGAACGCAACATTTATTATCCAAAGACTAGATTAAATTTAAAATAGGACTCCTAAATTTTATGTAATCATTTGTTTTCATTTTACTTTTACAAAGGGTTGATATTCAACTGAAATGAAACATTTGATTTCGATGGACGGATAAAAATGAGAAAAATAGTTATAATTCGTAAAATTTAGTTTAACTTAAGAACTGAAAGATGTGTCAAAACGAATGAAGCATTGATTTTAATGGAAGGCGTCGCAATATAGCGCTGCACCATAACTTACAAGATGCATTCGCCCATGATT
This sequence comes from Caerostris darwini, assembly GCA_021605075.1. Classification (NCBI taxonomy): domain Eukaryota; kingdom Metazoa; phylum Arthropoda; class Arachnida; order Araneae; family Araneidae; genus Caerostris; species Caerostris darwini. The sequence continues at coordinate 104,738 of BPLQ01012460.1, read as the reverse complement.
CGTGTTTAAATATTCACTTGTTGTTATTATTATTATGGAACATAGGGAATATAATGGATTTAAAAAAAACGCTTTCTTTCTCTTTAGCACCGTGACCGATTCTGTGGTGCGCCATGGACCGGAGGTGTATAGGGTGGAACCTCGAAGCATCTCCGAATACGAACCCGGAAAATCCTCTCTGGCCGAGAAGGAATTTCAAAAAGTAGGCATTTTTGCTTGTTTTTAGTGCCTCTTGTAAAACACTATTGGTTTGTGTTTATGAGAGCAAGTTTAATTTTTATCACTTATTTGGAATACTAAAAGTCTTTCTTTTTTGTAAGTTAAATTGACGATGAAAAGAATGTGTGTAAAAAAAATAATGTAAATTCGGAAGATTGATTCCTGTCTAATACTGATATGCGCTTCTATTATCAACAGTAATGATTTACTTAAAAGAAATTCCTATTTAATGTAAAAATTAAAAAATTATTAGATTATTAAAACATTGGACTTGAGAAAACCTGCAACATCATTTAATTTATTTTTGTTCTTGTAAATATTGCCACGAAACACAGAGATTCAAATCGTAACTATTGGTGTGTATGTTCTTCATTGGGAAATTTTTTGTCAATAAAGTTTATTTTAAAATAATCATTTTTCATTTCGTTTAATATAGAAAGAATAGTTTTAAAACTTTTTAAAACCGGTAAAGCTGTTAATAAAAAACACTTTGTGCGGAAGCGATTCGTTGCAGGAGTAGACATGAAGATATGAATTGCTTTTTAAATTGGTCATGAGTTAATGTAGAATATTGTTCCTTTCAGTTTTGGAGCGATTTTTGGGATTCCATGGATGATCTGGTATGGCTCCATTAATAAGTTTATCGCATGCACTCCCTCCACGTTTAACGCACGCAGCACCTGAACTAATGAAATGCATGCTTTTGGCTTCTTTTTTTAATTAGCATTACTGGGTTCTTGGACGGGCCTAAATGGTCGAGTGGCTAGCGCTCTGTACCACAGGTTTCGGGTTCGAGTCCCGGCGGTGAAATGGATGTTTGCAGTGGTTCGGAACCCACTTTAAGCCTTCCCGGTCTCCTATGACTGTAAGAGCGTCACGGAGCCAAAGTCAGACTTCTACCTACGGGTGCTCCATAACAACAGAATCTGCCCCCTTTCCCTCCATCCATGAAGTTAGATCACTCATGGGATATCCGTCCCGCACTGCAGGACATTGAGGATTAGTCACACAAAACAGGTTCTTGGACGATGAGAGGAAAAAATGTCAGTTATTTAGCCGTGAATGTTCTGTGTCTCAACCGAAGGTCCTTAAGCCTGATCGTAATGTGGGATTACACCTAGCTATGGAGTTGAGTTGAAATAAAAATGAAGGAAATCACAATGAATCTCCTCAGAAGTGATTAAATCATTTTCGCTGTAAAAATGCGCTTTGAATCAGTAGATGAATTTGCATTTCTCTAATCATTCTTAGAAATGACGTGCCTTTACCCCTCCTGGATGGCAAGTTATTCTTAGAATTCTCTAGAAAGAACCGTTTTTAGATCCATTTGAAGCCTATATTATATAATGTAGTACGATTCCTATTAAATGGAGTGAGAAAGAAACACATACATCGTTAACATGTCCAATAGAATTTCAAAAGAGAGGATGCATGTAACATTTTTTGGTATAAATTCATTGAAATTGAAATAGCTCAATGGATTTTTTATGTGTTGGGCAAAAGTGTCTAACAGTTCTCGGACATTGATTGAAAATGGAACATATTTTGTGACCCCCTTTAACTAATGGCTTTATTGTTTGCACAAAACTGGTATTTGATATCAATTTTTTTTTTTTTTTTTTTTTTTTTTTTTTTTTTTGCTTGGTTCAAAAAGCGATAACAATAATATTACCTATTCCGTAATGAATGGACGTAGAATATTTGTTATCTAACTTGTATTTTAGCTATAGAGTAACACTAAAAATGTTTTTGCTGATATCATCACTAAGAAATTATGGCTTAGAACACTATAAATATTGCATTGTAATTTAGAACACGATAAATATTGCATCTGACTTAATCGCAATGCTTTTGAACGTATAGTTATGAAATCTAGTTATTTTAAATCCCTGCACTTATGACACCAATCTACTAATTTTAAGTAGAAGGCTTCACTAACAATCTAATGAAAATAATTAGCATCATCCATATTTTTTTTTTGAATAAAATACAAAACTCGATAAGTTTCATCCCAATAAAAAAAATCATCTTCCGTGCATGCTCCTTGAAGGCGTGCTTTTGTGTTATATCTGATGCCTTTTGTGTTATTCTGCAAAAAAGTATTTTGTTGTGTATAATTATTTGTTAATACATTTATAATGAAATAATATCTTGAATTTTGGGATGCATCGAAATGACTGCTAATAAGTGCTGGATATAGGACTGTATAGAATTAAATTAGCAGCATTTTTTGTACTTTTTTTAAAATACAAATCGTTTACAAACATGTGAAAAAATCCATGAAATTTATATTTGAGTTATGATGCCGATATATTGTGATAATATATCGATCCAACAAAAGTTGAATTTTTAATAAATTTATTTTTTCGAAATTCATTTTTGTAAAAAAAACGTACTATTTTCATCAGCATATCATAGTTTGTCAGTAGGCTCGTGTTTGTGAAACTAGTAAGGAGTTGGCTCGCTGAAAAAATAAAATGAGGGATAAAAAGTCAGGTATTGTACATAGACGACGAGAATGAGCACCCTAGGAATGTGTTTCGTGGAAAATAAATAGTGAATTGTTGGATTATTGTCCAAATACACAAGGAGAAGCTCGTTCTCAGACTGCCTTGCACCTTCTTCTACCTTATCGAATCTGTGTTTTCCCACGATTTTTTCCCCATTTCTGGGATGCAAAAAGCTGAAAACGTCGCGCACCATTCTTCTCCAGAGTGTGGCTGAGAGATTACTTTTATTTGTGTGCTTTAATACATGAGCTGGTTTTTATTTTAATTTGCTGTATATATTTATTTTAATTTGCTTATCCATTTGCTGATCATGAAATAATAAAACTATAAAAATTAATTCATTTAATTATATTAATATATATATATGTAAATGATGGGGTTAAATGGGTGGGCTGACATGGGTTTTGTCAGAATGCTCCAGCATTGCATTGTTGGGGTTGGCAGCGTTACAATTACCTGGTGTCTTCAGCGTTACATGAATATAAGCTAGAGGTCATCCCAAAGTGTTTTTCTCCTTGTGAATAAACTGTCAACGCTGAATTTGCTACTAAAACTATCAAATAAAGTGGAATGCACAGCGCGAGATACAATTAGATAGCAGCTTTATAGGTCTTGTCCATTGCATTTACGACTATTAAAGAAGACGGAATTTTAAACAAGCATTCTGAATATTTATGTTCAGATCCTGTATACGATGCTCTCTCAGACATAGACTGGTGCTTTTCAAAATCCATTATCCATCCTATTTATTCCGCGGGTAATCCTTCAAATGCATTATGCAATACATTATTCTGTCCAATATTTCCCCAGCACACTTTTGTAGTCTCACGGAAAGATGCTGTAAATATCACGAAACGGTTGCGCTTTCATTTCCCAGATTCGAATAGAATAGAATAGAAACAAAAAGATGAAATATTCATTTCGTTTGAATGGAGAATGGGCAACCATTTCAGGCACTGTTATCAGAAAGCGCGCTGCCTTTTTTATTGCCCGTGGATTATTACATATTGTTTCTCTTGTAGCACGAGCATCTTGGAGGCAGTCCAAAGTCTCAACAGGGTCTCGCTCGGAGATGGCCGAATGTGTAAGTGAAAACAATCCTCTCTTCTCTCTTGTTTGTTTATTTTTTTAGATGATTTCTGATTGTATGTGTTCCTTTTCGTACGCACCTATTTGAATTTGTAGTATTTAAATGGAATATTTATGAATACTATTGTTTTTCTGTTGTGACGTCGTTTTATCGTACTATATTTCCTGACAGTGAGTGGAAAAATGAAACGATTTATGTTTTTTATTTTATTAATTTTTAAAAATAATTTTATGTATGAAAATAAATTATTATTTTTATTTTGAAATGGTTGATAATGTATATTTAAAATTTTTTATAGTTGTCCATTTTTAAATATTTAAAATGCTTACATATTTTGAACATTCAGCATTATTAGAGTGCCGTAGGGTATGAAACCCGGAAAACTCTGACCTGGCAGGCTGAGTATCGATGCGATCCGATTTTACATACATCGTCACAATCGCCATCGAAGCTCCTCGTTTCTGAAACCACATCAATGCCGCCATCGAATTCGAACCTCAGCCCTTCTGAACGCTACTCTGTGCACGTTTCCTACTAACTAATGCTGATTCGTGTCTACTAACAACAACGAAAAAAGTTGGCAGTTCTTCCAGGGTGTCGAACCGAAGACCTTTCACGTATGAAGCGAACTTGATAATCGTCACGGAACTCTGGTCCCCATCATCGAAATGAGGAGAAGCGAAACAGGACTCCAAATGACCAAGTTTGGTTTGGTTTGTCGTTCTACGGTCATCTTGTGCACACGTTTGGATAAACAGACCGGGACCTACGATTTAAAGTGGATTCCGAACCTCTACAAACATCCATAATTTCACTTGGTAGCAACACTTGAAATGTGATTAAGCAATCAACACTATAGGGATTTGGTTTGGTTTGTCGGTCATTTTGTGCATACTTTGGTTTAAACAGATCGGGATCTACAGTTTAAAGTGGATTCCGAACCACTACAAACATCCATGGCCCCGCCGGGACTCGAATCGGAAACCTGTGGTACCGAGCGAAAGAGCGCTAGCCACTCGGCCATCATGCCCCCCCAAATGAGCAAGAGATATATGGACAAAGTACTTGAATCCAGTGCATTCGGCAATCGATGTCTTGGCGTAAGTTGCCTCACTTAGACGAGAGAGAGAGAGTTTGATTTGGGGATCTGTGCTGAATATTACACAGCCCGAAATTCTTCACGGCAACTGAAGCTGCGATCGTCATGGAAACGAGGCAGTAATATTTGGAAAAGAAATTTCCTTTCATAAATTAACTTCTCTTTCTCCTTTGCAATAAGTTTTATTATCCCGGTGCGAGAAATAAGAATGTGAACCTTCCCAGATGCTTTTGTTGGAGGTTTCTTTTTCATTTTCTTTCTTTTTAGTAGCAGTGTATGAATTATTGATCTCATTCAATGCAGGCTGCGGTGCTTTCCTCCATTTCGTAACATTTGTTCTCCGACTACACTGGAGCATTGCAAGTGCCCTCGTAACACGCTTAGTTATTCCATATAGAGGAATAAGGAGTGAAACGTTTTGCTTACTTCTTTAAATGGATACATAATTTTAAAAAAGCATTTGTTATACTGGCGATTTCTCAGGTGTTGAGCAGTTTTTAATTTTCTATCTTAAAACCATAATGCCACTGGTAAACTAGAATTATTCAGTTCATTTGTTATTATTTAAATAAAAGTGAAATAAAAGTTTTTGGATAACGGCTGTTCTATTAGGTGCTTGAATTCAGTTGAAGTGAGTGTGTTATTGTTATTTTACTCCTAAGAAATTTATAAACGATCTAAGTTTTTTTACCTGTCATCTCAGCGGACTTGGGCTGTTTTATATTTTTAATGCCTACAGATGTAAGTGTTTGCAAATTGCTGCAATTATAATGTTAGAGCAATGTGTGAAAAGTATGTTTGATTCAGTCTCCAACGAAGTTGAATTCTGTCGGAAGATGTGGTCATTTCTGTTATAGAATTCATTTCTGAATGATGCACTCTAAAGACCAATTTTTATTGGCATATTCTTTAGTATTCATTTCTTTAAATGAAACGGTATCGAATAAATTCTGCTGATTATTTTTTCATATCGATTATGGGATCCTTATGATATGAATTTCCAGATGAGTTATTTAAATAAAACAGAGCAGTTTTAAAATTCCATTAGAACAAAATGGGAGCTCCTTTTTAAGTCCGTTAAAAAAAATTAGTAACTTTATGCGACATTTCTCTTCATCTCGATATTTATAACGTATTTGAAAGCGTGTTAATATCCATGTTTTTGTTCAATCATCCAATGCGAACACTCCAACGATTGACATTCGCGACCTTTGCGATTCTACCTTCACCCAATACAGTAATCCTTTCTGGTGATGTGAAGAGTCTGCTCGATGCTAACTTAGCAACCCACAAGCATCTACGCAAAAAACCACTGGAATATTTTGCATAATTATTCTGTGGGTCTGGAATAATGTCGCTGTTGTAGTTGTTGACAAACGCCTTCGAATAGTGTATAGCTTAATTGCATTTTAAGCTATACACTAAAAATGCAATTTTTTTATTCATCTCGTTTCATTACCTACGCGTTCAAATATAATATCCGCATGCATCACAATAAGAACATAGAAGAACTGTAAAATAATACTTCAAATAAGAACTGTAAAATAGACCTTCTTGAAATGCATTTAAATAGGCAGAATTATTTTGTTAGAATAGGGACCCCTTATTCAGCTTACTATTTTATCATACCGGAAGTTATTGAATAAACATATAGTTAATCATATTCCTTCCATTATTATTATTCTTGCTAGTAATGAATTTTAACGTGCATGTATTTATTTTATATGCATCCTCTAAAAATGTCTTTGCATATCTATGTTTTGTTCATGTGAAAGTGTAGCTGTTATTGTCTCTTTGACATTTAGCGAGCTTATAACTGATTTCGATTTTCTCTTTGCTACGTTCACCCGCTTCCCTTGTATAGCGACAGTCTTCGGAGAAATAAAAAGTCAGCCTTCTACCGGTACAGACCATTCCTATCTTTACCTATTCAGCTAAAATAGCGTTGGGAATGTCTTTTGAAACATTTTTAAAGGAACGGCTTTGATTCGTTTCAGTCTTCTCAGCGACGGCTACGAGTCGGACTCCACTCTGATCAGGAAGACTGGCAGGAATCCGGAGGTGGACCCCGACCAGCAGAAGGCCTGGTACAAAGAGATCCAGAAGGGAGGGGACATTCCTCTGACGGGACTGCGGAAGACCGCCCCCGAGAAACCAGCAGGTGAGTGAGGCTTCTTTTAATTTTTTAAGATGCATTGTAAAATTGATAGAAATAAAACGGTAGCTTTCTGAAGTATTGAAATTATTACAATTTTCTTCATTGCTAGTATTGTTGCCCAAAGTATCGGAAATCATGCAAATATTTCATTTGCGTTTTACATCCGGATCCGACGTCATATGCTGAAAACATGTAATGGGTCGTGACATAGGGCACGGATGTATAAATTGATAATCCATCAAGTACTGTTAGCTTGATGGGCGACATATTTAATCATATTTAATTTAAAACCAAAAATATGGTTTTTGTAAAGTTTTACTTTTTTATCTTTATGTATAATAAAATTAACTTTCTTAACTTACTTAAAATGTAGTGATTATTGCTTCTTCTATACTCTACAATGCGGCACTTAGCTAAAGTTTCCGACAAATATCAGTATTGTTTCCCCAAATTAAAGACAATTCAACCCTATTGTTGGAACCATAGAGTGGTAGAGCGCGCATGGGAGTTGTCAGTTAGGGGTAAACGTAATACTTACGTGATTTTTACTTTGTAGTTCAACATAGGCGATGATAGCTTGGCGATTTTCGGCAACACTCTTTACGGTTGGCGGGAAGGAAGAAAAAAGTCTATTAGCATAGAACGATTTTCAAAAGACAGGGTTCATTTTTTAGCTGCCAATAAATGTAAATTGAATTTTTCTAAATATTGGCATTTATATTCTATTTATAAATTTTCTCGTGTAATATTTTCCCATTAAAATGATTAAAACATAAAATACACATTTGTATGAGCTTTTTTTTTTAAAATAGTTTATTCTTTTTCTTGCAAAATGATCAGAGTTATAAACAAAATAACATTTCTTACATCTATTTATCTTGAGTAAGCACATTGTATTGTTCAATGTGGGTATGACTTGAGAAGAATAATTTCTCAGAATGTTCAGAACGGCTTTGTAACTTGTTTACGCTTTTAAAATAAATGTGTTCAAGGAAAATTAGCAAAGCTGCGATGCAGTGCCCACTCTAGTACGAAAAGGACGGTAGACTTTAGCCCCAAATTTCTGTTCCTTTAACGCACACTATTTTATTACTACTCTATGGTTGGAACTCGCCCCATAAATTCCCTACTGACTTCGTTCAGTTTCTCAATTTTTTTAGTTAGAATTTCTCTATTCATTTTCTTCTGGGAATTAATAATTGAGTGTTTTTAAAAATCTTTATTCCTGTAAGATAAGTATAAATTTATGTTTTTATAAATATAATTTAAGTTAAAATGTTCTCATTGATTCAAATAGCTGATATTTAAGTATTAAATGTCTGTGAAAGTAATCCAAGCATTGTAGAAATTTTTTTTATGTAGAGCTTGTTAAATTTATTGTGATTTATTTTTGATTATATCTTTTATAGTATTAAAATAATTACTCCTAAATATGTATTTTAATACTGTAGTGGCCATTAAAAATACGCCAGCCTAAATTTTGTCAAATATATTTATTTTTTAATCATTTATTTTGCATAGGAAGAATTTATTTTAACCATAAATAATATTTTAATTCTCTGCATTACTAAGTTGTAAATACATATCTGTATCAACACTATACAAAAATTTTTCCAAGTATCACTTCCGCTTATTCCACCATAACAAAGGTATAATACAATTAAATAATATAAATAAATATGGTATAATTCAAAAGTATAATACATCTTATTACAGTCATATAGATCGCGTTCAATATCAGTGCTTTGTCAGCACCACCCTTCACTGCAAAGACAGCGGCCTATCTAGAAATGAATGACATCCATTGAAATTTTTCGTGTCACATTCCTGCAATTGCTTTTTTGTCTTCGGTGACTTCCAGGACATTGCCTTCTTCGCCTAGAACCCACCCTATTTAATAGGGTTGAAGTTCATAAAAAAATAGAAGTGGTACTTTTTATCTTAATAAAGGAAAAGTTTTAAAATGTGATATTTTCGTCTAGTAAAATTTTGAACAAAGGAAAACGTTTCATGAAAATAGGTTTTACATTAAATATGTAACGCTCAAGTTTTTGCTATGATCACAGTATCCCTCCTCACTTGTCAATATCATGCCGTGCAAAAATAAGGTATTTATATATAACCTTAACTTATATAGTCTTGTAGATATTTTCATAAATCAATTCATTGTATACTTTTAGAACGTCATCCTACAATATCACTTTGTTTGTTTACCGTTTAATTAAAATTGTATTTTATTTTAAATAATTGAAGCATGCACTTATTTTATTGAATATTCATTATTTATCATTACTTTCTTAAAGAGACTAAGAAGAAATAATGCAGAATCTATTATTGAATAGCAGATTGCCAGTAACTTATATTTGTACATATTAATGAAAATTAAAATGTTATTTGAAATTTCAGAGTTTCCAAATCGTAGATTTCATCCAAACTCACGAGATTACGGAACTAAACCTCCCTGTTACGATCACAAACATTTGCCTCAAACTAGAACACGTTACTTTACTCCATCTCCGTTGTCTAGTTCGAATATGGATGCTAAGCGTACCAAGCCCACTCCTCCCAAAAGACATTCGTCTACTATACGAGTGCCTGCTCTTAGCCACATTATGCATTCAAAACAGAATTCCAATTTCAGCATGTCTTCGACGTCTGCGTCTTGTGCAAATGTATTTGATCAGTGGCTATCTGATTGCAGTCCTAAACACCGAAAGGAATTTTATAGATGCAACGGCTCAGAACCACGCACTGCGAATCCTACCAACAATCTGTTGAAATCACACCACTATAATGACGTCTCTTCAAATCATTCCGACGAATTACGCTACAGATATACAAGTCCTGCTAAAAGCGATTGTTCTGACAGCAATGAATCTGCAAATGTAAACATGCCTTTCCAATCATTAACATCTACACCTCGTACTGGAATGAGCGAAAGTTGTACTGGCGGTGTAAAACATGTCTTAAAAAATAATTTTTCGTTATTTTGGGAAAATGAATGCCATCCACGACAGCCCAAATATGCCGATGCTTTTGAAGTTGAGAGAATATTGGCAGAATGCTACGATGATACCTTTTACATTTGCAGAAATGAAAGTACTTCTTCAGAAGGTGATAATTTAGCTGGAACAGAAGAACATTGGGCTATGCTTAAGTTACAAAAGAAGCCACGTCAGTATCATTCTAATGGTTCATCTGCATTTAATTCCAATACCAATCCGTGTGCAATGTCTTCTTCGACTCAAAAATTGCATGAAAACTCCTCATTCGAGAACCGCAAATTCTTTTCCAATTGTGTTAAAACACCTCCAATGAAAAACTCAGCTGGATTGGAAAAACAACCTTGTTTTAAGTCTAATCTGAATTTTTTAAACACAGAGATTGTTAGAAATACTGACTCAGTATCAGTTGATAATCGGATCAACGGCAAGACGGAGGAGGTTTCGAGAAATTTAAATTGCGATTTTAGTCAGAAGTACACGGATGTTCTTCGCTTAAATAATTCTATTGGGAGAAATATACATTCTTTAACGAACGGTTCATCTCAATTTTCAAAAAAAGTTTTGCCACGAATGATTACAATTTTACCTCCTATTCATGTACTGCCTGCTGCTCATGTTGATTTAAAACGCCAAGTTGTATACTCAACACCCCAGAATATTAAAAAATTACATTGCACTTCTGATTTGAAGCCATTGCAATTGTACCTTAAGGAATATGGTCATTTATTACCCGGAAAAATGGAAAACTCGAATTTGAGACATAGTTTAGCAATCAAAAGGATTCTGTACGATTTTCACCAGGAAATATTTGATAATCATGAAATCCACAGAAATTCTAATGTGTCTAGAAAAGACAGTAAATCATTCGATTGTTTTGTACAGACACCAAGTATGAAAACATTGAGAGTTTTGGAGAATTTTACGAATAACCATCATCAAATTTCAAATTCAAAAGAATGTCGAATAAAATCAGTGCATTCCAAAAATATTCAAAATTTGCCAAACAAAAATGGAGTCGCTTGCAGTGTTTTTGATAAAACTGTGAAGTCTTATCCCAACACACTATCTAATGGTAGCGTAAAAAGTAAATCAAATCTCTGTTTAAATTCTCAAAATGCTATCGTATACCACGAATACATTGCCTCGATGTTAGGCTCGGCTTCAAAATCGAGAAATTTCGTTCGGTTAAAAAATTTCTATTCAAGTTTAGAAAGTCTGTCCGATTTGTCTAGCACTGAAAATAAAAATGCACACCGATATGAAATAAATGCTGTGGACATATCATGGCAGAATTTCTTTAGCCGTTGGGACCAAAGTCTTGACCGAAGTTTAAAAATAAGACATTCATCTGTAGAAGACCTGAGGCGAATTTTCCAAAGTTCAAAGGGTAAGAAAAACGTGCATCGCTCTAGAACAACCTTTGAAATGTCTTTCCAGTACAGGCGACTTTTGTATACCGTGTCTGTTTCTAATCTCGTTGAGCGGTATAACAAAATAGAATGCTTCAAGCAATCGAAACTGCCTCTAACTTTCAATTCTCGTCAACGTGAATTCAGTAGTAAGCAGCCGCATCACACACATTTTGCACTTGAAATGCAGAGAAAAATGGCTTCGCCTTTCGGATGCAGCGCCTCCCGCTGGCAGTCGGATTCATTTCCTGTGGGAAAGACGTTGGAAAAAGTGGATCATCATCTTTCCGATGGATCGCAAACATGTTCTACCACAAATGAAAATGCGCTGTCGAATAATTTAAATGACGATCACGACAGCGATGGAACTTCGCAGGGTGTGCAAAGCAAGGTACGTTTCTTCGAAGATGCCACTCAGCGGAAATCTAAGCTTCCAGCATTGGAATCATCCTGTTTTATTAGGAAATCCAGCCTTGCAAGAAATTCTTCCTGGTGCGACCTAAGACAGACCGACGAGGATTTCGTTTCATCTAAATATTCAAAACTATTCTCGCCTAGTTATTTACCGGAAAGAGCCATGTCATGCTTGGATTTATCGTCTATGTCCATGGATTCTGCGACAACCGACCCAACAATGGATTATTGTGACAGAGCTTCGTCATCGACGTCTTTTCTTTCGTCAGAATGTACCACAACAAGTAATGATCGCGGTATAAGAACTGGCACTGTTTCGCAAATTAGAAATAAATTGGAAAATTCACTGCAGCTGTCTTCCAGGACATCCGAGTTCTCTAATTCAAAATATTGCAGCGTTCCAGGCAACTTACAGGGCGTCACATCGAATCAAAATAGATGCAGGCATCTATCAAGCACTAGTTTTTCATTATCTTCTTCGCGCATAAAGTCAGGATCAGTGCAAAATTTAATTCAAAAATTCGAACCAGGATTAAGGAAGGAAAGCAGTCATTCGCAGCTGTCTTTAAAACATGGATCTCAACGAACGGTCAATTGTTATGATTCATTTTTGTCTACTTTCAGCGATAAAAAAAAATCGCTTCGAAATACCACAAATATTAGAATTTCGACTGCAAATGAACCTAAAATTTCTTCAGGCATGAATACCTTTAAAAGTAAATTCACTAGTTCATTTGATGTACAAGGAAACAATAAAAGCCTTTGGAAAGCATTTATTCATCAGTCTATGAAGAAACGTATCCAAAATTTAATTTCAAAGTTCGAAAATGGTGAAGAACACACAACTCATGGCCTCCATGGAACTACGAGCAATGGACCCTACTCTCACTGTAGTACTTCTAGGCATTATTCAACGGACGCTACTGATGTTCTAAGCCTTCTGGCTACTCAGAACTCTATAAAATGGAATTTTCCCTTTCACATAAGAGCGGAATCTATGAATATCAACGCAACTCCTCCCGTTTTGAACAGGAGTGGATGTTGCACCCACATGAACCAGACAGAGCGTAGCGATTCTTCCCCAACTGCAAAAAAATACAATCTTCCTCGCATCCAAAACTCCAGTCCAAGGCCTTTTGTGAAAAGGACTGCCGATGGCCGATCTTTAATGGACATCTGTACAGGTTAATTCATTTTGAATTCAACACTCGTTAACCTTCACCAGCACACACTCTTTGAAATAGTTCCTCAGATGAAAATTGCACCTTCGTAGCACACACACAATTCGGAATCTATAAGCATCTACATTCCTTTCGCACTTACTAACACATTGGCATGCGATTTCACACTGGCATTTTACGGCACACTCAATAAACGTGGTTATGTCACAAATGTTTGGGTTAGATAATAGAGAGTTTTTGCATAATGTTTTTTTATCGTCCGGTATTTTTTTCTCCCTAGCGCTCATGCTCATAGGAAATTGCCAATGCATATCTGTAATAATACTTCCTATGAGCATGTGCGCTAGGGAGAAAAAAATATCGGACGATAAAAAAACGTTATGCAAAAACTCTCTATTTTTCATTCCTTCTATACGCTATTTTAAGTCACCATTGTAATTAAAAAAAGATTGTTTTTCTTTTTATCTAGCTAAACATGACATTCTTAAATAGTTTTATTAGTATGTCTGCAATTACACCTTTCTTTTTTATCTAAAATTAATTTTTTTTTTATCTAAAATTCTTTTAAAAAATATTTAGCATTAATATAATTGATACTATTTATGATTGAAGAGAAAAGAATGAATGCACCTTTTTATATTTATAACTTTAAAATCGATAGTAAAAAAGAAATGAGAAATATTTATTTTCTCAAACTTCTGTTGCAAATCAATGATGTGAAAGTAATATCGATAAAGTTTTCCCTTGAAAAATGATTCCTTTTTTTTTTTTCCCCATGTAGCTTCTGCTCACCAGTATCAAGAGACCGAAGTGAATATCCATTACCGAAGTCCCATTCGACATCTAGAGAAAGAGTACATTGAAGAGGAGGAGTTGCGGAAGCTACAAGAAGATGCCGTAAGAAGCGCTATCTTGAAAATAGTCGCAGCGTAATTTTCTGTAACATTTAATTTTGCATAAATGAAAAATTATGGATTATACAATTTTCGGAATTCATATTATAGACATTTTATTGATATAATTTTTTGTAAGATTTAATGAGTTTTTAAATACTTTTTTCCCTCTGCTTTAAAAGAAAATTAAGATAAACAAAACATTAAAAAAAGTAAAAGAATTATGTCAATATGCTTAATTATTAAAGAAAAATTCTGTTAGTCTCATTTAGTTCGTAAGTAAGGAGATATAGAAAATTCAAAATTATTCTATCGAGATGAAATAAATTATAGTTTAAAAAAACTAATAAACACGCTTTTAGAGTGAAGCAAACTAAAAAGTAAAAAATAATTGTTAACACAAGAATAAAATGACTGACGAGAAAATGAATGTCACTATTCTAAAAGCGTGGGGTGCTCGATATCAATCGATATAATTTTTCACTCGTTTCATTCCAAAATGCAGAGTTAGTTTAAAAATGCCATACAAAACACCCCACGCTTATAGAACAGCGACATTCATTTTCTCGTCAGTCATTTTATTCTTATGTCAACAATTATTTTTTACTTTTTAGTTTGATTAACTCTAAAAGCGTGTTTTTTAGTTTTTTTAAACTATACTATTTAAATGAAGTCCCGGTACGGAGGACTGGAACTATATTTCTTACAATAATTTAATTGTGAGTAAAACAAAGGTAAATGCGAATAGGTCGAGCCAACCAGGATTCGAACAGGGAATCTCCTGATCCGTAGTCAGGCGCGTTGTGCCGCTGTCCCACGTAGGTTTGAATGTCTCGGGTGCCATCATTTACATGGATTAAATTGCTCTTCGTAATTCAAAAAATAAAGTGCCCTTGATAAGTCTACAGCGTTTCAATTAAATCTGATCGCTTAAAGTAGGGCAAAATCGAGCCCAAAGAGTCAGTTACAAACAAACATACAGGTGAAACTTATAAAAGCGTATTAAAATAGAATCATTTTAAAATATTAGTGATTTATCCATGAAGGAAGACTATTTTAGAGATAAAAACTTTATGAAATATGAGTAGCATAGTGAAATATATTTATCGAGATGGAATATCAGTGGTAATTCGTATTCTTTTTCTAGATGCGCAAGTTGTATGAAGAAGAGAGGCGAAAAAAGCAGCAGCAAGAGCTGGCAGAAATCGAGATGAGGAGACACAGCGATTTTTTTACGTGAGTAAAACGGACATTTCTGGAATGGATGCATTCTTATTTTTTAATACATTTTTTCCCCCACGAATGAATGACTCTGCGACAGTGAATTTCTTAAATTTGGAATTTTTCTTAAGATAAAAAAATATATATATTCCTCAATTTTTTTCTTATCAACGAAGAATCAATGCAGTGTGAGCTGGCGCATTCAGTGTTTTCGGTACCCATCGGGATTTAACGCGTTTGAGGCTCAAAATGGAATGGATCGATCCTTTTGAAATTCCACCATCATCAGCAAGGTCTCTATTTGTTAATCGACGGTTAGCAAACACCCAATCTTTAATTGTTTGGACGTGAGCTTCTTCGGTTGAGGTGGAGGGTCGACCAGAGCATTCTCTGTCTTCTTTGAACTGTTTATACCACTTGTAAACATTTCTTTCCGATATAGGAATGCTCCCCGAATGCCTTCTGCAACATTCTATACGTTTCCGCGAACAGACATTCAAAAATCGCCAGTATCAGTTTTCGCCTCTCACAAAATCAAGCGTCACTCAAGCACTAATGAATATTTTGACTTCAAATTTCACAAAGATGTCAAGGACAGTGCCAGCAACCTAAAAAAGAAAAAAAATTGAATTCGATATGCCCCGGGAATTTTAAATTGAAAATGGGTCTTAGTTTTTGGACACGGTAGTAAAACTGAAATGCCGTGACACTAGTGCTGATAGTTAAAAATTATATTTCATGGTAATATTTTTTTTAATAAAATGTCAAGTACACCAACATTCTGATGGGTTTTTCTTTCTCTTCAGGCCTTCGCAAAAGTCGCCCATTCCGCTGAACAGGTACGACAATCCGTTCGAGTCCAGCTACCTCAGCCTGACGTCCCACAGCTTCTCGAGGGGTCCGCCCCCAAAGACCATGGCACGAGCTTTATATCCTTTCACGGCCCAGACAACCAGGTAAAAATATTTCTTTTTTCTTTCGTTCTTTAGTAGAAGCCATTTTAAATGCGTCGAAATATATTCGGCGTTTCAAATCATTTGAGCCATCCCCAGATCCATTGCATTCAAATTGAGGAAAGGCTTACTTACAAAACAGGAAAGTACCTAGTAAAAAAAATAAACTTCTCTATTGAAAGCGTATATTTGCCCATCAAAAAATAATGAATCAAGTTGATTCCTACTATTAGCTCACACTCTCCTTATATATATCTTGTAAAAATTTTCAATCGTTCATGAAATACTTTTCATTCATCCACTCGAGTTCGAATACCCTTTTTGTGAGCTTGTAGTGGATGACACTGGATGTGAATACAATTTTTTCGAATATTAATTCAGTAATTAAATTTAATTCATTAATTCTAGTTTTATATCGGAGAAAAAAAATTGTCTTATATAAGGATTTCTCATATTTTTATTAATTGTAATTATTTAATAAAAAATAACTAAAATAAAATGTTTCTTTGTTGAGCTAAGTAGGTATTTTTTTTATATTACTTGTTCCTATCGAGTTGGCGAGAAAGTGCGTTCGGTTTTTACCGTGTACTTAAATGGTGAAAATCGAAATGACTTTCTTGTCAACCCAATATACTTTCGAACATTAAACACGTATGATACACAAGAACCCAAAATCATTTGCTATTAAACACAAATAGTCTTCTCTATATTGAAAGCTTAATTTTTATGTTTGTTTTATGGTTCTAATAAAACAGGGGTGTCCATGAAGGCTGCTTACAATTCCAAAAATTGATAACAAAGGCAAATGAAAAGACGGACGAGGGGAAAATGACTACAAAATGAGACTATGTACCTTATTTAGCCTCATTTAATTTCAATTCGTATTAATTCAATACATCTGTATGTGGACACAACAAACATACATCGGCAAGATGCTCAATATGTGGGCCAGATCACTTGTAGCACAGGGGTCTCCAAACTATCCAGCCTTAGGGCCGTACTGTTTACTCCAGTAAGTACCAAGGACCAAAACCGTTTTAATTGTTCTGCCATTATCTATTTAATTACATAAATCTCATTAGTATTTTTTTACAAGGGGATATCCCGCGGTTTCATTCGCGTTCATTTAGCTTTTCCATTCCTGAGGGATTTTCAGGATAAAAATCATACGTTTGATTCAGGATATATACATTACAAACATCGATATAAATACGTTATGCCATATTCTTTACCCCAACATAACTACCGAGGGTAACCGCGGGATGTTCACTAATTTATAATGTTAGAGGAATTCATTTCAATAATTTGTTAGTTGTTATGCTTAAGTTAACTTTTCTGCGTATTATGCTTGTCATTAAACTTTACCTAGCAAGTCAATAAAACCGAGTTATTATCATTCTGTGTTTTTTTATCCAAATTATTACAGCAACAATAAGCTATTCGCTGTCGCGGGTTGGTTTGATGACACGGACGGCCCGATTTGGCCCGCAGTTTGGAGACCCCTGCTGTAGCATATCCTCTATCCATGATGATCACCTACTTTATATGTCTCATCCTTTTGTCCGATGCCTTTAACAGAACCTCGTGGAAAGAATATTAGGGTAGTGACATCTAGTATCTAGAGTTATGTAAATAGATGTATAGATGCAGATGCCGATGTATGTCTGTTGTGTCCACATACAAATGTATTGAATTAATACGAATTGAAATTAAATGAGGCTAAAAAGATTCGTAGTCATTTTCTTCTCGTCCGTCTTTTCATTTTCCTTTCCAAATATTGATAAACAGATTTTATGAACAGCCTGGCAATGTGTGAAAATGTTATTCAATTTCTTTTTCATTACAGTCGTGGCCATTACAATTATTGCTCTATCCAAATGTCTGTTCTGAAAACAATTGGTATTCAAAAATTGACTGAAACAATCTGCATTGTATTTTTTTTAAATAACTAATGACACTAATTTTTAAACCATGCAATTTTATTTTCAAATGTTAACATCCATATGCAGGTTTATGGGTGGCATTTACCGAACTGACAATCCATCTCACTACCTTACCGATCTTGTTCTCTGTTTTAATGTTTTTACAAATCTTTCGAAAATTAATTCAAACCCTTTTTGTTACCTAATGAGAAATGCCGTTTTAATTCTTGAAATGCATCCCCTGTAGCAGCTTCAAGACTCGGAAATCACTTTCCTAAAAATTATGCTTATTTAAAACGCAGCTATTGCGATGGAATGACAAGTCTAAAAATTAATCCCCCCCCAAAATAATATTTTCCTTCTATGAATTCTTGACATCCGTTTACAGCTGTTTTTGAAATGCATTTCGTAATTTTCACTACCGATTTAAAAATTTGATTTCAAAAACTTTGAAAGTTCCATAAATTTTCTTGAAAGGATCTTCATATGAGGTATCTAATGTAAATGCTTCCAGTCAAGCTTTCGAAAAATCTATTCCTTTTTAAAAAAATGAATGAATCTAATTGAATCTATTTAAAAAAATTAATCTAAATGAATCTATTTGAAAAAATGAATCTGTTTGAAAAAATGAATCTATTTGAAAAAAAAAAAAGAATCTATTCCCTTTCCTTTTTTTTTCACCCACAGGGAGCTGAGCTTAAACAAGGGCGACATCGTGTACATCACCAAACAGATCGACAAGAACTGGTTCGAGGGAGAACACCATGGCCTGGTGGGGATTTTCCCCGTCTCGTACGTGGAGGTGAGAGAAGTGGGGTTTTATTTTTCCTTTATATTGTAGAGAAATGTATTTGTGTTTGACTTCGAGAGACTGTTGACAAACTGTGTCCTCTTCTAGATCATCCCCAGCGAGAAGGCCCACCTGCAACCCAAGAAGGCGATCGAAGGAGAGGCACTGGTCAAGTACAACTTCAGGGCACAGTCGCCGGCGGAACTCTCACTTTTCAAGGTCAGCACGCTTTCAAGTTTCGTTGATTTTTTTTTTCCCTGTAAACTCATTAAATAACATATTGCGGAATGACATGACGGAGTTCGGAACTGAGGATCAAATTTCCGCGATAGGCGATGCCGAATAGGAAAATTCAAGGAAAGGGTTTATGTTGTAGGTGGAAAGTGCTTTTGGAAAGAAGGCTAAGAACCATAGAAGTAATATAATATAGCATGTTACCTTAGGGTAACACGCTGAGATGCAAAAATTGTATACAATTTTTTTAAATCCACCATCCATGTAAATCATTTAATCTTTTGATAAATATGACACTATGATATACACATTCCAGTCACATTAATGTGACCCCCACCTACTTTCGACGTCCACGTGGCATAACCCATCACAAAAGGCAGGTGGCAGCCTATTGCAGTGAAGTGTATATAAGCAATTCCACTTAATACCACATTCCACACTCCACTTAAAGTCAGACTATACAAGAGTTCTAGAATGTACAAGATTCTGGATTTTGACAGGTGGTCACATTAATGTGGCTGGACTGTGTATAATAATAAATGATAAATATAACACTAATATACTGCTGTGATTTATATTGCATGCTTCATATCAAATGTTGTAACCCTTGAAGCATAGATATTTTTCTTATTTCAAACGGTATCTAGTTCATCAACAAAATTGTATTGGTATCTAAGTGCTAAGGATCTTAAGCATTTG
Organism: Caerostris darwini; assembly: GCA_021605075.1. Classification (NCBI taxonomy): domain Eukaryota; kingdom Metazoa; phylum Arthropoda; class Arachnida; order Araneae; family Araneidae; genus Caerostris; species Caerostris darwini. Next base: position 84,941 of record BPLQ01012460.1, on the reverse strand, counting down.
TGAGTTTAGCATTTTAATGGAAAAACCTTTTCGGTGGGCTTGACGTCTTTTATAACAAATATTGAAAAATCATCTAATCCTATTTCTTTATAATTTTATATTATTGCATAGTTTTTACTATTTGATATTGTGGAACTCTCACTGCATGAAATGCTCTTCTTGGGCGCAGGGTGAAAAAGTTGTTCTGATGAGGAGGCTGGACCACAACTGGTTCGAGGGCCGACTGGGAGCCAAGAAAGGCATCTTCCCCATCTCGTACGTCGAAGTCTTGCAGGAGCCGGGAGAATGCATAGGTGAGTTCATTTCTTCCCCAGTAGAATCTTCTAAGAAATTCATCTGAAAGACTTGTCTTGAAAAAGCCAGTCGATAGTAGAGTACTTCTCATACGTTACTATCGGTTTTCCCCGTCCTTTAACATATCATTACGCGTACCTATCAAAGCATAGGTCCTGTGTTTCAAACGCAGAATTCTCGCCCATTTTTCTCGGATTTTTTCGAAGAAAATTCTGTAGTGAGCGAAACCCACAAAATACGAATTCTCCTTAAAAATAATCAATAAAATCATCGGCAAGATCGCTAATTTCTTGCTTCTTCTTCATGTTGTAATGAAAAACACGTTCTTTTCTTAAGCCTCTTCGATGAATTTCTCTTCTGTCTAAAATCGGATGTACTTGCCATGAAAAATATTTTCTACCATTGCCAGCACCATCCTTTAGATTAAGTCTTTTAAAATCTTATCGAATTTTATTACCAGAGTATTTGTTTTTCTGAAGCAAAGTTATTTTCAGAATCGAGTACCTGTGCACATGTTTAAGAAAATTAAAATATAATGAAAAAAAATTTAAATATAATGAAAATAAAGTATCACATAATTAGCAGAAATTAAAAATTTAAAGCAAACTATAGAAGAAGTCCATTGGAGAAAGACTTTTTCACTGGTAGGGGCGATGTGTGCTCCGAATTTAAATTTGGATAAAGTGAAATATATATATATATTTTAATAATCTTCCTGATCATCAGAAATGAGAAAACACGTTACGGTGAGAATTATTTTTATCATATTTTATTTAAAGCACTAATGTATGTCAACAATGAACTCAACTCTACTTTGATCTGCCTAATTTAAAGTCGAAAGATAAAGCTTTCAAATAATAATTGGATGCTCATTTGTATCTGGGATGGGAAAATTCTTTCCGCCTACTTATTGACAAATGATTTTTTATTTTTTTATATAGAAGTGTAATTATACTTGCGATTTTGCAATAAAATATATGTTTTGTTTATAGGCCCACGCACAATATCACCTAAGCCACCAGCAAGTCCAGTTTTGTAAGTATTTTGGTCCGAATGAGACCATTATTTTTAATTTTTTTTTGTCTTAAATAAAATCGGTTGTTGTTGTTGTTGTTTCTTATCCCACTTGGCTGGCCAAGCCCACGAGCCCATATAGACTCATGATTGAAGGGGAAGGAAGCAGCTTCTGTTGTGATGGAGCACCCGTAGGTAGAAGCCTGACTTTTGCTCCGTGACGCTCTTACAGTCATAGAAGACCGGGACCTACGGCTTAAAGTGGATTCCGAACCACTACAAACATCCATGGCACCGCCGGGATTCGAACCCGAAACCTGTGGCACCGAGCGCCAGACACTCGGCCATTCAGGTCCCAAATTTGCCCACGGCACGCAGTGTTCCCAGGTGGTCACCCACCCAAGTACTGACCGCGCCCAATGATGCATAACTTCGGTGATCTAACGAAAACCGGTATATTCAGCATGGTACGGCCGTTGGCTATATAAAATCAGTAATGTATGAAATTAAATTAAAAATAGGATTATTGAATTTTCTACTTAATTGTCTTATTTTTTATCAACTTTTTAATGTTACAGACTATTGTTTTTCATATTTATTTTTAAGATTTTCTTCGTTAAAAAAAATTTTTTTTATAAGAAGACTAATTATTTTCATCCACTTGAAACTTAAAATTAATTGCCTCGTAACACTTGACTATTCGAATTTCTCAAAGAAAACACCCGTTAATAGGGCAGTACCATGCAAAACAGATTTGAGCACAATTAATGCGCCGGCAGTTAGCAGCATTTGATACATTCGCGAAATGATGAACCTCCAACAAAGAAAGAAACTCGGAGTTTTATGCAAAACTGATGTTTTTATTGTCGTGTGAGCGTTTAAAAAAAGATGGGTTGTCGTGGATCCTAGAGGGACCATTTCACATGTAGCGATTCTGTCATTTGCGGCTGCAGCTCAAATGGAGGTTTCATCATATGAGTCGCTGCGGAATGTGAATCCATGGTATCGTTCCTTTTATTTTTCAATTCCTTCTATTAGCTCACATTCTCCCTATATATATCTTGTTCAAATTTTCAATCGTTCATAAAACACTTTTGATTCATCCACTCAAGTTCAAATACATTTTTTTTTTTTTTTGAACTTGTAGTGGATGACACTCGATGTTGATACAGTTTTTTTCAAATATTAATTAATTCATTGCATTTAATTCGTTCATTTTAGGTTTTTTTTAAATTTAAGTTGCATGTATCTACCAATAGAGGGCGCCAGATAAACTTAAAAAAATGAATGAAAATTATTTATAACGGACTTTCTGCAATAGAGTGAAAAAAAAGTAGGAATTGATCTAAAAAAAAATTTTTTTATATTACTTTTTTTTTTTTTTTTTCTCTAAGAAATTTGGCGTGAATTTTGAATAATAATAAAAATAACCGGAATAATTTGTACATAAATGTGTTTGTCTTTGAAACACATTAATATACACAAAATTTAGATTTTGGCAAAGTCAAAATTCTGTATCTCAACAAATTTATTTGATCAAGAGATGTCATATGAACAAAAATTCGAATTAAGGGGTTCAGTTTCAATTTCCGAATTTGAGAAAGAGTTTAAAGGCGCGAAAGAATCATGTGAAAATTTCGGCTGCAGAAGAAAGGACGAGTTTCATCTTCAAATATAAACTATCTGCAAATATAGGGTGTCATTCAATTTAAAAATAATCTGTCTGGTGCAAACAATGTGAATATTTAAATATCCTTGGTGTTTTATACACATAAAACACTAAGGATATTTAAATATTCGCTTTGTGTCAGTGTTTCTTTCATTGCTTCTTGCAGCAGTTCCCTCATCAGTGGATCCCCTCCAAAAGCCTCTGAAGGTCCGACTTTCAACACAGGTTTAAGGCCACTGCAGAGTAAGGTAAGAGCACATAAGATACACTCAAAATTGCTTAATACTTGCAGATATACAAGTTTGAATGAAACAGTTAATGCTAAAGTTTAATGGGGAAAAAAGCAACTTTTCAACAAAAATGCTTTAATCTGTGAATGCATGAAGGACTTCTTACAGTGTTCCTACAATCCTTTTTACAAGCAGATGTCAAAGTGTAGGTGTTCAGAACTCAATTATAAAGAAAGCAGAGGGTCAAGAACAATGCCATTTTGAGTACATATAAGAATTGATAATTATATATCCGGAACTGACTGCGCTAATGTTGCGTGGCTCTATTTGACGTATCCGCCTTTAAGGCTCGTGCTCACCAGGCGAGAAGATGCAAGCGAAAAAATTTGACCAATCCCTAGCCTCACCGCGGTCGCCTGAAACCGGTTTGCAGTCCGCCGCTCTGAGTTGGCCAACTTTCAACTGGAAGCGGTTTTTCACTAGGCGTAATGCTATTTCTGACGTTTCGCTGTGAAGGGGTCGAAAAAATTTTGTCGCTTGCCTCTTGAATCTTCACGTCTCTCGCCTCGGTGGGAACGAGCCTTTAGATTTGACATTTTTGTTGTTTACAGCCACTTGAAAATTGTATGCCAATCTAAAAATGGAATTAACTCGTGAATAATACTACGATTTTCGACGTGGATTATCTCAACAAGGGTGTATCGGTCAACTCGTTTCCATTTTGGGCGATGAAGCGCCCTCTGAGACCACTGCATGATCGCTGGGTCAGTGAGTTTTGAGTCGTTGGCTCACGGGGTGAATTGCAAGAAGATCTTCCAAAAGCGATTGGATGTGCCAGAAAACGCCCATGCTGTTCGCGAACTGATCATGTAGGATCGTCATGTGACATACCAAGAAAATGTGGCTTCTTTAGGTGTAAGTATGACGAGCATACGAAAAAATTTACATGGACATATTTAGATGTGAAAAATATTTGCCCATTTGACAATCGTTCAAACAAGGCTATGTCGATGGGTGCAAAGAAATGCTTCAAAAATACGATCGTGGTGTGTGGAAAGCTGCACAACATTTACGCAGGCAACGAATCTTGGATCTACGCATATGAGCCCGAAGATAAAAAGCAATTGACTAGTGTAATTCTTCCAAGATGAGCCAAACCCAACAAAGATGTTAGCGCAAGAAACACTTCGAAATAAAGGGTCTAATGGTTTTTTTAGGGGGTAGATGGACGTGTGGCTTCCGTACCATTACAGAATCGTAGTACAGTACATTTTGAATGGCACACAAGCATTTGTTTGCCGGAAGTCTTTGGAGAAATAAGAAAAAACAGCCGGCAACGCAGGACTTACCTTCATTATGACAATAGCAATTCTCACACATAGGCAAAAAAGAACTCTATATTTGATCCGTTCTCCGCCGTACAGCTCTGATCTGATTTCTTTTTGTTCTCGTACGTGAAGAACCACCGCGTGGTTGACGATTTTTGACACCAGAATAAGCGTTTGACGCGTTCAGAATGCATGTTTTAGTAGATACTTCAATCGGAATGGAAAAAGTTCAAGTGTATGCAAAAGATTCTTGATCATCGCAGAGATTATTTTGAAAAACAACAAAACTATTTTTGATGATGAAAATTTGTTTTCGTTTATTATTCCGAATGCACACATTTCAACCTTCGTTGTATTTAGCCAGTGTAGAATCGATGTTTTAAGAAAAAAAAATCGATGCTTTCAACACCAGGGGCAAAAGTAAGGCCACAGGTTGATTTAGGGCAGTAAAATAGGCATAAAAACTTTTAAAAAAAAAGGGAAGAGAAAACATTTTACGTGAATGACTGACATTGAATAGTCATTTTAACACAGATGTATTTCTTGGCAGTTACGTTTAGCAACCATCACTCCACCTACTCGAACGCAGAATTTAAAACGAATCCTAGCATATCATTAATTTGAAAGGCTATACATGATCTTGTATGCATTTCCTCATTCGTCAAGATAATTTGCACATTGATGTTGTGTTTTCTTTTTCAGCCTCCTTTACATCTGGAAAAATCTGAAGCCAAGTCACCTCTCACGCAGTCGCTGCACATCGACACCTACAACGAGCCCATCCCGTGAGTTTGCCTAATCATTTTCCTCTTTTCAATTCCTTCTATTAGTTCACACTCTCCTCATATACATCTTGTTCACATTTTCAGTCGTTCATAAAATACTTTTTATTCATCCACTCGAGTTCAGATACATTTTTTTTTTTTAACTTGCAGTGGATGACACTGGATGTGAATACAGTTTTTTCAAATATTAATTCATTCATTAAATTTAATTCATTCATTTTATTTTTTTTTAGATTTAAGTTGCATGCATCTACCCATAGAGGTCGCCAGATAAACTTTAAAAAAAGTATGAAAATTATTTATAAAGGACTTTCGGCAATAGAGTGAAAAAAAAGTAGAAATTGACTTTAAATTTTTTTTTTTTTTATATTACTTGTTCAAACTTCATTGAAAACAGACCCCATGAGCAATTTGCTTTTTATCTATGCACTCTAATCTGCTTTTGTCCGGGGAGATAGGGACAGCATCCATAAAATATCCTGAAACTTTTATAAATATATTATTTTGCAGCACATTTAAAAAAAATGATGCGGTCAATAGGGACAGAATAACAAAAATTACCACGTATAAAATATGTAAGTCAAAACATGCGTTTAAAACTGTTCATCGGAGTTAAATACAGTGGATTTTCTTGTGGGTTCAAAATCACTTTCGTCACTTGAAGATGCTACTTTGCATCTAATACAATTCGTAGTGATCGGATGATAGAATATCGGGTGGGCTATCTACTGGATTCTTTTTGATTTAGTAGCAGTCTGTTGTTACATTTACAAATTAAATTTCTGAATTTATTTTTATTCACAATATGCATGTTTTTTTTTTTTTTTTTTGTATATATTATACAAAAAAAAAAAAAAAAAAAAAAAAGGACCGCATGAAAACAGGTTTCAGTGTTTATAATATATTTCTTGACTGGCACGATGCATTCGGCCTGCTTTTGTAAAAAAAATTTTCAACTGCAAGCATCCACATATGTTCACATGTTAACTTAAAAATGTAATTTGAAGCTAAAGGTGCGAGCTATATGCCGATAGATAGTTACCATTTTTAAGAGATATGAATATTAAATGTAGGATGCAGATAGTTTTATAGCTTTTCTACACATATCAAAAATTCATTCCTTAAACAAGCTCAATGAATTTTCTTCCACTATCATGCCGAAATAATTTTATTTAGAATTTTAACATGAATTACCTTAATTCAATGATTATGCACCTCAAATCGATTGTTTCCCTGTCATTTGATGATGTGCCGAGCTGTTGTTTGCAGGTACCGCTCCCTGTACGCCTACTCTCCGCAGAACGAGGACGAGCTGGAGCTGCGGGAGGGCGACACGGTGTACGTGATGGAGAAGTGCGACGACGGATGGTACGTGGGCACCTCCCTCAGGACGGGACTCTTCGGAACCTTCCCAGGGAACTACGTCGAGAGGATCTGATCTGTAAGTGTCAACACTCTGAGGGGTGAACCCAGCTCGCCGAAAGAGATATATATATATATATATACATTTTTTCTATAGGAACGTTGGGTCGGAAGGCGCGAACACAAAAAGGAAAAGTTCAGATGACTACAGTTTCAAATTCTCATTTATACACAGTCCAGTCACATTAATGTGACCACAACGTCAACATGAAGGTCGACGTCAACATGAAGCTGGCCACGGCATATGTCTCAACATCCCAGTGAACACCTTCAGAAACCTAATTGACTCTCTCCCTGCACGTCTCGCAGCGGTTCGCTCTGCCAAGGTGGTCACATTAATGGGACTGGACTGTGTATAAAAAAAAAAGAGAGGGAGATATTGCAAATTTCGCAGCCTGTTTTTATTAGATTTAACTGAAGCACCAATAGTATTTATGCAATAGAAACTCGATGCTTCCTTCCTCATGGAGGTTTTCTGATTGTTCTGTGACATGAAGAGCCCTATAAGAATAAATTAAATCTATTACCTAAGAGTATTGGATAATTTCGGTTGGAGCATTACGGGTTCCCCCCCATGAGTTGAAATGAAACTTCTCATAGTTTTAAACGCCTGATCAACGGTTAAGATACTACAATTCAGGATCAAGATGAATTCTGGTAACCCTTTCGCATTTTCCGGATACAACCCGGAGTTTGAGAGGCTTATGCTTATATGTCCTCTCGTTTCTGAAAGCAGAGACTGCAACGAAAGTCGCCCGAGGATTCGAAAAGCTCGAATCTAGAGAGTTTTTGCATACCGTATTTCGCACATCCGTTATTTTTTTCTCCCTAGCGCGCATGCTCATAGGAAATTGCGCATGCGTATCTGTAATAATGTTCCCTATGAGCATGCACGCTAGGGAGAAAAAGCTAACGGACGTCCGAAATACGGTATGCAAAAACTCTCTATTATCATTCATTTAAACCTGCTCGAGCAAATTTTTGAAGTTGGAAATAACTGAAAACTGCTGTATTAAACACTCTCCTCCCCCTTCTAAGTTTGTAAAGCCTGTCTGGTCATGAACAAAATGGCCATTCTGCTGGAACTGTTGAATTAAAACAATGAATATGAGAAAAGAAACGATTCTACTCTCTCTCTCTATCTATTATATATAATTCCCGTGTCACGATGTTTGTCCGCGATGAACTCCGAAACTAACCATCCGATTTTAACTTTTTTTTTTTTTAAATGTGTGTTTTGTTCCAACTTGAGAAATAGGATAGTTTTTATACAGATTTTTTTCGTATTTAATTGCGAAATCGGTTAAAATCTACCGTTGAGAGGTCGCCAATCTTGCAACCCTGAATTTTCGCCAATTTCTTTAGGGTTGCAATACTGCAATTAGAGGAATTCGTAGCTTCATTTTTCGAATAATATAATGACTATTTTATTGTTATTTCGATAATTAATTGCAGAATTCTTATTTGCACTAATTTCATCGTTGGAGTAAAAAGTTTGTTTCCACAACAGACGAAAGATATACCACAATAAAAGGTACATTAGATGGCGCCGTGTCTCGATGCCTGTACTACATAAACGTAAAATTCCCATGTTCTGAATATTATTGTTTTATTTACTACTTTAAATTTTGTGAAAATTATATTGTATGAAATTTATATTATTTCTATGAGAAATAAATCAAATGTATGTAAGTATTACCTGATTTGATTATCAATATTTTTTTTTTATTTTCTAAGTTTGAATTTGAATTGGAATAAAATATATGGAATGAAAAGTTGTGAATCAAAACATTGAACTTTTCTATGCTTAAAGTTTGTCAACATGTGTTGTATTTGATTAAGAATTCTAAAATGAAATGTGATCTAACAAGATAATATAATATAGACAATATAATTTTAAAGAAAGATGATGAATTTTAAGGATTTTTGAAAAGTGTGAAAATGAAGTAAACTCTGCAATTATTTGATATAATGATAACATTAAAATTTTATAAAAGGTATTATAATAGTTGCAAGTTGAAAATCAAGAACATTTTATTTTAAAAACTTTTGTTATTTGAAAAACAAAGAATTTGAGTTATAAATTTGAGTGATTTGAATATTGGCGAAGAAAAATTGATAAATGGGAAGTTATTTAAAGAAAACAAAACAAATAAATAAGTGCTTATATTAATAAAGGAGAATTTAAAGCTCAATAACATTTTTATGTATGTACATTTGTTTTTATTTACATTTAAAAGTTGGTTTTAATTATTTCTTATTTGAATTTTTATGCATTTTGTATTCATTCAAAGCATCATAATAAAAATATTTCTTTTCTAAATGCTTTGAAACTTCATGTAAAAGTTTTCTTTAAATGTATGAAAGGAATAGAACATGGAAATTAACCTAAATTCATAAATTTTTTTTTATTTTAGTTTTTAAACTAAGAATTTCTGTAAATTTGTAAAAAAAAGTTTGTGGCGACAAACTTTAAGCATACAAAAATGTATAAATAATTGAGATATAAATTTGAAAACAGTATATTACCTACATAAGGATATTCCCAGCATAAAAATACTTGCAAAGGAAAAATCTATTCATGTTTTATTTATTTTTGAATTATAAAGTTTTGCAACAATATCACATTTTTGCAATGTTTATCCATATTTTAAAGAATAAATTGTATAAAAAATAGTTAAAGTTGATATTTTTATGTGAAATTCAAAGGTTTTGAATATATTTAATCAAAACACTTGCAAAAAGGCTAAATATTTTAAATTCAGGTCATTTCATTTTAAAAAGCCTTTGCAAATAGCAGGAAGTTGTAAAAAAACATTTTGTCGAGCAAATTTTAACTTTTTCAAAACAAAGCTCAGAAAATATTTACAGCTTTAAGGAAAAATAAAACTATATTTTTTAATAAATAAGACTATGAACTTGATAATTCAATGGCATTTTAATCTATTTACAACATTTTTAAAAGTAATATATCTAATTAAAAGTTGTTTTTAGCTTTTTCTCAGAATGAATTTTTATGCTTTTTGTTTTCATGTGAAACACCATAACACAAGTAATTTTGATCCAAATGCTACAAAACTTTGTATTTATGTTTTTCATAAATATTTACAGGGAAATGATTATAGCTACATAAATATTTTTTATTTTAATTGTTGAACTTGGAATTACATGCAAATTTTGTGTCGACAGCATTTAAACTAGCACAAAATAATAAATAATAAAGATATAAATTTACCAGAGGTCTATTCACTGTAAAATGTTAGTACAAACTCAGAAATTTAAAAAATATTGATTTGATTTCAGGTTTTGTAACAGTATCAATTTTTGGTCATTTCTACCCTTATTTTAGCTTATAAAAATTTCAAAAAATAATAATGAAATTTTTTTATGGGAAATCATTAGTTTTTAGATACATTCAATCCAAAAATATGTACAAAGATAAAAAATTTCTTCGAAGGTGTTCGTGTATCTTAAACGATCGTTTGCATTTGAATTTTATTGTGAATTTTTTTTAAAGTCTTTTCTTATTATATCCCGATTTTATTTTAATTGTGTTGTATTTTTTCAATTATCAATTTCAGTAAAAGACCACCAAAAAAATCGAACCTCAGAATCCGTGTTTCTCCCATGGGCAGCTGTATGTTGCATGCTCACGTGTTCGAAAACCATCGAATTTATTTATTTTGACGAAAGACAGACTAACAAGAAATATTGTTCATCGCTTAGTTCTTAGTTAAATGAAAGTAATGATTATTAAAAATTAAATTAGGTAAAATAATTATAAAACAGTCTTAAAAATCAACATTATCTACCTCATTCATTAAATTAATAAAAATTAAACATTTTCTATTCGTTGAAGCTTAATTTGATCTTTTCATCATTCTTTACCAATCACTTACTTAACAATACCAATTATAGTATCTAATAATTGAATGAAATACAAGAAAGCCACAGCAACGCGTGGCCGGGTCCTCTAGTATATATATATATTTAAAAAAATTTGAATGTAAAATAGTTCAACTTAGTAGAAAAATTCAATTCCTGCATTCGAAGCGCGGCAATCGTAAGAAAAATACCTCCAACTCAACATGCTCACAGCCTAAAAATATATTTTTGTTTTCAGGTTGAAATTCGGAAGAATCTTTTGTGTCTAGTCGAACGGAGCAGTTTGGGGAAAAGTGCCCGCGCCAATCCGAAACGGATACTTGTACAGACATTCAACGCTTCATTCTCTTCTCATTCTTTAAAGTTAAATCACGAACAATTTATGTATGTGTTGAGAAATATTTAAGTCTATAGAAGCTTTACAGATATTTTAATGATAGAGATGTGAAATTATATAACGTTATTATTCAAAAATAAATTTGTTGGAGTGAAGAAACATTCAGTTATTACAAAAATACCAAGTTTTCTTTTTCTTGTGCAACTTTTTAAGAGCTGATTCACACTATTAAATATCGGGTGTATATGAATAATGACGGATGATTGTGTGACAAAATGGATGGTTGATATGTATACTGTTATGAAAATAAGTAACATACTTACAAAGCTAGACATAGAAAGACCTTTCATCATTATATTTCATTTGCATGTTGAATAACATGCAAATGAATAGCATCGAGTATTGGCTGGGAAAAAATACAGAGTTTTTGCATAACGTTTTTTTTATCGTCCGATATTTTTTTTCTCCCTAGCGCGCATGCTCATAGGAAACGTTGTACTATTGCTAATCCATATCTGTAATATTGCACTACTGCGCATGCGATTTAAGTTTTTTAGAAATGCTTTCAAATCGCATGCGCAGTAGTGCAATAGTACAGCGTTTCCTATGAGCATGCGCGCTAGGGAGAAAAAAAATATCGGACGATAAAAAAAACGTTATGCAAAAACTCTGTATTAACTGATTGCTCTCCTTTACAGTAATGCAGTATCTTTAGACCGTTGTGAAATCATCTATAAGAATGTTAAGGGAATAACTAAAAACTAATTTTTCAAGTACAATTGATGCAAAACATGAATAGCCCTACTCTGCCCATTTCGTCTTGAAAGGCAAGGAGAATCTAATGTTATGAATGCATGTTATTTCGTTAGAGAATGTACTGCATCTTCGACATGTTGCACGACTTCCGCTGGATGTTTTAACTGATATATGGATAAAATAGAATGGCCTAGAGTAACGTCATTTTGAGTGTATGTGAAATAGTGTACGCATTCTTAGAGATACCAGGTGTGGCGTTTAATAATTCTTATTTATTTAAGAGAGGGTGTTGAAGAAAAGATAGGTTGGTTAACAGTCTCATGTCATTTCGTTGCTGCGACAGCACCTTTCAGGACGTCACCGATGCTTAAACGGTTTCGAGCCAAATCAAGAACTCTTGTTCCAACCAAAAACGCAAGTGATACTTATCACCATTTTTAAATCTGTCACTGTGAGTGATCTGAACCAACAATGACAGATTCAAAAGTGGCGATTTCGAATTAACGCTCAGTACAAAATGGTTGTCATTTTTTTTTCAGAAAAAAATTAACGCCACACCTGGTAAATACAATGTGGAAAGTTTAGAATACATGGGCAGGTAAATACCAACGAATGGTAGTAGGTGGATTTTTGTATAATGAACCAGGTTTGAACACACTATCCAGAGGTCAAAGCAGAAAAATGGCATCTCTCAAATAAAATGTGTTAATATATACAGATGGAGGTAAAAAAAGAAATATTCATGTGGACATACAAACTTAAAATTATCAAAATAAGTAGATGAATTTATGATTCTTAAATTTTGTAAAAACACTCAGCACGAGTTCAAATGGCACAATTTACAGATAGACTGGACGGGGCTGAGAATTATATATAGTGAGTTGTATACACATGTTAACCTAGTCTACAGTAAAAGTCCAATTCAAGAAAACATGCATAAGAAAACAGACATTATATTTTTATTCCTATTGACACATTTCATTATGAGCAAGAGATGTTTTTCTACAATTTTTTTCTTTTAAAATACCTCAATAAGAGACAGAGGAAACTTTACACCACTGTACTTACAGATCAAAATGCTCAGAAGCAGACCAAAAACACTGAGATATAGGTACAATAGAGTAAAAACCTGATTTCATGTGTGATAGTGTGGTACATCATCTCTCTCTCTCTCTCCTCGGGGAAAATCTTCGGTCTTGAGGCAGCGCTCTTTTTTTTCTTCTTGAAATGGTACCGTGTGATAAAGTTCAGCAAAAACAAATGAGGAGACAGTTCCAAATGTTGGAATCGCCCATGTATCCAGAAACGGAGTGGATATTCATCAGGAATCGAACCCTTCGATGAGACACTCGTCATAGGCTGGTTTTGTTTACTATTCTAGAGCAGCATACACAAATGGAGAATATTTATATAGAGTTTCTTCTTTTCTTCAACCACACACACACGCGCATATATATAATTGATAAGCAGCAACATTTCTCAAAACATGCATCAAAATTATAAATAAGTACTCATTTAAGATTCGCATCGAAAAACATGAGCATTTTTCCTGTGCAGTTTTATTTTGAGCAATTCAATTTTTTTTTTTTTAAACAAGTTATAAGTTTTTGAAAAGATTTAAGTCTTTGTTGTTGTGAATTGGCTAGACATCACAATGTCGCTTTATTTATTATTATTATCATTACCGGAAGTCAATGTGCAAATGCTTTTTTTTAAATGAGTACTTTCCGAGGTAAATGTTTGCAATGCTGCAGAAATTTTTCAACGGGTATTTAAAAAAATTCAACACTGGAAATGGATGTGTGCTAGTACACTTAAATCCATTTAACATTCAAAAGGTTTTGATGATGGAACATGAAGAATTGGCAAAAAGCTTACAAGACACCATGGGCTACTAAGATCATTTAGAAAATGTAAAAGCAGCAACAGTTTCAAAAGTGTGACAAGGAAAGCTGCAGGAAATAAAAAAATGATTTAAATTTGCTGTAACTTTGTTTAAATTCACACATAGATACATGTATATAACAAAGTCCGTAAAGGCTCATTGGATAAGGCTTCAGAATATGGCAAAAATTGAAGACAGGCTATTAGAAATTGTCTATCTAAACCATCAATCAGTACATGTAGAGCTAAAGTCTTTGTGTGTTAAAAGTATAGGAAAACTTTCCAAAAAATATATCCAACATATTCTATTAATATATTTAACATATTTTTTTTTGTTTTTCATACACAATTTATATACAAAGTGAATTCAATGGTTCTCGTTTTCCTTAAAGCTTTCAGAAGCATTGCAGCAAACTGATAGAAAAGATTTATACAAAAGAATAAAAGTGTGCCAACCATACATTGATAAATGATTATATTTAGATATATGCATTTAATTATCCCTGCTACAGTCGAACATGAATTCTTTTTTCAGAACAAAGCTTTTGAAATATCAGACACCGCTCTAGAACGCAATTCGGCACAACAGGCAGCAACTTCAATATTTTTTACAGATATTAATGGATAACCATAATAAACAATGGCAAACAAAGTTTAATATAGAATTATAAATGTTAACAAGTTTTCATTAATAGAATTTGTACGAAAATAACACTTTTAAAGTTTTAAAAATGAAAACATATCATTGAGAATAACATACAATAATAAAAAAAAAAAGAAAAACCCACAAAAATACAACCATTAAAAATTCCAATTTCATAACAGTATCATAAAATAAATTCATGGGAAATAAAAGCCATTTTACATACACATGAAAATGATTCATTAATAGATACGCTCATAACGAGTGAATGTAGTCAATTACAATATTTCAAAAGAAATAAAAAATATCAAACCAACACCCGACATACAATACTTAACCAAATTAGTTTATGCATGAGAAAAGTTTTCTTTTAAGACTGGTACAAAAGTGTTAGAATTCAGTATTTAAATCTTCAACTGTATGTAGAATTTGGCATCTTTATATGTGGCTTTAAAGAAATAACTTTTTGCACTCTAACATATACATAATATTACAAATTTTTAACCATTTACAAACAAACTAAAACTTAACTGCTATTGTGCATCTCCTCATACATAACATGCAATATGAAAGCATAAAATAAGACAAGGCTATTATTTTAGATTCTATAATTTGATAACTTTTGATTTCTCATTCAAAATGAATTTCTTAAATTCCAGTATAAGAATGATTTTAAATAAAATAGGATAAAAGCATAAAAATCTTTCAAGAAATCATGGCAAAATTGTTTAAGATAAACTCACTACATAAAAAAAAAAAAAAAAAATACATTCTGAATGTATGAAATTTTTCTCCACTCATAATTTGGGCACATAAATTTTGTTGGAATATTTACAGTTTTATGCAATTTTTTTTCAGTTTGCATAATTTTGTTAATATAATATGAATAAAAAACAATTTAACAAATAAATGATTTATTTTAAAATTTTTATCCATGAATAAATAGACTGCAAAATGTAAGAATAAAGAGCAAAGTAAACAAAAAGAAAAAAACTTTAAACTAAAATTCATATGGAAACAATTTACATTGGTGCTGTACTAAAAAAAATCCTGTTGGTTGATTAAATTTTCATAAATAAAAAAATTACCCAAGAAAAACCAACTATTTCTCCAATTAACTCTGATAATAAAATGTTTAAAAAATAGTGTAGCAAACAAAAAATATATTGCTTTATTTATAATATTAACAGAGACATGATAGAATGGAATATCAGTACAAGTTGAAAAGAAGTAAACATGGAAAAAAAATATAAATATTCAATATGCCAATAATTTTGGACATTAAGTTGTCCTACAATTATAATATATAATACTTAAATAGTGTACCAAAATGCTAAATTTTAATAAATGCATAATTTTAATCATATATATAATTAAATATTTTAAAACAAGATTCAAGCTATTGGAAATTCATTTAATACGGATTGCATTAAAAATGTATGCAATGTACCGGTAAACTAGACTAGATTCAATTAAAACATGACATGCATTTGAAAGCCAACACTACTTCCCTATTAGATATATTTGACAGCAGAAAAGTGAAATAAAAAAAAATATTCCAATAAAAACATTTTTATTATATTATATAATCAAATAAAACAAAAATAAGGAATATCACAAGATTTAACCCGATATTTTTAATTATTAATACAAATAATAAACTATTCGTAGGGGAAAAAAAATGCAAATGCTTACAGTTCCCTATTTTACATGAACTTCCCATGCATCCAGTTTATAAGATTTTCTTTTTAAATACACAAGAAAACTTATAATACAAAATTTAATATGTACAAAAGATGGGCTCTGGTTATTTCAGTACATCTTAGTTTCAGAGCAAACTTGAAATAAAATAAATAACTTTGAGAGAAAAATGCGATTGTCTGTTAGCAGCTTCCTAAACTTCTCTGGCAACTAAATTCAGGCTAGGTAATCATTTCAGACAACAAAGATCTAAACTATGCTTGACATATCCAATCAAAATCACAGATTCTATTTATTCAAAAGTTTAATTTAAAAAAAAAAGACAAAATACTATGTCTAGACCATTCAGACAGGGTGATCCACATCCCAATTTTTTAATGTTCAATTTAAATTTGGAATTACATTCAAGATAAAAAAAATTTAATTGCTGTTCAGCGACATAAAACAGAATACTATTAGTGATATTTTGTCAGAATTTAATTAACTGCTCTAAAAAATGATTCATCCCCAAAATCCTTCCATTAATATTAAAACTGTACAGTTATTAAACTCTCAATGTACGAAACTTCATTAAAAATACCACCACATCTCGTGTTCCTACACCATTCTGAGAATATACGAAATTCATCTTCTATCCAATTATATAAATGATCTGAAAAAACAATGCTTTCAGTTTAAAATACCAAAAGCATATCATTTAATGTTTATGGTTTTATTTATTTATTTTTTAAAAATTGTTTTGTATCCATTTCATATTTCAATTTAAAGAAATTTTATTTTAATTTAAAAAATGACATCTATAAAAATTGATATGTTTTTGATTATAAAACATCTCAAAGTCAGTTGATATTTTCAATGCCAATCAAAATGAATTTGTAAAAAGGTTCCATTTTCAAACAATTTAATAATTTAATTTTAAAAGCTTTTTTAACTGTTGTTGTGGTAAATTGATCATAAATTTTGCAAGTGATCATAGCCAAGATGCATAAATAACAATCTGTCTTACAAAATAAAATTAAGGAAAAAAAAATATTTTAGAATAAAACTTTATTTGTTTATCAATTGAATAATTAATAAATTACTATCATTTAAAAAAAAAAATTAAGTTGCAATACAAAATCTCAGATTAAAATGCAATTGTTAATACACTGATAGGCAAACAACAATTGAATTAGTAGATAATTTACGAAAAAATAAGTTAGAATCAAAGCGAACACATATCTACAGAGCACATTGATTACTCAACATTTCTGCCTTATTAAAAATATCTGCATTAAATGCAAAAATCTTATTACATAAAAAATAAAATAAATATACTAATATGATGTACTAGATTTAAATTGCATAGATTGTGGGATGTGCATTCCACCCTGATAAACTATTTACATTTTTTATTTTATTTAACAAAGTATTTCTGATGAAGAAAATCGGGTCGTGATCAGAACAATTGAGAAAAAGCCAAGTTTCATTTAATGTGCAAAAATTACAAAACAAAAATAATAATTTGGATAGTTCTTGCTATAAACTAACATCCAAAATTTGCTTTGAATGATATAGATATACATTTTAAATGGTATAAATTACTTTAATATCTGGAATATACATATTGAATAGTAATTTGAGTAATGAAACCTGCAACAGCTATTTAGAATTAGCAGACGAATAACAATTTTCTTTCTCGATAAATAGCTGGACCAATTCAATTGCTAGAGAGTACAATAAAAATGAGAGGTTAAAGTGCTCAAACACCAAACCACATAGTTCTATGCCTACCACAGCAGAATAGTCATTCGAAATACATAAATATAATATTGTGTGTTTCAAATATATTGCACTCCTTAAAAAGCATATTTTATAATATATATTCTACATTCATTTGATAGACTGAATAGCTCTTAACCATAAATATATAAAAAAAAAAAAAAATAATAACTTCTCCTGAAATTATGAGCAGTCTCAGCACATAAATGCTTGTCAAAAAAAAAAAAAAAAAAAAAAATCCAACATATCTAAATTAATAAATATTCTAAAGAAAAACAACTTAAATAAATACTTTGTTATTTTAAAATAAATAAACTTTTTAAAACATAAAACCTTTCAACTATATTAAAATATAAGGAGATAAATGTATCAATGATTGAACTTGCCTTCACTGCATTGAGGGTATAAATACATAAAAATAAATATCTCAACAAAGAAAAAAAAAAAATTCACAGATCAGCCTCTATAAAATATTTTTTCAGGAGAGAAAAGTAATAAAATATAAAATACTGCATACAGTTATAAAAATGAATTCTATTAAAAAAAACATAAGATATGAAAATCTCGAAGACCCAATTTAAGCAAACGATACTGAAACGCAAAACAGACCGAAAATAAATTCTCTATAAATACACTTTTTAAAATTAAATATTACAAATTTGAAGTTGCACAATTCTGAATTAAATTTTTTAAAAATTATTTTGTAGCAGAATATAGTAGTTACCCAATACCGGAAAAAAAAAATTGTTTTTATAATTCACCAGAAAAATAAAAGGACTACCATTAAAAATAAGGAAATAAAGGCAGACCTGTAATGCAAATTTAAATAAAATTTTCAGCAAATAATACAAATATATATAACTGCTTTCATTTATCAAGAACCAAAACAAAAATTATTTAAAAAATAAAACTTTTATAATATAATGAACAATTTAAGTTATGGAAACATTTAGCTAAAAGCAATTACA
Source organism: Caerostris darwini (assembly GCA_021605075.1). Taxonomy (NCBI): domain Eukaryota; kingdom Metazoa; phylum Arthropoda; class Arachnida; order Araneae; family Araneidae; genus Caerostris; species Caerostris darwini. Next base: position 66,264 of record BPLQ01012460.1, on the reverse strand, counting down.
AATTTCATTAATGAATATTTCTTGGAAATAAATTGCAAATTTGAATTTTAAAATAATATTGCAATGAATACCCTGATTATATTTTTCGAAGGTAGTTTAAACTTTCACTATAATTAAATATTCATTTCATAAGACAATTCTAAATACAATTTATTTTTAAAATATAGATTCATTTTGATCAACTAAATTGCATAACTTTAAACTGAATTAAAAAAATGCAATAATTATTTTAATTATATTAATATATGCATATTTTAATCTTGCTTTCAAATTTAAATAGTTTAAGAAAAAAGTTAAAATGTGTTAAAACTGAAGAAAATCCTTAAAAAAGCATAAAATAAAATTTCTAAATTACATTATAAATACGTCCATATTTTTCTATATATTTCAAGGGAAAACTTTTCCAGAAATTAACAGAAGAAAATTTCCTTTCATAAACTTCAAAGTTATTTAACTACTTAGTTCTAAAAAATCTCATAATAAAATTAACATCAACAAACAAAAATCTAAACATCCCAAACTTAAAGGGGGAAAAAAAAAATACAAACACGTTAAATTTAGGATCCGGTATCAGATACCCTACCAAAACAACAAAAAAATAAAGGACGAATACTGGTAAATACTCTCTGGGAGAAACAATCAAAATCCACTCGTGTGGGGTGAGGGGTGCTTCCCATACATGCGAAGAGTAGAGGTTAATGAACAAAAAAAAGAAGATTGTGGGCTCTGAACAAGGTGGGCGGCATAGAGGCGTGGCAGACCCGCAGAATCACACACACACACATAAGACATTGACAACGATGCGACTGCAATGGGACTTCTGTATTAGTAAAGTTTTCAAGATTTGTTGGGCGAGGTGGAAGAGCGAGTTGACAGGAAACCCCCTTCTTCGCCACCCCCCGGGGAGGAGAGGGCATCCTTGCGGGGTGGCATGCGCTCGTTGATTTTATCAAGGCCCTTGGCTTCCTCAAAGCTGGCGATTTTGCGGTGAGGCGAGAATCCAGCAAGAGCTAGAGGACACAAATCAAGTGTTAATCATATTTTCACCTTTAATCAGTAGAATGTGCTAACCTACTTTTAGTATTAAAAAATTATTTATATTCAGTTATTGTAAATATCGAAATCTCAAATATTAATCTAGCTTATAGGATATGTTTATATAAATGTTTTTGTTTTTTTTATTAAATGGTATATCCCTTGCTATTTCTTAAAATCTATTTTAAATAAAATAGAGGAAAAAAAATAATTTCATGGAAAAAAACCTTTTTAACTAGGACAATAGAGTAAATGGCAATATTTAATTTCTCAAACACATAAATAACAAATGTCATTTCTGAACAAGAATTAATCATAGATTTTATTTTTTATATTTCATAAGAAATATACATACTTTTTTTGTTGGAATTTTTGATACCCATAAAAAAAAAAATTCAACTCAATAAATAATAAATATTCATAGGTTTATAGCGAGTTTGATTTTATTTTAGATTCCATTCTAAATCTACTAGACATATAGCAAGGAAATAAAAAAATTTTAGCCTCTCAATATTATTCTCTAAAATACAACTTATGAAGAAAGAAGTAAATTTGAACTAAATTAATCCACTTTCAACAAATTTGAAAAAGATTTTAATTGGTACAGAAATAAAAGTTTTGTGGTGTTATCATTGCTAAATTTATGCCAATATCCAAGTTTTCTTTCACTAATAAATAATTTAATTGTTTATATTATTTTTAACTGCAAATATTAAAAGAACACAAATTACATCATTATATTAATTGAAACAATTACTATTCTGAACGAAGACCTGAAAATCCTCACGATTACAAGATCTAAACATTCTATGAAAAAAAATTTTCCTAGTTAAAAAACAAGTTGTATTACCTATATTAATATTGCAATAAAAAAAAATTGGGATAACCTTCAAAATGTTTGTAATTATCCTTTGATCTTCACATAAATGGTATTATTAAAAATGGCTGAGAGGCAACAATGCAATTGATTAATAAAATTAACATGGTCAATTAACCAATAACCCAAAATTTTTCTATTACAGAACCAATGGATTGCAGCAAAGGCACTGAATAAAATTTCAAGATACCCTTTTTAAAAAATTTCAAGACAAAATTTTGCTAGAGATGTGAAAACTATTTTGTGCTTAAAAGCCGTAGTCAACTATAAAAAGAAAAATTATGAGGAACAATTTTAATATATATTTTTTAACCACTATTCATTTAATATTTTGTTTTACTGATATATAAAATAACCAAGTTTTCACTTAGCTTTTGACCTTTGTTTTGAACTAGTTTTACTATGAAAAGAATGATATTAAAACATTTTTTGCAGGCAATGGGTTTCTCTAGCTTGTTCATATTTAATAGAAATATGATCATGACATAGTGCATAAACAAGAAAATACAAAAGAAATTATGGACTAAAGTATAATTTTTACACTTTAATTTATTTAAACTATAACTTCATCAGTTGCCTCTAATATACAATTATTCTTAAATGTTATTAAAAAAACATCAAATACATTATTGGTTTTATGAAGTATTTGACAGTTCTGGTCCCATAACTATGTTATCAGAGAGATCACTTTTGTATTCATAATTATAAATTATTTCCTTCATTTTCTGGAATTTCTATCAATTAAATATCTCAAGCTACATGCAACTTATTACAAAGGTGTACATGTTACAGCCAAAGCCTGAATATCAAGTAACCTTTCTTATTAGCAACAGATGATACCAACCTTTCTTATTAGCAACAGATGATACCAACCTTTCTTATTAGCAACAGATGATACCAACCTTTCTTATTAGCAACAGATGATACAGATATCAATATACCAAGATCTAGAATTCTTTGGAGAAATCTTCACACATAAAAATTTCATACTCAGACTTAAGGTTATAGTAGGTGGTGTTATTTTTGACGGCCTGAGGCATTTGTTTTTCACTGTGACAGATAGTATCTTTAGGGTTTTTTTTTTTTTTTTTTTTTTGAGATTTAATGATAGTGACTCCCAGTGAGGGTTGGAAAAAAATAATTTTTTGTATACAATCTGTTATTTTAATGTAGCAAAATGTCTACATAGTTACCTTAGCCTTCAGAGGCTAAATGAAAATTCAGCTTCTTTTTGAACAATAAACTGACATTAGGTCTATTCATGGAGAGCATTTTATAAGGTAATTATTACTAGAATACAAAACTTTAAATTATTACTAGATATAAAACTAAGGGGTTTTTCTAAAATGATATGGGCATTTGCATGGCCCCAAAAAAAAAACATTATCACAGTAAAAAGTCAATACTTTTACATAATTTTCTGATCAATATCATTAGATATATATGTCTTTTTTTTTTTTTTTTTTTCTCGCTGTAATGCAAGCTTCATCAAAGTATATGGAATACAATTTGTTTGAAAAATAGTCCTTAAATATTTTACCATGAAAATGAGATCCAAGCCAAATTTAATCATGCACCTAGCCTTTGGCTCCAACAATTTTATGTGTTTAGCTATGTCTGAATCACTAAAAGCAGTCATAAAACAAAATATGCTGCTGAGTTCCCAAACAGATGACAAAGTATAGTTATCTTTAATTGCTGTTAATATGATATACAACTTTGTCCTAAACACCGTTTCATTTAAAGTTGTTGGTATCTTCTCTGTGAAATTCTTGGCAATTTAAGTACAGTAGAATTATTTGAATCAATACACTTGCCATCACTAGAATTCACAAAAAAACTTGGATGAAAGAATTTTTCAAAAGATCTTGATGCTTTTTGAATGAGACAACACTAGTGCATATCCCATACTTGCAACACTTAATTGTACCTTGTACAGTCATTAATAGACTTGAGTAGACATTCGCCACAAAATCTACATTCCATTTAGTGATTGATGGTTATCAATTTTATTTTGAAACCAATGTTTAGAAAATTTCATGCATCTCGGAAATTTGAACGGAAACATCTCCATGTTTTCGTAATCAAGGAGAAACACGATACAACCAATACATGATATAACCATGGAGAAGTATAAGTTCCATAATTCAGTTGTGCGACATGCTTACAGTTGAACTATAAAAAGAACTGCTTAACTAGGCAACATCAATAGGGTTTAGCATGGTGCCAAGGAAACAAAATGTTTCAGAATTAAAAAGACTACAAATTTGCATGTCACATGATTAAACATGTTAAAACATCGAAAATATGCTAGCTCATTAGCGATAATAAGTTTCATTACCTCTCCCATTTTCATTCTTTCAAACAAAACAATTATTTTTCAGATAATGCACTTCCCTCGGATTGCATGGTTATTCCACAGAACACTACCCTAATATGCCAGTTGCACCTATTGCATAATTACTTCAAACCAATGAGAAGAAAAAAAATGTTAATCAATCATGTGACAGCTTTCCGCCAACCAATAAGTGGAAATATGCCCATGATTAGTTTGTTCGCGTTTGTTTCAACCTGGGATCTGGTGCAAGAAATTTTGTTTGGAGCATGATATTAAAAGCATAAAACTCAAAATTTCAGGACTTCTATTTTTTTTTTTTTTTTTTTAGGAATTTCTGAACCAGTACGATGTCTGGATTTGTTGCACAATCAATTCAACATGTGATAAATAGTATACTTTTTTTTACAAATAGCACAATTTTTTTTGACAAAATTTCCTTAACTGAATAATATGTTACTGTGCTCTTATGATTATTACGAGAAATTTGCTTCATTTCATTGACATGAAGCAAATTACAAATTTTTATTATTTTATTGCAAGTATACCATTTAGAGTCGAACTGTTTGGTGACAAACTCCTACGAGCGACTAGCGTTTAAAATGTTTTTGAGATCACTCTATAAATTTAGGTAATTTTTTTTGTAGGCGTCTTAAATTTTCTAAACCAATGGCATAAATTAGCACTATTTGTTTTTAACTGCACAAAATTAATTATTTAGCTTCGATTCAAAAATGGGAACAGGGACTTTTCTACACTGGTTATTTATTACTAATTGATGAAAGTGAATTCCTTTTTGAGTGATTGAAGTTTAATAAAAACTCATAAAAATTTTGCTTAAACAATTTTTTTTTAAAACCTTTTAGAAAGAAATTAAAAATAAATTATTTAGTATGTTTACTCCTTTAAGAAGATCATTTTTAATTAAAAATAATTTAAAAATGAAAGAATTTGATAGTTATGAAGTAATATTTCACATATAATTAATTGATGACATTTTTAAAAGTTAATTTAAAATTAATTTGTAAACAATTCACTTAACATTAACTCATTAATTTAATAAATTATTAATCAATATTAATTAATTTCCTCATAAAAATCTTATAAATAATTTAATAGAGTCTTTTATAAATAAACATTTTTTGAGATGCAGTTTTATTTTCAAATATTCTTATTAATGCTTATAATATGTTCTTGTGGCATTCAAAATTTTTCTTTTAATGCATTCACTTGTTTTTTATATTTAATTGCACTCTACCCATTTATATATTGAATAAATTTCCTTTAAAAAAAAAAAAAAAAAAAAAAAAAAAAAAAAAAAAGAAACTGGTTACTTAATGAAATAAGCTTCTTATGCAATGTCAGCTTTTCAAAGCACAGCATGTTTAAACATATCAAATAGTCCTCCTTTCTTGAAGGGCAGGGCAAAATTTTGATAAATCCCCAAGTCAGAAAGATTTTGTATAAGATTTTAGGAAATAGAGTTAAGAAATTAGTTCCTTAGAAATCTAATGGTATTTAAAATTGTGATGGTCTCAGACACCAAAATTGGCATTTTAATGGTAAAATGGTTAATAACCTTCCTTGTCATGAGCAATGCTAAATGCTGTAATGGATACTCTATGTTGACATTCACTGGAGGGTTTTCAATAAAAATCAAAATTATAAAATTCTCTTCAGCTTTTTATCATTAAAAGAATGTGTTAATTTTTTTTTTTTTTTTTTTTTTTTTGAAAATTATTTAATTTTCTTGGAAGTGGTATCTGTTTTTATAAAGAAAATTCATTATGCGTTTTTTTTTTATGTGTGTGTGATTAATTATTCTAAATCATAATAAAATCAAACATTTTATTTTACCAAATTGTAGATGATATTTTGATTATATGAACAGTAGTTTAAAAAAAGATGTATTTTCCTATTTAAGTTAAAAGCTTTCAGTAAAAAAAAAAATTTAAAAAAAAAGGTTTCAGCTTTTTGAAAAATAAATTTTATTCTAATATTTTATCGAAATGTACTCATTAATTTGAAATGAAATCAACGGCATCTATTTTATATATTTTACATAACTACAAGTAGTAAACAGTAATAATGTATATATGATTTACTAGTGATTAAACAATAAAAAGGAACTGATTTACTAACTTATTATTAAATCTTCAGTATACAAATAATTTTATTGAATGATTTATAAATAGTTTCAAAAATTAAATTCTAAAATTTTGTAAAACATTAATATATATTTGAATTTAGATGAATTTTTCTATTTGTAATATTTTATTTAGAACTTCTAGAAATATTATGTTACATTATTTAATATAAAAAAACTTATTAACTTACTAAATATAAAAAACACTATTAAATAACTATTATATTTCATGGTTTATAAATATATCTTCTTATTTTACTTGTTATTCTTATTTTTTAATATTTCAATTATTTTTTTATTGCAAAAACCTTGAACTATATTGTTATATAATTATCAAAATGAAAATAAGATAATTAATAGTATTAATGCAATATGTATTTGAAGCATTCAATTTTGGGATGGGCTTCATTTGAATTAGAAATAAAAAATTTTATCCATTGAAATGCAGATGATATTTTCAAGAAGAGTATTTTAATATATTATAAACAAAAAAAAAAAAAAATTAAAATCGCAATTAAAATTTTTTTTGGTTATTTTTTATGAATTTTTTTTTACATTAATGTGTACACACATACTAATTATATAAACTATAGATATAAAATAATATAAATTAAATGTCTATCAGTGATTCTATACTAACTTAAAATCTATCATTAAATAGGACATATTTCCTTTCTTGCTCTAAAGATCGATTTTATCAAAATACAAAAAAATAGTTGTTGTGTTGTGACACATCCTCAATGTCCTGCAGTGCAGGACGGACATCCCATGAGTGATCTCTCATGGATGGAGGAAAAGGAGCAGCTTCTGCTGTGATGGAGGACCCGTAGGTAGAAGTCTGACTTTGGCTCCGTGACGCTCTTACAGTCATACGAGACTGGGACCTACGGTTTAAAGTGGATTCCTAACTACTACAAACATCCATGGCACAGCCGGGGCCCGAAACCTGTGGTACCGAGCACCAGAGCACAAGCCACTCGACCATTTAGGTCCATAAAAATAGTTATATCTCTGATGCATTTAATCAGATGCATACAAAACGATTATCTACCAATTTCATCATGCTGAATTGATTTCATTAAAAAACTTGGGTTCTGCGATGGGAAAATTTCCAGTCGTCCTTAATTAATCAATTGCACTGAATCCTAAGTTAGTTCCCTTCATAACACTTTGAATGATACCACTTATGCGAGTTTTACCAATATGGGACATCTATAAAATTCTGAGCAACACAATAATGCTTACCATTTTGCAAGCCAGAGCTTCCACCAGATAATGCACCTGTAGGTAAAGTTCCACTTGGAGTGAGGCCTTTGAGCTGAAGAACGCTTTCACTTTCTTCTCTGTAAAATACCAAAACATATATATATATATATTAACTTTATAAAATGTTAGAATTCTGTTAAAGTATATTGACTGACTGGTGTACCGATCAAGGAGTACCAATGGGGATAGACCCCTTAACCTCCTCATCTCAATTCATATATAAATTTACAATTTTAATTGGCTGTTTAAATGTTAGTATTAGATGTAAGATAAAGTTTCAAAAAATTAAATATTTGGTACTCTAAAAATTAAAAAATAAATAAAAGTAAGATAAAAAAAAGGTTAAAATTAAAAGAAATTAAGTTTAAATTCGGTACAATTAGGAACCAATTGTCTATGCCATAAAACTATTGCAATGGTATAATAATAGTAATAGGGTATGCTGAATGGTGGGAGTCCGTAACAATGATCTGAAAAATAAATGGCTAATGTTCCGCAAAAAAAAAAAGGCCGATCCGACAACCAAAGTTCTAATTAATTTTTTTATCATTTTTTTGTATCCTTTTATTTTCTTAACAAAAAAAAAATCTAACATGTCACTAGTCGGTAAAAAGAATTAAGGTGTACATCATAGCAGAATAGCGAAAAGAGCAGAGTTCAGAATCGAACCTTCGACCTCGTGGTCAGAGATCTGTTTCTTTACCACTGCACCAATTCAGTCGCAAATTTTAAGTCAAAAAGGCTCTTCAGATACACAATGAGATAATGCGTGTCAGTGAATGTTTAAATCTACTGTTAACTGAAGTCGCTTGTTCAGAATAAGTCTTTACTTTTGGGAAACACTCATAGGAGATGTCATAGATAGGTCTTGGTCTTTTTTGTGAACTTTTCACACCAGGGTGATAAGTTGGTAAGCATCTAATTAACTCATTGTTAATCTGAGGACATTTTTCAAGAAATTTCTTCAAAATTTTGATTATATAATTGAGTTTTATTTTTAAAACAAAAATGTTTCTAGACATTTTGTGTATATTATCTTATAAAAATAAAAGCCACTTTGTAATTTTAGATATTTTACTGGATCCACATCGTCTCTAGCAAATGTTTTAATATAAACTACAACCAAAACTGTCCATCTCCTCATTAATATATAAATTTCAAATTAAATACATAATTTTTAATATTAAAAAAAAAATTTACCTCAATACTGAAAATACACGTGCCATTTTTCCGATGGCTCGAATCTTATTTCTAATGACTTCTTTTCGAGCACTTCCAGCACCACCTTTAGAAATAAAGAAGAAATTCATTATATATATGAAATTAAATTGAACTTTTTTTTACTCACTTTTCATTAAGAATTTATGGGAACATGCAAAATATTCACCTTAAAAGAAACTTTAATAAAAATACTTCATACACCAGTGAATGAAATATCAAAATCCTCGATGAAAAAAAAATGAACAATATATTTGGTTATTGTATATGAAATTAAAAAAATACACACTTCCCTTTTTTCTTTATATTCATCAGTACAATTTACTCTAATAACTTATGGTCAATTACAAACTATGCATAATAGATGATTCAATTGAAATCTCATCTACAGGTTGGATTCAAAATACATACATCTTGTATTGAATACTTTGATACAGCAGATAAACAAAATAACTTATAATAATAAACTTATGAGGAGGGAAAAAAAAACATTTCTTCACCTTCAAAAGTGTCATCACCCTCAGACATCAATTCATCATCAGAACAAATATTGAGCACATTTAGGAGCATTTCAGTCACTACAAAATACAGATAATGTAAGAAAAAAAAATTGAATATATTTTATATATTTAAAAAATGACAGCAGTTAAAGAAATTTAAATATATTTTAGTGTAGAAATTAGAGAGTTACCTTTTTCTCCTACGAAAGGCAATGACCATGTGAAAACATCCATGAAATTTGGCAACCAATAGGGATGAGGAGAGCAATTGAACTGACGAATGTTCATAACATTGTTTTCATACTTCAACACAGCAGCTGCAAGAGCAATCACAATAAATATACCAACACCCTACAGAAAACAAAGCAACTTAAATAAGTATCTGCAAATAGGATTAGACCAACTTCTTTAAATCCTTTAATGAAAAAAGAATTGATTTGATTTCTCTTTTTTTTAATGGATTTTAATAAAAAGCCATAATCATTACAAAGAATGAAAATTGTATAGAAGTTTAACAAAGATAAAATATGCCATCAAATTCACATGAATATATTTTAAACATTCAAGTCCAATATCAAACTTGCAAGCTACTCTGAATTAGCTACAATTTCAGTGCTAACAAGGGACGAGGAATAACAAAAAATAATAAATAGATAATAATAAAGGACAAGGGACAAACCATCATTGAAGCAGTAATGTTGGAAATAAAATCTATAGCCACTAAAAAAGTTTTTTAATGTACATTATATAAAAGACATCCTTCTGCAAAGTATACAAAACTTAAATATAAACTTTTTGAAATATGGATTTGTTTTCAGAAATTATATGACATACCTTTATTGTTGTAAACATCCAAGTAGTTTGGAGCAGAAAATATTGTTATGAGAGAAGGGAAACCAGTTGTTTGACTCTTCCGATACATACGGTAGCTAAAAACATAAAAAAAGAATTAAATTTTAAAGGAGTACTATATATTTCTGAAGATTATACTATCAAGATTATACTTTTTGTTAAAAAAAATTGATACCAAAGTTTAAAACACATATTGAATCCAAACTGAAAAGAAAAAATTCCTGATATGCTCAAACATGTTGTCATGACAAAAATCTTGCAAGTAGGTAAAATAAGTAGGATATAACACCTAAAACTATAATTTTGGTAATCCTATTTGAAGCTAGTACATTGTTTCTATTCATGCTGTTGTCTTATATGTAATCTATGATATTAGTCCTGATCTTATTTTCTATGGCATTTTATTTTCTGTTTGAATTTTTATTTTATATTAAATTTTCCTTATGTTTATGTGTGTGTGTGTAATTATGTATAGTATTCTATTATTACAGCTATGTATTTTGATACCTTTTTGTTAAACAGCTACATGTTTCGCCAACATCAGATTTTTCCTTTTGGTGACGACACAACAAATCAACAATTTTGAAAATAAAACAACTCATTTCAAAAGTAATTAAATTTCCTCGGCGTACTTTCAAATAACTCATTTCAGTTGATTTTTTTTTCTCATAAATTTAAGAACTATGAACTAAAGAAAGAAATATGCTATATTGAGAAATATTTGGTGCCCGACAGAGATAAAGTGAAACTGCCTATACATAAACCCCCAGTAATTTAGCTTTAGAAAAAATTCTAATAATTCACTACCTATACCAGTACATAAATTTTTTTAAATTACTTCTGTATAGTTACAAATACGATATAAACATATTGCCACACAAGATTATATAATTATGATTCAGACAAAATTTGTCTTTAAAATAATCCAATTAAAATTTTATATAATATCTCTACATATAAATTTTATATAGCTAAATTAACTAATGTTTTTTTTAATTAAAATAGGAATAAATTAAAAATATTTAAAGTAACCATGCAATTATTAATGATTAATGCCTATCTTCTCTGATATTATATGATTTTACACTCAACACATATATAATATAGTTAACTTTATAATAAATATAAATGATTTTTTAAACTATGCTCACCCAGCATCCTGAGCTTCATGAGCTCTTATTACAGATAATAAATTATTTTGCTGCAAGAACTCGCAACATGCTGCATAACTGAAAAGTAAAAAATTAAATGTAATAATTGTAGTTATAAATTTAAGAATTGAACAATTAAAAACATGTGATTTTATAACAACTGAAAATTAAAAGAATTTAATTCAATCTGTAAAAATTAAAAATTTTTAATAATGAATTACATTCAACTTCCCAATACAAAATGCAATATTTTTATACATTTTTTAAACCAGTTTAAAAATTCATTCAATTAAGTAATCTTTAAATTTATTTCTTAAAAATAAGATTCATTTCATCATTACAATACAGTTAAAAAATTAAACCTTCTCCCCATAATCTGCCTTTGTGTTCCACCATAAAAGGTGATGACTTAAAGGAAAGGCTACACATAAAAATCAAACCACCATCTCAAATCAGCCACAATGAATTTTAATGAAATTTGCTAATTTTGCCAAAATAACGTTGGAAATAACTATTTTAATTATAATCTTGTAACATAATCAACCATTAAAACTTTATCCCTGAACTTATAAATTACCATTCTAATGTTTTTCCTAATGCTTTGCCAGAAAAAGTGATGGTTTATACAGGAGGATATACATAAAAAAAACACCTTTTTATGAAGAAACACAGGACTAGCAGTTTAAGAGAGTTGACTGTACCTAAGCTATGTAGAAATAATTATTTTTTGATAATCAAATTAATTTTAAAAAATGCCCTGTATTTTGAATTCTAGATCTAATTTTCCCACACATCAAATTATGACATGAGGCATAATCTGGTAGTTAACTAGCTTTATCAATCTGATCTATAGCAGCAGGTCAGATATACCTTAAATAAAGCCTAGGCCATTGACTAGTAAAACATTTTTAATTTACCAGTAAAAAATTTATTGATACACCTTTATATATAAAATAAAATTTAACAGAGATAATATGTGAAATTCATGGAACTGTGTTTTCCTGTCAATTATTGTTTGCAATTATAAGCAAATTTTATTTTTATAGATTTATTAAATGAAAAATTATACATTAAAATAAAAAAAATGATTTCGAAAAAGTATTTAAACAAGAAATTTTTTTTTTTTTATATATATATAAATAGGAAAAAAAATATTTGACTTTCAATAAAAATTAGAAAATTTCTGTATTGTTTTGCTAAGTCTTAACCTGATACTTTACGGTAGCCCTTGGATACAAAAGATGAAATTCCCATAAACTAAGCAAATTATAATTTATATTGGGTACCCAAAGTAAAAGAAGCTCATACCTATAAAAGTATGAGCATCCTCTAACACTATTGTGGCTGAAATGTTCACTGTGCTTTTCATTTCCAAAATCCTCCAATGGGTCAGACCACAAAAGATCACACATGGGTCCAAACGCTGGTGGTTCTTTGAACCGATCAAGCTGAAAAGTCACAAATCTCAATTACATATGAAATCTTGCATTAAGCAAGAACTCTAAATTTGATAATACAAACAAAAATTTAATAGATAAAATTTCTTATCTATCACATTTAAGATATTAATTATTAGGAGCTCCTCTATATATCCTTATATCTCAGTTACAAGAAAGGACAAACAGTCAACAATATTTTTTATAAGATTATTATTGGTGCTAAAATGTCAGAATGTAAATTGTCAAAATTGAAACAACTACAAAATGAGAAATTACGGCAACTGCATTACACAAAGGAAAGAAAGCAAAAATAAACATTTTCTTACCCTTCTAATATCATCCAAATTATGTACTTCAGGTGAAAGACCACCATGAACACAAAGAAACTGCTGGTTCATCAAAGCAGACAGTGGTAGGCAATCAAAGGCATCCATACATGCATCATAAATACGTTCTGAATACTTTATCTTACCTGAAAAGAACATTTAAAGATTCATTTATTTTTAAAAAAAGTCATCTTGAAATATAAGCTAAATTGTTTCTTATTTAGGCAAGAAAAAATATGAATCAAAGATAAAGTTTATTTCAAAATAATGACATTTATTACTGTTATTTACTCACTTGCTCTTTAATAGTGCCTTCTGTTTTAAAACAATTTTTTTTAACTGTAAAGAACAGTTCAGAATCTAATATACCAATATTTATATTTTTCTTATAAGTTAACAAACAAAATTCAAAGTATCAAATAATCAAAAATTATTCGATCTGTAAACATGTCAGTATGTCATGTTGGTTAAAATATTATAAAATGGCCAAAAATGCTGCTGAGAAATATTGAAAATTATTCATAGCATTCAGAGATGTTACTGTACTAAAATGTGCTGCAAATTTTATTCCAACAACATTTATTCTTATTCCGGAACATAATTAATAAGAATTTGTTTTCTATGGAATAAAAAAATTAACACCTTTTGGATTATATTTATTGTTATGTGATAAAAAACAAATCTATTACACCAGATATAAATGTTTATATTGGTTGTTACTGACAAATTTTATTCCAAAGAATGCAAAGTGTTCATCACCATTTATACATAACAGACACCAGTTAGCTTTGCCAGGATGGTTACAGAAACTGTAAAAATTTTCCCCTGACTAACTATGCCTACTGATTATATTTGCTTCCTTCCTACTCAGTATCACGGTATGTGTATAATATGCATTATTAACAACACTTTTACCAGTTATTTAATATGAAAAAAAAAATTATGAAATTTAACTTCAAATACGGGCAAATTCTCTCTGAATATGTTTTTTAAAGGCAATCCCACACCATTAAATTTTGCTTTTTTTTTCCTTCTATGTACACCCCCCTTCCTGCTTTTTTTTTCCTTCTATGTATTTTTCCCCTGGACTTCCTGGTCTTGTCTTCACCTATTTATCTTTCCATATACTCACAAACTATTAATGTTGTTACCTACACATAACAGTAACATATGTAGGATTTGAGTTACAACAAACCAATAGTGGTCAAAAGATGCATGGTTCTAGTATATCACATACTACAAATATGGCTTTTTATATAACTATTGCCATGGAATGGGAAATGAAAGTTTGCTACATCTTCCATATTTTTTATAGTCATCATAAGTTAAAATAATCCCATACAAGAAACACAGTTCAATGACGAGATAAAAAATAGAGGTGGCTCATTTCTTTACTTCTCAAGGCTGGATAATTTATTCCAACAGTATAAATGAGTATGAATTAAAAGCTGGCAAAAGTTTGACACATATGATATATATCTTAATATATATAATCTATTTAATCGTACTAATATTCCTCCTGAATGTAAAAAAAGGAACAAATTTTCTGGTTACCTAATATATTTTTTTATTTTGGTATAAATTCATTTATTTAGTTAGGACTTGAAACCATCTTACTTAATTTGACAACAAGGAAATCTTCTTTCTTTTTCTCTCTGCACAATTCTTTTAATAGTTAACTTCATGTAATTAATTAGATCAAATTGATTTATAAATACTTTAATTTTTTTTTTTAATTTTTAAAATTTATATGTTAAAACAAATATTAAGCTAGATTTTAATGTATAAATAATTTAATAAATTTAACCAATATATTAAATTTTTTTCCTATTGTAGTATTTATAATTCATTGCAGTTTTGATCTTTTAAATTTATCAAATACCAAAATAACATTACAATGAAGAAATGCATTACATACATCATAATGAAGAAATTAAACTAGCAACAAAAACTAACTTACACTCTGTCTTAAATGTAAAGTACTCTGTTAAGTGCCTGCATTCATGATTTCCTCGCAATAAAAATATTGTAGTGGGATGATTTATTTTTAGTGACCAAAGGTAAAGGACACACTACAAAAAAAAAAAGATTACTATTAACCTTCATTTACACAATGAAGTACATAAGAACAATTTATTACTTAAAAATAAAATTATTTTAATTAAATAATTGAATTTTTATTAATTAAATAATGAAATTTTCAATTCATTAATTAAAATTTTTAATACATCAACCAATACATCATTTCTACTAAAATTTTCTTATAAACAATTTAAAGTTCAATTACATTATCATTGATCAATAATTAGTTCAATTAAATATTAACATACAGCATATTTTTACAATGTTAAAAAATTATTTAAGTTTTTATTTTTCTTAAAAAAAGAATTTACTAACCTCTATGCTAAAATATCCCCTGTCGACATAATCACCTAGGAATAGGTATTTAGTACTAGCTGGAGGACCACCAACTTCAAAAAGTTTCATTAGGTCAAAGAATTGACCATGAATGTCTCCACAAACTGAAAAACATTTTAAGCAAATTAAAGAATCTTTTTAGAAAATTTTTAAAAGCACATTTACTAAAAAAGTTTTTAAAAAAAATTTAATTGTGTTGAATTTGTTATCAGTTTACAGTCAAAATTTTTATTGCATACATAGGCCTGCTTAGTGACTTCAAAAAGAAATGAAAGATAATTGAGCAATAACATTTTTGCTTATTTATCACAGAAAACATAATTTAAAAAAATATTGAAAATAATTTTAACACATTAAAAAGTTATAATTTATAGCTAACTTGAAAATGTTAAATACAACAATACAAAAAAGTTTTTTAATGCAAAAGTTTTAATACAATGAGGCTTTTTCCCCTTTCAAATGAAATCAAAGGAAACTAAAAAGGCCAGTCACTACTGCTCTATGAGATAGTAAAATTCTATTCAAGCTTCAGTACAAACTGTTAAAAATTAAAAAATCATTGTACTTAAATAAACACGGAAAAAAGTAATAGAATTGATCACAAACATACAAATGAAAATGAATTTTACACCAAAAACTTATTTAAAAAAACTTTTTCAGCTATTTTTTAATTATAAAAGCTTTCTAATAAAATTTCTTTCAAATTATTAACTTTTATTTTTTAAGCTTCAAAATAGTTCGTCCAATGAACAGTTGAGTAAAATCAGATATATATATTATACTTCCACATTATATCCCCCATTATTCATATATCATCAAAATGATCAAGTTTTACAATTAGTGAATTATAATTAACCAAGATAGAGTTGCTGGCTATTAAGAGTCATACATTGACGATTTATATCAAGAGCCATAACTACTTTTTTAACCTGAATTGCGTACTTATAAAAATTTTTTTACTTTTGAGTTAAATTTTATTTGTGTTTGAACTAAAACAAGATTTTAAAAAAAAAATTTGTAATAAATGTAATCTTTACATAAAATCTAAAAAATAGCCATTTAATATTTTAAAATTATATTAATTCTTTCTTTATAAATATCAAGTAAGAATCAATATAAATTTTCCTCTAATCAGTAATACAGTTACAACATACCAGTCACAGGAGCTTCTATGTCTATCATAGTCTTTTCCGCTCTTAAAATAGCTGCCCCTTCATTAATTATTTTTAAAGCGCATGATTCTTCTAATCTGCCTTCTAAGACAAAATGCTGTTTCAAGACATCCACACGAACTTTATCAGTCTTGGTATCAAAGACTTCACTAATAGTCAATTTATGACTGGGTGGAAAAGGAACACCTGAAAGAAAAAAAATCAAATCAAATTTATATAATCTAATATTTAAATGTCGTAATGTAAAAGAATACTTTCCTAATATCTGCATGTTCAATTAAATGAACAAACTTGATACTCAGAAATTAGCTAATTCTTCTACCTCAAATCATTGAAAAATTTAATATGATAAAAACCAATTTATTTAATACTTTAAATACTTTTTTTAAGAATGAAATACTCATTATTACCAATGGAATTTTTTAAAAATAAAGAGAAAAATTCTTAAACTGCTGAAGAAAAGGATTGTTTAAAGAAATTTCATTTATTAAACCTTACTGGAATATCACATTTTAAACATATTTCATAATTCTAAAAGCTAAAATGAAAATCAATCACTATATTACATTATCAGACTAGGCAAATAATTGAATGTAATATTTTATAATACATATTTTAATCAGGTTTGAAAAAACATAATTTTAAATGCCATTTTACAAAACCAAAGTAGATTTCAAAAAATACTAAAAATCTAACTGGATGCTCGATATAAAGTTAAGGAAGTATTAATTTGCACATAATGTCCGAGACATATACATGTTCTTAATTTTTAAAAATGTAAGCATGTTGCTGTTTTTGAAATAAAATTCGATTTTTACAAACTAAATGCTGTGAAATATTTTATCAACTATCCAGATCAACTTAACCAATTATTCAGACAATTTTAAAAATCTTGCTAGTATCTACTATTTAAATTATGAACCTGGCATGTAATCATTTTTGTGTCTTATGTTATCACTATCTCAATACTTCAACAATATATTATTTAATAAAGTAAAAAAAACATTGTGAGATGCAGCAACCCCTAAATTATTTAGCATTTACAGCCATTTCTATTTTGATATCAAGCATTGCAGACATCTTATGCATATCATAGCAGTCCAACAAATGCTTTCATATGAAAAATGTAATTTCTTCTTGGATATTTCTAGCAATCTTATTTTAAAAGAAAGAAAAATATTTTTTACAAATATGTAGAAGGATAAAAATTAAAACAAAGAAGAATTATGCCAGAGATATAAAATTTTAATACGAGCCATACGTTGATATGCTGTATTTTTTCAGGATATAAAAAAAAAAATTTGGGGGAAAAAACACTTTCTAACTTTTAAAATTTTCTGAAAAAATTCATCAAAGGAATAAAATTTATATGAATACAAATTATAGTTTAGAGACACTTATAACACTTTTTCTTTACAAGTAACCTAAAATTAATAGTTATGGTTAGAAGGCTTTTTATGGATTAAAAAATCCATTAGAAACTCATATTAAGAAAGAAAGAAATTGTTATGGATATTTAAATAAAACTTATTTGCCCTGCTTCTATCTATGCTGCAGAGAATTGAACCTGACCCTGAAAGAATAAAAAAGATTTTGGACAATTTTGAGAATTATTTTTGGAAGTATTCAAGAAAATGGGATTGGTGCATACGGAGAATATTGAGTTATATAAATGTTCAAAGAGCCAGATAATAAAACTGAATATTATTAAATTAAACTGCCCCAATAAATTTACAAAAAGTATTCAAAATTTTTGTGTACATTAAATAGAGTGTTATATTAAATATACTTTTCCATTGTAATGAACCTTGGAACCTGCTGAATTTGCTATATATTCCACGTTCCAGTGACAAATGACCTCAGGATTAAATTGCACAGTAGTTGAAAACAATCAAACATATTTCACATGCATTTTTGAAATTATTGAAACTAAACAAGACCTAAATAATATTTAAATTATATTTCACCAAATTCATAAGAAGATTCTCTAAAAAATTATACTAATTCATTTTAATCTATATATCCCAATTTTGTATAAGGTATTTGTTAAAACATTTTACTTTTATTATGACTTCACAATATACCTAAATTTTCTTGTACATTTAATTTTATAATAATACCATATGAAAGAAAAAGTATAATGGTATATTAATTTAAAAATAAGTATTCCATAAAGCATTTATAAAATCGCATCTTAAAAGACCATTTACATTTTAATATCGTATTTTTAGAATAATTAAATGCTTTTTCCAGAACATTTCTTTCTCTGCATTTCCAGAAGAATTTCTTTCATACAATAATATAACACTTTAAATTAAAAATGAAACATATCTATTAAATTTAAAATAGAAAACAATTCGTCATAAAAATTTATACTAAATACTGCATGCATTCTATAAAATTATTTATCAAAATGGATATTTTTTATAATGCTATTAATTTTGAACATGAAAGTTATAAGTGAATTGAAATAATTTACAAGTAATTCACACAAATTACTTCAAATAGGAAATTTTAATATCATTTAAAAACTAATACCTCACAGAAAATATATTTTTCCAATTATGAG
Source organism: Caerostris darwini (assembly GCA_021605075.1). Taxonomy (NCBI): domain Eukaryota; kingdom Metazoa; phylum Arthropoda; class Arachnida; order Araneae; family Araneidae; genus Caerostris; species Caerostris darwini. The sequence continues at coordinate 46,960 of BPLQ01012460.1, read as the reverse complement.
ACATTGTTTTAAGCATTAATGAGTTTTAAAAATACATGTTTATTGAATTTGAGAGAAAAATATATCTAATTTTAAAATTATCTAAAAATAAAGAATAACACATTTTATGCATTATCTTAAATATATTTATAAACATTAATTTCTTTTAAATATCATAGTAAACTTAAATCTTTAAACAAAAAAATAAATTAGTCATTAATTTATTAAAATTAAAATATTTAGTAAAGCTAAAGGATATCAGATATAATAATGATATATAGGAATTTAAATAATTAATAAATAAATAGGTAAAATCAAATTCTATAAATCATTTAAACATAATGGTTACAAGTTTCTAAAAAAAATTTATCCTTAAAATTAAAAAATAATAATAATAAAAAATTTTATATTATAATATAGAAATAAACATATAGTTTTACAAATATGCATAAAAAGAAAAATATATCCACTAATATAAATGAAATGGAGTTTTTAAACATTTCTACCCATTAAGATTACAAACATAAGATTTTGAATTACAAGGTTACGAAGAAGTGACGTGAGAAAAGATGCACCCGCCTCTTAGAAAATACTAAAATCAATAACCAAATAAAATTATAAACATTTCTGATACAAATTAACAAAAAAAATTTACCACATTAAAATAATATAAGGAAATACTCTTATTTTGAAAACAGACCCTTTAATTCCAGAAATCTAATCTACCTACTTTTCACAATGCGATCAGATGGGGCTCCTTTAACGTTATTAGATGACATTTTTGTACAAATAAATATGTCTCGAAACTAATATTGTTTAATTTATTAATATTAGCCTAGTAGAGTGTATGAAATTAAATATATATCTCAACATCCATACTGCAACAAGATAAACCGATTCGGCACAAGTAAGCAATTTTGCTGCCAGATTTCTTGCGAAAAATAACCCCCCACCTGTTAAAAAAATAAATGACAATCTATTGTATAAGGACCCGCATCAAGATAGTACGAAGATGATAAACAAATTGTGTAATTTTTTATTATTGTATACTATGAGATAAAAATTATCTTCCATTTAAAGCCTTAAATCAAAATTTTGAAAATAGAAAATATTTATAGAACTATTATTTTTGTATCAATATTAAATTACTTGCAAAAAATAGAAACGAAACCAAAAGTAACTTTCGTTTTCAGATTTTTTTTCTTTTTCTTTTTCAAATTTGATGAAATTTGATCAATTATAACAATATTGTATAAACTATTTTGGGAGAAAGTATTTCTAAATGATTTTTTTAAATAAAAAATAAGGTTTTGTTAATCTGTTTAAAGAAAACATTTTTCTCCGACTTTTATATGAAAAAAAAAAAAGAAAAAAATGGCCTAAAATTTGTATTTCAACGCACTATAACAAAATAATAGGAAGACGCTTTTATTATTATTTTATTATCATCTCATGCTTATATTTTCCGATTTTGAAATAAATCGCACTTCAGAATACTTTTGATAATTGTAATCTTATCAGAAAGGTTCAAAACTAGGTTAAACTTTTTAAACCCAAATATTTATTTTTAATCATACTTTTAATTACTCTCCTCTAAATACCTTTTAATCAATTAATGAAAAGAAAAACATCTTCATAAAGGAAATAACATCTTAGGTATTCCCTAAAAAAAATTTCTACTGCAAATTAGGAAAAAAAAAAAGTTCTTTTCTAATCACAAATAATTATTATGACATTTTTTTTTTATGAATCAATTATAAAGCTTCAAAAAAGGAGGCAGATTCAATTCCATTGGCGGAATATAATACAGTCAAGGCTTTCATAAAAAAAGTAGACTTAATGTCTGTCCTAACTGCATGTATGAATGAACACTGACTACAAGACTATAACAATAGCGCCAGCGGATTCTAACCTCGACCCTCCTGCATGTTAGCTGCACATTTTGATACTGGACTGAAGAGGGCATTGGAATAAAGAATATCTATTTTTAAAATAAATTGCATCTCGCAAATAATTGCTTTTCTTTTACTGAAATGCTGAATGAATTTCAAAATTATCTATTGGGTTCTTATTGAAATGATTCGCTTCAAACAATGTGTGCATTTTGGTTTCAAATATTATGTTTTGTTTTTTCAAATCATATTATTATAATTTAGTTATTTTATTTTCTCCTGCAATTAGAATAATTTTAATTTTAAAAAAAAGCGTTGATACATTATTAAAAAATAAGTACAGATATAACTGTTGAACAAATATAACTTGGTAATCCATCGTAAAAGAAAAAATCCTACATTAGTCACGATGAAATAAGCTAACCCAATGCGAACCATTGAAACCCATTACATTCCGAACGTGAAAATCTTTATTAATCAATTTTTTGGAAAATATTGTCTTTCTTTTCTATAACTCATGCATTACCTTAACTTTTGCTCAAAGTTCATGAAAAATTACAAATTCATGACAAAACATAAGAGGGTCGAATAGTTTTGCCATCTGCATTTTTGAAAATTATATTTCTTCAAAGAGAGAGAATAAGGTTTTATAATATCTTATATATTAAATTTTTTAAATTTATATTTTGATTAAAGAAAAGGTTAAAAAAAGCATGAACAAGTGTATACGAAGGTATGGGCAATGAAAGTAGAGGAGGAAGTTTTATAAGTGTGACAATTTAAGCATTTCGTTAACTTGCACAACTTTTTAAATTCTGTGAAGAGTTTTCTTTCACTTCCTTCTATTAGCTCACACTCTCCCTATATATACCTTGTTCAAATTTTCAATTGCTCATAAACTACTTTTTATTCCTCCACTCAAGCTCAACATATATATATATATATATATATATTTTGAACTTATAGTGGATGACACTGGATGTGAATACAGTTTTTTCAAATATAAATTAATTCATTAAATTTAATTAATTAATTTTAGTTTTTTTAGATTTAATTTGCATATATCTACCAATAGAGGGCGCCAGTTAAACTTAAAAAAATGAATGAAAATTATTTATGAAGGACTTTCTGCAATATAGCAAATTTTGCAAAATTTTTAAGTTAAAATTTTTTTTTTATATTACTTGTTTTCTACTCTGGGAAATTAAAAAGCAAACACTTACAATCAGTAACCATAATTGTCTGGAAGATGTGACCATTCGCGGAAGCAGCGCGGACTCAAGTGCAGATCGCTAGAGACTTAAATGTCAATGAATTAACACTTCTGACTTATGTAAACAATTCAAGGACACCGTATCCATTCAGAGAAAGCCTGGATGCTTTCGTCCAAGAGCCATGAGGGGAGATCGTCTTCCGTTACAGCAAGGTGCAACCACAACTCAAGTTATCTTGTAACCTTCATAAGGCCACAGGAACACGAGTGTCGTGGGATGAAAGAGATGTGTTTGTGATAAGACCTATTATCTGAGTCGTTAGTACTGGATAAAGAAGAGGCATTTAGCGTGGAGCAGATATCATCGAATTTGGACTAGTGATCAGTGGAATTCACTGATGAGTCCTGGTTCATCGTAACCACTGATTCTTGATGCACGTTCATCTGAAAAGAATCAAAAACTCGTTAAGATTCGAGAAAATATACCATTGCGGAGGTGGAAGTATGATGTTCCGGGTTGGCATTACGTTGGAGAGCCGCACAGAACTCCATGTCTCTATCAGTGGTTTTTCTGCTGTTGTGAATGTTTAAGATGAGATTCTGGAGCTCTGTGTTCGCCATTTAAGCGTTGCAACTGGTTACAAGATTTCATTTCAGTGGACAATAACTCGCATATAAATGGAGTGCATCTGGCCAATGACTTTATGGAAAGTAAATATATTTGCAGAAGGGACTGGCCAACAATATCCGCAGGCCTGCTGTCACTACGACTATCTGGCTTCTTTCGTTCTGTTTTTCTTGTTAGCCGCAGCTTTCTGATGGTCCGAGAAGTATTGATCAATCCATTCAAACATTTATGGAGTCTTCATTTATTTACAAACAATATTTACAAAGATATACAGGGTTGATGGTAACAACTCAAAGTGCAAAAGCTAAACTGGAAGAAGAATGTTCTTTTTAGAATAAAACAGCTCGTCTCCACGGGAACAGCGCAACTCTGAATCGGTTCCAAACGATTTTTATAAAGCTACCACGCGACACTGCGTGGCGTGAGCTAAAGCATAAAAATTTCAACATCTGTAGAAGATATGGGAGACGCTTTTGAAAAGGTTGCTGCAAATCGCTTTCCACCTGTCAGAATTATCCAGTGTCTGAAAATAGCATTGCTGGAGGAATAGGATAGAGAACCCCAGGAAGTGATTGATTTTCTAATGAATTAATGCCATGAGAGCTGTATAACTGCAAGAAGGGATTCAATTTAATAGTTTTGTTTAATATTTTTAACTCTTTTAGACTATCTATTGCTGATCAGCCTTACGTACGATCGTACGTAATTGTTGTGTGATTATTTATTTATTTGTATTGCATATATGTATTTACCTAATTTTACCTGTATATTGTATTTATGTATATACCTAATTTCAATAAAACCTGTCCAGTTGTTCTGGAGATAATAGACCAAAAATCTAAAATGGTTTATAATGAAGAGTTTCATCAATTTTTTTACAGAATGAAAGCCTTTTTGTATCAAATTTATTCTTTTTTTTATTGTTTAATTTAATATTAAACAAAAAATCGTTTTACAACTATTAAACGGTATTTTTTTTATTATCATTAAAATGTTTTTTTCTATCAAAATACATTTAAAAAAATTTTATGAATTTTTTTAAGTATGCCATGATCAACCCACCGACGAGACATGAGGATCAGATATTGCCTTTGGAAAGAAATTTTAAGCGAAACAGTCACACATTTCCATGCCGAAAGGGAGAATGTCCACCAAGCAACATGATTGTCGGACTGAGACACTTATACTCTTTTTGTCATAATATCGAAAGTAGTAACCGCACCGGAGGGGATTCGAACCAGAAATCCGAAGCAGATTCGATCCCTTTAAAAAGCACGTTACAACAGTGCCACAAGCCAGTTACCAAAATATTCTCAAACATGATGTCGTAATAAATAAAACGAAACCTGCAAATCTATCAGCAATATAATCAAAGAAAGATTTCATTTTAAAAGTTTTCCCATGATGTCTGTGTTTGTATATTTCAACTTTTTATTCGAATAATACATTTTTTATATTTGTATAGTTTCACCACTGGATGTGTGGAAAGCTAAAGATCCGTTTTAAAGAGCGAAAATGGACGAATCGATTATTTGTGAGGGGTGCTGGTCTGATACACATGCTGCAAAGTAATTTTGAAATAATTTTTTTCATTTTATTTTTATTTTGATAATATGCAATTTAAAATTAAAATTATTAAAAATTAAAATTATTTTTGTTGAAATTAAAACTCCTGCAAAAACAAATTTCTCCTCTGATACGCTCTCTGAAGGAATTCGTCCAACTTAGCCACTTGCCAATTTTCCACCCAATCGGTGGTCAAACTATAGCATCTTCAAATGAAGCACAAAGCAATTTACTTTTTTTTACAATCGCTGTTATGATTTATGAATCTCTGAAACATCAGAAAGGGCTCTTCGATATGTTGAGGTGCAGGAAAATGCACTCAAAAAAGGTGGGAGGAAAAATCCTCCTGAAAACACTGTCCTTCCTTTAACACTCGTCGGTTGGCTGGTCTACATGAGGACCACCAGTGTTCAACTCTCACCTTCCTAACTGGTAAAGAGCTACGCAGTTCTCTTAGACAAAGGGGTGAGAAGTGGGGAAAAAAGATAGCCCCACAGATGTTCAATAGAAATTAAATAAAGGCCCATTGATGTTCAAAAGATTTTTAAAAAAAAAAAAACGCCTGTACGTAGATATTTAGAGGAACAAAAATTGAAAGGTGCCCACGATAAAGCTACGTTTAGTTGAGGATGAGGACAATCGTGAAAAAAGCGTGTAATAGCGTATTATGCACACGTAATTTGTATGGAGCGTATTATATCATAGCCGACTGATGGTCAATTGGCTAGCACTTTGGCTTTTGGTACCACAGGCTCCAGGTTCGAATCCTGGTGGTGGCATGGATGTTTGGAGTGGTTCGGAATCCACTTGAAACTGTAGGTGCTGGTCTGTTTAGCCCTCGTGCGCACAAGATGACCGTAGAGCGCCGAACCAAACCATATATATCGTATCAAAGTGTCGGTTAAAAGATTATTATTTATCAATAGCTACAGTGTTCGTGCATTGATCTGAACTCCTTTAGGATTGGATTTAGGCATGTATTTCAGGGTTTTGTTGTTGAACATATGCAGTGATAGATGGGCGAATATTGCTAATAATTGTTGCTGTCGGTTATGACTACTCTATGCTGTCGGCGCGAGGTGAGAAAAAAGGTCTACTATCAAACAACGATTTTCAAAAGAAAAGGTTATTTTTTTAGCTTTAATAGATGTAAATTGAATTTTTCTAAGTAGTTGCTATTCATTAATGAGGTTCCTTGCATACAATTTTCCCTCCAAAATGATTAAAAAATAAACCATTTATTTGTATGAACTTTTTGTAATGTTTTGCTTCTTCTATTTTGTACAAAATGATCAGAATTATAAACAGAATATAATTTCATGTATCTTCCGCAAATAGATACCCACGTCCCCAAAAATGATAAAAAAAAAAAAAAAAAAAACATTCATTTATAAAAAATTTGCGTAATGTTTTATTCTATTTCATTCAACTTTATCAGAGTTGAAAACAAAAAAAAAATATTTCATGTATCAGTTTACCTTTAGTAAGAACATAGTTCAATAAATGAGTGATTCGAGAAGAAGAATTTCTCGGAATGTCAGAATCGCATTTTTATAAATAAATGCACACAGGGAAAAAGAACCAAGCGGTGATACATCGCCACTCTAGTACGAAAAGGACAGAAGATGTTTGCCCCTTATTTCTATTCCTTTAGAACAGGAATGGGCAAACCTTTTCGGTCGCGGGCCAAAACTCGAAAAAAAAAAAAAATATTTGGTGGGACAAGATAAATTTTTCTAAAGTTTTAAAAACAATATAAAGTATTACAATTTAAATATGTTAATGAGATTAATGAAATTTCGATTTCATTTTTAAAAGTTCCTTGTATTGAGGTTCAAAGTGTGATGTACTGTATGTGATGATTTTCAGGAACGAGGCAAGCTCATCTGTCAGTCTACTTCTGAAATAATTCTTTCTAAGGTTCATAGTTGAAAACACTTGTGTCACATATATCAGATGAAGCAAACATAGCACTGGTTTTCTGGGCGTGAGATATTCAATTTGGGAAACTTACTTTCGGTAATGATTTGTAAGACTCTAACTTTGGCATATTTAGAAACAACTGCTTGAGATGATTGTTAGATTGCAACTCAATTCATTCAACCTGTAAATCTGACCTCACTGCTTCACAATTCACGTTGAAAGGCATGGTAAAAATATCCAATTGTGTTTGAATGGCACTGGAATGATGGAATGATGTATAATATATAAATATTTATTTCTTTTAATTTGCCTCGGACCGGCAAATTAAGGACCAGCATAAAAAGGACGGCTCGATCGGTGCTCGATTGTAAAAGGTGGCGAACCCTCGAATGCCAAGTCTACTGTTTTCGTGTGCATTCGGACATTTGCTCTACTTGATCGCCGAGTTTCGTATGTTCGGTCGGTGTTCATCCTAACTATCCGTAGAGTAGTATTGGGAAATGAAAAGCTGCTTCAGTACACATTTTTTATCAAATCTTTTTGTGGTGTAAATATTAAAAAAATGTATCAATGGAAGCCATTTTTATCATAATTTTTGCGTTTGGTGACTGCAAAAATTTTACCTAATACTAAAACACCTGTTAAATTTGCGTAGCATCCAGTTCTTCGTTTGCTTCGTTAATTTGATTATATTCATTTATTTTATATAAACAAATAAAAAACAGACTCGTTATAAAACACAGATATACAAAAAATACTTTTCCAAAAATTATTTTAATTTTAATGAGTGAAAAAAATGAAATCCATTATTTTTTCTATCACGTAAGATCCTTTTTAATTTGTTCGTCTTTGTCACGTAAGAGCCTTGTGTAATATTTTGCGTCCAAGTGATGAAGTACGAAGCTCTGTTAGTTTACTTTTACTTTAAAGTTTTACTTTTTATCTTTTAGTTTGCAGTAACTATAAAACTTTGCATAACATTTTTTTTATTAAACTGAAACGTTTTTTATCTTTCAATTTTTCATCAAAATTCGAACGTTTCCAAACTGTCGTGTAAAGGAATTTTTGTTGTTGTTGTTTGTTTGTTTACTTTTTATTAAACTAGATCCAGATCATCTTTTAACTTTGTACCAAATTCCCCTCCCCCCCAAAAAAAAAAAAAACCTTTATCAAATGCATTTTTTTATATTTTTTATTAACAACCGAAAGATGAAAAATTTCGTAAAAAAAATTTTACCTAACATATGACTTTTAAAAGCAGAACTTATATATTACGAGATGGTCTGCTGGAACAGTAGCCGGTCCGCACATTCTGCATCCATACAAATAAAACATCCCATATTTCATTCCGAAGAAACAGAAGCAGGAAAAAAGACAAAGCGTATTTCATTCAACGTACCCGTAGTGAAATGACACACAAAAAGGTAATCAAATGAGCCCGTCCTAATCAAGGATGATAACAAGACTCGTAAAAGCAGAGAGCCATAAAGTAAAAAAAAGTAGCGCATCTTCCAAAATGGCGCACTAAAAGAAACGGACCCTCATTAAAATCGCGTCCCTCCACCGTCCAAGCAATAAATATGTATGTATAAAAAAAAAAATCCGTCCTATGAATTGTTTTGTTTGTTTTTTATCACACTACAGCTTGATTGTATTCTTTCTTTTCTTTTTATCAAAAAGCTAACGTTTTCAAACACATTTTATCTTGTGATATTTTTGTTGACATTTTTATTAAACTAACATATTTATGAATGTTGTCACTTTTAATTTTTTTGAAATTCAAAAGTTTACAAAATAATCTATGCTACAATTTTTTTTGTTTACTTTTTATTTGAACTATTTTGCTTATTTATTTATTTTACTTTTCCATTCATTATGTAGAGTCCGGACTCGTTCTGTCATTTAATGTTTCATCCAAAGCTGAAAAATTTCGTAAAAAAAAAAAAAAAAAAAATCCTAATCTATGACTTTTAAAAGTAGAACTTGCATACTATGAGATGGAAGGCCTGAAGGGCTCTCGGTACCACAGGTTTCGAGCTCGAATCCTGGCGGTGGCATGGATGTTTGTGAGTGGTTCGGAGTCCACTTTAAACCGTATGTCCCGGTATAACATGATCATAGAGCGTTGTGGGAGGTGTTACTCCGCGTCCGTAGCTTATCTTCAAGCTACCCACGCCTCCTGGGTAGTGCTAAGTGAGTAACGTCTGTGCAGCACTTGCCTTAAGACATCTAAGACGACTATCTAATTGTTTTCCAGCTGCATTAGAACAAAATATATATATATATATATATATATATATATATTGTGAGATGGTCTGCTAGAACAGTAGCCGGTCAGCACATTCTTGATGCATACAAAGGAAACATCCCATATTTCACTCCGAAGAAACAGTACAAGAAGGAAAACAGCATTTTATTCAATAATTCCCCATGTACCCGTAGTGAAATGAGACACAAAAAGGTAATCAAATGAGCCCGTCCTAATCAAGGATGATAACAAGAACGCGCATAAGACTCGTAAAAGCGGAGCCATAAAGTAAAAAAGAAGCTCATCGCCAAAATGGCGCAGTAAAAGAAACAGACCCGCAATAAGAATAAAAGAATGAAAAAAATAATTCAGCGCTTTCCTCGTCCATTAAGTCCGATTCAGACCTACTATTTCAGCCATTTCATTACATTTCGAAACGATGTTGTTGGGGAAGACAGCACCCTGTCATTTTCATTGTAAGAAAACGCTGTGTCGTGACGTCTTGACCTGATTAAGAAAATTGATATCCGGAAATAACTTTTAGGGTAAAAAGTCTTCTCGAAAAAGAAAGAAAAAGGAAAAAAAAGGTTTGAATGAGGAATTGATGAAGGTCCAACGAGGCTGAAACATTTCGTTGATTAGGTGTCTTTCACTTTGGGTTTTCGATATTTCCCGCCTTCCCATCTTTTCCTGGTAAGAAAGTTATTTTTAACTCAATCAAGCATCCTTTGAAACGATGTCTAATGAACTGAAATCTGTAAAATATTTATATACAGTCAGGGAGGAAGGCTCGTGTTCGTGTTTCGTATAACTTTAAAATTAAAACACGTTTGTAATTGAACGTAGGTGTGTCACTCAGGGCCGGATTTTCCTATAGGCTAACTAGGCTTCAGCCTAGGGCCTCAAGATCAAGAGAAGCCTACATTCAAATTGTGTGCAAAATTAGAATGACACTTTTCTAAAATAAGTAAACACTAAAAAAACACTGGATCGATTTTTGGTTTAGTTTAAAATTCATAATAATTCATACTTTAAGTGCGAATTATTATGAAATAAATTTATCTGAATTGAATTTGCTTTAATCTTCAATGTATTGAATGTATTTAATTTAATTTGTTAGAAAAGAGGATCATTCCACCTCTCCTTTTTCCTCGTAAGAAAGTTATTTTTAACTCAATCAAGCATCTTTTAAAATGCGCACAATCATCTTTAACGAACTGAAATCTGTAAAATATTTATATAAAGTCAGGGAGCAAGGTTCGTGTTCGTATTTCTTACAACTTTAGAACTGAGATACAAAGAAAAGGGAGAATAATAATGAAATTAGCCAAATCTGAAAACTAACAAATATTAAGAATGAAAATGATTTCATAAAAAATAATTCCTTGCAATATGTTTAATATACTGTTTTCACATATAAATTTTTACATTTTATTTTCAGAAATAAAAAAATAATCTTCAAAATTTGCAAATAACTTTATTAAGCAGTTATTCAATAATAAACTCAGTAAATCTATATACAGTAGAACCTCTTTAAGTCGAACCTCGATAACTCATAAACCTCCATGACTCGAAATTTCGACCCTCTATATGTCGAAATAATGAGTCAATCCCTACAAGCCATTTTGGTATATATTTTTCCTCCGTAACTCGAAAAAAAAATTGGACCTCTGTATCTCGAACATTAGCAATGTTTGATTTTACAATCTTTTTTACAACCTTTGTAACTCGATCATTTGAAACTAGTAATTAGTTTCAATTGGTTTAAATAGTTTTAATTTAATAAATTTAAGTTTAATTATAATAGTTTCAATTTCTTCGACTCTATAGCTCAAAGAAAAATAAGTTACCGACTTGAAGGATATGCGACAATACACGTCATTGTTTCTGCTCTTTATAGTTTAGATAATGCTATAGATAGAGAACGATCAAATTGTCTAAAGCAAAAAAATAAAAAATAAAAATAATAATAATAATAATAATAATAAATAAATAAATAAATAAATAATAATAATAATAAATAATAATAACTGACTTTTTTAATACAGAATTTTTTTAATTTTAAGGTTGTTTCGGAATTATTTTGATTCTTTTATTGTAGTACATAATATAACTTTTAAGTTGCAAATAAACGTGTTTATTACCTCTGTAACTTGAATTTTTATCTATTTTACCTCTCTAACTCAAAATAAATCAAAAAGAATCTAGACCTCCACAAGTCGAATATTTCCTTACAAAATCCGCGTAAGTCGAAATCCTCCATAAGTCGAAAACTCTATAACTCGAATTATTTGGCGTCTCCCTTGAAGTTCGACTTACAGAGGTTCTACTGTATTTTTCTTATTGAACGCGGGTGGACTTTGTGTGTCACCCAGAGTTTCTTATCTTTTAGGGATAATTACCCTGCATTTGAGTGTCCTATGGGAGAAAACTTCTCAGCAGGCGGCTCGGATATCGATGCGAGACTCTTTGTCACACTCTCCACCGAATCTTCTCGTTTCTCAAAGTAATGATTGTGACCAGGCGGATTCGAAAAGCCTCTTGGGAAAACTCATAAAGGTTCAATTTTTGTTTCTTTTTCTACCGAGTGAATATTTCACTGAATATGTAGTCAAAAATCACACAAAAATATTCCAATTAGTTCTCTTTTAATTTAATCAAAACTAATTTTTAATACAGTATAAGAATATATTAATAGTACATTGTTACTGTATTAAACAGTACAGCAAGAGCTGGATTTAGATGAAAAGAGGCCCTAGGCTATTCCACTTATGAGGAGCGGGCTTGAATGACCGAGTGGCTAGCGCTCGGCACAACAGGTTCCGGGTTCGACTCCCGATGTTTGTAGTGGTTCGGAATCCACTTTAAACTGTAGGTCCCGGTCCGTTTAGCCTAAAGTGTGCATAAGATGACCATAGAGCGACCAACCAAACCAATCCACTTATGAGGCCCTTTCGCCTCCCATTTTTAAGTTTGTAAATGACACGAGAGATAATAAAATACATCAATACTGTGATATCAATATGTTAAATGAAACATGTTACGATGGGTACTAATCTTTATAAAAAAAATGTGGCACGGATAATAAATAAAAAAAAAAAAGCTGAAAACACTTATTTGGACATTTATTCTCAGCACCCAATATAGTACTTGTAACAATAAATAATCAAACAAAACACACAACAATTACAAAGAAACAAAATTCAAATAATAAAAATCTTTGCTCACGAAAATAAAATATGCAATAAAAATTATTCTATTTTCTATCAAATCAGTGAACGTATGAACTATACTTCGGTGCAATCTAGCCTATACAAACGAACAGACCCAATCAGCCGATCGCGTTGATCTTAACCAATACATTTTTATGTTTGTTTATTAGTCATATGTGTAGAATTTCTCCTTATTTTCGATTCAGCGTTTACTGTTTTTAGAATAGTGCAATTCTAATTTTGCTATCAATTTGAATGTAGGCCCCTCTTGATCTTGAGGCCCTGGGCTGAAGCCTAGTTAGCCTATAGGAAAATCCGGCCCTGAGTACAGTACAGTAAGAGCCCGCTGAAAGCGGAGAATACGTCCTAATAAGTTCCCGCTCTCAGCGAAACAGCTTGAAACGAGGTCATCTCAACACGTGAACAAAGACGACAGGTGAAACGGAGACAAAAAAATAAGAAAATTTATTAGTTGCGTTTTTTTTATTTTGTCACATTTATTATTAAATACTTTTTTATTACATAAATAATAGACGTATTATTGTTGATAACATTCCTGAAAATCTTAAAAAAAAAAAAAAAAAGTTGATGTAATGAGGTTATGTTTGTGTTAAGGAAGGTTCTTTTTTTATTTGTGAAGAAATTATCTAACGCCTTTTGCCTTTTCTTATTTCGGTTGATAGCATCCGTGATACTTCGTCTTGGCTTTGAACTTCTATCCAAATTTAAATTTTTTGGTACAATCTGATCCACAATCCCCGTTAAAAGGGTTAAACTTTTTTTGTAAAAAAAACTTTTAAGGCTGCTTTTGCTTTTCATCTTCAAATTTGGTTGTTTTGGCACTCTACAATCATATTTTGCACGTTGTAGGCAAATAAGACAGGGAACTACAGTTTAAAGTGGATTCCGAACCACCCACAAACATCCATGCCTCCACCAGGAATCAAACCTGAAGCCTGTTGTACCAACGGCTAGAGCACTATTCAGATGGCCATCAGGCCTCAAAAGAGAGAAGATAACCAAAATAGTTAAAGAATCAGTCGTTGCTTTAGAGCAATGATCTACAATGTTGTACCACTGCTTATAGGTCTATTATATCTTATACAGTCTACTACTCTATAGTAATTTTTTTGCATACGTTCTGCTAATTAGACTGAGTCCTACAGTTTAACGTGGATTCCGAACCACCAACAAACATCCATGCCACCGCCAGGATTCGAACCTGAAGCCTGTGTTACCAAGGGCCAGAGCGCTAGTCAATGGGGCATCAGGCAGCCCTTCATCTTCGGAAATGCTCGCTTCGTCATTTACGTGCACATGTTGTTCTACAAATTCTTTGAAATTGCCGTCGAAAATACTTTTACTACCTGTAACTTGCCATAATTTTTCAATATCCTAAAAGTTTGGTAGTGCTCTGACCGTTGGTACAGAAGGCTTCAGGTTCGAATCCTGGCGGTGGTCTGGATGTTTGTTGGTGGTTCGGAATGCACTTTAAACCGTAGGTCCCAGTCTATTTAGCCTAAAGAGTGCACAAGATGACCGTAGAGCGACAAACCAAACCAATATCATGCGCATTTGCATTATCCATCCCTGCTTCATCAACTTCGACATCAACAACGGATTTTCTCGTGACCTACGTTCTTCCTTCCAAACAGTTCTCTCATTCCAGGAAATATTCAAGTTGTCCACAGCATTCAGGTTTTCAAAAGCTCTCGAATGGATTGTCTATCTTGCCTCAAGATTGTATCAGTCAGTTGTCGAAATGTCTGCCCAGATAGTAAGCCTTAAAATTTGCGAAATTTTCGTTATGACAGCGTTAGTTGTTATGGTCTACAAATAAAAACACACATACTTTCGATGGACTGTAAACACCAACTCCTTTATTCAAAACAATCTGGCGTTCGGTACCCCAGTTTTCGGGTTCAAGTCCCCGCTGTGCCATGGAGGTTTGTGAGTGGTTCGGAATCCACTTTAAACTGTAGGTCCCGGTCTGTTTAGCCCTCGTGTGCTCAAGATGACCGTAGAGCGACAAACCTAACTAATTATTCAAAAACAAAACGCATTCTCACTATTTTTACACTTCTTGTTCTTTAAAGCAAGCTCACGCTCATGCAGACGAGGAAGTTTAATTCCTCTGGCGTCAGTTTACATTTACATTTCAAAATAATCAATTACGTTCGAGATGCTATTTATATTCCAGAGGAAACAACACTAAAGCGAGGTCTTATGATTGTTAAATACATTATTATAACACATTAATAAAGTAAACTGTAATATTGTTTCATTAGAAATTAGTTTTATAGCAATATAAATCTTAATTTTTTAATTTTTTTTTTTGTTCTAATGCAGCTGGCAAACGCTTAGACAGCTTGGTCTTGGATGCCTTAAGGAAAGCTCTGCACAGACGTTACTCACTTAGCACTACCCAGGGGGCGCGTGTAACTTGAAGATAAGCCACGGACGTGGAGTAACAATGGCGCCGCAACGCTCCTATTAGGACCGGGACCTACTGTTTAAAGTGGATTCCGAACCACTACAAACATCTATGGCACTGACGGGATTCGAACCCGATGTATCGAGCGCCAGAGCGCTAGCCACTCGGCCATTCAGGCCCATATAAATCTTAAATTGTCTGATTAAAAAGCAATTCTTACACCTTTTTTATGCTTATGTGTTTAAATTCAAATGTTCAGGAGTATATGTTTAGGAAACAAATTGAATTAAAAAAAAAAAACATAACTTAAAAATGAATGAATGAAATAAAAAAAAAATTGATGATGAATGACTTAATTTGGGAATACTTTAATTCCACGATTAAAGAAATATTTCTTTCGGAATGCACTTTAAACTGCAGGCTCCGGTCTGTTTAGCCCTCGTGTGCGCAAGATGACCGTAGAGCGACTAACCTAACTAACTATTCAAAAACAAAACGCATTCTATTATTCTAACTATTCTATTTTTACACTTCTTGCTCGTATAAAAAACTGAAACAAGACAAGACAAGTATTAAAATAAAAAAATAAAAAAAAAACTGAAATCTGTTCACGAATTTCAATTTATTATATAATATGTGAACAAACTTTACACGTGGGAGTTTAATAATGTTCAAAAATCCAATAAATTTACGAAGCAATGGATCAGAATACTGCAAAACGGGAGTTCTGCACTTTAGGGTTCCACTTGTTTATATGGCGATTTTTTCCCTTTCAGTTTTTGCCAAATCCCCTCCTAAACCAGGGGTCACCAATCCGCGGCCCACCTTGAATATTTTTCCGGGCCTTGAGAATTATCCCACATTTCCAAAATATATTTATTTTATAATGGCCACATTAGTGAAAACATATATTAAAAATTACATTATATGTGCATCCATATATTCAAAATTATTTCAAATATGCAAATAAAATAAGAGCACTTGCAGCTGCTTTTGAAAGCCGATTCCGAAATTTAGAGTTATACCAATTTTGTAATATAGTATATTCATCTCCCTTTCAAGTTGAAATCCAGTCGGTGAACTAAAACAAGTTTTTGAAATATCAGATTCAAAAATAGATTTTTACAACATTTACATTACAAAAGAGAAATTTTCCAATTTGAGAAATCGGACACAAAAAATTGTTAGCACTTTGGGTTCAACTTACACCCGTGAATCTTTTTTTCGAAAATGAAACTGACCCAACACAAAACACGCGCAAACATAACGGATGCTCACTTGCAACACCCATTACGATATGCAAATACCCAAATGGAGATCGATTTGCAAAAGCCAGTGAAAGAATGGAGAAACAAATATAGCGCACTAGTGAAATAAATATTTTTTTAATGATTTAATTTTTTTATTTCATTTATATTTATATATTTTTTATACTTCATTTTCAGTCTTCTATATTTCTTTACAATGTACGTTTAGTATCATTATTATTATATCATCTATGCTTGCATGTAAGAATAATAGTCAACACAATAATAACTCATTCTGTTTCAATGTTTCACTCCAAAAAAAATGTCTAGCGAGTCTAAATCTGATATGGGGATATACAGTGGATAAAAAAAGTATTGGCAATTGCCTATAAATGATCATATTTGCTAACAAAGTATTTTTACAAATTTTATTTTAACATAGCGATTACAGAAGGAGAAAAGACAAACAAATATAAAGAAATTTTCATTTAAATATTTTTTTAGTCAAAATCTACGAGAAAATCCAAAATTTACATGATAAAAAAAGTATTGGCAAAATTATGAGCGAAAACAAAATCAGTATATGTTTAGTACTTTGTATGCATACCTTCTGCATCTATAACAGCTTGTAATCTATTTCTCATAGAGGAAACTAAGGTCTTTGTTGTACTGTTTGGAATTTTGTGCCACTCTTGCAAGAGTAAACGTTTGAGGTCGTCTTTACTTGAAATTTTATGTTTCTTGATTTCTAGATCCAGCAGGTGCCACAAATTTTCAATTGGATTCATGTCAGGCGATTGAGGTGGGGTTTTTAATTGGCGAGGAGCATTGTAGAGTAGCCATTCACGGGTGAGATTCGCTGTATGCTTGGGGTCATTGTCTTGTTGAAAAACGAATGATGTTCCCAAGCCAAGATTTTGGGAACTGATTTTTAAGTTATGGCGCAAAATGTCAATGTATGTACGTGCTGTCATAATACCATCAATAAAATGCAGGTTTCCAATTCCATTAGCTGCCATACAGCCCCAAACTATGACGCTGCCTCCACCATGTTTTACAGTAGCAGTTAAATGTTGCTTTTCCAATTCAGTATTTGGCCTCCTCCACACATATCGTCGTCCATCACTGCCCAAAATGTTAAACTTTGATTCGTCGGAAAAAATAACTGTGTTACAAAACTCTTCAGATAAATCAACGTGGGATTTTGCGAAATCTAACCTTTTTCTCCTATTTATTTCCGAGATGAATGGTTTCTTTCTAGCTGCCCTTCCATAATAACTTCTCTCGTGTAAAACATTCCGTACAGTTTGTAAAGTCTTTTTGCTGAAAGTCTTTTGCGAAGTGAAAGCAACATCTCTAACTATCTGGGGGTGCACTTATTTTAGGGTTTTTCTTAACCTTGTTAATAATGACACGTTCTTCTCTTGTAGAAAATATTCGAGGTCGTCCACTTCTAGTCTTATTTTCCGTTGATCCTGTTTCCTTGAACTTTTTTACAACACTTCTGACAGTAAATAAACTTATATTGAACTGCACTCCTATAGCACGATAAGTTAAACCTTCATTTCTGAGTCTAATAATCGTGTTTTTAACACTAACGTCCAACTCCTTCGATTTCGAAGTCATTTTACTGCAGTAATCGCACAATAATGCATAGACACTTTTGGAGTAGTTTTGCAGACTTTATACCGGTAGAATTTCTTACCAGTCGAAACACGTGACTTCAATGTAACAAAATTTGCATAGCAGTTAAAACTTTGCCAATACTTTTTTGACATGCAAATTTTCGTTTTTGAAAGAAAAAATCGTAGAAAATGCAAATTAAAATAAAATTTTTACTATTTTTATACATCTAAGATGTCTTGTAATTAATTACGACAGCTAAAATTGCATAATATTTTATTTATTTGTCAATATGAATAAATTAAGGCAATTGCCAATACTTTTTTTACCCACTGTATGTATAATTTTATAGGTGACCCGCGGAGTTAGGATGCATTGCCAAAGTGGCCCGCAAGATCATTTGGGTTGGCCCAAACAAAAAGGCAGTTGCGATTACAAGATACGACGGTTTTGGTGATTCCATTTGGCGCGGAGAAGAAACTAACCCTAAACTAAAGAACCCTAAAATGCAGAATCCCCACAAGAATATAACAAAATTATGAAGAACTAATTGTAGAAATACTGCAAGGAGCAGAACTCTCTTAAGTGATGGTTAAATTAGACTTTTATAAGCATAATCTAATCCCTATACATTTTTTTGAAGATATTGAAATAATCTGTTTTTATTTTCAAAGTCAGACAATTCAAAATGAACTGCAGAGCACGTGACTTGATGTGGGTTAATAGTTATATTTAGCAAGTTGCTAAATATAACTATTAACCTAGATCAAGTCGCCATATTTCATGCCAGTTTTAAAGTGCACATAAATGAAATCAGCGTTTGTTTTAAACAAAAGTTTCTGAAATGTAAGTTTCTCGGAGCTAGGAGATTAATTCGTTTTAAATAATAATTTACTTATTTTTTATTTTATATTTATTTCACTTTTTTGGAGACGCTACAGACAACATCTTGCTCACACATGATAAAGAAACTTTGATTACAGAGAGTTTTTTTTTTTCTTCATAAAAGTGCTAAAATCTGAAACTTAATTTTTTTTAATATGTAATTTTAAATGCAGAATTAATTTTCCCTCCATTAAAAGTTGTTGAAGCTTAATATATTATATTTACTCAAACCTTGGAAATGCTGGGTTATATTTTTTAGTAAGTAAACAAGAAAAAGTAATTTAATAGAATAAAATTTAGTAAAAGTGATATGGAAAAAGAAATTTAGATTATTTAGTAAAATTACAGATAGTATGATTTCTTAACTAAAATTCCGACAGAATTTGGCAACTTCTAAGACGTATCTCTTGCAAATGAAAAATAATCCTAAATCCGTTTTGAAAAGAAATTTTAAGGGTGTATTGCAAAAATGAGATGGTTAAAACCATTATTCAGAATTCATTATTTGAATTAATTTCGAATTATTATTTAATTTTTTTCAAAACTTCAAAACATTAACATGTTTTAACCGGATTAGAGGAAAAAGGATCATTGAACTTATGCAAAAGAATGAGTTCGCAATTAACAATTAAGCTATACTACTGTGTCCAAAAAGTAAGACCCATTTTCAATTTAAAATTTCCGGGGCTTATGGTATTTAATTTATTTTTCTTTTTTAGGTTGCTGGCACTGTCCTTGACATCTGTGTGAAATTTGACGTCAAAATACTCATCAGTGTTTGAATTACGCTTGGCTTTGCGAGACGCTAAAACCGATTCCGGCGATTTTTGAAATGTCTGAATTCATTGAGCAAAGAACTTGCATTCAATTTTGTTTGCGAAAACGCATAGAATGTTACAGAAGGCATTCGGTGAGCATTCCTATATCGGAAAGAAATGTTTACAAGTGGTATAAGCAGTTCTAAGAAGGCAGAGAACGCTGTGAAGACGAAGAATCATCTAATCGACCATAAACCTCATGTTCAAAAAATTAAAGATTGGGTGCTTTCAAACCGTCGATTTATAATTAGAGACCTTGCTGATGATGTTGGAATTTCAAAAGAATCGTTCCATTCCATTTTGGGCCTCAAATGTGTCACATCTCGATTGGATTGTGTCACATCTGAATGTGCCAGCTCACTCTGTGTTGATTCTTTGTGATTTTTCGCCAAAAATGAAACCCATATCATTCTACAACCCCCGTATTCACACCGTGCGACTACTGGCTATTCCCTAAACTCAAAAGACCCCTCCGGGGACACCGTTTTGAGTCGATTGAAGAGATTCAACGTGAATCGGTGCGCGCTTTGAAGGCCATCCCTGCGGATGACATTTTAACACAATAAAAAAAAGAAAGAAAGAAAGAAAGAAAAAACGTTGGCATAATTGCATTGTGTCTGGAGGGGATTACTTTGAAGGCGATGAAATAAATTTGGAAGAATAAATAAAGAGTTTTAAGAAAAAAAAATTGGTCTTACTTTTTGGGCACAGTAGTACAACACATTTTAAAAGGGGGAAAAAAAAAAATTTCAGCTTGAAATCTGTTTTTTAAACCTGTTACGAGTACTTCTTAATGTAGCTGTAATACAAAAATAAATCTACATTTAGTTATAAAAATGTAGTGTCCGTAATAATCCCAGAAGCAGCTAAAATCAAATTTACGACACTTTCACAAATTTATAGTTATAATAATAATAATAATAATAATAAAGCTTCGAACAGTTTAAAATCAATTTACAAAAGAAGGATTCGGGAATTAAAAACACCAAAAGAAAAAAAAAGACGTCGGAGTGAAAGTTCTTTAACAAAAAGGCGACGCGGAAAATTGATTGAATAATTGGATTTCAGAAACTGTTGAAGAACTTTGTCCCGTTCTTTTTGTTCTTTAAAAAGAAAGTGGCGCAGAGCACTTCTGATGTCTCCGAATCATTTGATTTTGCGAATAAATCCAGATGAGCATGAATCATGTAATATTTTATGTCTCTAAAAAATGTACATGCTAGACACAATTCAATACAGAATGTTAAAAGAGAGAATATTAAAATTTTAAAATTTAACATTTAGAATTATATTTCATTGCAAATGGAGAATCAGTTTATATTATTAATATTATTCTTATATATATAGGAATAATATTAATTTTAATTAAAAAAAGGTGATTCCAATAACAGAAGATGTACAAAATCTCAGATGCTGTAAAAATATAAATGCTAATTCAAATAGTTTATCACGTTGTCTTAATGCATTATACACACACAATAATAATAATAATGACAATAAATAAATAAATAATAATAATAAAGTATAATAAGATACTTTACGAAAACTGTTTTAATTGTAATGACTGATTTTTATGTTATTTGTAGTACTGATTCCAATAAAAATATTATTAACATATAACATATTTAATGATACATGGACCTGAATAGCCGAGTGTCTGGCGCTCGGTACCACAGATTTCGGGTTCGAGTCCCGGCGGTGCCATGGATGTTTGTAGTGGTTCGGAATCCACTTTAAACCGTAGGTCCCGGTCCTAATAGGATCATAGAGCGTTGCGGGGGCAGTGTGACTCCGCTTCCGTGGCTTATCTTCCAGCTACACGCGCCTCCTGGGTAGTGCTAAGTGAGTAAAGTCTGTGCAGCGCTTGCCTTTAGGCATCCAAGATCAAGCTGTCTAAATGTTTGCGAGCTGCATTAGAAAAAAACAATTTACTGACACATTTCCAAACATAATTATTACAAAAGAAATTTAAACACAATTCTGCTATCGATATGACAAGCAAAATTAAAACACCCTTCTTAAACTGCCCTAGATAGCGGAGGTAATATATATATAAAACCCTTTTTCAAAAAAAAAATAGTAACACTCCAGATATCCACCTTTCAAGATGGATATCTGGGAAGCTAGAAATCCTAAAAACAGAAATCGCACAATCTCGCAACTTAAAACACAAAAGCTGGAAATCAAGCTGAACTCAATTTCTCTGTATGAGATACATAAATATGGCAATGTCGACATTTCTATGAAGCATCTAGATCTCCCGCGCGACCTCAACGAGCAAATCCTTATGGAGTGTTAGGTTCTTCTGAAGAGAACATCCAATTATATACTTAAAAAAAAAGGGGGATCCACAATTTGAATAAAATCTGTAATCCGATTCTCAAAATATGTAAAAAATATTAACTAATAATACTAATACTAACTAATATTAACTAAACTTCTCTAAATAAATTGATCGGCCTGATGGCCAATTGGCTAGCGCTCTGACCTTTGGTACCACAGGCTTCAGGTTCGAATCCTAGTGGTGGCATGGATGTTTGTGAGGGGTTCGGAATGCACATTAAATTGTAGGTCTCGGTCTATTTAGCCCAAAGTGTGCACAAGATGACCGTAGAGTGACAAACCGAATGAAATCAATTGAAAAATTAAAAAAGAAAAATTTGATTCCATGTGCAACCCAACAACAATTGAAGAAGGAGAAATATCGAAAGCACAACACCAATGAAACAGAAAAATAAATAAATAAAATAAGAAAAAAAAAAATTATTAAATAAATAAACAATATTTAAAAAAATAAAATTTAAAAATAATAATGAATGAATTATTTTACGCAATTCAATTCTGTCATTCTAATTAAATCAATGAATGGAACTTCAATTGTATTTATTGAATTCATTAATTAAAAAAAAAATTCTTTTCAGACTTAGTAATCCAATTGCTTAAAGAAAATTAGTATTTACATTACCTATATTACTGTTATAAGGAAATAAATATGACGAACTGAAGTATCGTTCAATTACTATAAGGATAGAAGTGGATGTGGATGAGTGCGGCTCAAAGATACAAAAAGTTCGAATTCATTGCTGGAATAGAACACCGGGCTCGAAAAGTTTGATTTGTCTCTCAACGGCCCTTTTGTGCCCACTTTAGGCTCTAGACGAGGACCAATAGTTTAATGTAGATTCGATTCCGAACCACCAACAAACATACAGGCCACAGCCAGGATTCTAACCTGGAGACCGTGGTACCGAAGTCCATAACGCTAGTCAATTGGCTATCAGGCCGCAAGGTTCGAAAGGAGAACGCATCGTCTATTTTATGAAGATATTATTGAATGAAGTTATTTCTGTAGGAAAAGGTTCAAATGTAAATATAAGGAAATTTTTTGATTAAAACTAAGTTATTAAAAATTTTTCGATTAAATGGAAAAATTTTGAAAATCCTGATTATTTTGACAACATACTAAAGGAAGGTTGACTTTTGCTTTACAAGTTAGGTAGATAAAAATCAATGTTTGAAGAAACGTGGTAATCTGACACAGTGCAAATAAATTTCTGGTTATTTGGTTGGATGTCAGTGGAGCAAAATTGTAACCGCTCCTTTCATAAACCTGGCAACACCTACTACAGGGCATCAGCAGTGCATTCTTTTTACTGACTGTACTTCCGCAGTAGTAACCAAGACCTGCTGTGTGCGAATGAATGTCATATCTTTCCTTTTACTTTGTGACTCTGATGTTTGTCCGATGATAACAAATTATAAAATAAATACTTATTACATAAATTAAAATATCCTTTTTTATTCCCAGCTGCAGGGGCCTGATGGCCGAGTGGCTAGCGGTGCCATGGATGTCTGTAATGGTCGGAATCCACTTGAAGCCGTAGGCCCGGATCTAATAGGATAGTAGAGCGTTGTAGAGGGGGTCGTGTGACTCGCGTCCGTAGCCTATCTTCAAGCTACACGTTCCCCCTGGGTAGTGCTGAATGAGTAACAAAGGTGTAGCCCTTGCTTATGACATAAAGATTAACTGTCTCTGTATGGCCAGCTGCATTAGAATAACAACATCATTCATGGCTGAATTTTAAAACTTTAGTACTAATAAAACAGTGAAAAAAATGTAAATCTTAATAGAAAAATATCTCAATATTTTGAACCTCTAACAATTTCTGCTTCTCATATTTTTTATCAAAACCAATAAACAACTTTGGTGGGAATAACCAATGAAGATATAATTCAATTGATGGTTAATTTTTGAGTCCCATTGTTATCAATTATTGAAATGAAACTTCTTATAAAATTTTCCTTTTACATGCAGTATGCAGATAAGTGTCCTGTAACTATTTATCACTTTTTTTTTTCAATTTTTTTTTCTGAACACCAGCTATTTTAAATTTTCTAACAGGCGCTAAAGTACAGTTTCGAAACTCAGAATTTTTGTTAAAGAAAAATAATAATCATTGAAAAATACTTGATTGCAATTAAATCTGCTTATCAATTAAATCAATAATATGAATTGATAATTTGCTTCATTTCTTTCCCTTAATTTTTTTTTTTTAAATTTAATTCTTCACAATAATTTTTTAGTATACAAATCGACATTTTAATTGGGATTTTTTTGAACTTATAAATATACTTTCCCGTGGTCACCTCTTTAAATAATACAGGATTAAAAAAAATTTACTTTTTTATTTTTCAGTTTTGTTTTAATCTCAGTTTCCTATTAGAATGGATTATGAAAGTCTATGAAAAAATGTATGGGAGAGTATAACGGATAATATAACAAAAAAGATAAACTTCATTCAAAAGAAAATATTAAAGTAGAAGAAAATAATAAAGCAAATAACCTAAAAAAATTTTTTTTTAAAAAAGGAAGAGTTTTCTTCCTTTTTTCCTGAAAATTCCGCCAGGTTTGGCGGAATTTTCATGGTTTTCTTTCCTACGATACGCGAATGCCAGACAATTACCCTTTTAAGTCCTCTCAGTCCTCCATTGTTCTCCTCTCATCATTCGTCAGTGAACCCACTGATGGGTATTGCAATTTTTTTTCTTATTTCCACAGTAAGCTATTGGGATGCTTTATTATCAATAAAAGAAAAAATAGTCTCAGTTACTGAAGTAGTAATTTAGAAACATTATTAGTTTCGTAGTTTTCATTTCTAGCGCACTAGAGTTTTTCTGTTAATCACTGAAACATTTAAAAGGTAGTATTTAGTAGATCTTGGAATAATGACTTCCACATTACTTTCAACGAAATCTGCAAGGTATCTGAATATCGTGAAATGTTCGGAAAGCTCAAAACCAGGCAATCTCGAGTGAAGCTAGTCTCGAGCAAAGCGAGACATTCTGTTTTTATCATCTTTCCTTCTACTCAATTTGCATGAAAATGTAAAATAAAAAAATGTAAAATAATAATGTAAAATAATCCATTAGGAATCGAATTCGGATCAAATTGTCGTGCTATTTAAACAAACTACCGTAAGAACATGTCTTCTACATCCACATTCTATCTTGCAGCTTGTTCTATAAACTTTTCCATTAAGCCAACATGAATATTTACTGTTTCTGCCGATTTATTGTTTCTTTCGTACTTATTTAATTTTCAGTGAAACTAAATAAAATCTGAAATTTTTTGAAACATAAGCTTCTTACTTATTAAGCTGTTATTAGAGCAGTATTATTTATAAGTGATTATTATAATTTTTTTTTCTTGTGCACTTACTGTGGAAGGGAGGAACAATAAAAAATATATATATTGTAGGTTACAAAGATAAATGTTTGTATATTTTATTTATAATATTAAAAATGTAATAGTGTATGAGAAATTCTAAAGGATCTAATTATAATTGAAATTTTAATAATGCTTTTTTTTTTTTATCTCTTTGGATTTGTTCCACTGGATTCGCCCAGCTTTTTACTTTCAGTGTAAATAAACAAAGGGTGTATGATTTCGGTTTCTTTTGTTTATTACCGGCGTAGTTTCATTGAAACTAATAGGATATACCAAGTATTGTTTTTTTTTAATTATTTTTTCCTACTTAAACAAATTAAGTTTAAATGAAAAAATATATTTTCTAGTGATATTAGGAGTATAATTAGATAAACATTTCTTTCTTCGATTTCAATAATTTACCAGTGAAAATAATATCTTTTATATTATGTTTCCAGAATAATTATTCAGCAAATTAAAAATTATATTTTTATAATACCAATTTTTTTTTGTGAAATCTTAAATTTCGAATATTTCATTTTAAGTGTACATTCGATAGTGGGCATATTTGAAAGGTTTCTCAACTACACGAACATATATGCAGATTTGTGTTGATATTATTCTATAGAAATATTTCTACATTAGATTTATAATTAGCTTATCCATCAACTTTTTTTTCATGTAGTACTTTATGATAAATATTATATTTTTAAGATGGTAGAATATTGCATTTCTTGTCAATGATTGTTTATTGCTATTATATTTTTGTTTTTCAAAGCAACTACACAGTGTATTGAAACGGAAACAAGAATTATCATTCAAAGTTTCCCCCAAAATCCAAGTTCAGAATCGAAACATTCATCAGTATCCAGCATTGTACACAGTTTCTAAGATGGATACAGAGGTAATGTTAATTAATTTATCTAGAAAAATATATTTCTTTTTTTGTATGGGTAAGAATTATAGAGCTTCATTCTGAAATGCAATGAAATATTAATTTTACAAGGAAGTATTTCATATAAAAAATATATATAAAATTCAATAGCTTTATAATTTCATATATTTTATTTCTATTTTTATATATTTAATTTCATATATTTTATTTCTATTTTTATATATTTAATTTCTATTTTTATATATTTAATTTCTATTTTTATATATTTTATTTCATATATTTTATAATTTAATTTTTATAATTCTGTTCTATAATTTCATATAATAAATATTTGTTTGTAAAATGCGTTTCAAAATTAAAATGGTATTAAATAATTGCTACTCATTTAGAAATTTTTGGTGAAAGTAAGATACCTAAATTTTTATTTTTGCAAACAGCTTTTCACATAAATTGAAACCTAATTTTCTATTAGTAGGCTGGTAGACAAAAAAATTGTGCAAGAGTGCATAGCATTTAGATCTCTTACTGCAAATCATGCCAGACATTGACTCATTATAATCTGACTAATAGATGATTTGTTGACGGTTATACATTGGTTCAAAAATACATTGGTTACATGAGAAATTCTAAAGCACCAAATTATAATTAAAAAAAAAATTATTAATATTTCAATCACTTATTTTGGATTTGTTCCACTGGATTCATCGGGTTTTTACTTTCAGTGCAAATAAATATGGATGATATAATTCTTCATGTTTGAATAGTTACTATATAGTATTTTGCTTATAGCATGTGTAGAAAACTAATTTATGAAATTTGAATATTATTAAATAAGATATCTAAATTTTTCAGTGGCCACTCATGCCCATGGGGTATATTTTTTAGCATGTCTGATTTATGTGGTTTTTATTCATCAATATTTTCAGTATCTCTCAAAATATTGCTGCTTATGCAAAACAATTTTTTAAAAATTTCAGAACCACTTTGAAATTTTATAAGGAAATACCAACTATTTTATAAAACCTTTAAATATACTTTATTATTTTTTCTTAGAGAAGATTTAAATCACAAGAAAGATTGTCATCCAAGTGATATAATTATTGCAAATTTTATGTTTTCCTTGTATTATTAATAATGTTTTTGCTTGAAATATGTGAATATATATGAAACTTATAATGGTTTTTAAAGAAACTGAATTTTCTAGCTACATTGTTAGCTAGTGTTTATCTTTATCCTTAAAAAAAATGAAATACTGTTATATTATAAATTTTGACATTATAGTATATTAACTATGAGTGGGAATTAATTAAAATAAATTAATTAGCTCTTTTTTTAAAAAATAAATTTATACGAAATATTGAAATTGAAATTTTTCTATTTCCTTTGAACACATTATGTAAATTGATCAAAAATGAAATTTTAATTAAAAAGCATGTAAAATATTTGTGAATAGTCAATAAACTATTCAAAAAGTATATTTATATCTAAAATTTTATAATTTATTTAAATAATATATGCTATTCTATGTATTAATCTTGCATATTAAGACAAAAGTTAATTATAAAGTTTGCAATGCAAATATTCAGATAAGATAATGATAATATTCAGATTGATGTAAATTATGCATAATTTTTTAAAAATTGTTTTTTATCCATGTTGCAGATTTCACATTATGCTCAAACATACAAAAATATAGCTTCAATTCCTACTGCTTTATTTGCAAAAATATTACAAGGTGCTCATGAAAATTTAACATATATTCATTCTTTGTGGTCTTCTCAAGATTTTGTAAAATTTGAGAAAAATGTTTTTTCTCATGATTTTTTAGTAGAAAAAGAAAGTTTAAAAATTGTATCGAATGGGATTTCCTGTGATACAAGCTCTGAGTATGTATTATATTTATGCAATATTAAAGTTTATATGCATATATATATTAATTTTTTTTTACGATATCTTTAAAAAAAACTAAAAAAGTTTTTATTATATAAGTTGTACATAATTATATTTCTCTCTACAGAATATAATTCTCTTTGTATTTCATCAAGAATAACTCTTTGTATTTCATCAAGAATAACTCTTTGTATTTCATCAAGAATAACTCTTTGTATTTCATAAAATTAATAGCTTTTTATTATAAATCATTTGTGACAATAATAATCATTTAATATACCTATCAGAAATCAACATCTAAGATCTAAAAAAAAGAGTAAGCGAATAAAAATAAAAATGTTTAACAAATTAAAAATTTACAATTATATAACTGCTTGAAAGCTCAAATATTTAACTTAATGCTATTTACATGCTCTTCAAAGTAATATAGGCTAGGGAAATTCATTATTATTTATTTTTATATTAATGCTTATTCCATAAGTTTATGATTACATTTATTTATTGCAAATGTATTTTATACATTTTTATTTATTATACTTTCATATTTTTTCATTCTTTGTTTAACTTAAGAATAAAATTTTTTTTTGTTGCTCACCTTTGGGGTTTTTTTTTTTTTTTTTTACAGGCTTTTGTGTGCTTTTAGCAAATCAGGCAAAAAACGAGCCATTCTTAGAGAAAAGAAATCATCAGAAGAAAAGGTTTTTTTGGAGGTCAGTAATTCTTTTTATATATTTCTTTATTTTTTCTCAAAAAGCTTCAAACATTAATATCTTATATTCACTATAACTTATTTATAGTACCCATGTCTGAAAAAAATTAAAATATTGTAAGAAAATGTTCAAACTGTAGTTGAACAAAATTAACCAGCTAATGATGTTATGATATCAGTGAACACTTATTTTTGGGTCTTGTGTTAAAAACGATAGATGTAACTAATTAATTAGCTAATGATGTTAATTTTTTGCTCTACTTGTCAAGTCTAAAAAATAATATTTATAAAGTATTTTCTAATGGATTTATTCATGATATTATACAAAATATGTTTGTAATCCTCATTTAATTTAATTTTACATCTTTACCTTAAATTGTATTAAAAAAATTGTAAAAAGTACAAATATTGTGACATTATTATTTTTTTTTTTCGTCCCAAGCTTGCAAGAATTGCTTTAAATATATTTTATACATATGTTGATTAACTACATGATATAAAACTAATGTTTAAGCTCTAATATCATGAATAAATTATTTTTAGTATATAAAAAAAATTCTACTTTAATATTGAATCTTTTGTTAATAGCAACTGCCAATTTTATTATGAGTTCTAGTTTAACAAATAAAACAAAATTAGGTGGAATGGAACTTTTTTTCTTAGAGGACTTGAAGGTAGTTTTAAAATTATTGCCTTAAAAACCCTAAATTGATAGAGGTTTGATAAAAATGTAAACTAATGTCTGTATAGTAATTGCTTTAAATACTAATTTTTGAATAAATTTAAAAGATATTTCTAAATAACAAAGAGTCATTTGAAATCATCACACCATTCCTAGATGCATTACAGTGCTTCTTTTTTTTTTTTTAAAACTTAATTGTAGATTTGGAATGAGTACCAGAAAGAAACTACATTTGATATGAATGAATGTAAAGAACATGGAAAGATAAGCAGGAATGGTAAGATGTAGGTTTTTTCTTCCATTAAAAACATCAATTTTCATTATTGTAAATGTACAAAACTAAAACTCTGTATAATAGTATATATATATATACTAAAGTTTATAATTGTTGCCTTACAATGCTAGTGAAATATTTTAGTTTCTGCAATATTTGTTTTAGATGTTACTTTAATTTCTATTAAATTGATTAGAACACTTCCTAAATATACATTTTTCAAAAATTAATTTTTCAAATTATTTCAAGATCATGACTATTTACTCATTATGAATCAATCAAAATAGGCCAATGTTAAAATAAGAACCATTCCACTGTGCATAGTACATTTAAAAATTTAAAAATACCTCACGTTTTTATGAAAATAACTGTATATATATATATACAGTTATTTTCCTATATATGTAAGGTATTTTTAAATATATATATATATATATAATTTTTCAGATTATGCTTTGATGTGAAATGTGCTTTATTATTATTTTTACTTTTAAGTAAAGCTAAGTAAGGTTAAGTTTTTAGTAAAAAAAAGTTTTAAGTAAAGTTAAGTAAGTTTTTTGGAGTTAACTTTTAAGCATTGCAGAACATATTTTGTTAAAGAATAATTTTATGAATTTTAGATACAAGCTAAGAAAGCATTGTAAGAACTTAGTGTACTTTCATGTTATATATAATTTTGTCATAAAGAAATTGTATAATCTATGAATGTTCACAAAATATTCATGAATCTCAAACATGATCAAAAATAAGGGTTTTTCACTATAAGTGACACAATATTGATATTAGAAAATAGTGATTAGCAATATCTTAAGCATTTTAAATAGATATGTCTACATTATTTATAACTTACTAACTCCTTTAAAAAAATAGAAAATTGCATGCTCTTTTTTTTTAATTAAGAAAATAATATTCAATTTTATTGAAATATTAAGAAATTTATAAATCATAATTAGAATAAAGAAATGGTTGAAGTAGAGAGAAACATTAAAGTAGGGGCCGAATTATCATCTCACTAAAAATTCTGTAGTTAGACCCCTAAATATAACCAGTAAATGCTTGTTCATTTTTATCACAGCTCTTACTTTATTTTTCCCTTCAATTTACACAATTTTCATTATATTCTATATTAATTTCCTTATATTATTTTGCTATTGAAATAGCTCTTATCTTAACTAAGGATATAAAAAGCAGAACTTTAGTACAATGAAAAGTTAGAAGAAAAAAAAAAATAATAATAATTAAATAAGCATAAAAATAAAAAAAATGCTGTGGATTATAAAAAAAATAATTTTTGCCATTGAAAATTGGGAGTACTGGAAACTACAGATTAAATTTTTAAATTAACACATCGTAGTTTAACACATACATTCTACATTATCTATTCTTAGTAATCTTACACTATGCCTGAAATAATATTATGAATTTTAATTAGGCTTTGTGCTTGAACTATTTTATAAAATAAAATTGTATTTTGGTAATTATTTTATGAATTATATTAAATGAACACTTATGTTTTCAAGTTAACATATATTGCTTTTTAGATCCCTTCAAGTGTTTTGAATGGAGTTCTGATGAAAAATTCTTATTGTATGCTGCAGAAGAAAAACAACCCAAGAGTGTGTCGTATTTTAAAAATTCTAATAAAAAAGAGGAAACTGATAGCATAATTAAGGTTAATTGATTTAATTTTTCTTAATATAAAAATATCTTTTCATTGATTCTTTATATAATTTTATTTTAGTGATATTTTTTAACGTTTTGAAAGCAATATTTGCTGAGGAAGTAGCTGGGATATTTCGCCTTTATTGATGAATTCGGAAGGCGTAACGGGTGCAAATTGTAGTTAGAATGAATATTGTTTTTTTTTCGTGTGATATGGTCTACGTACTTCAATGAATGATGGACTATTTAGCATTTTAAATTTTGAAAATTTTTCCTCTACTTTTCTTTTGGAGCATTTTAAACCATTGGGTTTATGGGCCTCATCGCATTACATTTAAAAATTTTTGATGTACTAGCTGAGAGATTGTGAGGACCGCTGAACTGTTTTCATCAGGAGTTTCCCTTGATGGGTGATACACATATTATTCACGTGTCTTAAGAGTTGATACCTTTAAAGCTAAATTATTTTTTTAAATTTTAGGAATTGCTCCATCCGGAACCTCATATAGAAATGACTTGTAGATTTTCTAAATATTTCTTTGCAATTTTGAATGTAATTCTTTTTCCTGAGGCATAATCCATAAAAGGGAAAGAAGAACTATGCATAACATTTGCATGTTAAAATGAATAAAACGAAAAATGCCAATGGTCTACATGGAACTGAAATTAACAATGTGAACAATGCCAGAAAGAAAACCATATGTTCTACTTGGAACTAAAATATGTAAAAAATAAAACAGGACAAAAGAGTAATAAAGAGAAAACAATTTAGGAAACTTACCCTAGTTGAATAATAATGTGAAGAACAATAAAGTACTTTAACAACCTTGGAAAATCAGAACAAAGAGCAACTGGACTTCACAAATACAATTTTCTCAATCAACCTTTTGCACTGGTAAACCACATTTAAAAAAAATATATATTTAAAAGATTTATTAAATATGAAAATATATGAGTTTAGGATTAACATTTATTTATTTACAAGGCATTTAAACTTTGTTCTATTTTTATGTATTATTGTTTCTATCAAAAATTTCAAGGAAATCTTTAAGATAACAAAATTTTTAAACAAAACTTTAAAAAGAGATTTTTTAACTAACCACATTACTAAAAAATCAATTTTTACCTGCCAAAAAATTCTTTAAGAGATTACCTTTGTAATACTTTTTACATGATTTATTATTTTTATTTATTTATTATTATTTCAATTACCAGGGTGAAGAGTACGCTTTTAAAGAAGAATGGGGAGAAGCTTGTGTTGGTGACCATCATACAGTTTTGTGCATGTTAGAGATAGAAACTGGAAAAGTTGAAGTGCTGCCTACAAGTAAAATTGGGGAACATATTTCATTTGGCCAAGTAATTGTTAACTGACTAGTTTATACATAAAATATTTATTTGAATATATATTTGCAGGTTTATTTTATTAAACCGGTTTGATCTGCCATACTAAAGATGATATATATTGATAAATCTAAAAAGATAAAAAAAATTTTACTTTGGCAATTACATCTTAAATACATAAACTTCTTCATTTAATTATGATTCTTACATAAGATTTCAATTTCCATCTTTAAAATGAATTAATCTTAAGCTGTAGAAAAAAGTGATTGTAAAAAGAAATATTGAACCCATTTAGAAGATGCCATAATAAAGCAATTTTGATCTAAATAAATCGCTTTCAAATAAATAACTTTTTTTTAATTTTACATTCTTAAATATTAAAATTTGAATAAATAATTTATGTTTTTCTCAATTAAATTTTTTTTTAAATTATAATTTTTTTCTTAATAATTATCTGTGGATTTCTACTTTTTTTTCAGTTAAATATTTTTCAAGGATGTATAATAAGGCAAAAATTACATTGATAAGAGAATTTTAATTTTGTGAAAATGTTTAGTTTTATAATAGTTTTGAAAAGTCAAAGGATTTGAGAGATTCCAGTACTTTTATATGCAAGAGTGTTTATTTAAAAATAAATACTTTGTATATATTCATCACTAAAAATTGATTACTAGTAAAATCATTTAAGAATATATATATTATGAGATTTATGCTTTTTTTTTTATACTGTCAGCGTTATTCAAACTTCTCTTATAAATTATATAGAAATAATGTGCTCCTTTATTTAACAAAAGTATACGATTCACAGTTGGCATTGATTTTGATTGTTATTATAAATTATGAAATTAAATAATTTGTTCTTTTAAAATTCATATTAAGATTTTTAGTTTTTAAAATTAAAGATAGCATTTTATAATTTTATTCTGTAATTTTCTAAAAATTATTAATCAGATTCAAGAAAGTAAAATGGCTCTTTCTAACCATTGTTTTTTCATTACTTTTAAAAACTTTATGTTTCCATCTCATTATTTTTCTTTTTATATTATTGTACCAGGTAAAATATTTCATTTCATGTGTATTATAGGCCAAATGGGGTCCTGATGATGAAAGCATAATATTTGTTGGATGGAAAGAATTTCCTTACAGATTAGGTGTTTGGGCTTGTAGAAATAGAAGGTTTGGTTATGTCATACATTTTTCTGTTCATGATATTGTTGCTTTTGTTGTTATTGTTTTTTTTTTAAACTCCCACTTTTCTAATTCAATAATTTAATGTTCTCACGGATTTTTTGATAGCTATTAACTGGTGATCAAAAATTTCTAATTGCTAGCAATTAAGTATGACCGATATTTATTGTACGATTTATTGTGTATAGTATATTTCTAATAGGAAAATGGAAAGTCTTTTTTTTTTAATAAAATTAATTAATGAAATGTATACTTTATATTTTGTTTGTATCTAGTTCATCTATTGCAGTTTATCATAGATAATGAAATGTGATACCATCAAATGTAATTAAATAATCTGACATAACATATACATTCAATGCATTGCTTCTTTTAATAGTTGTAATAAGCATGAATGAAAATGGTAATTAATTTTTGGATACTTTCCAATTAGTAACAGTGATTCACAAAATAGTTGAGTATATAATTTACAACAATTTAATTGTATTCAAATCCTTTATATATTATGCTTTCAGTGGTTTTTATTATTTTTTATTTTAAGCGGTATCACTCAATATTTCATTTGTTTTTATAATGCTTTTCTATGGGTATTATTAGTTTTTCTGTTTATTAACTCTTTACATTCTTTTTATATTTGGTCTTTCTCAGCTAATATGCATGTTGATGTTTGTTGCAGGAGCACAATTTATGCAATGAACTTGAGAAATAAAGACATAGGTAAGAATCTTGCATTTAATTTTTATACTTAAACTGTGAATGGATTTTTGACTATTTATGCATGATTTCATTAAAATTAAAAACGGAAATATATATATATGGGAGGATATTTTCAGCTCATTTAGTCATAAAATGAATTTATATATTTTAATAGGTCAGTCATAAATAGATTCAATATATTAAAAAAAAGTGAATTCATCATCCACTTTATGCAATAAATATAGAGAATGACTGTAGACTAATTCATGTTTCATATGCAAGTTTTAATAAAGCATTGTTGATACATTAATATTTTTGATATTTTTTATTTTATTTTAGATGTTTCTAATTGCATAAACTTTAAATTTCTTTCTTCCAGTCTTAATCTTAATATTTAGAGGTTTTCTCACAAAATTTTTGTTAATTATGTAAACATAATTAAATATGTTAATGCTGCAAATTGCAATCTATTTTGTGATAATAATAAAAAATTTAATATTGGGGGAAATTATAAGAAACTAATTTTTATTTTAGTAATACTCTGATATTTTTTAAAATTTGTTTCATGCAATTAAGTTAATATGCAGTTTGATCAATTTGATGTCATTATTTTTTGTAATTAATTTTAATTTGTATAATTTTCCTTTTACATGTTATTAATTATTTCATAAAAAATATTAGAAATCCTGACTCCTGACTGCAATATTTGTGTCAGATCGCCACGTTTCAGTCCCAATTTTGATACTCTTATTTATCTTGAGAATTCTGGTGGTGGACCCCACTTCAAAGGTGCTAAATTGAGAAAGGTAAGAAATTTACAATTGAAAATAAAAATAAGTTTTAAAATTGAAAATAAAAGGAAATTTTTAATGAATTTATTTTTAATTAAAATCTATATTAATTAATAGACTGCCTTTTTCATTTTTAGTATAAATATATGAATTGTATTTTATGAAAAAATGATAAATCAAATTTCAGTAACTTATTTGAAAATGTAAAGTTAAACATAATTTTTTTTTTCTGAAATTATTTTTATAATTATTAAACACAAATTAACTTCTGGAATATTTTACCAAATTATAATAATTTTTTTTTGAAATGTTAAAACACATTGTGAATAGTAAAAATAAAATAAAAAAATAAGTGATAATCAAGAATATTTTTTCCAACATTTCATAATAATTTTGCTTATGCATGTTAGCATTTCTTTCTTTAAAATGTTTTAAATTATCACTTGTATAATTATTCATATTTTTGCTTCAAATTTAG
The DNA here is from genome assembly GCA_021605075.1 of Caerostris darwini. NCBI lineage: Eukaryota > Metazoa > Arthropoda > Arachnida > Araneae > Araneidae > Caerostris > Caerostris darwini. The sequence continues at coordinate 10,976 of BPLQ01012460.1, read as the reverse complement.
TATTTATTATTATATCTTTGTAGTATGATTGGAAGACAAAGAAAAATTCAACAATTGTTGATCTTGTCAAAAATGCAGCTGGTAATATAAATGTTATTATTGTAGAAATTTTAGATCTTTTTAAATTTATGATAATTATTCTATTATGAAATGATTTTCTATGTATATTATTTATAACTCTATGTAACTTATTTGCTTTAATAAAACTATTTCATTAAAATTATGAAGTAGTTAATTGCAATTACATTTTTTTTCTGACTTTTTAGAATATAATTTCTATTATTATATCCTAAAATTACTATTAATTACTTTCCATAATTACTTGATAAATACAAGAGAGGAATGTATAATTATTAGATTAGTCCAAAATGTTCTCTATAAAGAATATTGTATTAAAGCAAAATCTTAGCATAAACTTAAAATCAATCAAAATTTTAAATTAAAAAAAATCTATATGCAAATCAATAATTTCAAACTAATAGATACTTTTAGAAATGAAATATTATTTAAAATGTACCATGCAATTGAAATTTCAAGTAATTTCACTTTCCTTAATAATTATGATATATTTAAATTTAAAAAATTTGATTTACCAAATTGATAGCATCAAAATATTGAAGATAAGATTCAAGTATTGAAAGATACTATTTTTTAATTAAAAAATAGCAATCAATATTTTTCTTTTATTAAGCTGTTGTGTGTAGCATTGTGTAATTTTCAATTATTCATTTCTAAATTTATAAATATAATGATCTTTTAGCATTTAATTCAATTATGAAATTGTTATTTTGTTTCTAGAAGAAGAATTTCCTGGAATATATGCCGACTATCTTCCTTTAAGATGTTGGTCAGAAGATGGGAAAAATATATTTTTTTCAACCATATGGCGCAGTCGCACGGTAACTAGTTTATTCAAAGGAAATAATTGCAAAGATATTTTTACAGTTCATTATATTTTAATTGTTTTTTAAATAATTTTTCCATGTAAATCTTAGTTGGTGCATAATTATTTTTGTTTTCATAAAAATTATTTTTTGAATAAATGTGAATCTTACAAAAGCTTTTAAAAATTTATATTTTAAGATAGATTATAAATTCATGTAGTTGCTTCAATCATCATAATGTGATCAATGATATTATTGATTCAGTTATGTATGTGAACAAAACATGCTGTTTAGTTATAATTCAGAAATGACTGCATTAAAAGGTTTAATATCCAAATGTTATAATTGGCAAAAATTTTACGTTTAACTAGAAAATTATTATTTTACTTATTGTTTATTTATATAAAATTAACATAGCATTGTGTAATTTTCAACCACAATAAGTAGCTGTATCCTTTCTAACTTGTTTAAAGAAAATAACTCTAAAATATCAAAGCATTATTTATCTTAATTATTATTTTCTCTTGAAAATGTTTATTATAGTGCATAAAAAAATGATATTACTGATATCCAAATTAATATTGTCAATATAAATGTTTTTAACGTTATTTTTAAAAAAATATATATATATTTTTATTTGTAATAAATCTACATAAAAAGGAAGATAATTTAGTATTGTTAATTTTTTAGGCTATTGTATGTGTTGACATTGACAATGGACATGTTCAGAAAATCGATGTTGGTATGATGTTTACAAATATTAATGAAAAATTATAATTTTTCTGTAAATTCTTTTCTATTTTAGCATTGCAATTTAATTACTAATATTTTCAAGTAATATTTTCCAAATGTGTATAGGAAAATGTTTTGATCAATGTTGTATATAATATTCATAATTAAATTTAAAAAAAACCCTCACAATTAACTTTTAATATATATATGCTAATCTTTCATGCACTAAACATTTACATTTTTAATTTTTCTGCAGATAAAATACTTATAAATATATAAAAACTATGAAACACCCAATTTATTTTTTTATTGTGATGCAATACATAAATTTATGCCTGTTTCAGATGAAGATTTTGGTTCCGCTTTTCTGCTAGATGTGCAACAAAACATGATAATTGCAGAAATGTCGGCCCCAAATATTGAGCCTTGTTTGGTAAGACAATTTTTAAATAAGTTTTTTCAAGTATTTTTCTTTAACTTTAATAATATTTTTATAATTCTCATTTTAATTGATAACAGAAAAATAAATATTATTATTGGGCAGATATAATAATCAACGAAGGAAAGCAAATGAAAATTATTAAGATTATCAAAAACCACTACTTCACTCTGTAAACATATATATTTTAGGATATTCTTCAACATTTTCTTTCTTGGACACCTAAATTATTGATTAAAGATATCAGTTCTTATTTAACAAGTTCTAGTTGCTATCAAAAAGAAATTTGCTTATTATTATCATATAATTAGCTTTTTAACTTGCCATTGATAGGTTATGTGCCCAATTTAGGTATATCTAATTTTATTTAAACTATCTAATATTAGTTAAAACTGAAAATTCATCTACTATAAATATGAAATATGTATATAAATATATAATAATAATAAATAAATATATATAATAATAAATAAATATATATAATAATAAATATATAATAATATATATAAATACATCCTTGTTAATTATTTTCTTGTATTAAATTACCAGAATAGGGAATCTTTGTCCATGTAGGACATAATTAAGCATTTTAAAAAAGATATCTTATGATGTTAATCCTACCATGATTGAATGAATTTAGTGACTAAATACAAATGAAGGCATTAGCTATATGTATGTGTGTTAACTCTCTTTTCTTGATTCATCATAAATTTCATCATTAAATATCAAATTTAAAAAAATTTGACATTTAAAAAATTATTACATTAAAATCTTTTTTAATATTTTTATTAGGCTATTGGGCATTTTAATTACCAAAACAAAGTGGTAGTAGACTGGAAGTTTTTGGATGCAAATTCCCCTGTCAGGCATAATGATATCAACTGGGAAATTTTAAAGTTAATACCGACTATTCCTAATAAAGATTACTGTAAGTTTCATTGACTAATCTTAGCTCATTTTTATTCAATTCTGTGGCTATTCAATTAATTAATTTATGGAGTATAACATAATAAAAACAATTCTTATCTTTTATGCTAATGTCTTGTGTAATAAGATTTGTTACTAAAGTGTACTATTATATTTTGTTTTTCTTAATTAGTTTTATTATATTAATTTTCAAGAATCTGTGTTGTTTTGTAAATGTATAATAACTTGTAGAGGTAGCATTTTAGCTTAATAAGAAAATATCTTTGTGATTATTCATTTATGCGTGATTAATTAAAATTAAAGTATATTAAAGACAAGCTATTTATTTTAATATTAATTATGATTTATGTATGAAATTCCTTTTATCTGTGATATCTCTTAATTTAACTACAGTCAGTACTTTCACTAGTTTGAATTCCTATTGGTTGTAGAACTTTTAAGAATTTTTATGATTGAAAATGTATTATCGATTTAAATAAAAAAAATATTGTGGTCTTATAATTAATTATATTAATTTATGAAATAAGTACATTGGGTTCCAAAAATGAAAAATGTTTGTTTCTTAAATGTGCTATAAAATTTAGAACTTAAAATTTATATTAATAATTCAGTTAATTACTATATATGTTGTATCCTTTAATTTGTGATGTATCATTGAAATTTATTCATGTTAAAAATGTTTGATAAATAAAGATTTTTGTTAAATAAATTTTTATTAATATGGGTTTCTTTTTAATTAATGTATTTTTTAATGAAAAACAAAACAGAGTTTTAAGCAAATAAGAATGTTTTGTATATGAAAAATAATCAAAAATATTTTATTTAGCTAATCTAGATTATGATATCATTGTTATTTCTCCAAAAGAGATGCAAAGCAAATGCCCTTTAATAATTATGCCACATGGTAAGATATATCCTATATTCTAACAAAATTACCTACTCATAAGGTTATTATTACCTACTCATAAGGTTATCAAAAAGGTTGTTTTATTATTATTTTTTTAATTGCAAGGTGGGCCTCATAGTTGTTTTACTGCTGGATTTCTATCAAGACGTATTGGATTCGTTAAACTGGGTTATGTGTTGTGTATTGGTATGCTTGACAATTTTTATTATTTTTCTACCTTCCTCTTTCAAACCAATATGAAACAGTATTACTGTTTATTAAGAGTATTGCTTAAAATGATCATGGCATTCAACAAATTGTAATAACGAAATTTATTTTGTAAATAGAAATAACTATTCTGTAACATGTATTTGTTAGATAAATAAACAAGAAATAGCAAAATAGCATATTTTTATAAATGTAATTGCATTTTACATTATATATGGCTGAGAGTGTAAAGAAATAAAATAACAGAAATAGGTAAAAATAAAGAAATGAAAGTGCTATTGATAAAGCTTATTAGTTTTAGCCATTATATTTAATGTATATTCTTCTAATCATGCCATTGAAGTTTCACTAAACTCATAACAATATACCAAATAATTCGATTAAAAAATTGTTTTAATACATACTTATGCTTGTACTATGTGTGCAATACATGTAACTGCTTAAATGTATTCTTTCTGGTTTACATTAATATCTTGTGATTGTAATGCATTAAAGTTAATTCTGTGCTCTTCACAAATAATAATAAATTTAGTTGTTAATTGTAATATTTAATTGTTATATTTTAAAACTGCTTTTTGTTTAATGTTGCTTGATTATATATTGTCATTTTTTTTTGTAGTGAATTATCGTGGTTCCATTGGATTTGGTGAAAACAACCTAAATTCTCTGCCTGGAAACATCGGATCAAAAGATGTGGCTGATGTGCACCTGAGACAGTTAACTGAAAACATTGCATCATAATTTATTCATATATTTTGGATTACAATATGTTTCTCGTATAAATAACACTTCTTGATATGATCAATTTCAAAATGTGTTTTTTTTTTCATGCAAAACAATATGATGCAATGATGAATGATGCAATATTGAAAATGTTGTTTAACAATGTTTAATACATAATATTTTAATGCATTTTGTTTAGTTAAAAAGAAATCATTTAATGAGCATTTGTTTAAAATGAGGAATTTATTTAAAATATGAAAAATTTATATTTATGCAAATTTTCATCTTACACTATTATTTTTTACATTATTTCCAATACTGAAGAAGCTTATAGTAAAGTTACAAAATTATACAAGACGAATATAATGTGGGAAAATTATTTTAAAACTTATAAATTTTGTGCTCTTTTAATACTTTATTTTAATGAAAAATGTATCATAAGGAAAGAATATGTTTATAAATTAGAGAACTTAAAAGAAAGTACTTATATCTTATAAAATGTACTATTATTTTATATTTAAAAATTGTTGAATTTTTTTATCAAATAAAAATAATAGCTTCATATATTTCTTTTTAGCAAGCTGCTATACATGTAAAAAACAATTGCAATTTTGATATTGGAAATGTTGTTGTCTTTGGAGGATCACATGGAGGTTTCCTTGGGGCTCATCTATGCGGACAGTATCCTGTAAGTTTTCATGTTTCAATTTCCAAGCATGTACTTCATATTACATAATTGAGTGTTATGAAGTATATTTGTTTTCCTTAATTTTAAAAAATATGTATTATTAGGAAATCAAAGACATTAGAACTGTTTGTAATATATTGTATTACAAATATTGCAAAAAAAAAAAAAAAAAAAACCTGTCAAATAACTAGGTTGGTTTAAAAAACACTTTTTTTCTTAATATTTGTATCGGTAATGTAAAATGGGTTAATTTTAATAGATTAGTAAGTGTACTTATTCATTTTACTAGAGAATATGAACTATAAATTCACTTAAAATTATAATTTTTGTTGCTATATATTTTAGAAAATAAAATTGAGCTAATAAATATCACTGGTAATTATGAAATTTCTTGTGCATCATGTTTATAAACTTTTTAATATTTGCAATTGTAAAAAATTGTTAAAAGTATGTATATAAAAGAACTCCTTTTTATCCATGTAAAAAAAAAGTGAAAGATATAAAGAAAAGGATAATTTGAATTACTTTTAATAATAAGTCAATGCAATTAAATAGAAAAAATGTATTACTTTTTATTCTCTTCTTCCTAATTGTGTTATTCATTGTTGCATTGTCAAATGTTATTTATGAATTGTATCTAGTGTTAATTGTTGTCATACGAGTTGAATACACTTTATTTTATATCCCATGTCAATAATTTTTGCTAAAAATAAGCTTCTTATATAAAAAAGTATGCAACTCCTGTTTTTTTTTTTTTTAAATACTATTATTAATTGAACCATTAAATTGTCTTCCAATGTGATTAAATGTATTTTTAAATAAAACAGTTATAACTTTAAAAAATATATTTACTTTGAAAATTATTTTACATTTATTGAAGTTCATTGTAAAATTCAAGAATTTATTATAAAAATTTTATTTTCTTATTTAGGATTTCTATAAAGCTGCTGTTCTTCTAAATCCTGTGATTGATGTTAGTAGTAAGTAAATATTTAAATTTAGTTTTAAAAAAATATGCAAGGTGCTTAATAAGAAACTCCATGTATTTTTATGACATTCAGTATATTAATAATGATTGTGTACAAAAAATTTGTAATAATGTAAGGAAGAATAAAACTCTTTAAAAGACCTGTTAATGGGTTGTGATAAGTTCCCTAAATATTTGAAGTATATCAAGTTTTAATAAATTGTAATTTTACATTTAAAAAATTTGCATAAATTTTTAACAATATCGTTAAATAATATTCAGAATTGTAAATACTAAATAAAAAACGCAGTTGAAAGTATTAGTTGCAAAAGAAATGTGGTAATTTTTGTGGTTATATTAATAATTTAGAATAGAGTTTAAAAAAAAATAGCTTAATACTATGTTTCCATTATAACTGCAGATTTTAAGTGAAATTTAAAGTATTTCTTTTGAGATTATTTGAAAGCAAAATGTGTTTAATAAATCTTGATCAAACATTTATAAAATTCAGGGCTGAATTTCATGATTGAGTAATAATTTCTTGACTTTTTGTTTATTAATTAATTAAATAAGTGTAATAAATATAATTTTTATATTTTCTTTTGTATAGATATGATGGGCATTTCTGATATTCCTGATTGGTAAGTGTTAATATTAATTAATTAAAATCACATTGAAATATTAATGATATTTCTTGCAATTTGCTAAAATTAGAACATTATAAATTAAGGATGTATCTCTTGATATCTAGGGATACAAGATTTTGATCTGATTCTTGTAATTTTTATCACAAAAATCTTAGATATGAAATAGTTTAATTTATTAAGATGCTACATAAGAAAATTTACAATTTTTCTAAAATGATTTACAAAATTATATTTTAGTATTTCATTTTGTAAAAACAAATTAACAATAAATGTATAATTCTGATAATATTAGAAGTAAAAGAAAAATTGTAAATTTTGCTGGTTGAGTAAGTAGAAAGTAATTATGTATGCTTTCTTTCATAATGGGAACAAAAAAATGCCACTTACTAAACTTTTTTAATTTGAAATATTTGTCTATACTTTTGTGAATCTATCGGCCAGTGTTGTTCATATCAATGCAGAATTTGTACATTAAGAAAACCTTAGAAGTTGAAAAACATTAAACTCTCAGAAAAAAAATCTCATGTTTGCACAATTTTATTGGAAAGGCAAAACAAGTTGTATGAAAAGTCCTAATAAATTTCCAAATGGATAGTGAAAAAAATTTGAATTTAAGAAGTTGATGGAAAAAGTACAAATTTGAATTTGTAAGGAAAAACGCCTCCTATGATTCTTTCTTAGTCCCATGATTTCTCATTTCTTATCACTTATGATGGGATACTCACGCTGTAATACATATGTATTATTAGACTTGTTCAGCCTAAATACTATTGGCAAAATGATGAAGCTTTCCCTTCAACTTTTTTTCAGACTGCACAATATCCTGAATAATATTAATTTAATAATGACGACTGATAACACAGCAGAAGATATTCACCAATTTTAATCATTTATATAATTTTGTTTTTTTGTGTTTCCCAGTTATTACAGAAATTTTCACAACTATGTGACTTGTTTCATGTCTTATAATTACAAGTCTCAGAATTGATTCATAGAGTGTCCAGGACAAAAATTACTGATAAGATTATGCCTTTTTAATAAGACAGGAAAATGATATGTGTTTTGGCAGGTGATCAATTTTTTTTCAGAATGTTTAAAAAAATTTTTCTTAGTATGAAGCTACTATTGTCTATTGCTTTTTTTTTTCAATCTAATATTTCTTTTTACTGACTCAGTTGTCTATGAAACATCACTCGTGGTGCAGTGAAAAGTGCTGTGTTACTGGTTAGCTGAATTTAAATTTCCTGGGTTTATTTAGAGAATTGAAGGAAATCTGGAAATTTTTGCCACTTTGTTGCAAAAATACGGCATGTAACCTCTAAAAAAAACATACATTCAAGGATGGGCATTATAAATTATTTTAAACAGAAACATTGTAAAAACTGATCTCACAGCCTCGATATTTTTTTGTTGATACATCAAGAAAATAGCCTTTTAACATCTAGTAAAATAAAAGATTTGTGTCCATAGATTGTCATGAGTGTCATTCAAAGAATGATAGCAAAAGCTTAAGAAAAAAGGGTTAATTTCGACTATTATATTACATAGAGTTCCCAGGTTATAAAGTGCGTATATCTCCACCAATACTTTGACTTGTGTTTTACTTTCTATTTCACAAAAAAAAGAAAGTTTTTAAATAAGACAATTATTGTGGTTATGAACAAATACTGACCTTAATTTATTTCTTTTAAATCATGTCAATATTTTTAAAAAATAAAATTCATATGTGGTTTTTTTACAGGACTTGGGTAGAAGGAGGTTGTGGCGATAACTTCGAAATGTCTACTGTTGCAACTCCAGATAATCTAAAAACCATGTGGGAAAGATCACCAATCAAATATTTAGAAAATGTAGGTTTACTTATTTCAGAAAATTCAGATTTTTTTTTTTGTATATTAATGATTATATTTCTTTTATCTTGTGAGTTTACTGAAAATTTTGTAGTAAACATGGTTTTTAATACATTTTCATAATTTTTAAATTGTATTAGATATGTACAGGCAGAAAAAAAAAATATTCACATGTTGTTTGAAAATTAGGTACTTACGTATTAACGCCACCGCAGCTACAGATTTGGCGGTTTTTAAGTGGCGCCAATCTACACTTAAAATTTTTGTGACAAAGCATAAAATACATAAAACACTTTATTTAAAATCAAAACACTTTCAAAATTCAAAATACTTTATTTAAAAACAAAGTAGTCAATCGGATTTCGGTGAGAAATGGGCCGATATAGAGTTTAACATAAATTCGAAACAGTCTCTATTTTGGCGCATTGGCAGCTCTTTATTGGCACAACTTCTGCTGCGGTGGCGTTAATACCGAAATTAAGTACCGAAAATTGTTTTGATATTGATGAAAAGTTACTTTTAAAGATAAATAAAATGAAAATATTGATAATTTTATATAATAAATTTTATTTAGAATACTGAAATTTATTTAAAAATATTTTGAATGTTTTTTTTTTTTTTTTTTTTCCTCATTTTTAGGTTCGCTCCCCAACTCTGTTATTGCTTGGAACGAAAGATCTCCGTGTTCCTATGTCTCAAGGTCTAAAATATTATCAACTTCTGAAAGCCAGAGGGGTTCCTGTAAGGTAAATATATCTCATATTTAATTATTGAAGTTATTTGTGAAATCTTTATTGATATTTTTTACAAGAAATAAAGTTAATTTATAATTGCTTTTAAATAAAATTCTTTTATTTATCTATTCTATTTAAAGCTTTATTTTATTTTGAGCTTTCCATTTGATTAGAAATTAAAAGCAATAAAAAATAAATATTTTTATATAAAAAAATTATTTGAATGCATAAAATAAATTTTTCATATAAAATATATAAATTTTTAAGTTAGAAATTTATTTAAAATTTCTCTCATTTGATTATTAATTCTTTATTCTTTTATCAATTAATTCCTTATTATATTGTCTCTATTAACAACTACATTCTACATTTTTATTATAATGTTATTATATGTGTAGAATCCTTGAATCAAGAAAAATAACATCTTCTGTATTTTTTTTCCCTTGTGATATCACAAATTTCTATAAATCACAACAGTATTTTCTGAAATAATTTTTCTAAATTTGAGATTTCCATAAAAAATTCTTGTACATAATGACTATTTGTGGTAACATAGTGATTGCAGTCTGGAATATTGTATAATTCATAATGATGACTACCTAATATTTTTTGCTCTGATACAGCTGGCAAACACTTAGACTATTGTCTCTGATGCCTTAAGTCAAGCACTTACAATCGACGTTAATCTCTTAGCACTACCGAGGAGATGCGTGTAGCTTGAAAATAAGCTACACGGACGTGGATATTGATACCCCTGCAATGCTCTACGATCATAAAATCTCTGTTTAAAGTGGATTCCGGACCACCACAAACATCCATGGCACCGCTGAGACTCGAACCCGAAACCTGTGGTACCGAGTGCCAGAGCACTAGCCACTCTGCCATTCAGGCCCTAGACTAGCTAATATGTAAAGATAATTTATATGATGTATCTAAAATTCTTCTAACAGAAAATGTAATTGAGTAGAGACATAAAATGTGCCGATCAGATATTTAGATATTCAATTATGAATATTAGTGACCAAGGGAAATTGATTAGATTTGATGTCTAATTTTTTTTAATATTTCAATGTATATGAATGCTCAATAAAATCTAGAAATTAAAGTTCATTATTAATTCATTTGTTTGATCTGTTTTTTTAGAGTCTGCAAGTATGATGATAATCATCAATTATTGAAAACACCACATGATGGAGATCATTTTATGCAATCTGTTATTTGGTTCAACAAATATTCAGCTTCTTGAATCAATTTGTGTTACTACTTAAATT